>JANHMN010000012.1:61626873-61645871 GCA_030674055.1 Rhabdomys pumilio
GGCAGACACAGACACAGAAGATTGGCAGACACAGACACAGAAGATTGACAGACACAGACACAGAAGATTGACAGACACAGAAGACTGACAGGCACAGACACAGAAGACAGACAGACACAGACACAGAAGATTGACAGGCACAGACACAGGTGGAAACTACAGTGATGTACACTCAGAAATGGCCATGAGTGGGACATGGAGATGCTGTGGAGATTCAAGCCACAGAGTCACTAGCTCTGTCTGTGCTGCTGTCTACACAGATCTGATGGGCGGCTGTTATACAAGGCTCTCTTCTGCCTGCTGCCACCTGTGTCTGTCCTCTGTGTTCCTTTGTGTCAGACAAGCACCCACAGGACAGTCACCTACCACTGCCCAACAACCCAACAAGCAAGTTTGCTGCTTCTGAGAGCATCTTCAGTGTCTGGGTCAGGATCCCACTTAACTAACTGATGCCTCTGTTTCCTGTTCCCTCAAGTGGGTCAGCTGGGTGAACAGTAGGCCTAGAACAGAACTCAGCAAAGAAACATTCACTGGCCTTGTGTCATAGTTACCAAGACAAACAAGGGTAGAGCTCAGGGGCCTAATGCTGCCTAATGCTGCTGAGGCCTGGCACAAAATCAAGCAAAAACCAACCTCATTCCTGTACTTTTCCCAGTATCCCATAGGAAGCAAAACCGTATCAACTGCCACTGTATACACCACTAGTGTACGATTCAGCCACAAGATGCTCTAAGGGAAATGAAAACAGTGGCACTTGTCCAGTTTGCTGCTAAAGGCACAACATGAATGAGTGAATCAATGGATTTTATTGTTTTGTTTTTTTCAAACAAGCATGTGGTTCTGTTTTGGTTTAATTCTCTAGATAATGCTTCTTAGCGGTGGCTGGGGAAGGATTCTTCATGAGCAGCTTGACGCGTCTGTGCTGATAGAAATCCAGAAATATGTCTTGAATAGGCTAGAAAATGTGTGGCTGCCATTGTTTCTCTCGAGTGAACAGTTCGCATCTCGTCAGAAAATAAAGGTATGAACAGTATAATCTTGGGGAAGCAATTGGCAGGACCTAGCCAAACCTGAAACATTCCCGTCCGCTGACCTATCAGAATCCTTCAGTGAGTGATGGTTAAAGTGTAGGTGGGCTTCTTACGTTCTGACCCCATGTCTGCCACATTCATGGCTTCTTTCTGAATTTCATTAGAGTCCTTTTCTCATTAGAAAAATAAGACTCTCCACAGCAACTGTACCAGGCCATGGAAGCATATGCTTGTAATCTCAGGACTCTGGAGGCAGACACAGAAGGATTGCTACAAGTTACTGGCCCAGATACAGCTAGAAAATGATGTCCTCTCTCAAGAGTAACAACAAACACAATATGTGCTTAATTCCTTAACAAGGGGCTCTCATAGAATCTAGTAGTGCAGCTGGGGTTTGTTTTGGTTTACATTGTTGTTATTATTTGGTTTTGGTTTTTTTTTTGTTTGTTTGGTTTTTGTTTTTGAGACGAGTCTCTCCACATAGGCTTGACTGGCCTGGAACTCACTCTGTAGACCAGGCTAACCTGGAACTTATTCTGTAGACCAGGCTGGCCTGGAACTCACAGTGTTGCGCCACCATGCCTGACTGGCAATTGATATTCTGAATGTTATTAAGTTTTCACACAGATGAGAAAGACATACAAGACCATTCGTTGCAGCAGCACAGAGAAGGATACGTAACGAGTTACAATGACTCAGTTCTGTGGAAATCTCTTCAGAGTCTCGTGTAAAATAAGATTATAAGATGTGGTTTTAATATAAAAATGAGTTGTCCACACATACTGACATGAAAGGTGTTATTTACTGAGAAACTAAGAAGGTGATGAAGAATACACAGGAGATGGCCCTGTCTCCACACACATGCATAGCCATCCACTGTCTTTCTGGATGTTTGGATTTATGAAAAAAAAAAAGCTTCTGGAAAGATCTTCTTTCTAGAGAATTAATTTAGAGAGTGAGGACTTACTTTTATTTTGTAAAGCATATTTGTCACTTTCTTTACTTTGATTTTATTTATATGAAGTAACCATGACTTTGGTTGTTTAAAACACCATCAGTAGTCTCTTGCTCTCTTGATCTCTTGGCTCTTGGGCTCTTCCCTTTCCTTCTTCCTGTCTCCATGCTCCATGTGCTCATGGCTGGTCTGTCCCTCTCTCTCTCTCTCTCTCTCTCTCTCTCTCTCTCTCTCTCTCTCTCTTCCTGCCTTTCTCTGCTTTTACTACCCTCTTAACTCCCCTCCCCATGCCCTGAATAAACTCTATTCTATACTAAAAAAAAAAAAAAAACAACAAAAAAAACCATAAGTCTACATAAAAGAGGTTAACCTGTCTTGTATAATTTTGATCTTTAAACATATGTCATTAATATTGATCAGAAAAATAAGAAAAACGTTCCTCTATCTTATTTTCAACTTGTCAAACTCCTTGAATCTACTTATCTGGAGATATCCTTAGTTTTTGAGCTGAGTGAGTTAGGAAAAGTGTAGTGAGAACACAGAATTTATAGTATTGGGAAGAGCTGACTCACTTGGCAAGATGTGTCTAAACTCCGAGAAAACTAAAGACTCCTTCGTCTTTAACTTTAGGGAAATTCCAGCTCTCTCTCCAAACCCAAGCGGAATAACATTTGCCTTACTGATATTATTTACCACATTTTCTCATTATCTTTACCACAGTCATGTTATTGTAACTTGTAGTCATTTCCTGACTTGGAATTCTTTGGTGGCCAACAAAACAAACTAATTCTAGCAGTCTTCAGCCAAAGAAGGAAAGCAGTGAGAATTCTTAATAAATGATGCTGGGGCAGTTCAGATGCTTAGGAGAGGAACTCGCATCCAAGCTTTGGTAAAGATGTATGAGGGATAGCACTGGGAATCTAGCAAGAAAGACCAGGTCTCTTTCCTCTGACCTGTGGCTGTCACAAAGACACCAGCACAGCAAGAAGGTTGGTGGCAGAGAGCTTGCCAAGCATGCATGGAGCCTGGGGTTCAAGCTGTGCCATAGTTTTGGTTTACAGACCTGGCCTTTTTAGATCAGCTGCTAGGGAGATCTGTTACGGATAATGAAGGGAAGACACACAGCATAGATTTGGTAGAGGCAGTATCCCCAAAAAAGGGAGATATTATTCATAATCAGAAGCCCCCCCCCAATACAATTGTCCCTTGGTATCCAGAGAGGACCTATAGAATACTGAGAACCTGAAGATGATGGACTCCCTTCACTACAGTGAGGCTGTGTTTGCATGATTACATACATTTCCCATTACACTTTGTGTCACTTTTAGCTTACTTACAAAATCATAATACACTATAAATGCTAAATGCATCTGGAAAAGTAAACATAAGGGGTGAACACCCGTACATGCTCAGTGCAGCTTCAGTTTTCTTATTGGAATATTTTGCCTCTGAGGTTATTGCATCTATAGATGAGGAACCCATTTGTATAGAAGATAGCCACACCTCCTGTATTCCCAGGAATCATGGGTCTCTTCTAAAAATCACTTACGGGAAATACAAAGTGGCTAGGTGGCAGTTAATGGCGTCACCGTCACCTCTGCGGCTTCCATTGTCACATGCACTCTGCCGCCTGCATTTGGAGCAGTGCACTTAGTGGTGTGTACAGATGAGGAACCACCCGGAACACTGCCTGAGTCTCTTCATCTGAGGAACCACCCGGAACACTGCCTGAGTCTTTTCATCTTGAGTGGCACTTTCCTGTCTAACCCGACCTTTGTCTCATTTCTTAGCTGTTAAAATACTAAATAGTTTAAACTTTGGCAATTCTGAATATGTTGATAAAATAATTGATTCTGCTTTTAGATACGGATGAAAGACATAGCAGATGAGCTTTTACTGCAGAGGCATGACAGAAAAATTGGAGTTTGGAAGGCAAGTAACTGTATTCTTCGTCTTATAAATTTCACTCTGTTAAACAAAGTATTACACACACACTCACATAGTCTTCCCACTCAAATAATCTTCACACACACACACACACACACACACACACACACACACACACACACTCTCCTTGTCCTGGCCATCATTTTCTAAATCTCTGCCTGAAGGCCGGATGTGTTCCTGCTGGCAGATGGAGCTTGAGGAAGTGCGCCACCACAGAACCCTGGTCCTCAGAGCTCCTGACCTCTCAAGCATGGAGCACAGGGCTGACCTTTGAACATGTGCTTTCCACTTGAGGCCCCAGGTTTGGTCCCCATCACTGGGGACATACATGTCTATTTAATCATGCAAGTCCAGGTTTGTCAGATAAGCTATTCTTAGAGCATGTGGTCATTTACTTATCAGGAGAGTGGACTGATTCTACAGAAGGAACACATCACATGAGGCACAACCAGCGAGTTACGTCATTCCTCATTACCCACCCCCCACCCCAGACTTCAAATTACAGCTTAGCTTGAAAGCAACTACAGCAACTGTAATTTTGGAGATTATTAAAATCACTGTAATGGGGTGCTTTTGTATAGTGGCTTACTGTGCTTTTTAGCAAGTATGACGATCATAGTCCTGTTAGTGAGTCTATAAGCTCCTGAGGATTTATCCTCTGGAGGTCATGAAAACTGAGACCCAAGTGATCCATTCAAATTAGAGCAAAGACAAAGGTTTCTCCTAAAGTTGGAGGAATGCTTGGATCCACCGGGAAGCTCTCTTCCCCGTCTGCCTCTTGAAGGGCGGTGATCTTTTGAAAGAGTTCCTTTTGTTATATTTTTATTGAAATACTAAGTATAGTGAGCTTATATTTTATGTTATTGTGATTTATATTTTGCATTATTTTCTATTTATTTAAATTACAGGTTTCAGTTAAATGGCTAAGTTTTGGTGTCTTAAGAATCAGGTCTTAAAACAGTCTTTGTTGAGTGGGTTTTAAATAAACATCCCACTTTAATCCATACTTGCTCCTATTTATAGGGCTGTAATCTTAATATGGAGCAGATGTTGAGAGTCTTTAGTTCTTGTCCAGAGACCACAGCATGTGCCTCACTAAGGAGTGATAGGCATCTATGCCTGTGCCTGGGCTAATGGGCCAGCACTCACCCAGGCCTGGTTGCTCTCCCCTTTCAGCTCCAGCTCAAGGCTAGTCTGTCAAGGCTCCCCTTTCCAGGTGGAATTCATTGCCCTTTCCTCGTGTTCCCCGGGCACTTCTTGCAAAGCTCTCTCCGACATTTGTATTGATGGTCACGTGTGATTTGTCTCAAGGATCTTACTTAATGCCTTGTCGGCCGTGGCATTTAACCATTGCTGTTTTTGGTTGTCCAGCTACAGTGACGCCTTGGGAGCACTGCGTCCTGGCATGGTCGCCTATTTAATGGTAGTGACTCGGGAATCCCAACAGGGTCGAAAGCTATTTTCAATATATACATTTGGTAAATTTAATAAAATCGATTTGCCTTTTGAATCTGAGAGGGTAAAAGAGGTTGAATATGTGAATTTAATTGGGTAAAATATTTTTTAAAGTTTGCTCCAATATTGTTACAGTATAAAATAAATGTAGATAAAATACCTTTAAGCATTATTAGAATATCATGAGTACTTATAGATTTTATGATATATAAAATAAATCTTTAGTCAATAGAATCCATTATTAAGAAAAAACAAAAAATATCCCAGCACTCAAGAGTCAGAGGTAGGTGAAGGTGAGGCCAGCCTGATCTTCATAGTGAGTTCTGGGCCAGCCAGGGCTAAAGAATGAGTTTCTGTGTCAAAACAACAAAAATAATTGTTAGTAGTCCACGGGTAAAGTTCAGTGGTCAAGCACGTGCCTGACAGGCATGATGCACAGGATTCCATTCATAACAGTAGAGCATGAATATGTTAATAAGTAATGTGATTATCAGTAGGTGTGCCATATAAAAACATGCTCTTACCAGGATAGAGTTAAAGTAAATTTTCAACTTACATTACAGAAGCTTTTATTTTTCTTAAAAATATTATAGTCTCAAAGAATAAAAGAAATAGTTAGAAATTATGCAATCATGATAAATTACAGTGTAACTATATCTAACACTAGTATCATGATTGTTCTGTTCTCTCTTCTCACTGGTCCCAAACTGTAATGACTTTTAAAATTTCTTAACAGTGAAGTTACATGTAGTTACATGTAAGTCAGTCAGCAATTTTTCTTCTTAGTCTCTAAAAATAGTGGAGCCATCGGGGAAAAAAGAGACAAAAGGCAGAGAGTCCGAGGGGAAGGCTGTCACCGTGGGAAGGCCGTCATTACACCACCGTCCATTACATCCACAGCACACACTAGTAGCCAAATCAAAAAATGGGAGTTGTGGTTTTAGTCTAATTAAAGACTTGATTGCTGCTTTTGGAGCATGTCTGATTTCCTGTGTTATTTGGACAGCCTGTGGAGAGTAAGTGGATATCTTCATCCTGTGAGATTATTGCTTTCCGTAAAGCATTATTGAATCCAGTCATTGCAAGGCAATTTCAACGGTTTGTGGCCCTGAAAGGAGATTTATTAGAAAATGGAGTTCTTTTCTGGCAAGAAGTACAAAAATTTAAGGTAATGTATTTGAACTGGAGAAAACCACTTCTGTTTGAAGAGGGGAAATACATATCTGTAGCTTATGTATTTGTGTAAAACACCCCAATATGGCCAATTTCCTTCATGCTAATATTTAAACACTGATAGATTTATTGTCCACTGCCTGTCTAGACACACTTCTTGATATACGATGATGAGTAAGAGTGAGGCCCTCAAATGATAGTATTTGTGTTTTTGAGACAAGAACCTGTAGTGTGGTCCAGTAAGTACATTTCTGAAGAGTGTTCTCCATTGCATGCATCTGTAAACTCACCACACGCCTTCTTCCTAGAGACATCCCTAATTGGTATATCCATATAAGAAAGACATTTCTACAAGAATCCTTCCTAGTGCAGTGTACCGTGACACCAGGTTACAGGTGGACCGACAGACAGGGAGGTTAGAGACAGTGGCCACATTCTGAGCCAAAGAAGGTCAAGGTGAGTTAGGCGCAGCACAGCTTACTTTCAGGCTATGTCTCTATGGAACTGTGTAGTCTTTACCGTGAATGAGAGATGACGTTCGTTGTTTTGCTGTCTGGACCTGCCTAAGAGATACCTAGCCCTCGTCTAAATGCTTCCAGGGGAGTGGGCTTATTTCCTAGCAGTCAGCTTATTCTGTCTCATTGCAAAAGTACAGGAAGAGAATACATTGAGTTGAGAAAATGATTTCTGTTGACTCACAAGTTAAGTGTGTCTTCAACCACAGTAATGAGTTGCTCAAAGCATAGTTGCTCAGGTAAAACTAAAGTTTTCTTTAACACACCATGAATTTAGTTTTATTGCTCTCTTGGTCTCCACTTTAATATCTCTTCTACAACACAGCTTCAAACTTGTGATGACACTCCTCCATTGGCCTTGTGGTGGTTTGAATAAGAATATGGCTGCTCTGCAGATGATATGATAGTATACTTAAGTGACCCCAAAACTTCTACCAAAGAACTCCTAAACTGATAAAAAGCTTCAGCAAAATGGCTGGATATAAAATTAACTCAAACAAATCAGTAGCCTTCCTCTACTCAAAGGATAAACAGGATGAGAAAGAAATTAGGAAATCGACACCCTTCACAATAGTCACTAATAATATAAAATACCTTGGTGTGACTCTAACCAAGCAAGTGAAAGATCTGTATGACAAGAACTTCAAGTCTCTGAAGAAAAAAATAGAAGAAGATCTCAGAAGATGGAAAGATCACCCATGCTCCTGGATGGGCAGGATTAATTTAGTAACAATGGCCATCTTCCAAAAGCAATCTACAGATTCAATGCAATCCCATCAAAATTCCAACTCAATTCTTCATAGAATTAGAAAGAGCAATTTGCAAATTCATTTAGAATAACAAAAATCCCAGGATATTGAAAACTATTCTCAACAATAAAAGAACTTCTGGGGGAATCACCATCCCTGACCTCAAGCTGTACTACAGAGCAGTAGTGTTAAAAACTGCATGGTATTGGTACAGAGACAGGCAGGAAGATCAATGGAATAAATAGAACTGAAGATCCAGAAATGAGCTTACACACCTATGGTCACTTGATCTTTGACAAAGGAGCTAAAACCATCCAGTGGAAAAAGGACACCATTTTCAACAAATGGTGCTGGTTCAACTGGAGGTCAGCATGTAGAAGAATGCAAATCGATCCATTCTTTTCTCCTTGTACAAAGCCCAAGTCCAAGTGGATAAAGGACCTCCACATAAAACCAGATACACTGAAACTAATAGAAGAGAAAGTGAAGGAAGAGCCTTGAACACATGGGCACAGGAGAAATTTTCCTGAACAGAACACCAATGGCTTATGCTTTAAGATCAACAATAGACAAATGGAGACTCATAAAATTGCAAAGCTTCTGTAAGGCAAAGGACACTGTCAATAGGACAAAATGGCAACCAACAGATTGGGAAAAGATCTTTATTAATCCTACATCTGATAGAGTGCTAATATCCAAGATATACAAAGAACTCAAGAAGCTAGACTCCAGAGAATCAAATAACCCTATTAAAAAATGGGGTACAGAGCTAAACAAATTATTCTCACCTGAGGAATATTGAATGGTCGAGAATCACCTAAAGAAATGTTCAACATCCTTACTCATCAGGGAAATGTAAATCAAAACAACCCTGAGATACCACCTCACACCAGTCAGAATGGCTAACATCAAAAACTCAGGTGACTGCAGATGCTGCCGAGGATGTGGTGAAAGAGGAACACTCCTTCATTGTTGGTGGGATTGCAAGCTGGTACAACCACTCTGGAAATCAGTCTGGAGGTTCCTCAGAAAATTGGACATATTATGACCTGAAGACGCAGCTATACCACTCCTGGACATATACCCAGAAGATTCTCCAACATATAACAAGGACACATGCTCCACTATGTTCATAACAGCCTTATTTATAATAGCCAGAAGCTGGAAAGAACCCAGATGTCCTTCAACAGAGGAATGAATACAGAAAATGTGGTACATTTACACAATAGAGTATTACTCAACTATTAAAAACAATGACTTCATGAAATTCTTAGGCAAATGGATGGAACTAGAAAATGTTCTGGGTGAGGTAACCCAATACAAAAGAACACACATGGTATGCACTCACTGATAAGTGGATATTAGCCCAAAACCTCAGAATACTTAATATACAACTCACAGACCACATGAAGCTTGAGAAGAAGGAAGACCAACTAAGGGTACTTCGGTCCTTCTTAGAAGGGGAACAAAATACTCACGGGAGAAAATACGGAAACAAAGTGTGGAGCAGAGACTGAAGGAAATGCTATCCAGAGACTGCCCCACCTGGGGTCCATCCCATATACAGTTGCCAAACACAGACACTGTTGTAGATGCCAAGAAGTGCTTGCTGACAGGAGCCTGTCTCAGCTGTCTCCTGAGAGGCTCTGCCAGAGCCTGACAAATACAGAGGTGAATGCTCACAGCCAACCATTGGACTGAGTGCAGGGTCCCCAATGGAGGAGGTAGAGAAAGGACTGAAGGAGCAGAAGGGGTTTGCAACTCCATAGGAAGAACAACAATATCAGCCAACCAGACCCCCAGAGCTCCCAGGAACTAAACCACCAACCAAAGAGTACACATGGAGGGACCCATGGCTCCAGCTGCATATGTAGCAGAGGAGAAGAGGCCCTTGGTCCTGTGAAGGCTCAATGCTCCAGTGTAGGGGAATGCCAGGACGGGGAAGCAGGAGTGGTTTGGTGGGGACGCACCCTCATAGAAGCAGGGGGAGGGAGGATGGGATAGCGGGTGTCCAGAGGGGAAAGAGGGCAAGGGGATAATATTTGAAATATGAATAAAGAAAATATCCAATAATTTTTTAAAAATTTAAACTTAAAAAAAAAACCTAGAGCTTTAAAACTAGATAGTATATTTTAATGTACTACTGTTACTTTAAAAGTCCTTCTAAAAGGAATAATGAGCTCATGGCTGAGCTTCAGGATGGCCCAGTGGGCTCGAGTACTGAAGGTAAATAGTTGGTCAGCAGCTGGAGCCTGATCTGAGGAGCAGAGGGGCCCTCGCTGAGGATAAGTTAGTAGGGTCTGACCTTGAGGGCCATCTGTTGATGTGAACCTCAAACCTCCTCCCCTGTCTCCTGCTTCCTATCCATGAAGAGCTGAGAGAGCTTAGCCATGAGGCTCTGCTTCACAGGCAACCAGACTGTTCAGCCAAGGGCTGGGATCTTGAACCTCTAGCCATACGCCATATGGAGGCTCCCTCCACAGGAAGTTTCTTGTGTTTGTTCACAGGGTTGTAAGAGTAACTCGTGCAGATGGAGTGACTAGGGTAGGGTGCACGGTAAGTCATTGTAAGGACATTCTTGTCCACCAACAGCAGGCAGACCTAGTCCTCTGTGGCAGCAGTAAGGACAGAGAGCTTTTATATCCACCCACAACCTGTTAGCAGCATATTCCCAGTGTTCTGCGAGGACTTGGTCACGGCCTTTGAGTGTGTCTCTCACGTATCTCTTCCCTGGAGACTGATCCTGGCTCGGTGTCTGACAGGTAGCAGGTACTCAGTGTCTAGCATAGCTGTTAAGGATTCATACTAGGTGCTACCACTGTCCCTGCCTAGGGACACACGTGACAGAATTAAATGAAAGCAAGGCAGAGCGCTAGGCTCCTGAGCCTGAAGGAAAGGGCTTTAGAGAGCTCTGAGGTGTTGCAGGCCCTCCCGCACAAGCCAAGGCAAGGGAGTGTATACCGTACATGCTCTGATAAAGCGCAATCCCGTTCTGTCTTGTTCAGGATTTGTGCCACTCACACTGTGATGAGTCTATCATCCATAAGAAGGTTACAACCATCATCAACTGCTTCATTAATTCCTGTATCCCACCAGCTTTACAGATTGATATTCCAGTTGAACAGGCTCAGAAGATCATTGAACACAGGAAAGAGCTGGGGCCATATGTGTTCCGAGAGGCGCAGGTAGGAGAGACAGGCAGTGGCTGAGCCTTGTCGAAACACAGCAGCAGCCAAGGTGGTCTTTTACAGCTTTTACTTCATGCACGAGGAGAGCTTAATGTCCCTCGTACTGCGGTTTGCTTTACTTAATGTAGATATCTTTTGCCTATACCTCTAAAGTATACAGAACTAGTGACTTCCACACTGCTTTGCTCGTAATGCCATAAATAAGATCAAATGCTGTGCTTTGGCTTTCGCAGTTACCGTTTTTTATCTACAAATTATAAAAATACTCCCTGCAAGTCTTCTCCTTTCTCACTATTCATGTCCCCTTTAACGTATCTGCTACCACAAAGATGTATAAATATTTGTGTCTTCAAATTTGTATATTTTTAAAGATTGAAATATTCACATAGCTCATAAAATAAGGGAGAGGAGACTTAAGTGGGACTTACCGTCAGCCAGCACATGGTGAAAGGAAAGTCTGCCTCTTTTGAACCTTCTTACGGTACTACTTCTTAAGATGTATAATAGAAAACACTGGCTTGAGGCACATAATTTATTTGTAAGTTGAAAACCCTTTTAGTGATGTTGTTTCTAAAAGGTGATAAAGAAAAATAAGTTCTCGTTGGGGTAATGAGAAAGGCCCATCACAAGCAAAGTGATATGAACCGGATCTGGAGTGTGACCGTGACCGCCCTGGAGCATGGAAAAAGCATTGTCCCTTACTGTTCACTGTGAGCCACTCTGTTCAAGTCCTGTGAGGGACTGGGAGTGGACTCCCAATCCTACTTATGCACTAGAACGTGCAGATCTGGAGGGATTGAGGATGTGCGAGAGAGACAGAAAACATGGCGCCAGAATGGTAGCATCTGCAATGACCGATCTTAGGACCAATCTCGCCTGGCAGTCCTGACAAATCAGAGCAAGGCACACTCCTCTGTGATCTTGTGTCTGAGCAGAGGGGTCCAAAGAGGCTCATCTGCAGGGATCCCTGTCTTAGTGTAATGTCTGATTTCCTCAGGTAGCGTAAATAGAGAACTGTCATTCGAGGACCTCTTTCCTCCAGATCTGTAAGTATTCCTGTCTGTGTGGGCGCAGCTCTGAGCGTGGCATCCCTTACCCCAGAGATGCGAACCAGAGATGTTTGTTCTCCCTCTCCTTTGCTTCCTTAGCCTCACGTTTGATCAATTTTTAAAATGTCATCATGTGCCTCCTTGTGACAGACTCCGTTTTTCTTTACCTCCCTGCCACTTCAGATCTGCAAAACCTTTTCCAGTCACCAAAGCTCCTGCCTCTGGGCTTACTCCATAAATGAACTGCAGGCAAAGCATTTTTTTTTTCAACATGGCGTTTGACCATGCCATTCTCTGCTTAAAGTGCTCCATTGCCTCCCTGCAACACAGAGCAGTTTGCCTCACGGCTGCCTCTCTCAGTGTCCCCACTCTCTGTTCCCCAGGGCCACTGAGATAGTTGTAGTCCCATAAATGGCCTTTCTCTTTAGTCCTGAGCTGCGCGAAGCCCCATCTTCTCTCCCTCGCGTTCATCCCTGCCGTAAGATTTCTAACGTTAAATTCGAAGTGGCTATCCTTGAATCTGCCTTACTGGACTGTAAAATTTGTGAGAGCAGTGTGTGTTTCTTATTTACCTTCATGTCTATATGCAGAGTAGTTATTTCTGACCATAAGGACATGGGATTTGTCATGGCACAATAGTGTAACGTCAGCTTGGAAATGAGAACCAAGTGAAGCCAAGGCAATAACTGCTGGTCTAGCCTTGGATCAGCAGAGCCTCTTGTCTTTCCCCATACACACTACCATAGCCTAAAGGCTTCCCTACTCAGCCAGGCTCTTACTGGTCCCTTTACTCATAAAGAAATATTATTCATCTGCTGGCAGGGAGCAAGGTAGTCATATATATATATATTAGTATTTTTCTTAAAATTTGGTTTTCTTTTGAGGTTCTATAGGTATAGGAGAAAATATATTAATTTAGTATTAGACTCAAATCTCAATTGCTTCTTGGGGGATTATAACATTTTCATGCCTTTTATTGAAAATGTGGGTCCTGATAAGGTAACGTCTAGAGAAAGGCTGCTGTATAGCATGGATTTAAGCTGAAAATGCTCAGGTTTCACAGAGATAACTGAGAAGTAGGGTTATAGAGGCCAACTAAAGGAAGACAGGCATTCAAGCTGAAGATACTTCAGACATTCTATCATCTATTTGTCTATCTATCTATCTATCTATCTATCTATCTATCTATCTATCTATCTATCTATTATCTATCTATGTATCTATCTATCTGTCATCTATCTATCTGTCTAACTCTCATCTATGTATCTATCTGTCATCTATGTATCAATATTGAAGAGCTTCATACAAGATGCTTTTATCTTGTACACAGGCCCACTCAACTCCTTTCAGATCCAGCCTACCCACCCAACTTTGTGTCTTTTCTTCTTTTTTCCTTTTTTTTTCTCACCCATCAAGACCAAATTTGTGCTGCCCAAATAATCTTAGATGTGTGACCTTCTACTGAAGTATAGCCAACCTATCAGGAGCTGCCTTCTTAGGCTCTCCCTCCCTCTCCCAGCCGCTAACAGTTGCCAGGAGCATCCCTCCAGGGATGGGATTGTGTGCCCAACCCCCATCTCCATGCCTGAATTTGGTCTGGCTTGGCTTGCACACATATGTTGTACGTACTGCCACTGCTGCCCTGCTCTGTTGGGAAGACAGTTTCCTTGCAATAATCTACTGCCTCTGGCTCTTATGTTCTCTTTCCTCCCTCTTCTGCAAGGATTCCTGAGCCTTTGTAGGAGAAGTATGGCATGCATGCTCCACTTAGGGATGGCCACTTCAGCTTCTTCCTCTCTGCACCTTGGGCAGTTGTGCGGCTCTGTGCTGGCACCATCCACTGCAGAGGGAAACTTCTCTGATGAGGAGGGCCGAGATCTGCATTGGGCCATGGGTGTAATGTCATTTGAAATCCGTTTAATGCTTTGTCTGCTAAGGCATCCTTTGACATGGCTCTCCAGATTTTACATCCATGCTCCCAGGAAGCTACAGAATTCAATAACAAGATTGCACTTCAAAGGGAATGAATAATTTTAGCAAGTAACTGTATTTGTGCCTAGAAAAAAAAATGAGTAGTGATTTTTTGCTAATTCAGGACTCAAACATTGACTTTGAAAAAAATTCCTCTTTTACTCTAAGAGTTGGCTCGGAGCCTAATGGGACGGCTCATTTTTCTTCGAGGCATTAAGTAAAAGCTACTTAGCCGTAAGATGTTGGACTCGATTTGATGTGGCAAGTCCTATCTTAGAAATAATATATGCCTGGGGAGCTAATATAAAACTTCAGCACAGGAATTACAACAGCTACTCTCATCTCTATAAATATCATAATTAATCACTTAATGTTCGGGTCCTTTTAGAGAGGCCTGGTCTAGGATGCCGGTTTGCTTTTTCAATGTTACTTTTTCTCCCTCTCACACAAAAGAGAGATTATATCATTTAAAAGTTACTCAAGATTTATTCTTAGCTCTGCAGCTTTGTTTAAGAGCTTCTCCAGAGGCAAAATGGTATTTCCTTTCTCTAAAAGACAGAGGCGGGTGCGGGGGAGCTTCTCTTGATGAACTGGATACTTGGAATGCTTGCACAAAACTGCAGAGTGTGGCTGACCAACTGGGGCCATTTAAAAAGAGAACATCAAATCTTATCCTAGTGGAGTCGTTATTAGTGTGACCAGTTGGTTAGGGAAGCACAAAGACTAAAGTCACTTTTAAATGTACTATGTGAGTATTTTACAGGACTTTTCATCGGTGGTTAAAACACTGCAGAGAAGCATAGGCTGAGCTCACTGTGCTGTGAAGCCTGCAGACCAGGAGTGGGAGGGAGAGCCGCTGTAGATTCAGGATAGAGAACTTAATCCTCTATCGTGGCACATTAGAGTTAAATCAATACATATGTAGAAAATCATAATCTGAGACATACTTTTTTATATGCAGATGACAATTTTTGGGGTTCTGTTTAAGTTTTGGCCACAGTTTTGTGAGTTCAGGAAGAACTTAACTGATGAAAAAATCATGAGTGTTTTAGAGAGAAGACAAGAATATAAGCAGAAAAGGAAAGTGTCAGACATAGAAGAAGACAAGGCTGGAAAGGTAAGACCAAACCCAATCTGAGTAAGCATACTTCTAAAAGATAAGGCGGGTTGTGTGGTTGATAGAATGTGGACTGGGGAGGTGTGCAGAAGTTACAGAAGTGACCACAAAGTCTTCCTTCACAGCCACCAGACTGTGCTGAATTTCTCAGAATTGACGTCAGCCAGGTTCTCTTCTTCATGAAGGCTTTTGTTGACATCTCTAGACAACACCAGCAGTTTCCATTCGCTGGAATGATCCTGCTTCTCATGTGTGTGTGTGTGTGTGTGTGTGTGTGTGTGTGTGTGTGTGTGTGTGTGTGAGAGAGAGAGAGAGAGCGAGAGCGAGAGCGAGAGAGAGAGAGAGAGAGAGAGAGAGAGAGAGAGAGAGATGCATATGTACATGTGCGGTGCCTGTACATGTACAAGCAAGTCAGAGTGGGAACTCCTGCTCTATCGTGCTCTATTCCTGTGAGACAGGATCCCACCCTAAACCAGGAACTATTGTGGCCCAGTGATCCTCTGGTCTCCATGGCCACAGTGCTGATGGGGTTAAGGGTACCTGACCACACCTAGCATTTACCCTGCAGTATGTGTGTGGAGGTCAGAGGGTAGGTTCTCTCCTTTCACCATTCAAGTCCCAAAGGTCAGACTCTGGTCACCAGGCTTGTGTGGTAAGAACCTTTACCTGCTAAGCCCCCATCTTTGGTTAATACTCTTATAATATATGGCAAATACATTGTTACCGCTCACTATAACTGCAAACTTCACACTTTATTTTAATATGGAAATGTAAGGAAACCAATATAGTAGTAGCAGATATTTGTTTAAATTCTGTCAGTGAAATTAGATGAGTAAATACAGAAAAGTGAGTGTAGGTAATCTATGACTTTTTGTAACATGAAAATGTAACTGCTGGGAAAAGTCTGTTACTTTGCAACAGATAAGACTTATTTGTGGGCGTAGTTCCCCTCTCTTTGGGCGTGGCTCCCATCTCTGTGGGCGTGGCTCTCAACCAGAGTGTCCATTTCATTTATCAACTGATGGTAATAGTATGTATCTTATATGACTTGAGCATGTAAGATAATCAACTGGCATGCATGTATGTAAGACAATAGTCTTCACATGTGATTGTGAGGTATTTGCTCATTTGGTATTGTTCATTGATCAGCACAGTGGGTAAGGAGTCTCCTCTTGGGACTTCCTGGCTTTGGATCCTAGCCCTATCATTCCTTCTATTCCATTGGCTCTGTTTTCTTTTTTTTATTTTTAATTTTTTCTATGTATGTCTGTTCACATGTCACATGTATGCAGGTCCCTGTGATGACTAGAAGAAGGGCATAGAGTCCCTGCAGTTGGAGTTACAGTCTATTCTGAGCCACCCGCCTGGGTGCTGAGAGCTTGGGTCATCTAGAGAGCAGCTAACACCCTCCCTCTGGCCCCAGATCTGTCCTCTTAGCAAAACAGTCACTTCCCCGAGTCTCATTTTGCCAGTACATGGAGAGAATCATACCACTCGCATCCCAGAGTAAAGGTAGAGAAGGATATCTGCAGCCCAGCAAGTCACACGGAAAGACGACTGTCTCAGCAAGCACAGTGATCTTTTATCAGAATGGCATCGGCTGTGTCATCCACTTCCATTCTTGATGGGAATCAATGGAGAATTCATGTGAAGAATGTGACGGGAAGAAGAGGACCTTAGGGAACATTCTGTCCAGTTAAACATCCAGTGTAACGCCAGATCATAGAAGCACTGTCACATCGATGTAACTAAGTCAGTGAGGTGCTGCTTGCTGTGAGTTTGACCCCAGCACCACCAGAATAAGCTGGGCACGTTCATGTCACCCCAGAACTGGGAGACAGAGACAGGAGGAATGAAAAACCTTGTCTCATAAAACAAGGCTTTGACAAGCTATGCCCAAGGTTGTTCTCTGGCCTCCACATACAGACACACCCACACTTTTATGAAAACACACACCTCACACACACACATGCATACATACACATGTGCTCACACACATGCAAACATGCACAGGCACACATGGTTGACAACATACGTTGTTTAAGATGTTCATTCTTTCTAAATCAGGTAACATGTATGTAGGAAATTATTATACGCAAGGTACTCATCACAGAAATGAACACAGATTTATGTATTTTGGTTGATTTCTAACGTACAAGTTTGGAAATGACCTTAGTTTCTTCTTGAAAGAATGAAGGTCGGTATTATGTCTCCTCTACTCATCCCTGAATATAACAGCATGGTTCCTATAGCACTCATTCATCAACTATCCGAGTGCGTGAGACCATTCAGACACTACAGTATACACATGGAGTATTCCCATCACCACAGAGCACACGCTGCAGGGCCTCCTGTGGGAGACTCTGTTCAGCAAATACCTAGCAGTTAAGCCACACAAGGCCCTGCCTACCTTCAGTTCTGTATTTCCTTGTATTGAAACATTTTTCCCCAGTATACCTACATGAAAACAAGCACATATACCTTGATTCCATTTGTGTGTATAATTCTGTGCCCATGAGTTCTCCCTAGTGGAAATCTGGATATATGTTCACGAGGACTATCAGCAGTCCTCTGATACTTGGATTTTTATATTCTACCTCATTTTCATCTCATTTATCATTCATTGTTTTTATATTAACATGCAAAGTGAACGGTGAACGTGCCACTGGCTTGAGGCTTCAGCTGTGGTTGAACTATGTTCTTGTGTGATATTATCATAACCTCTTAAGGCCACATTATCCATTTCGGAATAACTTGGTTTCTTACTTGCAGACTGGAGTCAAGCAGTATGCAAGTACTACAGGCTCTCTTACGAAACCTACCTTAGGCAGTGAGTCCCTACTAGTCCTGCAGTCCTATGGCCGACAGGTAAGACTCTAGGATACTCTCCTCTCTGGTGCAGTGGATGGGCAGTGGTCACAGCTACAGGAGGTTGTGATTGGAATGAATTTACAGAGCACCGTGGTGTGGCTGGTCAGATTACAGGCAAAGACGGTAGTCTCCAGGGAGAAGACGAGATTACCCAATTATGGACAGTGTAATAAAGGAAAGGTGTATTTTGTGGGTTTGGAGGGTTTTTTCCCTCAGAGCATGCCGGGATTGAAATTCAGGACCTCGTAGATACTAAGCACATGGTCCACCAGAGTTCTTCCCTAGCTCAGGAAGGCTTAACTTGAAGACAGTGAATGCTAAATGCTCAGTCTCTGTTTCTTAATTCTTTGTTGTGCATACCCACCAACTAAGACATTTGCACTGTTATGTTTACAATGGGCGCCTTCACACCAACTCTCTGAAACATCATGGGTTCAATTTATATTCATTTTTAATGACTTGTATTGAAAGACATTTGCATCTTAGGACAGTACCAATTCATAAAACAAAATTTTCTACACTTAGAAATGCTAAATAAGCTGTTAGCCACCGAGAGACGATAAAACTCTCACAAAAGAAGAGAAATGGCTGGTCTTGTAGAAACCGTACTGACAGAACTCGCTCTACTGTGATGTCTAGAGTGAAACTCGGTACAAGCATCAGCAAATTATTGGCATGACCTGTCAGAAGCACAGTATACACATAACCAAGGAAATGGAGACACAGGGTTTGATTTGTGCTTTGTCCTCAGCAGTCAGTATTACCTTAAAGCCTGCAAAGAGGCTTGTAATCTCTTTTTGTACTGTTAAAAGAGAGAAAGGGTGCTGATGGTGGTGATGATGGTGATGGTGGTGCTGATGGTGGTGCTGATGGTGGTGCTGATGGTGGTGCTGGTGGTGCTGATGGTGGTGATGATGGTGGTGATGGTGATGGTGGTGATGGTGATGATGGTGGTGATGGTGGTGCTGATGGTGGTG
>JANHMN010000012.1:61645971-61660365 GCA_030674055.1 Rhabdomys pumilio
TGGTGGTGGTGGTGGTGATGGTGATAGCGGCTGTGATAATAATCATGTCCTGTCTGTAGCTTAAGATTTCTGTTGGAACCAGGAAAGCTTCTGGAAATCAAAGGCACCTTAAAAAACACACATATATCCATTGCTTTTTAAACTACACATGTTGTCACTCTAGAAATTAGGGAGTAATTATCAATTATTATTCAGTAGTCAGTCTACATTTCAAGTCATCACCCCCAGATAATCTTGGGTAAGCACTAAGTTCCTAATCAATATGAAGGTCACTGAGTCACTGTTGCTGTACCAGTCAGCATGCTCGCATTTCTTCTCCCTCACTCAGTGAGGTCAAGGCTACAGAAAGAAGAAGCCTTGTTACAGAATACATATTCTTATGACAGTAAAGTAGGTTGATGATGATCTGTGGCACACAGAAAGATTAAGATGTATATACATTGTTTGTGAAAATCTGTATTCATTTGAGACATATGATAGAAAAATCTCAAATATATTCTTTTCATTTTGATTTGTTTTGTTTTTGAAACAGAATATTTCTGCACAGTTCAGACTGGCCTGACTTTACATGTAGCCCATGCTAGCCTAAAAGTTATGCTAATACTCTTACCTCAGACTCATTCACATCAGAAATACAGGCATCAGTCACCACACCTGGCTAAGATATACTTTTCTTAGAATGTGCTGTATGTGAATTAAAAGTTTAAATGAAGCCGGGCAGTGGTGGTGCACACCTTTAATACCAGCACTTGGGAGGCACAGGCAGGTGGATTTCTGAGTTCGAGGCCAGCCTGGTCTACAGAGTGAGCTCCAATACAGCCCGGTCTATACAGAGAAACCCTGTCTCAGAAAAAAAAAAAGTTTAAATGAAAGAATATTAAGATTTATGTTACCCTCTGTTTCTTTCTTGAGGGTAATCTGGGAAATTTTTTCATAATTAACTTTGAAATTTTATTATTATTATTATTATTATTATTATTATTATTACTTAGCCAACCTGGTGCTATTCAAAGTACATAGAAGCCTTGGAACAAGAGCGAATTCTTCTGAAAATTCAAGAAGAAGTGGAAAGAAAAATGTTCACAGGTAATTTTTGCCCCTTGTATGCAGGGCTGCCTTGTTGCTGTGTGTCACACAGTGATGTCAGGTGTCTGCGACAGGCACGTCACTCTTCTCTCGTCTTTCTCTTGTGCAGGTACATCATCTTTAACAAACTTGCTTAAGCCTTCCACTGGCTCCGCTCTGTCTTTGAAGAAGAATGTGTCTCTTCACAGCATCCAGAGTCAGTTCCCCTGATCACCTTCCTTCAGCTCTTGTCTTCCCATTTCTTTCCTAACCTTCCAGTCCAAGGCCCCGACTCTCCCCGCCACCAACTTCTCACCCTCCAGTTAGGAGACTGTTCAGTCTCTCTGTGTCATTAGAATTTTTCCTCTGCCAAGGAGAGGTGGAGATCCATGTCTAATACGTCTCTTGTTTTCCAGGATAGCAGCTTCCAGTCCACGCTCAGATCCTCATGTGATGAGCACTAGGTAAGTCTGCGTGTAAGACTCCCCTTGACTGCACACCCTCCCACAGGCAAGTCTACACAGACCCAGACCACATCCCCACTCACACACCCATGCTTCACCACCAAACCAAAGGGTAGGAACAGCTTGTCTTCTGATTGATGGTACCGTCTCCCAATAAGGGATTCCTCTCAGGAGGAATTGCAAGCTTTCTAAACTCCTCTATGCTGTGAGTGAGTGACGGAGCTGAACACCAAGCCCTCTCCACACAGACACTGACGAATTGTAGGATTCTGACTGGGTTCCATGTCAGAGTTTAACAAGCCATTTCCAGAGCAGTCCAGCCACAGAACGTAGTGTGCACGCTGGCAAGGGCGTCTTCATTATCTTCCACGTTAACCTGGTTTCTCAGAATCCTGTTTTCCAGCTCATGGAGGGAGGGACAGGGCAGTGGGCCTGACTCTCTCCAGCTGCTTATCTTTCCCCCTCTTCCCCACAGTGAACCCTGACAGGCACCCTCTCTCATCCCCCACCTCTTAGGTTAACTTTATAATGCCCTGAACATTTTGGATGCCATGTTTCACATGTTCGTTTACTCATTTTTAATGTTCCTTTAATTTTTTTATGACTATTGTTTGGATTTATTTTTCTATGCATCTTAGTTTCACACATTTTTTTTTCTTTTGCAGGATTTCTTTAAACTAACGTTAACTAACACAAGAAGCTGTGTGCTGGAGGTGTTGAATAGTCTGCGTTCCCTTAGAATACTGACTATGATAGGCTGGAAGAATTAAAGGTTGTTGCCTATCACACTCCATAAGGAAAAAGCATGTGTAATCTTTCAACAGATATCCCTTGCAGGCCCACCATATCTGCTTAGCAGATCTGCTCGTTGGATGACTAGGAGTGTGACTATTCCTAGTGTAATAAACAGGGAACACAGAAGAACCCTTTGCCTTCATTCCCAGCCATAATGGAACTACGGAAGCACTGGTCTGTACACGGCAGCACCCACAGGACCCACACGACCAGGGTTAGCATTTCAGGTGACTTGACCCACTCCTTGCAAGCCTTCCAGACACCTTGGTGATTTTGATTCGGACTTGCGCTGAGACTTCTCTTATGTAGACCGTTAGAGCCAAAAGAAATGGTACTTAGAAAGGGAGACAGACGCTCTGTCACAGGCAAAGGAGAACCAGACAACATGTAAGAGAAGACCTGAGATGGTCCTTTGTGACCCACGTAACTAAGGCACTCCAAGGACTCCAACCCAGACTAGAAACTGTGCCCTGATTCCCACACAGTCCTGAGAGGTCTTTTCAAAGATAAAACTGCTATCCCAAACTCTCCAGGTAGTTTGGAACTTAAAATAGGGAACTTTATCAGCTGACATACTTTGAAGGTTCCCTTTCCTCTAAAGAAGGGACTCTCGGGCGCTTGTCATCTGTTTGGCTTTTGGAGGTGAGGATCTTGCTGCCTCCAGGCTACCCTCAACCCTCAGGGTGTGGATCGCCACGCCTCGCTAGATAGAATGTCCCTGGCACCGTGCTCACAGCACCCTAGACAGAGGCTGTGAACTGTATCTGTTTCACAAAGCCTCTGAGGAGGTCAATGCCTCGTGGGTCTTAATCCTTCTCTCTTCTCTGCTGCAGCTGAGATTTTATTGATTTATTTGTTTTCCTGAGGTTCAACTTTTTGTTCTCTCAACATGTTAATTATAATTTTCTAGAAAGTTGTTTTTCCCGGTTGTCAATGTTCATTACAGCTAATAAGACCCCACTTCCTGGTTACAGTATCAAGCTGCTTCCTGAGGAGTGCAAGCACTGTAGAATATTAACAAAATTAAGATAAAATAAAATATTTTACCTTTTTATTCCTTCCCTAATGTTCTTCCTTTCTTTATGCAGAGAGTTTTTAACCTATATAAATTTTCTTCTCTTAAAAGAACTTCTTTTGACTTCTTGCAAAGCAGGTCTATTTGAAACAAATACCTTAGAAAACCTTTGAAGTGGAAACTTCTGGTTTCTTTGGGAACTCAGTTATATCATGTGTTTTGCTGAAACAGACAGGTGAAAGGAGGTTTTGCTGAAGCAGACACAGGTCAAAGGGGGTTTTGCTGAAGCAGACACAGATAAAAGGAGGTTTTGCTGAAGTAGACACCTGTAAAGGGGGTTTTGCTGAAGCAGACATGGGTGAAAAGATGCTTTGCTGAAGCAGACACATGAGCGGATATGTGACATTTAGAAAGAATATAAATATGACCCCGCAGACAGTGGGGAAGCTGGAGCATTGGTTGCCTTGCTCTGTCTCACTGGTCTTCGCTGATTTACTGGTTCACCTTACGTCTCGTTGCTGATCCTGCTGACCCTTCATTGGTCCTGACTTCATAGAGAATAACTCGTCAAAGGATTTATGATATTCTGGCAGCTTCCTGCTGCTTCCACAGACTCTCACAGATCCAGTGAGTTGAGCTGCCGCTGCTGATTCTGCTGTGGTCTACCGAGTGCACTGGGCTGTTTGCTAGTGGACTGAACTGCTGATATCCTGACAAAGATGACTGGAATTGCCCCCCACCCAAAACTATTTCCAAAGAGGTCCACTTCCCCCATATCCTAATAGCCTTTCTCTTCCACTGCCTCTGGTGGGTGGCGGGCTAGAGGGAGGTTGAAGCATTTAAGAATTCTCACTAGAGTAGGTTTTGAAAATCTGAAGTTTACAAACCTTTCTTTCTGCCTTTTGACAGGTAACAGCCGCCTCTGCTGCAGTCTGTCCGTCTGCTCTGTCCCTCCTGCACACGGCCGCCTTCCCTCCTGTCCCTGGGCCATGAGAGACTGTCCCCCTCTCTCTCTGCATCTCAGTTTTGAAGTTTCCACTGATCTCTCTTCAAGCTCAGCCCATGGGTCTCTCCTCATCAGTGTGTATTCTAGATAAACTCCTCAGATGCTCTTCCTGTCTGAGATACTGGGGTTTTTCCCCCTCATATTTCCATTTGATTCTTCCTTGGCATTTTCTTCTCTGTGCTTGCTTCATAATTCTGATGTTGTTTATTGTTACCCTGGCTGATTAAGGTCAAAGTCCACCATTGTCTGGATAGCCTTCTGAGCTCAGAATAAAATGGCGGGCTCTCTTTGCCAGCAGGGTTTCTCCTGCTCTGACCTTGTCTGGGGAGCTTGAAGCCCCCACACACCTATGCCTGTGGAATGTCATGTAGCCTTGATTAAGACTGCTGGCTCAGCAATAAGAACCTGTTTAGCTAGCATCTGAGACTACTGGAATGCCTCACGATGCTAAGGAAGTATTCCGGTACCCCAAGCTTCAGCCAATGACCTTTGCCTACCCTGGATATCTCCTCTTTCCCCAAAACTACATAAACCCTGATTCATCCCAAGGAAGGTTGATCTGTCTCCCTGAAGCTGGTCCCAGTGTGTGGTTACCAATTGTCCTCATGGGCAGTCGGAAACCCTGTTGTTACTGTTTTCAAGACAGGGTTTCTCTGTGTAGCTCCAGCTGTCCTGGAACTCACTCTGTAGACCAAGTTGGCCTCGAACTCAGAAATCCGCCTGCCTCTGCCTCCTGCATGCTGGGATGAAAGGCGTGTGCCACCACTGCTCGGCCTATCATCCAGTTTTTAAAGCTGGAGCTCTTAATTATTAACTGCAGGCACCATAAGCTTCTCTTCTTGGTGGTGCCAGCACCCCTATTTTCTCTGGTTCACATGCTGCTTTGAAGTCTGGACTGCGCTGAGTGTGTTATAAATTTTAGTTGAAAGCAAGACATGATGTGCCTGGTAACAGAGACTGTGATGATAAAACTGTGAGCTCTGTTTATCTGACTCACAGCAATTTTGAACTTACTGTGGTAGAAGAGACTGTGAGTTTTCTCTATGCTCCTATTTCTGTCTTGATGGTATTGGTTTCCTAAAGTCTCTTCAGTAATATGGAAGGCTTGAGGCTCTTGTTAAACCTCATTATGTCGGAAGAAAAAACCCATTTTTAGTCTCATGATCAGTGTTTTAATGAAGCTGAACTGAGTGTTTCTCTTCTGCAAGGCAATGTTGGAGCATTGGTTTAAGAAAAACACAAAACAGAAAGCAGAAACACAACACAGCAAACAAAACCAAATCTTGCCATTTTATGTTCCAGTACAGTCATGCCTTTAATGGTAGGCCTGGTTAACAGTGCACTGAGTGATCTCACTTTGGTCGATTTACTCCCCGCCTCCCAGCTGTGGGTGGAGTTTCCAAGGGGGTTGACTCAAGGGAATGGAACAACAGAGACGGCTCAGCAGTTAGAGCACCAGAGGGTGCAAGTTCAATTTCTTGTGCCCATATGGTGGCTTACAGCTGTCTGTAACTCCAGTCTCGGGGGATCCAACTCCTTCTTCTGGCTGCTGTGGACATCAGTACATACGTGGCATACAAACACACATTCAAACAAAGCACTCATACACATAAATAAATCAATTTTTAAAACTTCAAGGAAGTCCAAGCCTATCCGTAAGGCTGAGGCTCTGAGAGTTCTAGCTCGGCAGCCAGCCTTACTGCTCTGGGCTGCGGCTGTGCACAGGTAAGCTGCCGTTCTTTCTTCCTGCCCACCTTCCGTCTGCAGCTTAGGACCAGAGATTAACCTATTACCACAGTTCTTTGATGTACCCAAGAGTTGTTGCCTGTCTGGTGAGCTGTTTACCTGTTGCCAGGGTGGTTACAGTGACTTCTAAGCTTTTGATTCATCAGAGTGGAGCCCTGATGTTTAACATCTGTATTTTAAATATTTGACCAAACCAGCTCAGTCAGTCAATGGATTCTTCAGGGAGTGAGTGAGGATTGAAAAGAAAAAGACGATTAGACAACACGGACAACACTGTAGCATGACCCCAGCCAATTCTGAAGCTGAAGCAGGGTTATTTTTTTTCCAGTCTCCTTTTATATCATTCTAGGTACATGCAAAGAATATGGTCAGTCCTAAGGCATAAACAGAGTAGTCAAGGAACAAACAAGACAAAAATCAAAGTAATCAAACAAGGCAATAAACAAAGTCCTGTGGTCACTGTGTCTAGGGGTTTATCAGGATGACCAAGATACAAGGAACACACTACATTCCTCAGCTGTCCTTGCCTTGAGCCTACTTCGTTGTCTCAGCCCAATGTCAAATTCCTGCCAAGTTACTAGAAGTGGTCCCAAAAGCCCTCCGCAAGTATTCTTTAGACAGTTTGTATAACAATTACAGTTACAATTAACAAAGGTTAGTTTAAGTATTGAATTGATGTTAATTGATGTAATTTGTATAATAACTATTTACACGTTCACTTTTGGCTCTTCTTCAAAGCATCAAACCGAGTCGCTGCCATCAGGAGAAAGTTTCTTCCTTCCATGTGCCCAGATGTGTGCTTGGTCCTGGTCCATGTGTGTGCCTGGCCCTGGCCCATGTATGCCTGGCCCTGGCCCATGTGTGTGCCTGGCCCTGGCTCATGTGTGTGTCTGACCCTGGGCCTACTTGTGTGTGTTTGACCCTGGGCCCACATGTGTGTGTCTGACCTTGGCTCATGTGTGTGTCTGACCCTGGGCCCACATGTGTGTGTCTGACCCTGGGCCCACATGTACGTTTAATCATGGCCCATATGTGTATCTGGCCCTGGTCTGCTTGTTGATCTTAGTGCCTTTGAATTATTCTTCTCCATTCATCTCTCTTGTTGGATAATCACCTTATTCTAGACCTTGAATCTGAACCTTATTTATCTCTTTCTCCTGCATGGCCACCCTCCATCCATCTTCAGGAAAAGCATTCTAAAAGCACACATGACATTCTTTTGACAAAAGAGTGACAAGACAAATGCCTTGCTGAGGTGAGTGGTGACACAAATCTGTTACTCTGTACTACCTCCAGGACACTTCCTCCTGATACTGCACCGATCTGCTGCTCCTGCTTCCTCACAGAAGTCACTGTCTTCTCCCCTGTGTTACAGTCAACTCATTGCACGAGAACAGAATCAGCCAGGCTGAGGGTAATTTTTTACGACTCAGAGACAGCTGTTAGTTACTTTTATTCTAGAACTTTACATAGAACATCTAAAAAAAAACAGATGTTCAAAAATAGTTGTTGGGGAAGAAGGAAAACATCTCCAGTATTAAATCTCTGGAAGGTAAACACTGTCCGTCTAAAAACTTCACTACAGCGATGCACCTATGCATCGCTTAGTGTGAACCGTCCATGTGACACAGACCCACCCAACTGAGGAATCTCCATGGCCCTGTGGTTATAGGTGAGGAACAGTCTGCAGGGTTACTGGCTGGGATGGATCACCAGCAGTGCAGGGTAGGCTCTGAACTGAACCAGATAGAGAAGCTGGAGAAGCCAAGTGATCCGGCAGCCGTGATCTGTTCATTTCCCCCTGCTCTTCATTGTGGATGTGGTTCCTGATGCCTGAGTTCCTGCCTCTATGTCCCTGAAAAGGACGGCAGTACCTGGGATTGTAAACTAATGAACCTTTTCTTCCCGGAGTCTGCTAAGTTCAATGCCTTGCAGTTAGTTATTTCTTCCTTAGTTAGCCTCCGTCTGACCTGTGTGTGTTCTGATGACTGATTAAATTCTAACTGTGCTATGTTTGGGCATTAGATAAAATGTGCTTCTTGATTTTAATGAGTTTTCTTTTAAAAACAATGTCGTTTTTGAAAGCCCTAGGTGTTAAGAACACTCAGACCTGCATCCTGCTATCATCCTATGCACGGGAAGACACAGGGAGCTTGAGCTCAGAGTTTCGTTATATTATTTGAGGTAAATACAAGCATTTTGAAGGAAATTCAGTAGTGAAGTAACCCAGATGTGCTTTTTGAGACAGGATCTCTTTATGTAGCTCTGGCTGTTCTGCCTCCGTCTTGGCCTCCGCCTCCACCTCCACCTCTGCCTGGATTAAAGGTGTGCTACCATACCTGGCATGCTATATTTCTTAAAAGTGTATCTTTTCATTTGTCATATAATTGAAAATACAGTTTATAAACAGGGTGTACTTTTTTTTTCTAATTCTTGTACTGTTTACAATGCCAGTGAACTCTCTAAATAAATACATCCAAGGAGGCAGAGCTGCAGCTCAGCAGAGTCCTTGCCTAGTATGCAGGAGGCCCTGGCACCAGACAGAACAAAAGATGTCCGCAGACCCAAAGAGACTGGGTCTATTCTGAATCTGTTGCTCGGTCTTACTTGGGGCAATTTATTTAATCTCCCTGCATCACAGTTTAGTTGTTGATAACGAACTCAAAATCTTGTGTAGCTCTAAATGATGAGTCTGCGAATGTAACCATGGACCTTTGTATTGAATATGCTTACTCTCTGACAATGTCCCATGCGTATGCATGTCATTCTGTTTGGTCTTCGCCTCTGCCTGTCAGGCCTCCCTCCTACCGCTGCTCTCCACAGGTCCTTTCCCCATACCCAGGTCTGTTTTGTTTTGGTTTGTGCCTACTGATTTTAACCTGGACCTGTGGCCATGGGTTTAGAAGTGTCCATCAGAGACACTTAGTAGCACAATTTGGCACACAGTAGACACAGTAGAGAGTGACCACTCCTCCCCTCAGAATTGATCAGCTGTGGAAGGTTCAGCAAGGGCAGTGAGGACCTATGGGCCCCTCCCCTATCTGTGATTGGCTGACTGTGCTCTGCCCTGAAGGTCCCCAGCCTGTCTTCCGAGCTTCTGGCTTTCAGCTTTTTCTGTTCCTTTTTCCACAATGATACTGGGACTTTCTAATGTGTCTTCAAGGTTTTGATCCGTTCCTTAGTGAGCATTTATTTCTGTATTTCAAAATTTGACCTTTGATTTAAAGATAAAAAGAAAAATTCACATCTATAATGTTTTCTTTTCCAGAGTCAAATACACACAGGGGTTAGGTGCTGTTGGATAAAATTCCCTGAAAGAGTATTAACTCCACCATCAGATCTGTAACTGAGCACTGCTTTCATGCCGTTCCTTTGAAAGCAATAAATCAAGCAGACAACTCTTGATTTGTGGGTCACAAGCAATTGGCTGCTTGATTAACAGCTGCCAGACCATTCTCCAACCCAGTGCCATAGCAGGAGCTCAGGGACAGGACCCAGCACCTGCCCAGGTTGTCTGCGGATGCAGCTCACTTGGGAGAGGACTTGCTTGGCATGGACGAAGGCTTCAGCTCAAGTCTCTACACTGCTAAAGCCTGGTGAGGTGGTGCATGCCTGTAATCCCAGCACTTGGGAGTGCAGGCAGGAAGATCCACAGCTCAAAGCTATCCTTGGCTACAAGGTGAGTTGGGGGCTAGCGTGGTTTTCATGAGATTCTGTCTGTCTCAAACAAAACAAAACACAAAAAATCCAAAGCCAACCAACCACCACCAACAAAAAACACACTGTGATGTGGTGTGGTGTGTGTGTGTGTAACCTCAGCACTTGGGAGGCTGAAGCAGGAAGATGTGTGGGGGACCAATTTGTGCATCATAATAAGACCTTGTCTCAAAACCAACCAACCAGAGCCTCAGGCCTGCTGACACTCCCTCACAGCAGTGGATGGAGAGATCATTAGCTCCTCACCTGAGTTTTCAGTAACCCCCTCAGCTGTTTGCATACAATTCTGCCTTAATTGTGAGGGGACTTCAGAGCATATAGACTGGAGGAGAGTAACAGAAGGGGCCTGATTTATGCTCCATCATCTGTGATGAGTACAGGCTGTCTTTTTAAAAAATGTTTTTCTTTTATCGATAATAGATTTTTTTCTCATACAATATATCCTGGTTATACTCTCCCCTCTATCCTCCTGATTCCTCCCCGCCACCCCTCTCCTCCCCTCTGGATCTCTGGATCTCTGGATCTCTGGATCTCTGGATCTCTGGATCTCTGGATCCTCTCTGGATTTATTCCATTTCTGTCTCATTAGAAAAGGGAAGACTTCTAGGAAACCCAACAGAAGAAGAAGAGTCCAAAGAGCAAGCACAAGAAACAGAGGCCCACAAATCCCAGAGTTAGGATTCCCATTAACACTAAACTGAAGGCTGTAACACACGCAGAGGAGCAGGGGCAGCCCTGGGAAGGCTCTCGTCAGCTGCCTCACCTCAGTCTCTTTGAGTTCAAATGCGTCCTGCCAGGTTGATGGAGTGAGCCTTGTTTTCCTGGTGACCCCAACAGCCTCTGTCTCTTATAGTCTTTCTACCTCCTCCTTGGTTGGGTTCCCTGAGCTCTGAGACAGATTTGATGGAGACATTTCATTTAGGCTCTCCGAGGAATGTCTGTCTGTGGTCTCTGCATCTGCTCCTACCTGCTACCGGAGGAAGCCTCTCTGATGGATAAGACCCTGAGCTCTGAGCAGAGCAGAATACCAACAGGAGTTATTTTATTGATGCTTTTAAAAAAAAAACAGTCATGTTTGGTTTTATTCCAGGTCTTTGGGCTCTCTGGTCTCTAGTTCTTAGTTACCCAAGGAGTAACTTTGGGTTGTCCTTGGGACCTTAGGCGGAGGTGTGTTACTATTTAGGTAACCCAGGGGAGAGATTTTCACAACAGTGGATACCATATCTGACCATACTCAAGCGCAGAGGATGTACACAGAAGCCTGTGGTGTTCCTTCAAGTCCTTCCAGAAGGCAGGAAGTTGTGCTGACTGCCAAGTTTCTGCACATGGATGGGTCCTCTGTGGAATTAGAACTGCCTTGCTCGGCCAGATGGTGGTGGCACACGCCTTTAATCCCAGCACTTGGGAGGCAGAGGCAGGCGGATTTCTGAGTTCGAGGCCAGCCTGGTCTACAGAGTGAGTTCCAGGACAGCCAGGGCTACACAGAGAAACCCTGTCTCAAAAGACAAAAAACAAAAACCAAACAACCAAACAAAGCAACAACAACAACAAAAAAGAATTGCCTTGCTCTGGATCAGGCAGATGGCAGGAAAACAAAGAGGCATCTGTTTGGGTCACTGTCTTTCATCCCGTTTTGTTACAGCAGTTTATCCTAGGCCTTAACTAATTTAAAGGCTTCCGGTAGGGAAAGGGACAAAACCCAAAAATCTATGTTACTGATCAGCCATCAAAAACAAAAACAAAAAACAAAACTAAACAAAAAATAATCTCAGGCAGGAAAGTGGCAAGTTCTATAATATGGCAAAAACAAACCAAAACCAAAACAAACAAAATCTCTTGTGCCTCATAGAACTTGGGGGGTTGATTATGTGCACGCTGTGTCCAGATCTCTAAAATAAGAGGTTAAAAGATGCCGGTACTCATGCATTTGGTGATCTTAGCTCTTTAGTAAGGTACTGGAGAGAGCATCAGGAAGGAGCTAATCCACTTACTAGAAACAGTACAGCTGGGAAACACATTCTCTGACTATGTCTTGCAGTTAAACTTGGTGTAAGATCTGATGATTTGAATTCTCCAAGTCCAGAAAGTCAACTGCAACTATGCAGAATCTCCCCTTTCCAAGACTGTCTGAGACTTGTCATTTAGGTGATGGTAGCTCCCGGTGAGGGCCAAGGTAAAAGATGAAGCAGGAGTTAAGGGAGGGCTTGCTGGCAGAGGATGGGCTAGCCTCGAACAAATGGGCCTATGACCCTGACTAGATGAGTAACATCCTCAGACCTCTCTGAGTGGACTGACTGGCATGAGCAGGGCATGTAGACTCCTTGCTGGCTTACTCAACATTGTACTCAAAATGACCAGTCTCAATAAAGATAAATTCAGTCTCCCATTCCTGCCATGAGACCCATAAAAGAGGGCTGGAGAAACAGCTCAGCCATTAAAGCTTAGGCTCGCAACCTGACAGACAAGACCGTAAAAGATGCCTGGTCAGGACAATGCGGCAGTGTTCGTCCCTTGGAAGCCTTCCTGTTCTTGGGAGTTCTTTCACATTTTCCCTTTAACTATTCAGGTCACTGGCTCAGGATAGCTCTGGTGACCGGTGACCCTCAGACACACTAGCTTTGGGTCAAGCTTACCAAGAGCCCAGAAAGGCTCTACCACTCTCAAAACATTCCTGTCAAAGTGACTACCATTTTTATTCTAACCAATTATTTTAGAAGGCCTTAAAATAGACACAATTAAAATAAGAGAGAAATGTGCTACACAGAAGCGAGCACCAGCTGCTTGAATGCTAATCAGAGGGGATTTTGACTCGGAACTGATACTAACTAGGTGAAAGCTAACTAGGTGAAAGCTAAAATTTTGATGGTATTCTCAGCAAAACCACTAACCTGGCTAGAAAACGCTATTATTTTTCAATTTCTGAAACAACCACCAGGTCCCCAAACTTGAATCCGGAAACAAGCTATGTGATATATACAACTCCCATGAAAGGCTACTCTGCCACACCAACTCTAGACGTGGTCTAGAAATCAAAAAGATGAGGAAAAACTCCTAGGAGTCAAAGCCAAGTACCTTGGAGAACGAGGGAGCCTTGTTGGCCCCTTCAGGGTCCTGGAGGCAGGGTTGATTGTGACTACCACATATGACTCCACCTCTTCTTAGGCTCTCAGACACCCCTCTGGTGGGATGTCAGTGCCACCCAACACTCCACCTTCGTCACATACCCAAGTCTTTGGTGTGCACGTGGCTTCCTCTCCCTTCCTCTACATGGACACGGGCATTCTCTTTGGCTTCTTTGTCGTCCCACCTTTAAGACTTTAAGAGAGGGTATAAAATAAGGTATTTGGCATATCAAAGTGGAGCTTCCAGCAAGTGGGGGTTGTTTGTTTTGTTTAAGGTGGAATTTCATCTCAGAAAAAAGAAAAATATTTTCAAAAACAACCGCCATTTATTTAAAGAAAAATTATGGAATCTTACTTAATACATATAGCTTAGAGATTCTGGCACTTTGAATTGACATTGTTTATACACACACACACACACACACACACACACACACACACACACACACCAGCTACCATAATATGACAGCTCTGCTTGGCTTGTCTGGGGTAAATGTTTTGCTCCTTCCTGGTGAGGTTATAATTTGGGCCATGATGGCTGTGAGAACTGAGGTAATTGGTGCACAACAAGAGCTGCATGAGGGCTAACCTCACGCTTAGGCTGAAGTTGCACCATTGGTTGAGCAAGCTGCAAACTACCTACTGGACTCTTATGTCACCTACAGCTCCAACAGACGGTGGCAGTTCTGTGCCTGTGCCTACCCACTCTGCCTTTCTTCTCTCATCATTGTCAAACTCACACTCAATTTCAAAATCACCCCTTTAAAACTACCCCCGTTTTTTCCCTCAACTAAGTTGGCTTCATTTTCTTTCTTGTCTTGTCATATACCTTTGTAGTATTTATCCATCATGCAGTTTTGAATTGCATGTTTCATTAGATGCTCAGTAGTTTAAAAAGCTGTAACTTTATAATTACCTCCAGAAAATTGTGACAATGGCAATTCTTTTCTTACTTCTGTGGGCTACCATGTTTGAATGTAACAGTATGTCCACCAGGTGACTTGGCACTATGTATATCATAGTTTATTCCTTTAATGGCGTATTATTTAGCTAAACCGTCTTATTATTGATAAATATTATTGATACATATTCTACAAAAAGTTGACTTCCAATTAGCATCATAACTGTACTAAGACTACATACAGTATTTTCAGTTAAAGCTGCTGTGTCTTTTTTTTTTTTTTGGTTTTTCAAGACAGGGTTTCTCTGTGTAGCCCTAGCTGTCCTGGAACTAACTCTGTAGACCAGGCTGGCCTCGAACTCAGAAATCTGCCTGCCTCTGCCTCCCAAGTGCTGTGTCTTTTTAGTTTAGAGTACTATTTATTACGTTTTTCTGTTAGAGCTGAGGTGGGTGGCATTCTCCTGTAGTCTCAGCTCTTGGGAGGTAGAAACAGAAGTGTTGCTGTTTTAGGTTAACCATGACTGCTTATGAGACATTGTCTCCAAGAACACAACACACACACA
>JANHMN010000012.1:61664730-61708417 GCA_030674055.1 Rhabdomys pumilio
AGAGAGAGAGAGAGAGAGAGAGAGAGAGAGAGAGAGAGAGAGAGAGAATATCAGCACACAGGAAATGGGAAGGGCCAGTGCCCCAGGCCCCAGACCCCACAGCTCCTGGAATGTCACAGGGTTGTGTGTACTGGGTTTTGAAGGATAAAGTGGAGAAGATAAAAATTATTAAATACAAGTTTTCCTAAAGAGTTTGATAGAAAAAGCTGTACAAATGACTTAAAGATTTACTTTTATTTATGTGTATGTGTGTGTGTGTATGTGTGTGTCTCTGGAGGTAGAATTACAGGCAATTGTGAGCTGCCCCAGTGTGGGTGGTGGAAACTGGATTGGGTCTGCAAGAGCAGCAACTACTCTGATCATTGAATTCCATTTTCCTCTCTAGCTCCTACACAAATAACTTTAAAGGAATAGTTTAGTAACTACAGCCCAGTTCTGCAGAAGTCTCCCAAGTGTCCAGGCTTATCAGAATACTGTCTCATCAGTAGATGCTAAAACACATGGCAGTCTCACCCACCCCACCCTCAGGATACAGCTTAATTTCCAAAAGACAAGGTCACTGAAGGCAGCCTCCCACCCTGTGGTACAAGGATGCTTCCCCAGTAATGTATATAAAGCAGTGCTCTTCAGGATACACGAGAATGAATTATTCTGAGGCAGTCTCATTACACATTTGGTAAAATTTAAAAATGGCCAGGCTGAGTCTTCCTGCTGCCTTAGTCTTACTGCTCTAAGCATACATTAATGTTAATATGTGTTATAAAGACATTTTATAAAGTAATGTTTCGTTAATTTTTTTGTTTTGTTTTGTTTTTTTGTTTGTTTGTTTTTCAAGACAGGGTTTCTCTGTGTAGCCCTGGCCTTAGGGTTCAAGAATTGCTGAAGGATGACCCCAGACTCAAATAGTATGCAAAGGCAAAGAGCATTTATTCTGCAGAAACCACCAGCATGCGTGGGTTAACCATTCCTCAAAATGGCGACAACCAGAAGAGCTCACAGGCCCCCCCCCCCTTGTTACTCAGGGCTAGGAGAATTTTCTAGAAGGGTTAGGTAACCTCTAATATGATTAGCTAGAAGTGCAGCAGCATTAGTACAATTTTGATTGGCTGCTATGTTAGTTTTATTACTTTTGATGAGGCCTTAAAAAATTTCAAGAACAGACTCAGCTCCAGCCTCATCATCTCCTTCAGCTAAATATCCCAGGAACCCAACTCAGGTCCAGTGTCAGGACCATCATTAATTAATGGCCTATTGTTCATGGCTCCCCTGGAGAACCTTGTTCATTTTCCTGGGAAACTCTAAGTTTTCATTTCCAAGGTTTTTGAAGCTCTCGTTGGCTGTCCTGGACTCTCTTTATGGACCAGGCTGGCCTTGAATTCACAGAGATCTGCCTACCTCTTCCTCCTGAGTGCAGGGACTAAAGGTGTGAGAAACTTCCCCCAGCCCATTACTTTGTTTTGAGCAAGGAAGAATGAAGAAGTTGCTATATCCCAAAATTATAAAAAGATTATGACTAATACTCTAAGCAAATGAAACAAAGTAATTGCTGAGGTGAACAAATGGTAATTTGTACTGAACCCACGAAGGGGAGGGGAAGAGTCAAACAGTCCTCTGATGGAGGAGTACGAATGATTATAGGAAAGATAGAAAAAAGATGCAAGAGACAGATATGGGAGGGCTGCAGGTCATTACCACACCAGCTACGAGTATATTTTTCATGGCTTTCCCATACTGCATTATCATAGGACGCAAAGCCACAAGCTAACAAAAACAAATTGCTGAAATATACACAAGACATTTGTTCTCATCCGAAAGCTTCCCTATTACTTCCATCAAGGTCAATAGAATCTCCAGCCCTTGCCTTGAGCCTCACATGCACCTTCTCTTATCATTCCATGCCTCAGCAGGACAGGAAATCTGCCAACAGACCCTGACCTACCTTGACTCTGCCTAGCAGGCAGACCTCTCTCTCTCTCTCTTTTTTCTCTGCTTCAGAGAAGTGGCAAATGGCTCCCAAAAGTAATTATTGTCACGTAGCCTTATTTTGTGTGCTGCAGTATTAAAAGTCTTGAGCTTAACAAAAATCTTAATGAGTCAATTCACCAGAACAGACATTTAGCCAGTAAGAATTTAATTTCACAGCAATTAAATGACAGAGGTTAGGTTTATTGGGTGGTGTTTACACATGTTTATGGCACTCTTAGTGTACTCTAAAAGATGACAGGACAACCCCTATCCCAGTGAGATCCTGGCCTAAATGTATTCATGTTACACATGTATACCAGGAGAAGACTGGCATTAAACATGGCAGTTTCCAACGTACTGCACTGACTAATGACCTACACATGGTATCCTCCAAAACCTATGACTAAGGATCTACCTAGTGTTCTGGCAAGGTCAGTATGAATGAGGTTGTCCTCGATGTCTTAAGGTTCCTTTTTGATGGCATCTGTTGTGGCACTATTCCTTGGGAGAGGAGGAAATGTGAACAAACATCTCCTCAGCCTAGGTAAAGAATCAATAAGAGACCAAAGTACAGATACCCCGTAAATACAACTTGGAGAACTAATCAGTTTTATTGGAACTATTTATAGAGGAATGGGTAAGGGGTTATTTATAGGAGCAGAAATGACTCAAAGACAGCTGTATCACCAAAAGCCCACCCCAGCCTGGGTGACAGCTCAAAAGCTGGGAACCTGGAGCACACTGAACATCTGCAGCCTTGACAGGTTGCAGAGTGTCCTTTCCCTGCAGCTCAGTTGGTCTATGCCTCTTGCGGGCAGCTCTGCTATCTCTGCGTCATCCAGGCTACATGGTCTGAACCTCCCCTAAGGTTGGGCTTGTCTGAGAGTCTTCTTTGTAGCTGGACTTGTCTGAGAGGGTCTGTCCCTCAATAAAAAAAAAAAAAAAAAAAAAGAGGGACTTAGCAAATTTGGTTGGTTTCAGGAACTTCCTGAAGTTGAGTTGTTTACTTCCCATGTTAATGAGCTTCTGTGAAGGATGGAGTCTTTTACCTCCCCTGTTGTTTCACCTCCTTCTAAGCATCCTGCCTAAAACATCCTGTTATTTCACTTTCTTATTAAATCCTAGGTCTTGAGTTTCCCTCCATGATGGAAGGTTTGAATTCCAGAGAAAATTGTTACATGACAGCATCCTTGGAGCTTGCCTAGATCACTGACTTTTCATAGGTGCTAGTTTTGGTTCCTGCAAAACCCTAATCAGCTGAGAGAGATGGAGAGATGACTCTCACCTCACCTTGCCACCCCCACCCCCATTAAAAGCATCTGTTGCTCTTACAGAGGACCTGGGTTTGGCTTCCTGTACCCACATGGTGCCTCACAACAATTCCAGGAATCTGGCATCCTCTTCTGGCCTCCTCAGGCGCTAGGCACATACATATGGTACCCATACACACAGCTAGGCAAAACAGTCATAAACATAAACAATTACAAATTTAAAAATAAAAAAAGGAAACACCTCATCAACTCTTCTAGATTTCTTGCTTTCAAAATTCATGTCATAAGCTGGAGAGATGGCTTAGCAGTTAAGAGCACTGACTGCTTTTTCTCAAGGACCTGGGTTCAATTCCCAGTAACCACATAGTAGCTCACAACTGTCTGTAATTCCTCTTCTGGGGGATCTGACACCCTCACACAGACATACATGTAGTCAAAACACCAATGTACACAAAATAAAAATAAATAAATTATTTAAAAATTATAGAAAGTAGCCTGACTGTGTTTATCCCTGCACTTGGGTCACAGTTCTCAGCATGTATGTCTTGGACTGAAACCTGCCTGTCATTTAGTTCTAGAGAAATTCAACTGCTCTGACTTCTGTGGGTACCTGCATTCATGTGCTTCCACACAGACGTACACACATAATAATAATGATAATGATAATAATGATAATAATAAGGCTGGAGAGAGGGCTCAGCAGTTAAGAGCACTGACTGTTCCTCCTAGAGGTCCTGAGTTCAATTCCCAGCAACTACATAGTGGCTCACAACCGTCAGTAATAGGATATGATGCCCTCTTCTGATGTGTCTGAAGACAGCTACAGTGTACTCATACATATAAAATAAAGAAATCATTATTTTTAAAAAATTGTGTAACACAAAACATAACAGCAGTCATTTTAGGAAGAGTTTGAAAGGGTTAGTTATGGTACTGAGTTGGTAGGTAGTTTTCTGCTTTTCTACAGTAAGAAGAGGTCAGACCAGCTGGTATTGATCCTCTGATCCCAGCAAGGGCTGTCATCAGACTGGGTCTGTTTGATTAGAGTACTGTTCGCAATCATATCTACACCGTCTCCAGTAGGAATGTGATACCTTTTGGAAAGTAATTTTAAGTTACATTTGTTTGCTTAGTAAGCATGTATACAGCTACTATAGTGTGTGTAGAGGTTGGAGGACAAGTTGTGGTCCTACCATGTGGGACCCAGGTATCAAACTCAGGTTTCCAGCCTTGGCAGCAAATGCCTTTACTTGTTGAGCCCATTAAATAACTTTAATGTCTCCTCTGGGAAATAGGATTTTTTTTTCTCTTTGTTTTTCTTTTTTCTTTTCTTTCTTTTTTCCTTTCTTTCTTTCCTTTTGTCTTTCTCTTATGGTTTCAAGGACAGACTCTTAAGCATCAGTGGTCTCCATCAAGGGGAGAAAGCAGCTGATGAAGCTTAAACTTAAGAGCATGTAACACAAATGAGGCACGTGATTTGTGTGTCTACTAGTAACTTACAGAGGAACCAAGAGGGCAGTATTTGGAGAAACAGGGAAGGTGGTGAGTGGTATGAGTGACTTAGCTGATCTCCTAGAGCTGGAAGTCTGATGCCAACAAATCAAGAACTTATAAGACCATATTTTCATGCTATCACATTAATGCATGGTGATGTTGTCTGTGAATATGAAGGTAATCAGCTGAGTACGTAGAAATGGTTGGTTTTAGAAAGTGCAGTGGTGAAGACACAGGAGGGCAGGGTTTTTCTTTCTCGCCTGCTTCTGGATGCTTTGAGTCCCAGACAATTCCTAGAACCTCCTCCCAACGCTGACATGAAATATTCAGGAAATCTGGGATACCATGAAAAGAACTAACCTAAGAATAATAGGAGTAGAAGAAGATGAAGAGTCCCAGCTCTAAGGTCCAGAAAATATTCTCAACAAAATCATAGAAATACAAACAAAAAACTTATAGAATACCAACTAGACCTGACCAGAAATGAAAACCCTCCTGCACATAATAATCTAAACACAAAATATATAGAACAAAGAAAGAATATTAAAAGTGTAAGAAAAAAAGGCCAAATAACATACAAAGGCAGACATATCATAATTACACCCAACTTCTCAACAAAGACTGTAAAAGCTAGAAGGGCCTGGACAAATATCTTAAAAACCACAGGTACCAACTAGACTACTATACCCAGCAAAACTCTCAATCACCATAGAGGGAGAAAACAAGATATTCCAAGACAAAACCAAATTAAAAAAAAAATCTATGCTGTGTGAGGTCCAGCGCATAGAACAGAGTCTTGGCAGAGCGTGACTGTCCCTGAGCCTCTGACCTCTGGCCAGTATGAATTGAGACTGGACTTTTTAACTTGCCTTCCCTCAAAAAGATGATAGCTGACGTGACTGTTGGCCAAGCCAGTGAGCCTGCAGGGAACCGTGGTCCCAGGAGGCGGTGAGATGGAACACATGCCCCCTGAGTGCTGCATGAGATGTGAACAGTATATATATATATATTTTTTAAGTGATTTGCCTCTCCCCCTTCAAATTCAACCTGCCTAGAGGCCTCGGGTCTTCCCTCCACATTATTCTGCAGACCCAGCAAGGTCCTGTGTGTGGCTCATCCCATACCCTGGCTATTCTGATTTTTTTTTTAAGAACTCAAAATAAAAGATTTTAAATATATAAAAAAAAATATCTATCCACAAATCCAGCCCTACAGAAAATACTTGAAGGAGAACTCTAAATCAAGAAGGTTAACTACATATAAGAAAACACAGGAAATAAATAATTCCACATCAGTGAAAACAAGATAAGAGAAGCACACACAAATACACACACACACACACACACACACACACACACACACACACACCTATACTATCAACATCAAAATAACAGGAAATAACAATCACTGGTCATTAATATATCTCGACATCAATGGACTCAATTAATTCCCCAATAAAAAGATACAAGCTAACAGAATGGATTAAAAAACAGGATTCATCATTCTGCTTCATACAAGAAACACATCACAGCAACAAAAACAGACATTATCTCAGAGTAAAGGGCTGAAAGAGGTTTCCAAGCAAACAGTCCCAAGAAGCAAGCTGGATTAGCCATTCTAATATCTAATAAAATAGACTTTTAAACCAAAATTAATCAAAAGAGATGGGAAAGAACAGTTCATATTTATCAAAGGAAAAAATCCAAGAAGACATCTCAAATCTGAACATATGTGCCCCAAACACAAGGGCACTCACATTCATAAAAGAAACATTACTAAAGGTTGAACTGCACATTGAATCACACATTAATAGTGGGAGATTTCAATGTGCCACTCTCACCAATGAATGGGTCATCAAAACAGGAACTAAACAAAGAAATAATGAAACTAACCAAGACTGTGAATCAAATGGACCTAACAGATATCCATAGAACATTTCACCCAAACACAAAAGAACATACCTTCTTCTCAACACTTCACAAAACCTTCTCCAAAATTGACCATTGTCACAAAGCAAGTCTCAAAATATACAAGAAAGTTGAGTTAACTCCTTGTATTTTATCAGACCACCATGAATTAGAGCTGGACTTTAACAACAACAGAAACAAACAAAAAGCCTAAAATCTCATGGAAACTGAACAACTCTCTACTCAATACTCATTGAGTTGGGAAAAAATAAAGAAATTATAGATGGTCTAGAAGTAGATGAATATGAAGGCACAACATACCCAAACTTACAGAACACAATGAAAGTAGTGCTAAGAGGAAATTTCACAGTACTAAGTGTCTTCATAAAGAAATTAGAGTTCTCATACTAGCCATTTAAAAGTAGACCTGAAAGCTCTAGAGAAGAGGTGAAAGAGGAAGAGGAAGAAGAAGAAGAGGAGGAGTAAGAGGAGGAAGCAAACACACCCAAGAGGAATAGACAGCATCAAATAATCAAACTCAGCATTGAAATCAATCAATTAGAGACAAAAAGAATAATACAAAGAATTAACAATACCAAAACTGCTTCTTTGAGAAAATCAACAAGATAGACAAGCCTTTAGTCAAACTAACTAAAAGGCAGAGAGACAGTATCCAAATAAAATCAGAAATGAAAAAGGAGACATCACAACTGACACTGGGGAAATTCAAAGAATTATTATTAAGCCTTACTTCAAAAGCCTGTATTCTACAAAACTGAAAAATCTAAACAAAATGGATGGTTTTCTAGATAGATATCACTTATCAAAGTTAAATCAATTAACAGGTAAACTATACAGAGAAACCCTGTCTTGAAAAAAAACAAAACAAAACAAAACAAAACAATCAAGACAAAACCAACTTTAAAAAATATCTATCTACAAATCCAACCCTATAGAAAATACTAAAAGGAAAACTCTAACCCCAGAAGGATAACTCCATCCAAGAAAATTCCATTCCAGCAAAAACAAGGAAATCACACCAAACTTTCTCCCCAACCTTCACACACACACACACACACACACACACACACACACACACACACAACTAATAGCAAAATAACAGGAATTAACAACAATGACTGGTCTTTATTATCTCTCAACATCAATGGACTCAATTCCCCAATAAAAAGATGTAGGCTAACAGAATGGATGAAAAAACAGGATTCATCATGCTGTTGCATACAAGAAAAACAAACAACTCAGCCATAAAGGTAGACATTACCTCAGAGTAAAAGTTTTCCAAGCTAATGGACCCAAGAAGCAAGCTGGAATAGCCACCCCAATATCTAATAAAATAGACTTTCAACTGAAAATAATCAAATAGGCAGGAAAGGACACTTCATACTCATTAAAGGAAAAAAATCCACCAAGAGGACATCTCAATTCTGAGCACCTATGCCCCAAACACAAGGCCAGCCACATTTGTAAAAGAAACATTGCTAAAGCTTAAATCACACATCAAACCCCACACATTAATAGTGGGAGACTTCAACACCTGACTCTCACCTTGACAGGACATCCAAACAAAAACTAAACAGAGAAACAATGAAACAAATAGAGATTATGAATTAAATGGACCTAGAAGACATACATAGAATATTTCACCCAAACAAAAGAATGCACCTTCTTCTCAACATCTTATGGATCCTTCTCCAAAACTGACCATATAGTCTGTTGTGAATAGCCCCAGCCTCATGTTTTGATGGTAGTTCCACTCCTCGGAGAGGCTGCAGAGGAGGGGTAAATATTGTGAACCTTCTGTCCAATTGAATTTATAAAACAAAGGCTAGAGCCAGTGATTGGGCAGTAGAGGGGGAGGTGGAGAAAAAGGCTTAGGGGAGGAGTCAGAAGAGAAGGTGTCAGAAGAGGAAGTCGACATGAGAGGAGGAGCTACGGAGAAGCCAGAGGTAGAAGGACAATGGAGGAGGAGAAAAAGAATGTGGCCTAGAAAAACCACAAGTTGTAAGGGATCTCATAGCTGGGGATTAGAGTAGTGCAATGGTAAATCTGCCCAATCTAGGCTTGCAGTTTGTAATCATAAGTATTGAGTTGTGTTTTCCTTGACCGGACTTCTTTGGGTCGGAGATTTACCGCAACAATAGTCATTCACAAAGCAAGCCTCAACAGACACCAGAAAACTGAAATAATGCCTTGTATCTTATCAGACCACCATAGGTTAGAGTTGGACTTCAACAAGAACAGAAACATTGGAAAACTTACACACTCATAGAAATTGAACAACTCTCTACTCAGTGATTTCTGAGTCATAAAAGAAATAAAAAATAAGACTTTCTTAAATTCTATGAAATAAAGGCATAACATATACAAACTTATGGGACCCAATGAAAGCAGTGCTAAGAGGAAAGTTTATAGCACTAAGTGCCTCCATAAAGAAATTAGAAAGTTTTCATACTAGCAATTTAAAAGTACCCTTGAAAGTTCTAGAAAAAAAAGATGCAAGCATACCAAAAAGGAATAAAAGGCAGAAAATAGTCAAAATTAGGGTCAAAATCAATTAGAAACAAACAAAAAAAACCAATATAAAGAAATAAATAAACAAAACCAGTAATGAAATGGAAGACATAACAACTGACACTGAGGAAACTCAAAGAATCATTAGGCCTTACTTACAAAAACCTGTACTCTACAAAATTGAACATCTTAATGAAATGGACAATTTTCTTTTTTTTTTTTTTAGTTGGATATTTTATTTACATTTCAGATTCATCTCCTTTCCCCATTTCCCCTCCCTAGAAAACCCCTATCTCATGTCCCCTTTTCCTTTTTGCTTTTATACAGTTTTTTAAAATGTTAGTCAAAGGCTTTATAAGTATGGTAATGCTCAATCAGAAGTGTAACCTAATACCCAACCTAGATAAACTATCTTTGACTGGTGGAGACACGTGAACTTCTGCCTCCATGTCCCTTCTCTCTTTCCCCTCTTTGTCTCATCACCTAGCTTCTCCTGTCCTTCTTCTCCTCCTCTCCTTACTCCTTCTCTTCCTCTCTATACTCCTCCCACCTTAGCTCCTCCTACATATCACCCTTCCTGTTAAAATAAAACTTTTTTCTTAAAATACAATTAGTGCATAATTGTGCCGATTTGTACCAGTGAGGTACTAGTTAGTGCTAATAACCAGTCCATCATGTTGTTGACTAACCAGAACTTCTGTCATCTCTCCTAACTAAAACACTTAGTTCTGAACCTGGCTTTTTTCTTGGCTTTATAATGAATGTCAGCTGAAAACCCTCCACTCAAATCTTTTCTCTCAAAGTAAATAGCCAGGATTGGCTATGAGCCTATAAGTTTTCAACCCCATCAGAAATTCAGAATGACTGAGTTAACTGAAATTATGGGAAGCACAAAGCATAGCTTCTAAAACTTAGCCAATTTATAGAGACTGCTGAACACCTGGACAGTCCCTATACTTCAAAATATTGGAGCATCTGGTCTTCAGCCTTCTGGCCCAGGATCTTCTGACAGACTATAGTGATACAGAATTATTAAGGGCTGATTACTCTGTCTAGGCAGATATAATCAGTCGACTATTCTGCAAGTGCATCCTTTTCTGGACCGTAATTTATTTGTAGATGGGAAGAGGCAATTCTTGCCCAGTGGCTGTCTCACCACAACTGGAGTAACTCCAAAGATGCTCAATTTCTTCTTAGGATCCAAGACAGGAATCTGTCAGGAGCAGACATGTCTCTAATCAAAATGAACATTAATACAGAAATGTTTGTAAAGTCAATTCTGTGGACTTCTGATGTTTTGAAAACCAACTATCCATGTAAGGCAATCTGGATTGTTGTCTGTTAACTCCTCTCAGCTATTTCTAAATAAAATACGGAAAACACCTTATCACTAAACTCAAAGCCCTGAATTTGCTATAGTCCCTTAACTCATAGGCTAACCATCTCAAATCAGGTAGAAAAGTTAAAGGACTGGATCTAAGCCTTGTTGTATTCCTAAATGTGTTATACTGGCACAATGCCTATGTGAGTATCAATATTCATCTCACTTTTATATCAATAAGAAGCTCATACCAGCCAGGCAGTGGTGGCACACACCTTTAATCCCAGCACTTGGGAGGCAGAGGCAGGTGGATTTCTGAGTTCGAGGCCAGCTTGGTCTACCGAGTGAGTTCCAGGATAGCCAGGGCTACACAGAGAAACCCTGTCTCGAAAAAAACAAAACAAAACAAAAAAGAAGCTCATACCATTGGTTAAGATCTTTTTCCACTCTATTGGTTGCCGTTTTGTCTTATTGACAATGTCCTTTGCCTTACAGAAGCTTTGCAATTTTATGAGGTCCCATTTGTCAATTCTTGATCTTAGAGCATACGCCATTGGTGTCCTGTTCAGGAACTTTTCCCCTGTGCCTAAGTATTCGAGGGTCTTCCCCACCTTCTCTTCTATTAGTTTCAGTGTATCTGGTTTTAAGTGAAGGTCTTTTATCCACTTGGATTTGAGCTTTGTACAAGGAGATAAGAATGGATTGATTTTTATCCTTCTACATGTTGATCTCCACTTGAACCAGCACCATTTGTTGAAAATGCTGTCCTTTTTCCACTGGATGGTTTTGGCTCCTTTGTCAAAGATCAAATGATCATAGGTGTGTGGGCTCATTTCTGGATCTTCAGTTCTATTCCATTGATATTCCTGCCTGTCTCTGTACCAATACCATGTAGTTTTTATAACTATTGCCCTGTAGTACAGTTTGAGGTCAGGGATGGTGATTCCCCCAGAAGTTCTTTTATTGTTGAGAATAGTTCTCGCTATCCTGGGTTTTTTGTTATTCCAGATAAATTTGCAAATTGCTCTTTCTATCTCAGTGAAGAATTGATTTGGAATTTTGATGGGGATTGCATTGAATCTATAGATTGCTTTTGGCAAGATGTCCATTTTCACTAAATTCATCCTGCCAATCCAGGAGCATGGGAGATCTTTCCATCTTCTGAGATCTTCTTCTATTTCTTTCTTCAGAGACTTGAAGTTCTTGTCATACAGATCTTTCACTTGCTTGGTTAGGTTCACTCCAAGATATTTTATATTGTTTGTGACTATTGTGAAGGGTGTCACTTCCCTGATTTCTTTCTCAGCCTGTTTATCTTGAGTATAGGAAGGCTACTGATTTGTTTGAGTTGATTTTATATCCAGCCACTCTACTGAAGTTGTTTATCAGGTTTAGGAGTTCTCTGATGGAAATTTTTGGGTCACTTAAGTATACTATCATATCATCTGCAAATAGTCAAATTTTGACTTCTTCCTTTCCTATTTGTATCCCTTTGACTTCCTTTTGTTGTCTAATCGCTCTAGCTAGGACTTCCAGTACTATATTGAATAGGTATGATGAGAGTGGCAGCCTTGTCTAGTCCCTGATCTTAGTGGGATTGCTTCAAGTTTCTCTCCATTTAGTTTGATGTTGGCTACTGGCTTGCTATATATTGCTTTTACTATGTCTAGGTATGGACCTTGAATTCCTGATCTTTCCAAGACTTTTAACATGAAGGGATGTTGAATTTTGTCAAATGCTTTCTCAGCATCTAGTGAGATGATCATTTGGTTTTTTTCTTTGAGTTTATTTATGTAGTGGATTACATTGATGGATTTCTGAATATTGAACCAACCCTGCATTCCTGGGATAAAGCCTACTTGATCATGATGGATGATTGTTTTGATGTGTTCTTGAATTCGGTTTGCAAGAATTTTATTGAGTATTTTTGCATCAATATTTATAAGAGAGATTGGTCTGTAGTTCTCTTTCTTTGTTGGGTCTTTGTGAGGCTTAGGTATGAGTGTAATTGTAGCTTTGTAGAATGAATTGGGTCTTGTTCCTTCTGTTTCTATTCTGTGGAATAGTTTGAAGAGAATTGCTATTAGATCTTCCTAGAAGGTCTGGTAGAATTCTGCATTAAAGCCGTTTGGCCCCGCACTTTTTTTGGTGGGGAGATTTTTAATGACTGCTTCTATTTCTTTAGGGATTATGGGACTGTTTAGATGGTTTATTTGCTCCTCGTTTAATTTTGGTACTTGGTATCTATCTAGAAAATTGTCCATTTCATCCAGATTTTCCAATGTTGTTGAGTATAGGCCTTTGTAGTAGGATCTGATGTTTTTTTAATTTTCTCTGTTTCTGTTATGTCTCCCTTTTCAGTTCTGATTTTATTAATTTGAGTGCTGTCTCTGCGCCCTTTGGTTAGTCTGGCTAAGGGTTTGTCTATCTTGTTGATTTTCTCAAAGACCCAGCTCCTGGTTTTGTTGATCTTTTGTATAGTTCTTTCTGTTTCAACTTGGTTGATTTCAGCCCTGAGTCTGATTATTTCCTGCCGTCTACTCCTCTTGGGTATATTAGCTTCTTTTTGTTCTAAAGCTTTCAGGTGTGCTGTCAAGCTGTTAGTGTATGCTCTTTCCAGTTTCTTTTTGTGGGCACTTAGAGCTATGAGTTTTCCTCTTAGTACTGCTTTCATGGAGTCCCACAAGTTTTGATATGATGTGTCCTCATTTTCATTACATTTTAAAAAGTCTTTAATTTTCTTTATTTCTTCTTTGACTAAGTTATCATTGAGTAGAGCATTGTTCAGTTTCCACGTGTATATGGGCTTTCCGTTATTTTTGACTATATCAAAGACGAGTCTTAGTCCATGGTGATCTGATGGGGTACAAGGAATTATTTCAATCTTTTTGTATCTGTTGAGGCCTGTTTTGTGACCAATTATATGGTCTATTTTGGAGAAGGTACCAAAAATTTCTCAGCGGTGCTGAGAAAAAGGTATATTCTTTTGTTTTAGGATGAAATGTTCTATAGATGTCAGTTAAGTCCAATTGGTCCATAACTTCTGTTAGTTTCATTGTATCTCGATTTAGTTTCTCTTTTCATGATCTGTCCATAGCTGAGAGTGGGGTATTGAAATCTCCCACTATTATTGTGTGAGGTGTAATGTATGCTTTAAGTTTTAGTAAAGTTTCTTTTATGTATGTGGGTGCCCTTGCATTTGGGGCATAGATGTTCAGAATTGTGAGTTCCTCTTGGTACATTTTTCCTTTGATGAATATGAAGTGTCCTTCTTTATCTTTTTTGATTACTATTGGTTGAAAATTGATTTTATTTGATATTAGAATGGCTGCTCCAGCTTGTTTCTTGGGACCATTTGCTTGTAAGATTGTTTTCCATCCTTTTACTCTGAGGTAATGTTTGTCTTTTTCACAGAGGTGCATTTTCTGTATGCAGCAAAGTTCTGTGTTGTGTTTATGTATCCAGTCTGATAGTCTATGTCTTTTTATTGGAGAATTGAGTCCATTGATATTAAGAGATATTAAGGAATAATGAATGTTGTTTCCTGTTATTTTTGTTATTGGTGGTGGAGTTATGTTTGTGTAGCGATCTTCTTTTAGTGTTGTTGGAAGATTACTTTCTTGCTTTTTCTAGGTTGTTGTTTCCCTCCTTGTGTTGGAGTTTTCCACCAATTATCCTTTGAAGTGCTGGATTTGTGGTAAGATATTGTGTAAATTTGATTTTGTCATGGAATATTTTGGTTTCTCCATCAATGTTGATTGAGAGTTTTGCTGGGTATAGTAGTCTGGGCTGGCATTTGTGTTCTCTTAGGGTCTGTATGATATCCATCCAGGATCTTCTGGCTTTTATCATCTCTGGTGAGAAGTCTGGTGTAATTCTTATAGGTCGTCCTTTATATGTTATTTTACCTTTTTTCCTTACTGCTTTTAGTATTTTTTCTTTGTTTTGTACATTTGATGTTTTGATTATTATGTGGCAGGAGGTATTTCTTTTCTGGTCTAAAGTATTTGGAGTTCTGTAGGCTTCTTGTATATTTATGGACATCTCTTTCTGTAGGTTAGGAAAGTTTTCCTCTATAATTTTGTTGAAGATATTTACTGGTCCTTTAAGTTGGGAGTCTTCCCCCTCATCTATACCTATTATCCTTAGGTTCGGCCTTCTCATTGTGTCCTGGATTTCCTGTATGTTTTGGGTTAGTAGCTTTTTGCATTTTGCATTTTCTTTGACAGTTGTATCAATGTTTTCCATGGTATCTTCTGCACATGAGATTCTCTCTTCTATCTCTTGTATTCTGTTGGTGATACTTGTGTCTATGACTCCTGATCTTTTTTTTAGGTTTTCTATCTCCGGGGTAGTCTCCCTTTGTGATTTCTTTATTGTTTCTACTTCCATTTTTAGATCTTGGATGGTTTTGTTTGATTTCTTCTCCTGTCTGGTTATTTTTTCTTGCAAATCCTTAAGGGATTTTTGTGTTTCCTCTTTAAGGGCTTCTATCTGTCTACCTGTGTCCTCCTTAAGTTCTTTGAGAGTGTTATTTATGTCCCTCTTAAAATCCTCTATCATCATCATGAAAAGAGATTTTAATTCTGAATCCCGCTTTTCCAGTGTGATGGGGTGTTCAGGGCTTGCTGTGATGGGGGAACTGGGTTCTGATGTTGCCGTGTAACTTTGGATTCTGTTGCTTATGTTCTTGCGCTTGCCTTTTGCCATCTGGTTAACTCTAGTGGTCCCTGTACTTTCTGTCTCTGACTGAAGCCACCCTTTCCAGTTATCTTGCTTGTGTCTGATCTCCTCGGGGTCCCGATGTTTCTGTGATCTTCTCCAGCTGCTCTGAATACAGTGGTACCTCTAGGATGACACAGAATATGGTGTCTCCTATGTAACAGTCCAGCTAGATGTCCACTGTTCTGGGTGCAATGTTTCTTCTAGGAAGTCTCAGGCTAATGTGTCCACTGCTCTGAGTGCAGTGTCTCCTCTATTATGTCTCGGGATATGTTGTCTGTAGCTCCGAGTTCCTTTGGTCCTCTGCTGCTCTGGGTTCAGTGGTACCTCTGCCACTCTGGGTGCAGTGGACCCTCTAGAATGTCTATTGCTCTGGGTTCTGTGCACCCTCTAGGGTGGGTCAGGAGGAATCCGGTGTCCCCAGGAGCAGACTGGGCAGGGGTCTATGTCAGAACTTAGATCTACTGCCCTGGGTTCCATGCACCCTCTAGGGTGGGTCAGGAGGGATCCGGTGTCCCCAGGAGCAGACCGGGCAGGGGTCTGCATCAGGCCTCAGATCCGGGAGAGGGGTGGAAGGGGTGTGCTACTGCTCTGGGTTCCGTGCACCCTCTAGGGTAAGTCAGGAGGAATCCGATGTCCCCAGAAGCAGACTGGGCAGGGGTCTGCATCAGGCCTTACATCTACTGCCCTGGGTTCCTTGCACCCTCTAGGGTGGGTCAAGAGGGATCCGGTGTCCCCAGGAACAGACCGGGCAGGGGTCTGCTTCAGGCCTCAGATCCGGGAGAGGGCGAAATGGATAATTTTCTAGACAGATACCACTTATCAAAGTTAAGTCAATATCATGTAAATGATTTACACACCGACATAACCCCTAAAGCAATAGAAGCAGTCATTAAAATCTCCCAACCAAAAAAGCTTAGGGCCAGATGGTTTTAGTAGAATTCTACCAGATTTTCAAAGAAGAGCTAATTCCAATACTCCTCAAACTATTCCACAAAATAGAAACAGAAGAAACACTGCCAACCTCATTCTATGAGGCCACAGTCACCCTGATACCTAAACTACACAAAGATGTAGCAAGGAAAGAGAACTTCAGACTGATTCCAATTATGAACATTAATAAAAACATACTCAGTAAAAAACTCACAAACTGAATCCAGGAACACATCAAAGACTTCATTTATCAAGATCAAGTATGCATCACCCCAGGGATGCATGGATGGTTCAATATATGAAAATCCATCAATGTAATCCACCATATAAACAAACTGAAAGAAAAAAATCACATGATTATCTCATTATACGCTGAAAAAAGCCTTTGATAAAAATTTAACAGAGAAATCAGGGATGTGGGGTCCATACCTAAATATAATCAAAGCAATATACAGCAAGCCAATTGCCAACATCAAACTAAATAGAAGTGAAACTTAAAGCATTTCCACTAAACTTAGGGACAAGACAAAGCTGCCCACTTGATCCTTATCTATTCAATACAGTACTTAAAGATCTAACCAGAGCAATAAGACAACAAAAGGAGATCGAGGAGATACAAATTGGAAAGGAAGAAGTCAAAGTATTGCTATTTGGGAATGACAGGATAGTACATGAACAACTCCCAAAACTCTACCGGAGAACTCCTACAGCTGATAAACACCTTCAGAAAAGTGGCTGGATACAAAATTAACTCAAAGAAATCAGGAGGCTTCTTTTATACAAATGATAAATGGGCCAAGAAAAAAATTAGAGAAACAACTCTTTACAATATAGCCACAGATAATATAAAATATCTTGGTGTAACTCTAACCAAGTAAGTGAAAGATCTGTATGACACGAACTTCAAGTTCCTCAAGAAAGAAACTGAAGAACATCTCAGAAGATGGAAAGATCTCCCATGCTCATGGATTGGTAGGATTAACATAGTGAAAATGGCCAACTTACCAAAAGCAATCCACAGACTCAATGCAATCCTTATTAAAATTCCAACACAATTTTTATAGACCTTGAAAGAGCAATTCTTAACTTCATATGGAAAAACAAAAGGCCTGGGATAGCCAAAACCAATCCGGAATAATAAAAGAATGTCAGGAGAAATCACCATCCCTGACTTCAAACTGTACTATAGAGCAATAGTGATTTTAAAAAACTGCATGGTATTGGTACAGAAACAGGTGATCAATGGAATAGAATCAAAGACCCAGAAGTAAGCCTTGACAACTGTGAACACTGGATTTTTGATAAAGAACCCAAAACCATACAATGGAAAAATAACAGCATCTTCAACAAATGGTGTTGGTCTAACCGGATGTCTGCATGTAGAACGTAGATCCATACTTATCCATACTTACTCAAGTCCAAGTGGATCAAGGACCTCAACATAAAATCAGATACACTAAATCAAATAGAAGGTGAAGTGGAAAATAACCTTGAATGTGTCGGTACAGAAGACAACTTCCTGAACAGAACACCAGTGGCTCAGCTTCTAAGATTAACAATTGATAAATGGGACCTCATGAAACCGAAAAGCTTCTGTAAGGCAAAGGAGACTTTAATTGGATAAATGAGCAGTCCACAAACTGGGAAAGGATCTTCACCAACCCTACATCTGACTAAGGGCTAGTATCCAAAATTTATGAAGAACTCAAGAAGTTAGACACAAATAACTCAAATAACCCAATTTTAAAAATGGGATACAGAACGAAACAGAGAATTCTCAACAGAGAAATTTGGAATGGCCAAGAAGCACTTAAAGAAACAATCAATGGCCTTAGTCATCAGGGAAATGCCAATCAAAACTGTAGTGGGTTGGCCTAATGTTGCTTGTATTGTTACGTTAGTTTGAGTCCCCAAAATTGTTTACACCAGAGTCTGCATGTCCACACCTAAGACACTGAGGGACTCTGCCCCCAGCTGAGGTGGAAGAGGAGGAGGAGGAGGATGGGGAGGAGGAGGAGGAGGAGGAAGAGGAGGAGACCTGCCATGGCAGGAGAGTGTGGAGGAAAGGAGAGATACCACACCTGGGAAGAGTGCTGGACAAAGAGGCATGGCAGCCATGTGAAGGAGCTGGGAGAGTGTGGCCCAGAGCAGCCAAGGGAGAATATAGAATTTAGTAAGCAATAACTCAGGATTATTGGTGGGAAATGGATTAACTGCTTGGAGGTTAGGCAGTGGCCTAACTATTGCGCTGCTTAAGGTATATCAAAATATAAAGGCTCTGTGTGTGTGTGCATGTGCGCGTGCATGTGCGTGTGCGTGTGCGTGTGTTTCATTCGGGAATGGAAAGCATTGGAGCAGGTAGCAGGAACCCCCAACCAGGATTTACATATTAAAAATATTGTTACACAAAACCACTCTGAAATTCTACCTTACATTCAAGAGATAGCACATGCTGGCAAGGGTGTAGAGCGAGGGTAACACTCCTCCATTGCTGGTGGGAGTGCAAACTTGTATAACCACGTTAAAAACCAATTTGGTGTTTTCTCAGAAAACTGGGAATAGTTCTACCTCAAGACCCAGCTATACCACTCTTGGGCATATACCCAAAAGATGCCCCACCATACAATAGGGACACTTGCTCAACTATGTTCATAGCAGCTTATTCATAATAGCCAGAAACTGGAAGCAACACAGATGTCCCTCAACCAAAGAATGGATACAGAAAATGTGGTTTATTTACACAGTGGAATACTATTCAGCTATTAAAAACAAAGACATCATGAATTTTGCAGGCAAATGTATGGAACTTGAGGATATCATCCTGAGTGAGGTAACCCAGAGCCAGAAAGACGTGTATGTACTCACTTATAAATGGACATTTGCCACAAAGCACAGGATAACCATGCTACAATCCACAGACCCAAAGAAACTGGGTGATAAGCAGGCCCCAAGGGAGGATGTGTGAATCTCTCAGAAGGGAAAACTAAACAGTCATCAGAGGTGGATGAAGAGAGGGAACTGGGTAGGAGATGGGGTGAGGAGGGGAACAGGGATGGTGATTGGGGGGCAAAAGAGGGCTAAGAGTGAGAATGGAAATCGGGGCGGGGGCATCTCTGGGACTAGCTGGAGGCCTGGGATGGAGGAGGATATGGGGAGTGTATGGGAGTGATCCTAGCTAAGATTCCTACTGGGGGCGGGGGTGGGGGTGGATATAGAGACTGAAGTGGCCACGTTCTATAGCCAGGCAGGACGAAGGGGGACATCAGTTCACCAACAAAACCTTCAACCCAAAATTTGTCTTTGCCTACAAGATGTGCAGGGATAAAAATGGAGCAGAGATTGAGGGAGTGGCCAACCAATGACTGCCCCAACCTGAGACCCATCCCATGTGAGAGAGCCAATCCCTGACACTACTAATGTTACTCTGCTATGCTTGCAGACAGAAACCTAGGATAACTGTCTCCTGAGGGGCTTCATCCAGCAGCAGATGGAGACAGATGGATAGATCTACAGTGGAAGAGTGGATGATAGAATTGAGCAAGCAAAGGGGTCAAGGACTCCACAAGAAGACCTACAGAGCCAACTCACCTGGGCCCATGGGGGCTCACAGAGACTGGGCCACCAACCTGCAAGCATGCAGGGCTTAGACCTAGGTTCCCTACACATTTGTAGCAAATGTGCAGCTTGGTTTTCATGTGGGTCCCTAACAATTGGAACAGGGGCTGTCTCAGTCTCTGTTGACTGCTATTGGATCCTCTTCCCCTAGCTGGACTGCCTGGCTGAGCCTCAGTGGGAGAGGATGCGCTTAGTCCTGCTGTGACTGGATGTCCAGAGCAGGGGTGGTACCCAAGGAGGCTTCTTCTCTGAGGAGAAGGGGAGGGGACAATGGAGGAAGAGGGACAAGTAAGAGACTGGGAAGATAAGAGGGAGGGGCTGTGATCATGATGTAAAGTGAATAAAAATAAATTATTAGAACCCCACCAAAATATTTATTTACTCTTTTATTTTATAATACAAGGATATTCTTTACATAATGAACAATAACATTATAGCTATAAAGTTTTGTCTCAGCCAGTGTGCTATTGTTGTGAAGAGACACCATGACTATGGCAGCTCTATTTTAAAAAAAGCATTTACTGGGGCTGGCTTACAGGCTCAGAAATTTAGTCCATTATCAGCATGGTGGGAAGCATTGTGGCACACAGGCATGGGGCTGGAGAAAGAGCTGAGAGTTCTACATCCAAATCCACAGGCCTGTCCTGAGCATTTGAAACCTGAAATCCCGCCCCCAATGACACACTTCCTCCAATGAGACCACTCCTTCTCCAATCAAACCACACCTCCTAATCTTTTAAAACAGTGCCACCCCCTATGAACATACAGGAGGGGGCATTTTCATTCAAAGTCTGAGTTCCAGCCTCATTGCTTTTGTTGATAAAGTTTTATTGGAACACACAGTTGTTTCTTGGTCTTTTGGCTGTGAGTACTTTCACAATACAGTGGCAGAGCTGAGTAGTGCAAGCAGGTACTTCAATGCAGAGGTACTATTGGGTTTGTTTTCCTGAACCCCTGCCCCCTGGAATCCACACTTTCCACTTATATTGTTTATCAGCTATCCTTGGATTATTTTGAGGCAAATAATCGATGTTAAGTTTCAAACCTGGAGAAGCAGCTGATGTGCCTATTTAACATTTCAAAGCAGACCTGGACTCTTAAGTTCTCCCGGCATCCCTCAGTCCTACTTGTTACTGGGTATGGCTGACATATCTGGCCCTCTACCCTGAACTCTCCAGTCCAGCTACCCCTCCGCCAGAGGCTCTTTCCTAGATAATCCAGACGTTTTGGTTACCTACTCTCTTTTGTACTCTGGCATCCTGGCTGCTGTATTTGGCTTTCCTCTCTCCCTTCCCCTCCCGCTCTCTCCTCCTGGTTCAGGGTCATGGCCACACTGGACTCTCTCAGTTATGTCTGCTCTGGCTGTGCTCTCCCACGTATCTATAACAAACTTTCTCCTCTGCTGTGGGGCACATGTCAGCAGACAGAAAAACTGGGAAGGCCAAGCAGATTAAGCAACCCAGGCAATTCTCATAACTGAGAGTGGTAGGTGTTTGAATATTCTCCCAACCGGATTTTCATCCTAGAGCACATGACCGCGATACTCCACTAAGAGGATCATGACATTGAGCCCAGAGTTCTCCATGAGAACTCTGGTAATGAGGTATCTAGATGGGTCCTGAGAGTTTAACCAATAAGTTTCCCTTCCTGGATATTCCTTCCTGCAAAACGTATTTAATCTCTGGTTTACCCTGAGTAAGTTGTATGCATTCTTTTCTGTCATGAATAAACAGTTTAGATAAGCAAAAACTGTCTCTCATCTAGGACCACCGTTGAGGGAGGCCTTCATCATACGGAGCTGTTCCTAATCTCCTGCCGAAGGCCTCTGCACTCCTGGCCCTCACCCTGAGCTAAAGCAGATTCCCCTGCCCCCGGCTCGTCTCAGTCCCATGGCCCCCATTCTCAACTATTTCAGGTTCCCAGTGGCCTCTGTCTCAGCCCTTGCCATTTCTCATGTGAAGAAACACGGGCTGGAATCCCTATCTTAGGCTGTGGTTCGTCTCCCCTGAGTGGCATGTCAGTGTCCCATGAGCTTAGCACCCCGATGGGGAGAAAGGAACTTAGCCTATTGCCTCTACATTTTGCCTTCCCAAGTGGCGTCTTGCCAGTGGCAAAGCAAAACACAGAGCAACGTTCCACCATCCCTAGTGGTTTCTGTTTGTCAGGAAAAGCCTTTGCTTCCCTTTTCTGCCTTCAGTGGCCAACTACCTCTGGCAAGGGGCAGCTAGTTCCTGATTAACCCAAAGGGCCTGCTGTGGCTCAAAGTCCCAGGCTCTTCTGGCTTATGCTTCTCTTATGCCTCTCCTCCCACTGCTCTCTGTCCTCTAAAGCTGTCGTGTCCTGCAGTCTGTCGTTCTTTGCCACACTCACAGCCACGCCCATACACACTCCAAGCCCAAAGCCGTCCAGCAGCTTGATTTTCCCAATGAACTGCTTCTCTACCCACAGAGCGCTCGAGTTCCGTTTCCTTTGTTCGGTGTGTTTTCTGATGTTTTATATTTTATTTTATTTACATCCTGGTCACTGTTTCCCCTCCCTCTTCTCCCCACCCCCATCCCCCATCCAGTCTTCCATTTCTCTTCAGAAAAGGGCAGGCCTCCAGTGGATATAACCAGCCATGGCATATTAAGGTGCAGTAAGACCAGGCACCCAGTCTTAGTAAGGCTAAACAAGGTAACCCAGTAGGGAGAAAGGGTCTCAAAGGCAGGCAACAGGGTTAGCGACAGGCCCCGATCTCACGATCAGGACTCCCACAAGAAGACCCAGCTACACAACTGTAACATGTATGCTGAGAACCTAGGTCAGACCCACGAAGGCTTCCTGGTTGACAGTTCAGTCTCTGTGAGCCCCTGTGGACCCTGGTTAGTTGATTCTGTGGGTTTTCTGGAAGTGTCCTTGACCCCTCTGGCTCCTACAATCCTTTGTTCCCATCTTCTGCAGAATTCCCAAAGCTCTGATTAATGTTTGGGGTTTTTAAAATATATTTTAGTAATTGTGATTCTTGACATGGTCCTGGATACTTAAAAAATCATGGTGTGGCCGGGCAGTGGTGGCGCACGCCTTTAATCCCAGCACTTGAGAGACAGAGGCAGGCGGATTTCTGAGTTCCAGGCCAGCCTGGTCTACAGAGTGAGTTCCAGGACAGCCAGGACTACACAGAGAAACCCTGTCTCGAAAAAACAAACAAACAAACAAACAAACAAACAACAACAACAAAAAAACAAAACAAAACCAAAAAAAGACAGGTAGGAACTCTGTTCAAGTCCCTCCTCTAAGAGGAAAATGGTCCCATCTATAAGGGCGCTCTATAGATGCTTCATTTGTTCACATAACTTATCATCTTCTGAAGATGAGAAGAGTCTAAAAGAGTGTTGCTTCCTCTACTTCATTTGCTCACGAATTTCTCATTGTTAGAAGATGTAAGATGGTGCTGGAGAGGTGGCTCAATGGTTAAGAGCACTGACTGTTCTTCCAGAGGTCCTGAGTTCAATTCCCAGCAACCATATGGTGGCTCACAACCATTTGTAATGGGATCCGATGCCCTCTTCTGGTGTGTCTGAAGACAGCACCATATATATATATATATATAAAATCTTAAAAAAAAAAAAAAGAAGACATAGGATGTATTTACTTGTTTGCCCTTGTGCTAAGCAAAGAGTCATCACTGCAGACTGTAAGTTTCATGAGGGCAAAAAGTTTTCACATTGTTCTCTGATGGGTTGGGCAATGCTTGACATGTGGGTTTTGTTTCACGTCTGTTGAATACACAAATGATATCACACTGATCTCTCTCTTTCCTTTATTTATTTCTATCTCATTCCAGTACCAAGTTCTAGTCTCTTGTGTTGATGCTATTGACTCTTCTCTAACAAAATTCTTAGCTACTAGAGCTAAGGGGACGATCGCATAGGTCTTCCTTCCCCTTTCCCGTGAGGGCTAGTGCAGATCCAGGAGCATAGTGGTTGTTCTGTGAGTTCTCTGAATTATAGTGGTGCCATTCAGTTAGATGATTCTTAAAAATGAGGTTGAAGTCACACACAGTTCACCGTTTGTGTGCTATAATCTTAAATCCAGAGAAGATGGCAGGTCACTGAAGAAGGAAGGTACAAAGTGGGCCAGGTCTATTCATTCTTATACCCTAATGGACAAGGTCCTTTTTGAAAATTTTACTGGGAGTGGGCATATTATAATTTTTAAAAATGTGTGTATGGGTGTTTTGCCAGCATGTATGTCCATGCACCATGTGTATGTAGTATCTGTAGAGTCCAGAAGAGGAATTTGGAGTTATAAATGGCTGTGAGTTACCACATAGGTCTGGAGAATCAAACCTACATTCTCTGTAAGAGCAGTAAGTGCTCTTAACCCCTGAACCTGCTCCCCAGCACCAGGCACCAGATTTTAAATGTAGCACCGTGCTAGTGTGACTACGCATTCCTCTAACAACTGTGTAAACCATGTCCTGCTGGCACAGAGCGACTGTCTACCCTGCAGAACATCTGGTAATTAAAGATACCCATGTTTATTGGATTTGATTAGTTCACCATGTCCATAAATTAAAATAAACGTAAGTTCAAAGTAGGATTCTGAAGTAACTACCAAGAGATCCATTTTTTTCAAGTCAATTAAAAGGTCGTTATCAAGTGTCCTATCTTAGATAATTTATGTCTCTTGGCTTTGTTGTTTCCTCTTGGAAATTAAAGATACTATTTCTTCCTTCTCCTCTGGGCTCCTTTTTTTTTTTCTGACCTAGTAAACTTTGATTCTTTTGCTCTTTCTGTCTGCTTAATGCAGCTAAGTTTTACACAACTCCCACACTTAATGGCTTCATTTCATAAGGGCCTTTATCAAGGCGGAACATCTATGCATGGCTTCTGTGATTGATAGCATACTGACCCTAGAAAATCGGTTTTAATTACTAGCTCTGAAATGCCCAAAGGAACCTCAGACCTCAGTGCAGTGAGCCTGAACCACCTCTTGATCTTCTAAGTAGGACCTAGGAGGGCCTGTTTGTCCAATAAAAGGAAACTGAGAGGTATGCAGTAACCCGCCGATTGGGAGTCCTCCTGGCTGCTTGGGATGATGCCCTCAACCTTTAGCAACAACACAGAGCATACAGAAGGCACCCAACAAATCACCATCATTGGCCAATGAGGGCTGCCAGTAGGGCTGATTTACTTTTCTTTCTTTTTAAGACATGCATGAGCTTTCAGGTGCTTGTAGAGACCAGAAGAGAATGTTGAATTCCTTCTAACAGTGTTAAGGGAGAGTGTCTCCTGCCTGATGTGGGTGCTGGGAACCAAATTCTGGTCCTCTGCAGGAGCAGCAAGCGCTCTTAACCACTGAGCCATCTCTCCAGCACCAGAGCTGTATTTCTGGAATTTCCTCCACAGTTCTTATGCACCAGGAAATCCCTAGAACCTGGAACTCTTTCCAGTTTGCTTCTGCCACCTCCCTACCCTGAATTCTCAGTCTATCTCAGAAAACAGATCCACACTCTTCTCATGTAATCTGTGAGAGGTTGCAATCAGAGTGTGCATGTTTGCAAACTCCTAGGGCTCCCTGAGGTTTATAAGTATAGAAGGCAGTGACTTAGCCCTTTTGGGAGCAAGAGAACATTGTCTCTGATCCACATAAACTTTAAGGGAGTTCTGTGTCCCAATAGAAATGTTGCGGAAGCTGAATCCTCAGGTGCTCAACGCCTAAAGGTCCCTGTGGTGGTTTTAACAAAAATGGCCCCCAGAGGCCCATAGGGAGTGGCAGTATTAGGAGGTATGGTCCTGTTGAAGTAGGTGTGGCCTTGTGGGAAGAAGTGCATAACATAACTAACGTAACTAAGGTCTCAGAAGTTCAAGCCAATTCTTTCTCCTGCTGCCTGTGAATCCAGATGTAGAATTCTGAGGTCTTGCGGGCAGTGGTGGCGCACGCCTTTAATCCCAGCACTTGGGAGGCAGAGGCAGGCGGATTTCTGAGTTCAAGGCCAGCCTGGTCTACAGAGTGAGTTCCAGGACAGCCAGGGCTATACAGAGAAACCCTGTCTCGAAAAACAAAAACAAAAACAAAAACAAAACAAAAAAAAAATCAAGACAATCTTCTCAGACATGCCAATATGATCTAGGAAATTCCTCATTTGAGGCTTTCCTCTTAGAATACTTTAGGCTCTTTCAAGTTAACAAAGCTAACTAGAATAAGTTTTAAATATCTCCTGTCTTAGTCAGTAATCTATTGCTGTAAAGACACACCATGATCACAGCAACTCTTATGAAAGAAAACTTTTAATTGATGCGAGCTTAGAGTTTCAGAGGTTCAATTCATTATCATAATGGTGAGAAGCATGGCAGCATGCAGGCAGACATAGTGCTGAAGAAGCTGAGAAGTCTACATCTTGATCCAAAGGCAGTAGAAAGGAACTGTGTGCCACAATGGGCATATCTTGAGCATATGGGACCTCAAAGCCCACCCTCACAGTGACTCAAATCTTTCAACAAGGCCATACCTCCTAATAGTGCCACTCCTTGTGGGCCTTTGGAGGCCATTTTCTTTCAATTCCCCTACCCTCTCAACTCTCAGTGGACTAATATACCACATAGCCTTTCTCATACCATGGGCTCTCAACACAGATCAGTAGGAGGGTTCTATTCAGTCTTCCAGACCAAGGAAGACTGAATCTCATCTCAATCAATACTCCCATTACAACAAAGGCAGGGTAAAGAGAGCACGACTTGTAAAGCTTCTGTCAGAAATGATACACACCACCTCCACTCAGACTTGACTTTACCAGTCAAGTCGTATGCAGCTCTAAGTTTAAAGAGGTTGGGGATGTAGCTCAGAGAACGCTTTTGCTTAGCAATCATGAAGTACTAGGTTTGTTCCCAACACCCCTAAAAAGGAGGCGAGGAACAGGAATATACCCTACAGTGTACACCTGAGAGGAAAATGGAAGTATTTGTTACATGGTACTAATTATAACCACACCTCTTGTGGTAGGCAACAACCAACCACAAATTCTCTGAACTAACTCCTGAGTTGTATTACAAGGCAACGGGAAACAGAACTTCCTGTGGAATGAGATGCTATTAAATAGGGAGATAGGGAGATAACTTTATTCATTAGGATGGATGTGGTCACACAAAACAGAAGAGGGAGGGAGGGAAAAGAAGAGCCCACAGGCTGGCTTGGAAGCTGGAGGAGAGGCTGCTATGATTTGGATGTGGCATGCCCCTCACATTTTGGGTACTGGAATTGTGGTCCCCAGTGGGGTCTCTGTTGGGTCTCTGTTTGGAAGAAGAACCCAATAGAAGGTCATTGGGTTAGTTGCTTTTAAAAGGAATTGATGCAGTCTTTCAGAGCCTGGGTAGTTCTCACAGAGGGATTGTTATAAAAGAGCAAGTCTGGTCTGTTTACTGTTCTCTGACTGTGGTCCTACTGTGTGACTGCTATGGTCTAGGCTTCCACCACGATTTCATTTAAATGATGGTACCAAGAGGCCCTCACCAAAGTTGGGACAGAGTGATAGCCTTGAACCTTCTTAGTTGTGAGCGACATAAATTTCTTCTCTTTATAAAGTTCCTAATCTCAGGCATTTCATTATGGTATCAGAAGATGGAGTTACACAGGAACAAAGCATGTAGACTGAGAGGGCGGAGTTAGCCAGAACCAGGTCGACTTCACACGGGCTGCAAACTGGCAGTTTGGGAAACTCGGCTTAAGTTTCTGTTTCCCAGAAATGAGAACCCAGATTCAGGAACCTGTGGCCAGCCAACCACTGCTATGGGCAGCTAGTCTGAGGCCACTTTGTCATCTGGCCTGAAGTAAGAATAGGTAGCTAGAATGAGTAAGCAACCCTTTGAGAAGTCTCCCCTTCTGGGAAGTCTCCAGAGCTTAGCTAACCATCTGTCAGACAGGCTCCTAAGGATAGAGCTAACCAATCAGGGTGAAAGGGCACGTGCCCCTCTCTGGAATTCCCCTAACTGACAATAAAAGCTGGGTCTGCGAGTCCACCAGAGGTCCCTATTCCCAAATGGGGAGACCCCTGCATGCAGAAAATTCAGCTGAATAAACACTCTGTTCTTTTGCATACTATTTAAAGTTTGAGGAATCATTCTTCAGAGATTCTTGAACCCTAACAAGACTATTTCTAGAAGCTAGAAAAGGAAGAAAAGCACATTCTCTTTTAGAACCTCCAGAAGGAATGCAGCCCATCTGACAAGCTTTGATTCAAGTAGGGCCACGGTTTGATTTTTAAATTACCAATTGTATTATGAATTGTATCATTTAAAGCCAATAAGTTGAGAACATTTGTTACAGTGACAATAAAAAACTAATATATCTCACTTAAAAATGGCATCTTTTTTTTTCTAACCATAAATAAATGATTAAGCTTGGAACACACTGAAATAGAAAAATAAAACATAAAAATCTGTGCCAGATATGGCAGTGCACACCTTTAGTCTCAGCACTCAGGAAACAGAGACAAGTGGATCTCTGAGTTTGAGGGCAACCTGTTCTACAGAGCAAGTTTTAGGACAGCCAGGGCTACACAGAGAAACTTGTGTCTTAAAAAAAAAAAAAAAATCCACAAGTTTTGAGGGGATGCCTCAAAATTTAGTATCATGTTTGCATACAAATACATTATTTTATGTTTCAAGATTAGATCATATGCTTGCAGCATACCTTTTTGTCTCGCTCTTTTTTTTAAAAAAAAAAACTGCCATTCCCAGGCACAGTTTGGAGAGGGGTTCTAAGAAAGGAGGTGTCTGGGAGCGGTGAAAACAAGCACTTAAAGTCAAATCATAGCTGGCAGCCTATTTTCTGCTGGAGACGGCTCCCTAGAGAGCTCTTGGCTCTGTAGTCTGCTTGAGACAGCTTTTCAGACTGCTATTTCTCTCTGTCTTTCTGTTTCTCTCTATCTCTCTGTCTCTCTGTCTCTCTCTCTCTGTCTGTGTGTGTGTGTGTTCTGCTCTAGACAGCTTTTTCTTGCTACACTAAAAAAGCCCTCTGGTTGAGAAAGCTATCTCTGGTTGAGACAGTGTTGGACACTAAGATCCAAACCAGGGGACACACTCCCACAGAAACACACATAGACAGGGGATTTGTTGCAAGAACATGAGGTTTATTGATAATAACCAGTGCACTGGGGGGTTCCTTGCACGCAGGCAAGAGAAACCCTGAGCCAAAGCTGGGAGCAGTTTTTATGCAGTTTAAGGGGTGGACAGTGACTAGGCACAATATGATTGGCAGAACAGTGTGACTTTTAAACTGATTGGTCTTTGGGAAATGAGGTGGCAAGGACCCCCCTTGTCTGTAAGTGGCAAGAATTCTCTTGCAGAATGTGTCTACCTGCTCTGGGCCTTCCCCACTCGCAGGTGGGTTCCCTTCCCTGTGGCCTGAGGAATGTTAATCAGCCTCTCCCTTCTTCCTCTGAATGTTAATCCAGCAGGTGTCCTTGGACTAAAGAATGTGCTCCTCCCGGGATGTGTCCTGTGGCAGTTAATGTTTAAGTTTAACCGAATTCCTACAACAGCTTTCTCTGCTAGTAAAATCTCTAAACGTTATCTTGATAGTTCATGGGTTTTCTGACCAAAGTCAGAAAAGCTGCTATAGAAAATTCTTGGATCTTCCAACCAAGTCAGAAGTTCTGTTAGAAAAATTCTAAAAATAACTCATTGGTTTTCTGATCAAAAGCAGAAAGTCAGAAAACATCTTCCCCCCCCCCCCCAGACAGGGTTTCTCTGTGTAGTCCTGGCTGTCCTGGAACTCACTCTGTAGACCAGGCTGGCCTCAAACTCAGAAATCCGCCTGCCTCTGCCTCCCAAGTGCTGGGATTAAAGTCCTGCACCACCACTGCCCCGCTCATCAGAAAACATCTTAAAAGAGCTGTGTTCACTCTCCAGAGATCTCCAGATGGCTCAGTTCTCATCAGAGAAAAATTCTAAAAAAAAAAAAAGAACTGCTATCACTTCCTGCTAGCTCAATGAATGCAGATCAGTCTTTTATTTACATATCAACTCAGTTATTCCAGGTTCTCTCTTGACCATCCCACAAATCAGCATTCTGCGACCTTAGCCCCTTGACTCTGAGGAAGAGAGAACAAGCACAAGGACAGACAATAAGATAGCTGCCCTGGAATTATCATTCTGACCATTCCTGGAATAGCATAGCTAGGTGAGACCCTGCCCTGGAATCTCCTAGGGTGAGACTGTGCCTGGATCTAAATAGGATCTGCCCCAGGCTGACCTTGAACTCAGGAATCTGTCCACATTTGTATCTGCCTGTATCTTTCTGACAAACTGGCTCATAGTGCAGCTGCCTCTGTTCCTTTAGACTGTGAAGCTCCTTATGCAATTCATATTACATTCCTATATTTTTGCGTAGTTGAGAAGTTATATATTTTTGAACTCATGTTTCTAGAGTTCTTTCCCACAGCCTTAAGGGCTGTCCTGAAGGTCCCAACATTTACCATTTTGCTGGGACATTAGCCACACCTTTGCCTTCTGAACTCATGCTGTCTCTGATTATTATGGAGTCATTAACATTAACAGAGTGGACATTCCTTAAAGGAGGAGCGTAAAAGCATGTACATTATTATACAAACAAGCCTTACTTGTCCTGTTTCAGGGGTGGAACCATGTCCCTACCAAGGCTGTGCTGGACCTGACACAAGACAATCTATCATTTTTAATTTATGTGTATGAGTGTTTTGGCTGCATGTTAATTCTGTGCATCACATGGGTGCCTGATACCTATGTGGGACAGAAGAGGCCATCGGAGCCCTGATACTGGATAACAGATGGTTGTGAGCCACCATATGGATACTAGGAATTGAACCTGGGTTCTCTGGAATTCTATATATTGCTTTCAGCCTCTGAGCCATCTCTCTAGCCCCAGCCTGCCTTTGATTTAGTAATGGTTTAAATTTTACTGTGACTAAAATATTGTATGTTGCCTTAAAACACTCACATATGTGTTGTGGGCCATGCAAGAGGAACAACAAAATAGCTTTAGAACTAACTCATGGAGTATGGTTTACAGTTAGCACAATCACGATGGAATGTCTCGAAGGGGCAGAGCCCCAAATCCTGAGGACTTCCTGCTGTTGTGGAGATTCACTCCTTTGGCCTCATGGTCATCACGTCCTCATAATCTATGAGCTATGTGGAAATGCTAAGCAGGTCTCCAGCCCCTCACCATGCAGTGTTGTTGGCACTTACTGAATAGAGATGCTCCTCGAAAGCTTTGGCGAGAGTGCAGGTTAATGTCAAAACTACCTTCAGAAAGAACTTAGAGGTGCAGACTGTCAGTAAAGTTAGGGTAAGATGTTCTTGTTAATGGTTTTGACATAGAAAATCTTGGGGAGCCGGGCGGTGGTGGCGCATGCCTTTAATCCCAGCACTTGGGAGGCAGAGGCAGGCAGATTTCTGAGTTCCCGGTCAGCCTGGTCTACAGAGTGAGTTCCAGGACAGCCAGGGCTACATAGAGAAACCCTGTCTCAAAAAACCAAAAAAAAAAAAAAAAAAAAAAAAAAAAAAAAAAAAAAAAAAAAAAAAGAAAAGAAAAGAAAATCTTGGGGAACAAATCAGAGTTCAGAAAGGCACACTTGTGATAACTGAGCAAGGGAGTTTTTGAGGTCAGGGAACAAGAACAAAGGCAGCCCAATCAGTACTAGCTACCATGCCTCTCTGGCTAAAGCTGGGCTGGTGATCAAGGTGATGATTAATTTCTTGTACCCATTTTTGTCCCCAGCTTCCTTATAGGACTTAATGAAAAATTGTTAATGAGTAGATGCACCCTAAGGATTCAAAGTAGAAATGACTGATTATTTTTATAGAAAAGATTTGATTTGTGATTCTTTTCATAAGATTATTTTCTAAGATAAAGAATAAAATAATTGATCCTTTCTTTACCAGTAAGAGAATTGGCTGAGAAAAAAATGCCTTGCTTGCTTACGTTTTGTTAATGTATAACATGCTACTTAAACATGAATGTACATGGGTTCTTAAGAATAAATTGTCTTTGGCACACGCCTTTAATCCCAGCACTTGGGAGGCAGAGGCAGGCGGATTTCTGAGTTCGAGGCCAGCCTGGTCTACAGAGTGAGTTCCAGAACAGCCAGGACTACACAGAGAAACCCTGTCTCCAAAAACCGAAAAAAAAAAAATTGTCTTTCACCTTCATTACTTTAAACATTTAGTCATGTAAAGGCTTTAGGCTTTAGGGAACATGATGGTTTTATACTCAGTGTACTCATGGAGCCACATTGTAATTGTTTGTACTGCTTGAGAAGTTTCAATGAGGCATATAAGCTATGAGAGAGAAAAATTAAGTTGTTTGGAGTTTGTTGGAACCTTGGTTCATCCGCCATATGAGGTGTGTGTGTGTGTGTGTGAGTGTGTGTGTGTTTGTAAGAGTGAGTGTGTATGTGTGTGGAGTGTGTGTGTATGTGTGAATCAATATGAATGTGTGTGTATGAATGAGTGTGTGTATGAGCATGTGTGGTGAGTGTGTGTATGAGTATGTGTGTGTATGAGTGTGTGTATAAAGTGTGTGTATGAGTGTGTATGTATGAGCGTGTATATGAGTGTGTGTGTGAGTATGTGTATGAGTGTGTGAGTGTGTGTGAGTATGTGTATGAGTGTGTGTGTATGTGTATGAGTGTGTGTGAGTGTGTGTGTATGTGTGTGTGTGAGAGAGAGATTCCTTACCCTTTTTTGCTAGCTCCAGAGACTTTTTTGCTGACTGCAAAGCATTAAGTTTTACTCCCTCAGAGAAGAGACTGCCTGTTTCAAAAACCAATAATAATAATGATGATGATGATAATAATAATAATTATAATGACTTGTTTTTAATTATGGGTATGTGATTGCAGGTGCTGTGGAGGACAGAGGCATCAGGTCCATTGTGAGAGACAGTTATGGGTACCTGGTATGGGTGCTGGGAACTAAACTCAGGTCCTTTGGAAGATCAATATATGCTCCTAACTTCAGAACTATCTCTCAAGTATTCCAAATGCTTATTGTTAAAACTACTTTTTCTGAGTCCATTTATCCTGAAAATGAAATAAAATTAGTCTTACAATTTTATAAAAATTCCATTACAAGGGTAAATTTTTAATGCCATTTATTTTTCCAAATAACATATGGTTCAGGTAAGCATATAATTCTCTCTAGCCTTGTGGTATGCAGACCTGAAACACTCCTTCACCACACTATAGTCTCATACCTGGAAGACTTTTCCCCCATTAATTCTGATACAGGTTGTAGAACTGAGTTCATTGACCTGTGGAGAACCTGTGTTCATTCCCAACAGATCACTATGGCTAACGGGATGGCTCTTGGATCCTATTTGAAGCTGGACTAGAATTTGGACTTTGGAGAACTATGTGGAGGGAAGTGTGGAAGGGTTGGTTTCTGAAAAGCCATCAGACACTTAAACTGGAAGTAAAGAAGAAGAAATACAGATTAATGAAGGGACCCAGGGAGGACTCCATGTTCAGATCATCTATTTAGAAGCACTAGACACACATTTATTATCAGATTTCATTTGTACAGTGACCAACAAAATCCACACCATCTTAGAGGGAATGCAGCTAAAGGGGCTGGGAGATCACATCCAACCTATGTTTCATGTCTTACCAAGTACAACTGAGGCAAAAGAAGTGTTTATAATTCATAAGTTCATAGAGAAAAGTAAAAATCAATAGTAAGAAAAACTACAGAAATGACATAAACACATGGAAAGCAAATAACACACTCTAGAATGAATGCTGAATTACTTAAATTAGGAAATTGTTAAAAATTTTAGAATCTAATACGAGCAGAAGTTATGGGAACCTTTGGGTATAACGAAAGGCAACTAATTCTAAGAGGAAAGTTTATAGCATACATAAAAGTTTTTAGTGCTTACATTAGAATGCAGAAAGCCTGGTCACAGTGGCACATGCCTTTAATCTCAGCCCTTGGAAGGCAGAGACAGGTGGAGCTCCAGGAGTTCAAGACCAGCTTAATTTATACATGGAATGACAGGGCTACAATAACCCCCATCTCAAACCCCCCCACCCCCGGCCAAACAAGCAAACAGCAACAACAAAACTACAGAAAGATCTCAAACAACCTGATATTGCAACTCAGGTTTTTTGGGGGAGGGGAGGGTAGGAATTGGGAAAATAGAGATTGAATGAACAATGCATAGAACCAATCAAAGAGTTGATTTTGAAAAAAAATAAACAAGATGGGTAAAATCCTAGCCAAACTTATGGAAAGGAGGAAAGAGAGGATCTAAATTAATAAAAATAAAGGAGGAGATTACTACAAATTCCAATGAAGCCCAGCGATTGCTAGGGACTAGTTTGAAAATATATTCTAAAAACCTGGAAAATTTAGAAAAAATTGATAGAGTTCTAGACACAAATGATCTAAGAAATTTAAATCTAGAGGCTATGATCAATGTAGACAGATCCATAACAGCCAAGGCGAAAGCCATAATGAAGATCTGCCAACAAGACCGGAGGCTAGACAGTTTATACGAAAGATTTGAAGAGCAGTTAACATCAGTGCTCTTGAAATTGTTCCATGAAGTAGAAGAGGAACAAACACTACCAAACTCGTCCCATGAAGCCAGCACTATCCTGATTCCAGAGTCAAGTAAGATATCGCTAGCTATAACAGAAAGGCAGAGATGAACTGTTTTCATGTGCTATGTGCTAGTTCCAAAATGGCAGTGCTGGTGACCATACCCTACACAGAAGGACATTGGCTGGGTAAGCAGGTGGGATTCTGATTAACAGGAACCTCCTAAACTCCACCCTCAAAGGTTGGCAAAGACATCTAATACCAGCTCAATCTGAACAGACTGTGTTGTAAATATCTCTTTTATTTCTTCTGATGAAGGGACGAGATAAGAGCCATACCCAAGCTATGTTAATACATGGCCTGGGCAGAACCCAGAGCATTTCTGTCTCTCATCTAACGATACCTAGGTCCATGTCTGAGAGCTTCTAGCCTCAGTATAATCTAATCTTCCAAGCTGATTCAAGCTGGCTTCTGCCTGAATTGCTCTTCTTGGCCTCAAACTAACTTTGGGGATATATTCTAATCTTCTCGCTCCTTCTCATTCTCTGGATTGTTCTATCTTCACCTGTGTCTAGCTTGTTCTCAGCAACCTGTCTCTGTAAACCTGCCATAGACACGTACCTTTCTTCTCTCTCTGGCTGCTCTTAAGTAACCTCTTTTTCTTGTGCTGTTCTTCTGTCTCTGACTCATTCTGTGAAATCTTTCTCTGATCCATCACTTTGTCTGCCCCTCAATTAGACATCACTTTCAAACATGGCTGCTTCCTTCTACAAATGAACTGAGAGACTAGATCTTTTGGGTTCAGACTCCATCTTAGAGAACCTAACCTAAGGATGAATTTGATTTTAACTAACAGACAGGTACCTAGCACCAGTTTCCAGGTTACCCTCACCCCCCAACAAGACCTTCCACTAACACCAGTTTCCAGGTTATTCTCCAATAAATCTGCACCCCCAAGTTACAAGCCTGCCTCTGACACTTCACTTCCTAACAACCACCAATCAGGAGGAAAACAGAAGTTAATTTAAGTTTATGGTTTGTCTCCCAGCACCAGCCAAATATGTTAAAGGCCATAAATGGCCCCCCCAGTCAGATGTGTGTCAAGCTAGATACACCCTTCTTGCTTCTATACATGCTTGCCTGGAACTGGGCTTTGGGCCCCCTCCTGTTCTCCTGCATCAGAGACGGTGGCGTGGCCCAAGCTGGAGCTTGAATAAAGAGACCCTAATTCAACTGCATTGGAATTGGCTCCTTGGTGGTCTTCTTGGAGTTTGTGGATGTTTCTTGGCACAGCAGAACCTTACTTTCATTGTTAGGGACTAAAGGTGTGTACTAAGGGTGAGTCTCTTTTTTTTTTTCCAGCCAAATCATACTGTTATCTAGGGTGTGTCTACATTTGGCTGGATAATACAGACCTAGAAGGTCTTTGGATGTCATCTCATGCCAGAGCCACCTTGTTGCTGGATTAAAATTCCTCTATGTTGTATTAGCTCAAAGACCTCTCAGACCGTTTACTGCCATATAAAATCTGCTTGCTTGCTTTCTTTTTTCTTTTCTTTTTTTTTTCTTTTTTTTTTTTTTTTTGCCATTTTGCTTCCTCTCCCACAGAGATAGTGTGAATGCTAAAGTTGTATTCTAAGTTTAAGTTACTGGGCTTAAGAGATCTATAAAACAAACATGCCTCTAACCTGTAAGCCTCACTTGCTCGAGACTGTTGTTTATGTAAGATAGTAAACCACAGTGTTTTCTCTTCTGTAAACAACCCTGGTTGCCCCAACTTTACAGGATGAGCGTGATCACACATAGGTGGAGGTAGGCTAGAGGTACTTAAGGAAATACATCAGGATGTAAGCATGCTCCTGATTGGACGAAAGTGAGAAGTACTGACCCTTTAGGGTTTGCCTTTATAAGCCTCTGACTAATTTGTAATTTGGTGCCATACTCTGGGAATTCTAGGTATGTACCTGGACCCTGTTCATTGAACTGGCCAGTATTTATTTATTTGGGTTTTCAAGACAGGGTTTCTCTGCATAGCCCTGGCTGTCCTGGAACTCACTCTGTAGACCAGGCTGGCCTCGAACTCAGAAATCCACCTGCCTCTGCCTCCCAAGTGCTGGGATTAAAGGCGTGCGCCACCACCGCCCAGCTAAATTCCTGCTTGATTAAAGGAATCGTTCTTCTCTCTGGCAAAGGGAAGAGTAGCTTTTTCATTAACTTACTGCTGTGGTGTCTGTCAAGGTCACTGCCAGCCTCTAGGTTCTCCCCACTCTAGCTCATAGGTTGCCTTTCTCCCAAGCACAGCTAATTCATTTAACCCAGGCTAACCACCCTCCTCACCAATCCCCAACATCGCTTTTCTCTGCTTTCCCGGTGGACAGCCTTGGCACATTGGAATACAACGTTTCCCTTTTCACCCACGCGGAGGCTAATTTGTTTTTTTTTTTATTGCACTCATTTTTTCATTCAACAAGATGATGTAGTGTATTTATATAGTATATTATTTTCCCCACATGTGAACTATATATGAATTCCTTAATAAGTTCACAACACTGGGCAAGATTAATATTTGTAGTTTACTGAAGAAACCTTGTAGGTAGTCAGGACCATTTTCAAGGTCCCGCTTAGAAGAAAAGCATGGTACAACCGACATAGGCTTCTTCAGCAGAGACCAGCTGGATGCGCGTTTGTATACTTTTGAACTCCTTAGGCCACCGTCGTCGAGTCCTCTATAGACTCTTGCGCATGCGTGCTGTTGGGAGCCTCTCCGTTTCTCCGAGAACCGGGAAGGACGTTGGTGTAGAGGTGAGAATGGTGGAGCGATAGGAGATCCTGGGGTTTGACAGCTGCGGTTTTCGGCTTCTCATGGGGTGCCGAACTAGGATGTGCTGCACGTCCCAGCCCAGTGGAGCCGCCGGCCTACCTTTCTCGTGGCCGCGCTCGTCCCCGCCGCGTCCTCAGGAGGCTGCGGACCTGGCGGGCCTTTGTGCTTGGGCGGCCCCGCCGTCTACTCGCGTGCGCTGTCGGGGCCTTGGAGGATCTACGGAGCCTCCGCCTCTATGGTGGACGGCCCGGCCGTTTCTCCTTGTATTTTGCCGCGGCCAGGGTGACCTTGATTGGGTCGTTTGACCTGTGGGGCCTACGTAATGGGTGACGCAGGCACCGAGGGACCCGGGTAGTCGGCCTGATGGGGGAGTAGAACTGGGAAGCTGGAGGTTCCTTGACCTGTCGCGCCTGCTCCATCGGCTCTCGGGGCTCTTGCTGGGCCCCAGTCCCAGACTCAGTGACCTGAGGGCTCGTCGAAGGCTTTTCTAGGTCGCATCTGCCTTTCTGTGGATGAGGGCTCTTTTGTCGTAGTTTTTTGCTCATCGGTTGCTGGTTGTGCCAGTTACAGCCTTGTTGCGGGTAGTGGAACTAACTACATAGGAGAGAGGCAGGCAAGGATGAAGTTGCCTAAATCACTGAAACCTTGCAGGAGTCAGGCCACGGTTGTAGGTACTAAAATAAATAGCGTTGTGCATGTTTTTCATTCAGTCCCTTACCCTGTTCTGATTTGTGTTTTATTTTATTTTACTTCTTGTACTTGTAAAGGACATTGGCTACCATGAGTTCCGGTGCTCTGTTGCCGAAACCACAGATGCGTGGTCTTCTGGCCAAGCGTCTGCGGGTTCATATTGTTGGCGCATTCACTGTGGCCCTGGGAGTTGCTGCTGCCTATAAGGTATGTGCTTGCTTTTTTGTGCTTTAGGTCACAAGACGTTTGTTTAAAATATTTATCTTTTAAACTTAAGAGGTTTTATAAAAGAAACTCTTTATATTCCAGATATTCCCCTCCTATACCTTCCATAGGTTTCAACGTGACAGGAACCCATGTAGTTGACCCTATCTTCAAATGAAGCTGTGCTTGCTATATCAAAGCACCAGACTCAGTGGTTTAAACACAGCAGTTTGCTTTCTGACAGGGTTGTTTTGTTTTTGAGATAGGGTCTTACTATATAACCCTGGCTAGACAAGACTGGCATGGAGCCCATGTGATTTGCCTGCCTCTACCCCCTGAATGCCGGGATTATCAAAACGTGTACACAACCATACCCCAGTTTTTAAGATCAGGGTTAATGCTTTCTGAATCTTTTCTCGTTTGCCCTCTTCCTCACGTAGCCTTCTGTAACTGCATGAATCTCCTCCTATAAAGTTAGGGCCGATGTCATTTTGAGCTTTTAAGACTTGTAGGAGTTGATTTTCTTCACCATGTGACGTCCCAGGGACCCATCAAGCTTCATGGCAAACAACTTTCCACTGAGCCCTCTTGCTGGTCCTTAAAGTTTAGCCTTAAGACTTTCCCATTTAAAATATAATATATACTAATTTAGATGAGGTCATAAAATTATGCTGTTTTCATTTATTGGGATCACTAACAAGTTTCTGGCTCTCCAACTACGTTAATGAAAAATACGTGTTGTAACAAATAACTCATGGTTGGTTTGTTTGCCTAGTATATTATGGTATTCCAGAGAAACAAACCCAGCTGATATATTTGCATGTACACTTAAACATGACCATTGAGGATATTGAAAGACACCAAGATTTATCGAATCTCTTTATTGGGCTGAAAAGTCCCACCACAAACCATTTAACATTTTTAGAAGTGTTCCAATTCCCTTTCTGTTGCTGTGATTGATAAAAACTGGTGAAAATTGTCTTGAGGAAGAAAGGGTGTATTTAGCTTGCAGGCTGCAGGCCACAGTGAGGGCGAGGAGGCGGCTGCTCACCAGCTTCCTTCCTTTGCTCAGTTGTCTTGTATAACCTAAGACTGCCCACCAAAGGGTGGTACTTGCCCTCAGTTGGCTGGGTCCCCCTTCACCAGTTAGCAATTAAAAATGCACTACAGATATGCCTACAGGTTCCCTCTTCCCAGGTAAAGCTGACAACCAAGAAACCTGATGTTATTATAATTTATTCTAAGTCTGGAGCTCTGAGCACCAAGGGAATGTTGGTATATTACCCAATACAGAAGCCTTGGGGGAAAAGAGTTAGCAGGGTTTTTGTTTTTGTTTTTGTTTTTGTTTTTTTTTTTTTTTTTTTTTGGTTTTTCGAGACAGAGTTTCTCTGTGTAGCCCTGGCTGTTCTGGAACTCACTCTGTAGACCAGGCTGGCCTGGAACTCAGAAATCCACCTGCCCCTGCCTCCCAAGTGCTGGGATTAAAGGTGTGCTCCACCACCGCCCGGCAAGAGTTAGCAGTTTTAACAGCTTATACCGGTATCCTGGTATAAGTCCCAGAGTTGGAAGTCTAGGGGCTTTAGTGTCTGTGGGGGAAAGAAGATGGTGTCCCTAGCTCCGGAAGAGTGGACATCTATTTGCTTTTGTTTATGTGGGCCTTTTGTGCATTGGGTGACTCTGTTTACTTTGTGAAGTGAGTCACCGTTAGTCAGGTTTCCCCCAAAACCAGCCGCATAAACCTCTGGCTGTCTGAACATCATTTAGCCCTGTCATGTAGATACTGACTTAACTGTTATGTGTACTGAGGGCCTTCAGTAGACTTAAGAGAGTGGCACTGGGGCTCTTCCTCTTGTTCTCTTGTTGGAAGAAATTGGGATTTAATTAGGGGAACAGTAAATTTACTGGTGCTTACTTCATTAGGTTACTTCATTAGATAGCACAACTCTGTGTTTCTGTAGCCCTCACCACTGTGGATTAGTACTTGCAGTTGTACTGTGTGGTGTGCAGGATGAGTGGATGTGGGAAGAAACGCCAAGCAGTGTTTTATATTCCAGACATGGATTTGGATCCAAGTGCCAGCCATGGCTATTGTTTAGTTTTTGATCCATTGTTTTAACTCCACCTGGTCTCTCAAGTACCATTCCTCCTCTCTGTGCTGATCATTCTGTGTGTAAAGACAAATGAACATGCCTCTTCCTGATCTCTCTGTGTGTGTGTGTGTGTGTGTGTGTGTGTGTGTGTTAGCAGTTTTATTAATAAAGGCGTTCCTTCCAAGTAATCAGTCTTCATTTTTGGATTCTAGTCCCTCATTTGCAAAATGACTCAGTTCTTGTTTAAGTGTAAATCCCCTATAACTTCTTGGCATTTTCTTATATCTTTTAAATCTGCTTTAGGCTTCTTTAAAATTCACATTCTCCTTAAGCTGAGCCAGGACATGTTATCATGTTACCATCTCACTGGCAGTATTTATTTATGGTTTTCTAGAAGGAAGGCTATTTGTTTGTTTTCTACTATCTTTAACGTCACACTCTTCCTACCAAACACACATACAGGTGTGGACGCACAACCCTATCCCAGAATAGCAGTCATCTGTCCTAGGGGAGTGGGGAGCTTCTTGCTGTATAGTTGCCACAAGACTCTTCCTTCCATGGTGTCACCCCTCCCTGTCTAGGAAACAGACGGTTCAGTAAAGAATGTTCTTAGTTTATTTTGTTTTTAGGTATTTCTAATAATCTGAAAAGTAAGTTCTGTAATTGACTATGTTACCTTTTAGTTTGGCGTGGCTGAACCAAGAAAGAAGGCGTATGCAGATTTCTACAGAAATTATGATTCCATGAAAGATTTTGAAGAGATGAGGAAGGCTGGTATCTTTCAGAGTGCGAAGTGATTTCAGAATGCAAAGGTAATACAGTCACTTGAAGTTATAGCTAAGAAATGTTTAGCTAATGTTTAACTGTGCAGCTCTGCACACTGCTCCTGTCCAGGAAAGCGCCGTGCTCTCCTTCCAGACGACAGTTAGTACTCACTGTTTAGGAATTGGACCACATTATCTGCCTTCCTTCTTCCTTTTTTTCTTACTCTATGGGAGTTTTGTGCATGGAATGCATGCCAGAGAACAACTTTGGAGTTGCTTTTCTTTCCGTCCATTATGTGGGTTCCAGGAACAAACTTGGGTTGGCAGATTAAGGCAGTGCTTTACCCATCGAGTTGTCTTGCTGGCTCTTTGTTAGTTTGTGACTAGCTTATTTCAGTTAGTGCAGTGTTTCGCATGTCGTCAGTAATTCCCTCCTTTTTTAAGGCTGAAAATACTTCATTGTATGTTGTTTCTGTGAATTGAACCTGGAGTATTGTCCATACTTGGCAAGCATTCTACCATCGACTACATCCTATCCTATATACATACATACATATGCACATACATACATATACACGTGTATCTACATATATATATATATATATATATATATATATATAATATACATACATACTTGTATGTATGTATATATATATTATATACATACATACTTGTATATATATGTAGATACACAGGTGTATGAATGTATGTGGTGCTTTGGTAGTGCCTATCTTAAATAAAAGGGTTGAGATACTTTATGGTGGGTTTGATTTGAGTTTCTTAATGATTTATAGTTGTGAGTGTTTCATGTACTTATTGGGCATTTGTATATTCTTTAGATATGTTGGGGATTTTTTTCCCCCTTCCTATATATGTATGTAGGGTGTGTGTCTGCATGTGTGCTTGTGTGTGTGGCTATGTGGAGGTCCAAGGTTAATATTGAGAGTACTTCTTTTAGTGTATATTATTTTCTCCATTATTGAGGCAGGATCTCAGTTGAATCCATTGCCTCTGATGAGGCTAGTCTGGCTAACCAGGTTATTCTTGGAATTGCAGGTGGGCCACCACGTCTATCTGGCATTTATATAGGTTCTGGGGATCCAAACTCTGGATTTTAATATGTTACTTTTGTGCTTTAACCACTTGGCCAGCTCTCCATTCTGGGGATTCTTTTATTCAACTCTGCTGACTATTTTTAAATTTTCCTTTATATTTTTGTCAAATGGGCTCATCCCAGAATCATTGCCAAATCCAGTTTCTTAAAAATCTTTCTTCTAAGAGTCTTATGCTTTTCCTGTCTTTGAGTCTTTCTTTTTTTTGCTGGTGCTGGGGATTGTGTATATTAAGTGTATGCTTTAATTGTGCTATACCTCTTTAGTCAGTGGTTTTCAACCTTGTGGGTCGTGCCCCTTTGGGGTTATGTATCTGATACCCTACTTATCAGGTACTTACATTACAGCTGATAACAGTAGCACAGTTACAGTTAGGAAGTAACAATGAAAGGATTGTATGGTTGGGGTCACTGCAGCGTGAGGAACTGTGTTAAAGGGTCATAGGATTAGGAAGGTCGAGAACCGCTGTTCTAAGTCCTCTCTCCATTTTAAGATAATTTTTTTTTTTTGGTGTAATGGCAAGACCCAGCTCCATTCTTTAGTATATAGATAATTTGTTGTCCTAAAACGATTTTTAAAAAATTGTCCTTCTTTGAATGAAGGACCCTCAGATGTTTTCTCTGTTGCTTCTTGCCTTAGTCTGTTAAGGTAATCTTATTTTTTTCTTTTTGGTTTTTGGCTACACAGGGTTTCTCTGTGTAGCCCTGGCTATCCTGGAACTCACTCTGTAGACCAGGCTGGCCTCAAACTCAGAAATCTGCCTGCTTCTGCCTCCCAAGTGCTGGGATTAAAGGTGTGTGCCACCACCGCCCAGCCAAGGTAATCTTTTACTAACAAGAAGCTGTTTAATCTAGACTAGTTGGCCAGTGAGCTTCTAAGATCTGCCTGGTTCTGGTCCTCCAGTGCTGGGGTTTTAATGCACTCTCATGCCTGACTTTTTATGTGGGAGCTGGGGATTTGAACTAGCTAGTATTCTTGCATAGCAAGCATCCACATTCTGAACTGTCACTCAAGCCTGGTTTGTTTACCTTGTCAGTACCATAGTGGTTTCCTTATATATGAGTCTTCCACCCCCATCTCCTCAGTTCTTTGAGCTATTTGAGGTCCTATGAGAATCTCTTAAGTTTTAGAGTGGGTTTTCTTTTTCTACAAAAAATGGTTGGGTTTTTCATAAGGATTACATTAATCTGTAGATTACTCTGGAGTATATATATGTATCTTAATATTGCAGTCTTTCAGCAGTGCTTTATATCTTTGCTCAGTATTCTATTCATAAGTGTTCTATTAGTTTCGAAGTAATTATAAATAGAATTTTTTAAAAGTGCCTTTTTTTATTTTAAAGATTTATTTTTTGTATGAGTACACTGTAGCTGTCTTCAGAAGAGTGCATGGGATCCCATTACAGATGGTCATGAGCCACCTTGTGGTTGCTGGGAATTGAACTCAGGACCTCTAGAAGAGCAATCGGTGCTGTTAACCGCTGAGCCATCTTTCCAGCCCAATAGAATTGTTTTTATTTTAGTTAATGTGTTTTTATTTAATTTAGTGTGTTTTGATTTTATGCCATACAACCATGCAAAACTCATTCTAACCTTTCTGTTAGAATGTGTGTATTTCTGTGTGTATTATTAGAATTATATATATATATATATATATATATATATATATATATATATATATAT
>JANHMN010000012.1:61708427-61730553 GCA_030674055.1 Rhabdomys pumilio
TATATATATATATATATATATATATATATATATATATATATATATATATATATATAATGTTACAGATTGGGTGTATTTTATTTTTCTCAACTGATGTTTTTCTGATGAAGGCTTTAATGATCTGTTGAATAGAAGTGGCAAGAATCAGCATCTTTACTCTTCTGCTGATTCTAAAGGAAAAGCCTTCAGGTTTTCATCAAGTTGCAGGTTAGTAATAGATTCATCCACAGTTTACTCTGACATGTGTCTGTACATTTTAGAAAAATTACAGCTAGGCATGGTAGCACATCCCAGCACTTAGGAGGCGGAGGCAGGCAGCTCTCTGTGTGGGAGACCAGCTTGGTTCTAAGAGAGTGAGGGCTACACAGAGATCTGTTTCATCACCCCACAAAATTAAAAATAAAACCTGGTGTATATCACTATCTATGTCAGCCTAGGTAGCTATATAAATAATGCATATGGCTGCTTTATCTGCATGCATGTTACTTGCATGCCTGTTGCCTGAAGAGGCCAGAAGAAAAACATGACCTTATAATGCTTCTCCTTTGTTACTGATGCTGTAAATTATGTGTCTTTATATATTGTATATTCATTAACATATGTAGTTGTTTCTCAATGCCTTGTTTTTAAAAGTATAAAAAGAATATTTTGTTTAAAGTTTTTTTGAGACAAGGTTTCTCTATGTAGCTCTGGCTGTCCTGGAATTCACTCTGTAGACCAGGCTGGCCTCGAACTCAGAAATCCGCCTGCCTCTGCCTCCCAAGTGCTGGGATTAAAGGCACGCGCACCACTACCCGGCTAAGATTTATTTATTTTTTTATTTATATGAGTACACTGCAGGTGTCTTTAGACACATAACCAGAAGAGGGCATCGAATCACATTACAGATGGTTCTGAGTCACCATGTGGTTGCTGGGAATTGAACTCAGGACCTCTGGCAGAGCAGTCAGTGCTCTTAACCACTGAGCCATCTCTCTAGCCCTACTATAAAGATTTAAAGTGGGAGTTAAAAACCAGAATTACAGCATTACAGATTAAAGCATTTTATGTCTTTGTGTAGCTTGAAGTTAATGTCTAGGCCCCTTTTCATTTCAATTCGAAGAACTCTTGAGTTTGTCTTAAAAGTGCAGGTCTCCTGGCAGTGATTTTCAGTTTTTGCTTAGCCAGAAATTTCTTGCTTCTTTTGAGGACCAGTTTGGTAAGACACAGTACTCTGACTTGACAGAACTTTCTTTCCTGGGATTTTTTCTCACTTTGTAGGCTGTTCTGGCTTTGAACTCAACCTTGCTCTTCCTACCTCAGCCTCTTTAGTGAGGGAATTACACCGTGTAGAGCTGACATAACCTTAATACAGCCTCTAGTAGTCTGCTGTTCCTGCTGAGAAGTCTGTTGGTAACCTTACTGTGGGTCCCTGTACATGAGCTACTTTTTATCCTCACTTTCAGGATTTTCTATTGCCTTTGGTTTTGACAGCTTGAAGACAGTATTGGTGTAGTCTCTAGGCTTATTCTAGTGGCAATTTCTTTCTTCAAGTTTCTTCCCTTTCTCTCTTTTGTGATCCATAATGTATGTGTGGGTGCACTTGGCATTTTATAAACTCCACTGCTCTTTTTACTTTGTGTTCTACTTTTGTCCTAGACTTGCTAACCTTAAATGTTGTGTCCTCAGCAGTTGCTGGTTGTATCCTTGGCCAACTGAAGTATGGTTTTGAAACTTTAGTGACTCCGTCAAGTACAATACAATTAGTGTATTACTTTTCTGAGTTTTTTATTTGACTGTTCGTATTTTTTTGCTTATTGAACATATTTAAGTCAGTTACTTTTAAGGATTTTCAAGAAAAATCAGAGTTCAAATTTGTGTGTGTGTGTGTGTGTGTGTGTGTGTGTGTGTGTGTGTGTGGTTTGTTTATGGCGATCCATTTTGGTGTTTCAAACAGGCTATGCTTCCCTCTTGATTTGCCTTGTGATCTTTTTGTTGAAATTTAGAATAAACCAGTCTCTCCCTTTGTTTCTAGGCAGGCTTGTGAAGGGAGACCGTCCTTCATCAGCTCTGTAGCCTAGATGCTCAGACTCCTGTGTCTGCCTGTGTCTGCGCTGTGGGTCTAGCTTACCTGCGAACACAGCTACTCAGAAACTTTCCTTAACTTTGAGTTTCATTCAGCCTTAGCTGTTCTAGTATATTCTTCTGCCCCATGGCTGCCTAGAGGTCACAACATCCACCATTGCTTTTCCTTGTTTCCACCCTGAGTCAAGAACTATAGCACTGTTGCTATCAGCAAGTCAGGCAAGAGAAAACTAGACCTTTGGACAGTCAGTCACCATACAAGTAGGGTTTTACCAACAAACCACAGTCTTTATTGCTAGAGAGAGGGAGGAACCAAAAAATGGGTAATTCTTCTGGGTGCTATTGCAGCACATTGCAAATGCTAGCAAACCGTTGCCGAGTCTGTACTGTTCTTATGGTTTATTACTGGTTGGGTGTTCTGTAGTGTAGCTGGGGGCGCTGCTGTCACACAGTTATTTTGGTTCTAATACTGTTTATTCAGTTGAAGTTTGGGGTGAGGCTGGACTGTCTAAGAGTTTGTGGGTATGCTGTCATGATATACAGTTATATTCAAAATTATTTAGAATTATCTACTGCTAGATTGACATTTGGAAACATTATTCTCATAAAGTGACTTTCTCAAAAATGCACATTTTAAAGGCAGTGCTTCCAACAGACTAACCCAGGAAAGCCACCATTGTTACTACTACTGTTCACTTTTTTGAATCACATGCTTGTATTTAGTTTCATTCAAGCTTAACAGATGGGCAAAAGGCTGTCTAAATGAAAATTCTGCCCTTTAGTTTGGATTTGTGATCTGTAAAATGAGTTTGATGCGCTAAGGATAATATATACTGTTCTTTAGTGAGTATTTCAACTCTACTAAAATATGTTCCTCTTCCAAGATCTGAGGTGGGGGAAGGCTTGTTCTACTTTTCTATTATAGATGTTTTCAAGGTAATTAATTTTTGCCTAATAGATTTGATTCTACAATGTTGTATTTCTAGTTATCCAGAAAGGAGAGACACCATGACCACAGCAACTCACAAAAAGAAAGCATTTAATTAGTGCTTGTTTACAGTTTCCAAGAGACTTAGTTATCAGCATGGTACCATACAGGCAGACACGATGCTGGAGAGGGAGCCGAGAGTTCTACATGCTGAATCGTAGGCAGGAGAGAGAGAGAGAGAGAGAGAGAGAGAGAGAGAGAGAGAGAGAGAGAGACAGACAGACAGACAGAGGGGAGAGGAGAGAGGGAGGGGGAGGGAGAGAGAGAGAGAGAGAAAGAACACGAACTTCCCAGTGACACTTCCTCCAAGAAGGCCACACCTAATTCCTCTCAGGTAGTGCTGCTCCCTGGTGAACCAGCCTTTTGGGGTCATTCTTAATGCATGCCCCTGTGGTTGTTTGAATACGTCTCCAGAGTATTACTGCTGATTTATCATTACAGTAAAAAACAAAACAAGAAAAACTCAACACGTTTATTTCCCATTGGTTGGGAAATTAGTAAGAATGATTTGTATCATATATCCTGTACTGTTAGGATCTGTTAGCACTGCTACCACAGACACAAAGTGCTAACGACAGTCAAGAACGTAAAGAACAACATGCAGATGCCAGAGGAACAAGAATGCTGTGGAAATAAAAGCAAGAAATAAGGCTAAGGTAGGGTCTGCCTAGAATGGAAGCCAGGCAGGGTGGTTAGGGATCACACTAGGGAGCTGGAACTGGGTGAAGTTGGCTGATCAGTAGCAGGACTAGACTGATGGATGTAGTGATAAAGACTGTTCACCATTAACAGAGCCATTGTGTTTCTCTCCGTAGAACCTTTGGATTGCACTCCACAGAAGTTCATTGCTGACCTGTGCTCCTGAACTATGAGACATGAATGTGTGGGCTAAGGAGTAGTTTCCCTTAATAAACTAATTATATGGACAGTAAGTCTTTGCTTGGTTATTATTGATAATCCAGGGCCTTTAAAATCTGATGCCTATTGTTCTCATAACGCGAGATAAAATATTGTAAAGACAACTCCTGCATTATCTGGTCCTGGCTTTGGTCTCCTGAGCATCTGTGCTTCTGGTCTTTAGTGTTCCAGTCCTATCCGTAAGATCACCATCTTTGCAGGAGGCAGAGGTAGGTGTGTCACTGTGAACCTTGAGTTGGAGGCCAGCAGAGTGAGTTCCAGGGCAGCCTGGAATACATGGTGAGGTGCTAACTCTTTATTTTTGGTTGTAAGCCTAGCCTTCAATGGCTGAGCTATCACTCCAGCCCAAGAGATGCCATTATTTAAAGAAAATCTGTCCTTGGAATTCACTGACAGTCTTTAGTAATGCTACTGTCATTAGAAAGAAGAGTTAATTGACTGTTAGAAAGATTACTCTTATTAATGAGCCAACAATATGTATGATGGATGGGAATGTGTCTAATCTAAAAGACACCTAACCAGTGTTGAGGAATGTCTGATCGTCACTGATTTTTCACAAGTAGTTTAGAACCTTCCTGTCCTTTAGATTTTGTGTGGCACAGGCATTGTAACCAGGGCCGTGAGCAGCTTGGCTGCGAGCTCTAGGACTGCTGTATCCAGTGGGCAGACTGAAAAGCAGCAAGTTTGATCAGAAGTTGTTTTCCTGTTTACCTTGTGTAAGAAAGACTCTGAGTGAGCTCTATTAAAATGGACTATCAATGAAAACCTGCATAGTAAAAACTCACAGCACACAATTACCCACGGTCAGTAATTCAGGAATACCTTTTTTTATTTATATAATAATTTCTAGCAATATGTAAAATTACCATAAACCATATAAGAATCAGTACATATTTACATTCTTAAAAATAATTATTCTTATGGTTGACAAACATGTTTCTTTCCTAAATGTGTAATAGACAAACTGCAGAGATAATCTTCCTATTTGGTGTGAATTGTCCACTAAGAGCTTGTGTTCCAGGACTGGTGCAGGGACGTGTGCCCAGCAGACTGAGAGTTATGGGTCGGTGGCCTTTGAAATGAATGGCACTGTCTTACTGCCAGTCTTAAGGTTGGAGTCTTTAACTCATCCCCAAACAAACTTATAAACAGTATGTCTTTTTCTTGTTGGTAGACACAAAATGTTATTTTTTAGGTTAGTAAAACACCAGCTTTCCAAAATACACCTGAGCAATTAAGTCTGTCTTACTAGAAATCAGTAGAACACAGACTGAGGGGAATATACTTTTTTTTTTTTTTTTTAAAACTAAAAGAATGGTATTGTTAATTGAAAAATTCAAGTGAAACAGGCAAGTTCTAAGTGGTACAGGGGTGGTAGAGTCTTATTTCTTGGTCTGTTTTCTAGGGCCTGTCCACATTTTACTATATAGCAGATCATTAATAGATAAAAATTCCAGTGAAAACTTCTGCATCTGGCACAGAGAAGAAAGGCTTTCTGTGTATGGTAAGAATACAACATTTAGGGTTTCCTGATCATTTGCTCTTCTCCCATTTGGAATTCTCCTTTGTTTCTTTGGGGAGAAGGTAAGATGTATATCCCTGCAAAATTAGTATGCCTGCAACTAAGGAAGTGCTGGCCTTGTGTCCATGTTGAATGTTAGAACTCTGTGTTGCACAGCAAAAATCAAACGTCTATCTACCTTAAAGGGGACTCAAGGGAAGCCTTTCCTCAAGGCTTTATTCTTTACCATGGTAAATTTACTAATGAAGACCTGAGCAAAATGTGGGTCAACCAAATAATGGTATGTTTTAACAGTGGCAGGAGGGGGCTCCACGGCTACCACAGAACACGGTGTTTGCATAGAAGAGCAGCTGGGGGCCAGGTGACACGATGTTTTTGCAATGTAGTCCACGAGCCTGTTAAATTGTTGCTCTGACAATCTCTCCCGGGCACCATCAATCTGGGTTGCAAAAACAAAGGTTCCTTAATTAGTTGCCATTAAAATTACTTTCCTGGATCTCCTGTCCACTGTGTCTCCTACATCGCCTGGGTACCATTCTGTCTAAGGCAGCACTTCTGAGATAAAGCGATGTCAATGCACTTTTAACACATGCAACCAGATCTCCATCACACCATTAGGACAACCTCCTTTGAATAAACGGTTCATTTTGCATAAAATTCTCATGTTTAATGTTAATGATTTGATAATACTATTGACACATTTGTCATTGCTTTTTACCAGGCAGCCCAGGAACAAAGGAGAAAAATAGCTCCTCGGCTTAAATGTAGTCATCCACTCAGCATCCCAAAATAAAACGTTGTCCAGGTTCCCAGAACCTCAACATCTGACAGAGGCAGAGAAGAGGACATCATGCAAACCAGTGTCTTTGGGCAGAACATTTTTAAAAAACAAAACCCCCACCGTACTGAACTGTAACATTTTCTGTTTTTATAAATGCTAGGATTTAAAGCCAGAAAAAATAGAAAAACTGGGCAGAGGACGGGGAAATTTTTATGGCAAGGGGAGGATGCAAACTACATTTATAGTTCATAAAAGTCTGGCTCATCTTCAGTGGAGCAAGGAACTGAGATAGATATACTACCTCAGTTCTTAAGGAGACTGTCTTAAGGAAGCAGCCATCAAAGGCACTTAGGACTATAAATTCTTCCCGCCCTCAAGCCCACAGCTCTCTAGTGTGCACGTCAAGTTCAGTGGAGAATTTGCAGTTGAGCAAGGGTTTGCATAATCTAGTAGCTACTGATTGTGTGTGTGTGTGTGTGTGTGTGTGTGTGTGTGTGTGTGTGTTTCTGGAAGAATTATAAACATTTTAACGGGTGTTTTAGTTCTCAGGGTTGTTGTAATGTAAAGAATTTAAACAGGGCCCAGAAAGAAAATGCAGCTAAAAGTATAAAAAGCTGTAAAAGGCACAGAAAACAGTGAAGGTCCTGCCAGAGGAGTAAGTTAAGGCTTGTGTTATAGTTTGGCTCTCACAGTAGTTTTCAGCTTGAGAAAGAAAAGGAAACCTAAGAGTCACTGCAGATGAAAGCTGTGCAGCACCAGGCCCAGGCCAGAGTGCTGGTGATATCATTTGATGGGGCCAGAACTCAGCTGGAGAACTTTGAATATACAACAAGGCTTAATTGCTCCTCCTGAACAGCAGCACAGGAAAGCTCGTGTTGTGAAAGGAACCTGGCCAAGGAATAAATTGACCTCCTGACTCATTTTGAGCCTCTCATAGGGGATTTTAATAATGTGCCAGGCATATTAAGCAATTATCCCTAAAAAATGACTGCATTTAACCAAGAAAAGCAATACTGATTTTAAAAAAAATCTAAAACTTGCCATATTTGAATATGCTCAATGATGCCATTTACAAATTAATTCCTTCCAAAATTCAAAGGAGTTCTGTTTCCAGCCTGAGGTGAAAGGGCATGTTTCAGAGCTTGAAATACTGCTCGTGGTTTTCACCACAGAAACATCCTGACCAGGCTTTGGGTCTGGATTGTGTTAGGTTCTGATTTGAGCAGGACAAGTGGAGAAAGCAGTCAGACCATGCCTCCACCAGCTCTCTCGTCTCCCAAAGGTGCACTGCATCCCAGCCCTGCAGTTTCCGTTTTCTTCACTGGGGGAGGTTAAGAAGGGAGTGGCTGTGAATTGAAGGTGAGAGAGCAACAGAGCAATACTGAGAGCAGCGTGCAGCTCGATGCACTGGGCAGTGACTCTACAAGACAGAGATGGGAGCTTGGTGCTTGTTAGCTGTCTTAAGGGACTGCTCTGAGTATCTGACTCCGTAACAACCATCATCCCTGGACATCAGGTTTTGATGCTTCCATCTCTCCTTAGCCTGGTGAGTTCATAGCCTCAACCTTGAGCTTCTACAGACTTGTACTGTCATAAAAACAACAGGCCTCAGTCCCGTTCCGCTGCCACCCTCAAATAGAGATGCAAATGAGGATGAGAATTAGAAATAGTCAAAGATGAATGAATCTCATAGCTGAAGATCTGAAGTGTGTCTGTGCCAACTATGGAAAAAAAAAACTGGTCACAGATATTTCTTGGGGCTTGGAGTTTTCCCTAGGACTAAGAACTTGAAGACAATGCCATTGTCCTTTGCCAAATCCTGTAGCCAAATCACTGCTGCTTTATTGTCAACTGGATCAGAAGATTTCTGGCAGAGCTAATAAAGTCAGCCTGGACATCTGACCCCTGTTTATTCCCAGAAAGTCATCAACTGAAAGCAGCAGTGTAGTATTGATGCCAAATCCCAGCTTAAAGCCTGACTGATTATGGTCCAAGAAACAAGAGAGATCTTAGGAGATGTTGTGGTTGGCTGCTTTCCATCTGCTCAGATAATTCTGCCCAAATAGTGTGAGGGAGACAGGATCCCATATCAGGAAAAATATCATGAAAGAAGGAATTGGACAGGTCCTGAGGGGCTGGGTAGGGGGTAGTTTTATAATGCTTGTCATCCTTCAATTCTCAGTAAGGACTACCTCCATCTTATGGAAAAACAATTTTTAGAGAATCTTTGAAATCAGTATGTAGAGTGTGTGGCTCAGGCCATCACCAGGGAGGTACACAGGAAGAGAGCAGTTGCGCAGTGGGTACATCTGCTTATTATAGGTTGCACTGACAGGGAGACCAGGGCCTCTCTGGTCAGGGCTCACTTGACTCCTGAGCGTCTATTCTATGTAAACATTGCCAGGAGCCACTAGCTAGCACAGCTAGAGTGCTGTCCCCCAAACCTAAGCTGTCCTCAGGAAGCACCCCTATTTACAGGACAGGGTCATGTGTCATCCCCTTGTGGGAAAAGGAAAACAGTTGCTGAATGTGAAGCAGTCAGGAAAGACAGGTTTACTGACTTCGTCTAGGAAAAGGATCAGGGAAGGGGAAACGAGCAAAACCCCATCTCTATTTTGTCAGTCTGCAAGCATTCGGCCTCCTGTCCTTGCATCCCTCAGCTTCAACAGCCTTCTCTACCCTAACACTTGTGGCCACCTGTGTTGCAGTCCAAAGGCCTCACGTGGACTGCGGATGTGGGAACACCCACCCTTAGTCTACTGTATCATTCACATCTTACTCCTAGTTTCTCAACCCCATGACAGTGAGTCAGTCCTATTTTACACAAGCTCTCAGCCTGAGGCTGGGAGTTCCTCTGACCATCTACTTGGTTGTTCTCTAAAGGGTTCAAATGTACAGGTGGGTGGGACCTTTCTAGTCCCTTCTAGTCTATCTTGTCTCCTTCCTGTCTCTCCTGGTCTCCTAGATGTCTAAGCACCAGTGATGAGGTTACATCTCAACTTCCTGAAAGCTATCCCCAGCCACCCTGTTTTTGGAACTGTACCTCCACATCACAGGCTACTCTTGGTTGCTTGAGCTGCACAGTGAGCAGATTGTTTTGCTTGGTGTCCTGTGCACAGTCGATCTCTGTGATGGGGAAGGCTTGTTGCTGTGTGTCCTCACTGATGCTTACGACAAAGAGCACTTCTGATGTCAGCAGCAAGCACCCCTCGTGCTCCTGGCCTGAGCCCCTCACTAGAACTACATCCAAGGCCATGTGGACTTCTGGTCTACCCAAAGACTGAAGCATTTTCCTGTTTAAGAGAAGAAATTAAGGTCAAGCCAGAAGGACAGTCACAACAGCGTTCACTGTCTATCAATGATTGGAGTATGCTTCCCTTCCCCGCAACAAACAAAACCAAAAACCCAGCCATTCCCCAAGGGCAAAGTGGACTGTTAACTTTAGCTTAATTACATTAATTGCATTTCTGTATCTGCTATAGCTGGCTAAAAAAATATTGCCAATTTTCAAGTTGATTCTGGTCAAGTTGATTCTTGCTTCTGGAGAGGAGATTTCCTATATTTAGCTATATTCTTCCCATGAGAAATTACACCCCCAATTAGAACTCTGGTTCCACAGGGGATCTTGATCCTTGTTGCAGGCCCAGACTTGAACAATGTGTATCCTGAAGACCAAGTAGAGGAGATGATTTTGTTTGGTCTTCCTTTGTTGCCCAAGCTGGCCTTGAACTGATAATCCTGCCTCAGCCTCTTAAGTGGTTCTACCACAAGCAGACCATAGAGCAGAGTTCTCTATCCAGGTTTAACCTGGAAGGAGCAGCCTTTTCCTGGAACTGCTCAAGATACCAGTGACCAAATGTTCCTTTGGTGTCCCTGGACACATGTCCATTAGCACGGGAAAAAGCCAGGGTCCATCAACAAACAATGTGACTGTAAAGTGAGCAAGTGGCTCGAGGATTTTACCAGACATATTTGACGTGGCTGTTTGGGGCCTGGTCAGCATATAGATGTGTTGGTTGGCACCGTTGTCTGGGAAGCTGAGAAAGTCCAGCTCCATGTAAAATGCCTGTGGTGAGAGAAGCAAAAGAGGTGGACTACGTATTTCCTGGAACAGAGTTCTATGCTACAGCCATGCTATCTTACTGCTATCCATAAGACCTTATAGATTCAAAATGAGGCCGCATCTTTGGAACTAAGAGATTTGTACAGAGAGCCATTAAACAACTGCTTAGCCATGCTGATCTTCCTCAGATATACTTAACACTTAGAACAGTGGCTCTGAACCTGTGGGTCACACAACCCTTTTACAGAGATCACCTAAGGCCATTGGAAATCAGATAGTTACATTAGGACTCATAACTGTAGTAAAATTATAGTTATGAAGTAGTAACAAAAATAAATTTATGGTTGGGATCATCACAGGAGGAGAAACTGTACTAAAGGGCCACAGCGTTAAGAAGGTTGAGAACCTAAGTTAGAGGAAGCAATGCTCCTGAGAGATCTGGGCATGAATAGTATCTTACATGTCATTTAAAACTTAGGTGTTCTACAAATATTACTTGCTTTGCTGCTTAATACAATTATTTCTATATCTGATATGAGTGGCTAAAAAACAAAACAAAAAGCCAGCTACATAAAGGCACATGGCTTGCCTAGATACAGTATTTAAATTTAAATGACTTAACCCAGCTGTTAAACAAGATTCTGTATACATTTATGAGTGCTCTCGGGACCTCTGGTTTATTACATGCTTTCTCTGGTGCCAGTACCAAGTGAGGGCACCCAGCAGCAGCCACATACGCCTCCAAGGAGACTCTCCAGAACCAAAGATGGTACAGCATGTGTGCTTTCTGAGGGCTTGTAAATGCTTATAAACGAGGCATAGTCATTAGGCTAAGAGTTAGTGGTTTGTAAAACCTTCAGTGTGGTAATAAAAGTTTTACAAGAGTGATGGAAACCAAAAAGGCCATGTGAAGCTAGCTCTGTGCTGAGACGCTCTTCCATACAGCTGAGTTCCCAAGCCCTGGGACACGCTAAGAGACACCCAAGCGACTTACGAAGCAGAGTTTTACTCCATTCGAGTTGCAGCAAAAAGAATACTCTTTCTTAGTAAGTAAGGAGAGTTAACTTTCCCACCTCTGAGCTCTAGCAGTTTGCATTGTTAGTTTCCCTGTGACTGAGCCTGCCATCCACAGAAGATGGAAGTGGGGAGGTGAACAGAAGCAAGTCTGTCAGTGATCTCTCAAAGGATGCCTGGATGTGAGCCCTGACTAGGCTCTTGTCAGGACTGAGGTGCAGGATGCCTGCAATGAGATGGCCTGTTGACTGCCTGGCCAGATGCAGAGAATGTGCTGCCTGACAAGTGGGTGGCCTTTCCTGTGGTCTGAAATGCAAGCTAGCTTGCCTGTTGCCTGGATACCATCAAGTTTTAAGTAGAAAGGCAATTCTAATCACATGTTTACTGCAAGGTACTTTAATGTGCTTTGCCGGGTGTGCAGAAAGAAAGCAAGGGAGGTGCTTCCTTTCACACTATCACTTACATACCTATTGTACATAGGTACGTTTGGGGCATGTCCTGACACTCTGCTGCAAGCCCCAGGCCTCCCAGCATCTGCTTGGAAGAGAGATTTTAGCGGCACACTTTGTGGCTTCGCTCCCATTGGCCAGGAGACTCAGAACTGGAAAATGCATCTGATCCAAAGCTCAGTATGCATGCTTTCTCCTTCACTCCACAGGCAACAGGAACACGTCCTTTTGACTTAGGACGGTCTGTGTGCCCCAATGTATTACAGAAAAAAGTAATCATCCTTTTCTCTATTGCCATACTGTTTGAAATTTCTAACTGGTTATTTTTATTAAACTCTATTAATTGCACTGTAGAAAACAGGCATGGAATATCTGAAATTCCTTATCGATGTTACTGACTGGCAGTAGTCATACTCTGTAAGTAAACACTAGGATACAGGAAAGTGAGCTACTGCTTATTCATGTGATGTGTCACCTCATGCTCATGTGAAAGCTTAGATTCAGAGGACCCAAGTACGAATGCACATTAATGGGCTGGCCTGATTGTTTGCTTTTTAAACCCACTCACCGTAGCCAGTCTGTGATACAAGTTCTGCAGCTCCTCCAATGGGTTTGGTGAATACCCCCATAATTCCTTTCCCCACGCCTGAGATGACACCTTTGGCCTTATGTCCTGCTGAAGCTTGGGTCTCAGATGTTTTCTGGAAGTTCTGCATTGGCTGGTCAACTATACCAGCAATTGCACCTGAAATAACAAAAGCTTTCAGTGAGGACAGAGCTCAGAGACTCTTAGGTAAACCTCAGTCTGGAACTCAGTTTACCCTAGGATGAAAATGACTCTCTGCCCTCATTAGACTTGTTTACTTAAATCTAAGTATGCTGAGGGACATTTACACTAGATGGTTCCTCATAAACCATGCTTAGACTAGGTTTGGTTCACAAGCTAGGACCTAGAAGCCCGTGACTATTCCAGAGTATTACCCATGTGCTTTTCTGCAGAAAGAAGGGCACAATTTCATGAGGAAAGCATTGTCCAGAGAGCCTGCATAGTGTAGAGTGTGGAGGAGGCACCTGTGGGGGTCAGGGGGTGGAGGAGGTGCCTGTGGGGGTCAGGGGGTGTGGAGGAGGCGCCTGTGGGTCAGGTGTCTTCCTCTAGTGCTTTCTGCCTTATTTCCTTGAGACTGGGAGGTCCACAGATTCTGAAGCTTATCGTTTGGCTGGTGGGCCAGTGATGCCCTGTGTCTGCTTGTCTCACAAACTGCTGTGCAGCTTTACATTACAAATGAAAGGCGTTCCTCTGCCGCCCAATCTCATCGGTCCTCTAATTTCAGGGGCTAATGATAAGGTCAGGAAAGGGCTCGTGGGTCCTGACTTCACCACACAGCAGAGGGCTCCTTAACTCAGCAGAGATTTTGTTTATAATTCCAGACAGACAGCTCCTTGTGTTCAGCCTGAGCCTGGCAGGAATAATGCAAATATGTAGCCCCTTGGTAGAGATTTTAGTACTTGTCAAATCCCATTATTCCAAATGCCACCAATTCAAAGTCTCTGGGCTAAAAGGAGATTTCCAGGTCTAGGTTAATGACCTGCTAATTTCAAGCAATACTCCATTGAACAAAACACAATGCAACAAAAGACTCACTGGCAGTGGTGGCGCACACCTTTAATCCCAGCACTTGGGAGGCAGAGGCAGGTGGATTTCTGAGTTTGAGGCCAGCCTGGTCTACAGAGTGAGTTCCAGGACAGCCAGGGCTACACAGAGAAACCCTGTCTCGAAAAACCAAAAAAAAGAAAAACACCAAAAAACCAAGTAACAAAAAAAAAACAAAAAAACAAAAAAAAAAAAAAGAATTTGCCAGAGGCGATAGCCTAGGTAATACCACCCCAGCCTGAAGAAATGATGGACTGAGGGAGACTACAGCTTTCAGCTGGCCTGGCTAGTCTTGGCTTTTAAGGACAGAGCGTCACACTTCTTGCAGCTTAGGCAACTGCTGCTGTCAGTGGCTGAGAAGATTCCTTCAGTTAAAGGCTCAGGGACTCGTCTGCTTTCCACCTGAACCACCAGGGCCCATGGCAACATGGTGGTGGTGGTGGTGGTGGTGGGGGTTACGGACAGGGAAAGTGCAATGAGGACCCAGGGCCTGGAGTCTTTGTTTTCATACTGGTTTGTAGAGTGTTTCTAAGTTAATACAGAGGCAAGGATAGCTTTTACTTCCTGGTCCTTATGTCTCCACCTAAGAGCTAGGATCAATAATTGGAAGTACAGCAAATTGTTGCCAATGTTTCTGGTGGAAATGCTTTGTTTGTTTGTTCGTTTTTCGAGACAGGGTTTCTCTGTGTAGTCCTGGCTGTCCTGGCACTCACTCTGTAGACCAGGCTGGCCTCGAACTCAGAAATCCGCCTGCCTCTGCCTCCCAAGTGCTGGAATTAAAGGTGCGTGCCACCACCGCCCAAGGCTGGAAATGCTTTTCTAAGTGTGGCTTTCACTGTAGCTACTGACTTGGGTTGGGGGTAGGTGTTTGCCTCATTTAAGGACTTCTCCTATTTCCCTATCATGTGTAGGCCTCACCTACAGGAGGAATGTGCCCTTTATAAATGATGACATCCACACGGGGCGCTCACTTCTGTCCCCTTAAGTGTAAAGAGGTGCCTCAGTGAAACTCCCGTGATCTCTGCTTTCTTGTACTCACTGAAGGTTCCAATTGCAGTGGCTTTGACAGATACACTACTGGGACAGCCAGAAAAGTGGGAACCCGAGACCGACTCCAAGACAAAGTGTTATATCCTGCCAGTTAGAGAAGGATTCCTCAGGTAACCTGCCTCCACTTCAGCCCCAGACTGCAATGGCAGCAGCCACCCGCAGACAGCTCACTGACCATTAGATGCCATGGGCTCCTGCTTTGTGCTAATGATATTGAGAACAGAGGCTCTGAAGAGACGAATAGCAATCCCATAGTCTGTGAATCTGGCTGGAGGGAGGCAGTTTCTCAGGGCTTTAGGAGGCCAGTCCCACAACTAGTAAATTATTTACTGTCATATTCTCTGCTTTAAGGCTCTAGGTAGTGGAAACTGATCTCAAGATTTGTCTGTTGGCAATGGGCCTGTGGAGTGGGTGGCCACACGGAGGGAGAGTGCTGTAATGTGATGAAGTGAGTGGAGGAGGAGGGAGGGCACATGAGGGTGAGGCACTCACTGTGTACTGAGCTAGGCCTGAGCTAGGCCTGAGCTAGGCCTGAGCTAGGCCTGAGCTAGGCCTCACAGCAGTTTCATCCCCTGAGCTGTAGGAGGCCTGTCCTAAAGAAAGAAGGAACTACTGAGTGCTGCCTTCTCCTCTTCTGACTTGCCCTGGAATCAAGGGCACTTACTACTAATCTATTTTGGTGGCAGCTTATCACACAATGCAGTTTTGTTGTTGCTCTTCACAGTAGTAGTATAGGCCTAAGCTAGGACACCATGCTGCTGGGGTATCTACAAGTGAGACCTGCACAGTACTTGGGGCCAGCTTTTCTTGTCAGAGCAGATAATCAAACCAGGAAGCAATTAAACTTGAATCTGTCAATCTGCAAGTCCCAAATAACTGAAAATCCAACTGCTGGTAGCAGGTTTGATGTCCAAGGGCCTCCTCAAGTGTACCTCCTCTTTTGCTCTTGGTTTAACTATTATAGGCCTGTTCTGTTGGGATTCTGAAAGTGCCAGCTCCTCCCTTCCTCCTTGGTGTGAAAGATAGAGGTGGGACTCAGTATAACTGCATCAGCTCAGTGGGCAGCAGTGCCCTTGGTGGGTGGAAGAGCCAGGGCTCAGGGGATCGTGGCAGAACTGGGACATGGATATGGCCATCATTTCCCAGCTAGGCTCTGGGGCACAGAAGCATGTGTGGCTGTTTGAGGAAGTAAGGTAGATCTGGCATGTGTAAGCAAAGCCAGTGCCAATTCTGCAGGCCCCACAGTTTCCAAACTAAAACTAAAGCTCATGCAAAAGCCCTGGTGGCCTCCAGGAGTTGGAGCCACATGGCCTGAAGTAGATACAGAAGTCTTTGGGCTTTTAAGTGCTTTATAACACTTGTGTCCCCAACAGGGCAAAAGGGGAGATATATTTCTCCTGCTCTTGGAACTCTCAGCTGTTTCCTCCCCTGTCCTGACTGTCTGTAGGCAGGGGGCTCTGAGAGAAGGTGGGGTAAAGGCCAGGTTCTTGTTCATCAGCTACTTATAGTTAACTCCAAGACTGTTAATGTGGAGAATAAAGAAAGAGGTGCTGGGTCAACCAAAGATGTGCTATGCATAAATTCTCATTGACGAGTGCTTACCTACAGAAAACTCTGAGCAGCCAGACCTGCAGTCCTCACTGTGGGCTTCAATAATTACAAAGAAATCTCAGTAAGGCACTGAGTTACATGTGGCAATTTTAAATGCTTTCTGGGGACCAATTTGAAATGGTGACATTGAGACTTGCTTGTTTCTCTTCCTCCTGGCACACACTTGGTATTCTGGGACCAGGCGCTATAGGACAGCTTGTATATTCTGTGACACAGACGGGTTCTGGAACCCTTGGAAGAAAGGAAGTCACTTTACCCAAGTAAACTCTGAAAAGTCCAGAAATGTCAGTATCCCTGGAGGGAGTGGGTATTAGTCTGGACTGGAAGTCTGGGGACAGGAGACGTTTAAAGCATCCTCAGAACACAGAGCTTTCTGGAACTTACCAGAGGCAGACAGCACATGAACCCATTGCTGTCCTCAGCCCAGTGGAGGTTAGTCAGTAAGACACCTGAAAGCTTTCTGCCAGAGGAAGACAGTGGCCAGAGCTTTGCCTTGTGGGAAGAGTATAGAATCTTGGGACCAAAAGGGAGTCAGGACCAGGGTGAAGCCAGCCTGTGACAGTCAGCTCACATCTCTTGGACAGCTTAAGGAAGCACTCATTCCTAAAGCAAAGGGCATTTAAGGCAGCAATTCTTAGCTTAAAACAACTCCAAGTCCCCACAAAACAAGCTTGTGGCCCCAAGATAACTTTATTATCACTCCCTCTGGACAGAATACCTTCATTGGACTAAACTTCTCCAAGAGCATGCCTGTGGTTGCTCAAATGCTACCCTGAGTCAGGACAATGTTGACAGTACCTTTGATTGCAGAACACAACAGCAATCCGTCTCAGCTCCCTATGTGTCCTGTGGCCCTATCTGCTCATCATTTCTAACAACTATATTATCAGCTCCAGTTTATAAACAAATCCAGGATTAAAGAAGTTAAACACTTACCTAAGGTCACAAAGAAAGGACTTGGATAACCTATCTTGGAGTCCAGGGCCTTGAGGGACACAGTCTACCCACTGCCACACCATCATCTCCAAAGGAGTCCATGGCCGCTGGATTGTAGAAGCTAGCACAGGGCCTGCTAGTTTCCCTCATCACAGGTCACTGGCCTCCCACTTGCACACATTATCAAATGACACCCCAACACCACAAACTGTTACACTTTACTAGTGTCCGGTAACTCAGCCTGTATTAGTAACAGCTACCATTTCCTCCACAGCCTCAGCTGTGCTGCTGGTGACGGGCTGCACTGAGAGCAGGAAAAGGGAGGAGGAAGCCTTGCAGGCTCACCTCTTTCACTGTGGGCTCTACACCTCCATGGTCACTTTGATCTCCACATTGCACACTCCCTCAGATTTGTGAAAAGCAGTGTGCCAAGCGGTATAGTTTTAAATTCCTTTGCAAGCAAATAAACAAAAAAACATCCTTGAAAAATCCTGCCCTGCAAATTTCTAACTCTGAAGCTTTCTTTTTATAGATTTTTCCAAAGCAACTTATTTCAAGCCCTTGATCCTTTGAAATACCCATGGCAATCTTCACCTCTAACTATACCATCGGGCTGCTTGACAAATAGTAACTGCTTGGAGATAGGCTGATATGAAATAAATAAACCCAAGAGGGGAGGCTGGCTCCTGACCACAGTTTACATAGCATGTGCACACTGCAGAAGTGCTGCTCACACAAAAGCAAGCAGCCAGGGTCAGGGGAAGTAGATGCTTTTCCAAGGTTGCTGGTAACTCACTTCTAAAAGTGCTTAGGGGTGTCCTGTGCAATTATCCTTTGCTTGGGAGATTGTATACTAAAACCCATGTTAAGTAGGGAAGAGTGAGTACAGGTGTTGTGTCTGGTAGTCTCCTCCCCAGGCAGTGCTGAGATAGCCCTGTTAAGGAGCACCACAACTCTGTAGACCTGGTCCTGCCCTTGTGCTCCTCAGATGCACTGCAGACATCACAAGGATCTGCTCCTTCACAGCTCAATTCTACCTATGAAAGGTCAGGAACTTCACAACCATTCCCACAAGAAGCCATTGGCCATTCCTGGTGGAGCTTCCAAAGCTGAGTGCAGACAGACAGGAATGTCAAGTCTCTTACCGAGCAGGCTGATGCCCAGCCTGGACAGGCCCTGTCGCAGTCCTTCACCCAGGCTCTCTGGGAGCTGCCGCCGCCACTCCTCCTGCCGGTTGTAGTGCTCCTCATCCAGTGAGAGCCGGTCCATATTTCGGGCCAGGCTGGTGGCCAAGTTGGTGATGGATGTCAGAGTACCTGAGGGCACAAGAACATGGGTTGGTTTCCTTGTCACGGGTTGGTGGACTTCAGGTGGTAGCCCTGGAGGTTTGCAGGCTGGGATGAGGAGAAAATATGCTGCCAGCAGCACTTGAGTGTCTCCTTGACCTGCTGGGTGGGGAACGACAGTCTTCCCTTCCCAGTCATCTGAAGCAAGAAACACAACATTTGAGCACAGGAGTGCTGGTCCTCTCCAGTGAGGCAGAGGAATATCCTTATGTGGCTAAGTCCTTTACACCTTGCCAATACGTTTTCAAGACTTGGAGGCAGTACTTTTGAAGTCCTCTACGGATCCAGTTTTAAGAGGTTAAAATCCTACCACTGACTGCATCTCCAGCCGACACGTGTCTCTGAGTTCGTTTTACAGGTTATGTTTAAGGTTATAGTCCTTAGTCCTAGGTAGACTGTCAAATGTTTCCATTTTAAGACTAAAATTCTTAGTCTTTTTTTCTTGTGAATTTAGTCTTCACTCTCCCTCCTCTGATCTCGTATACAAGCTTACATCAGCTTTGAACTTGTGGTCTTCCTCAGCAAGGATGATCACGCCTGGCCATGACTTCAGTCTTAATAAAGGGAGAAACTAAATTCTATCACTTGGCATTCTGAGGAAAAAAAAACCTATTTGCTATAGAAGATTTATATAGTTTTGGTAATCAGGACATTGACTGATGGAAAAGCCAACAAAGTAACCCAGGCAGTGATTCTGTTTGGTTTTCCTAAAAAAGACAACTTCAGTCACATGCTCCAACAGTTCCAACCACTCCAGCAAGTGGATATGGATCTCAGTAGCAAAACTAGAAGACACGGCAGGTGCCACTTCTGAAGCTACAGCTTTTACCTATGGTCTGAACACACAGACACACACACACACACACACACAGACACACACACACACACACACACAGACACACACACACACACACACACACACACACACATACATATGAACACACAGACACAGACACACATACATATGAACACACAGACATACACAGACACACACATAGACATATGAACACAGACACACACACATAGACATATGAACACACAGACACACTCCTTAGATTTTGCTAAGATGGGAGAACAAATGTGAGCAACAGTCAGGATGCTAATAAACTAAGCCAAGCTTCGGTTTAGCAGGTGTGTGCTGTCCTACTGTAGAATGGAAACAACAGACCTTCAGAGGCCCAGGCAGGACACAGGAGCCCACCAGGCACACATCTGTGAGGTTCTAGTCCGCTCCCAGGCCTCCTGGGATCTGGGGCTGGGGGAGGCTCCTTTTCATTGTCCATGGAATTTGTTTTTATTGCTCCGGCTGCTCTCTTGCCAACCCCCCACCAGGAGCCTCCACCTCCACCCCACCCCTGTCCTCTCTATGGATCATGGAGTCTCATATTTCAAGCCTAAGTCTTCTTTTGAGGCCTTCTAGAGACTTCCGTAACCTGCCCACTCATAACAGAGTTATGGTATTGTCTACAGTAAAATGCCTTTTATGGGCAAGAAGGCCTTTGCCCTGTTTTCTCTGCCTCCTGCTGAGAAGAAAAGGGGACTCAGATGGCCCTTGTTAGTTCCCCAGTCACTGCCAACCTGACCAAAATATCAAGCAAACACTGGATGAAATGAAAACATTCTCCTGGTGGGAAGCAGTTTAGCCTCCATGCCTGATGACCTGTCTGGACCACAAGATGGCACTGTGGATGTAGGGAGTGGGAGTAAAGCTGACCTAGAAGTCAGCTTCCCCACCACAATGTATCTGTGTCCTTAGACAGTTATGGCAACTGTATCTGCATTTTATAAATGTGATGAGGCAACTGATGTAGGAGCCCTGATCCTTAGCAGAAGTCACAAACACCTTCAATATTTCTATATTTATTGTATAGAATAACAGTTGAGCAGTTCATGGTTTCCCAGTGAGAGCTTTAAAATCCTCAAGTTTCTGAAACATTTTACACACTGCAGGCAGTGATTTGTTTAAAACATAAGCTTTGCTACAAGCCCAGCATTTCACAGCAAGCTAGCACAACAATGGAAGCTGGAGGCTGGGTGGGTGAGCAAACTGAAAAGCGTGAACGCTTGAAAACCCAGACAAGGCCCAGCAGGAACCTGCATCAGCTACCTTTGGAAATGTGCTTGACGAAGGATGTGGTCCCCCTGGAGACTCCGCTCACGAAGGCTCCTGGGCCTCGGGTCAAGCCCTCATACGGAAGCCTGAAGAAGTCCGCAATCCCGTTTCCAATGCTTCTCACCAAGCTGGCGGGGCTGCCGAGGATTTCCAGAGACCCCACCACCCAGCCTGCAATACAAAGGGAAGGGGTTATTGAGACCTTGGGTTCAGCACTTTCAACATTTGTGAAAAGTGGCCTGTTTTCCCTAAAATTCCCTTCTCACACTAGAACGAAGGGTGTCATAAGCTTCTTTGGAGCAAAATATGGGAAATAACTCATTCTCTGTGAATTCATAAATGGCGAACTTTCATACTTTATAAATCACAGTGATCCTCTGGCAGCCTTGCAAATGACTTTAATATGACTTCTGTGCCCAAGCCTCCTGTGCTCCTGTAAAGGGAACCATGTGCACAGAACACCTCCAGCTCAGGCAGGCACTCTGGGCTGCAGGTGCTCACAGACTGAGATGTTTCTCCCAACCTGCCAGGGCAGCAGGCAGCAGGAGCTGCCTGGTGCGAAGCCAGATGCTAAATAGGGTGTTACAAAAGGGATGCAAGCTTTGACAAGGATGGAGGGTTATTTTTAATGTTTCCCAATCCTATCAAGCTGAGTGCTTCTCGTAGAGTGGAGCTAGAGCCAAACAAATGTCTTCTCTTCAACCCTAGCTTCGGCTGTGTAAACATCAGTGACAGGGACACACTGATTAGGTTAGTGAGAGGGAAGTGCTCCCCCACGGATATCCCAGGAGGGTGGCTTTGGGTCTGCTTTCCTATTTAAACTCAGGCTTGCCAGAAGCTGGCCTGCTCAGTGGCTTGCTCACAGCCTTCTGCCTTGTGGGAATGAAGCTACAGTGAGGTCCACAGCAGCTGCCTTCTCCTTCCGCCTGGGGTGGGGACGGAGGCCTATAAGCCCAGAGGACTCCAGGGGCAGGCAAAACCAGGGTCAGGGTGAGGAGGAATCTGAAAAAGCAACTTCCTTCAGGAATCTTTAGGCCCCAGCCTAGTACTGTGGCCTTTTTATTGGAAAGGCTGTGGGGCGACGCTAGGATGGGAGCATTTCACACCCTCAACAGCAAGTCTCTGTACCAGAGATCCTCAGTTAAGTCACCAACCCAAGAAGAATGCCAAGTCCCCAGGTCACTATCAAGGCAGAGGAAGGGACTTGCACGAATGCTGAGCTCCTTTCCATCTTTGGGACATTAGGATGACAACATGGGTGCAGGTCATCAGGACTGAGATATGAAGAGCCACGTGGGGCCAAGGCACTGCTCATGGAATCCCCCAAGAGCAAGGCCAACAGTGCCACTAGCACCTAGCAAATGCACCTAGCCACTGAGCTCCTGAGGCCAGAGCTGTATGGACACAGGAGGCAGATGACAATCCCACTTGGTGTGTCTACAGTATCTCTCTACTGGCAGGAAGCAGAGGACACTGAGGTGAGATTTTGTCAGAGATTCACAGTCTCCAGCTGAAAAACCTGGGAGTAGGGTTTCCAACTAGGTTAGTTTACTTGATCTCTGTCCCTGTGTGTGTCAGTCAGTCAGTCAGTCAGTCAGTCAGTCAGTCAGTCAGTCAGTC
>JANHMN010000012.1:61732762-61761490 GCA_030674055.1 Rhabdomys pumilio
TGGCTGCTGTCATTAAGACTCATGCCTTAGATACATTTCTGAAATACATGTGTAAGCTTGAGATTTTGTGCTATATAATTTAAATTTTATTCTCCAAATGTGTTATACTGTTGTTTCCTTCCTTCCTTCCTTCCTTCCTTCCTTCCTTCCTTCCTTCCTTCCCTCCCTCCCTCCTTCCTTTCTTCCTTCTTTCCTTCCTTCCTTCCTTTCTTTCTTTTTCTTTTACAAATACTTTTGGACAATGTTAAGCATTCGTATCTAATAGCATTTGAAGTATTATAAAAAATTAGCTGAGTCCAAACTACTGAGTTTTTAGTCATATATAGATAAAAGGAATTTATTCTTAAAAGTCCTAAATAAATGCATGAAAATTGGTACTATTATTTTTATTGTAACTTAATTTTGCGATTATAAAACACATAAATCTATTACAGAAAATTACTATACAGAAATTATTAAGCACTGAAAAACCCACATTTTGATTTTTTTCTCCTCCAGTATTGTCTGTTTACACAGAACATACGCGTCTTTATATACATGTTCAGCGTCATAATATGCTTGCTTCACTCTACATCAGATCACACGCTTCTAGCCCACTACAACCAATAAAACTTATATCCTGGGATATAGCTGATAAGCATGTGTGGGCTTAGTATCACGTCACTATAACTAACAATGAAATAAACACCTCTGTGTATGTCCTTGTCTACTGTTTCATGATTTTCTGAACTCTTCAAACTTTTCAAACTGGAATTTCTAAGCCAGTGTTCTCAGCCTTCCTAACCCTGCTCCTTACTACAGACCCTCACACTGAGGATTAGTAACCTGCAGTAACCCCGACCATGACATTATCTTCACTGCCACCTCTGACTGTAATACCGCTCCTGTTATGAATGCAATGTAAACATGTTTCCAATGGGCTTAGGTGACCCCTGTGAAATGATCATGCGACCCCCAAAAGGGTCATGATGCACAGATTGAGGACCAAAGAGTGCTTTGAATTCCTAATATGTAAATATGTGGTACTAAGAGTGCTAAAGAAAATAGTACCGATTACATTCCTATGACAACTGTATATGATGAAATGCTACTGTTAACTTGGTAGGTACTATCTTATTTATGTTTCTATCTTTGAATATTTCTATTTCTATTTCCTCTTCCTATAATTTTTCATTCATATCCTTTATTCTCATTTTCTGTTTTGGGATGAGAGGATTTCTTTACATTATTTCTATTGAATTGTATGATTATTTTAAGTTAAGGATATTAATTATTCTCATGGCTTATATTTTTATTTAGTTTTTGGGGGCAGATGCTCATGCTCTGGCTCATGTGTGCTGGTTAGAGGCCAACTCGTGGGAGCTGGCTCCCTCATTCTTCACGTGAGCTGTGGGGATGGGACTCAGATCAGGTGTGCTGGAATATGCTTCTCCCTGGGAGCCATGATGCCATTCCCTCCTCATCTAACTTTTTGAGACAGGGTGTCTCTCTGAACTGTAGCTTTGCACTTGAGTTGGCCTGGCTGGACAGGAAGCCCCCAGGGTCTGTGTGTCTCCAGTCTCCGGCACTGTGTTTCCAAGCCCATGATGCTACTTGGCTTTCCTGTGGATGCTGACCTCTGGTCCGCATGCTTGTACCACTAGCATTTTACCCACTGGGTCATCTCCCTAGCCTCCTTGACAATAGACGTGAATCAAAGGCTCTAAGAAGCATGTTTATATTTACTGTCAGTCTAACTGCAAAGTCTAGTTATTTACAAAGTTCTTTTGTAGATTTAGAGATACTAGCTTGCATCTTACACAGTAATAATGCTATTATTTGGAAGAGCATGTCTTAGCTTGAAAATTAGTTTGCTGAACTTATCATAGAACTGGAGTCTCAAGAAAGATATTATTATTACCTATAAATACTGGAGGCATAATTTAATAACTAGATCTTTATTTGTGGATCACATGATAATTAACCAAAACCTTTAGTATGTTTGTGGAGACAACACGAATGATAAGTCGTACAGTTATAATTTTAGGATGTGACAAGAATGATAAATACGTTTACAGTACTATAAAGAAAGCTCTGCACTGCTGCTAGAAAGACAAACCCACCTGCTGGTGCTGGTAAAGATGGGTCCTGCCTTTCCTTCTGGGGCTAGGATGATAAAGATTGTGCCACACTGTTGGACGATATCCACGTACACATAGCCAAAACCAGTGAGGAATACAACCTGCCAAAAGAATGTTCTGAATCTGATTAATAAGAAATAAGAACACTGTTGAAATGGCTGATTTAAAGTATCTCAAGTTCTGATTCAACATGCAAACACTTTCTAACCACGTGTACAGGCTATTTGGTTGACTTGAAAAAAAAAATCAAATCCAGATTTTTCAATATCCAGGCTGTGAGGTTCACAGAAACAATGATGGATGATGGGGCGTGAGTGTCTTCATTCTCTGGTTTTGGGAACTGGCACTAGCCCCACGTGGGCTGGAGGCCAGCCATGGGGCCAGCTTTTTGTGTGCATATGAAAGGCTGTGGGAAAAAACTTATAACTCAGGACTGTAAATGCAATGTGCAAACCTTTTCAGGTGATTGTGTTTTGACTTACTATTAGAGGGACAACCTCACAGGCTGAACATAAAATATAAACTCTCTCCAAATCTACCAATAAACCCCAAGATCCCTCACATGACCAAAGATTTCAGTAAGTTCATTTACTTAGTTTCAAAGCTAATTTTTCAACTATGAGAAAGCAGAGCAAAGGCTAACGAATAAAAGAGTGTCTGCTCAATCAGGAGCCAGGTGCCAGCCCAGCAGAGCAGATGTCCTTCAGCATGAAATGCCAGTGTTGCCTGAATGGGTAAGTATGCGAAACAGACCAGAACTATGTGAAAAACAACTGCAAGATCATCATGTTCACAGCTAAGGTTACCTGAGGGAAGAGGAAAGAGCCTTTGTGTACTTGAATGCTGGGTCTCATGGTCTACAGCATCATATCAGTCCAAGTCTGGACCCTTCATTATGGGTAAGACAGTGATAAAAGAGCAAAGACTGATAAGCAGTGAATGTGTTCTCACGGCACACAGAGGCACCAGGGAGTGCTTACACAGACTCATGGGAAAGAGTCATGGACTCACACTTGGAAGCAATGTCAAGGTCCCTGGGCTTCTTTTACTGTGGCTCCTTCTGCAGAAATCCTGTCTGTCACAAGCTTCCAGGGCACCTGGATGTTATCCTGCCTCTTCTTTCTCCCCATTGTGCCCAACTGTAACCAGGAACTCTGCACTGCTACTGTTAAAGTCTAAACTCTCACCTGCATTCATCTCCACTCTTGGGCTCTCTGGACCTAGAACACGCCCCAACCCAATTCAAAACACACGTGTGCATCTTTAACACAGTTTGAAGGATACCTTACTCTAGGAAGTTGTTATGTTTCTATTCCCCTCCTTAGCTCTGCATTCTAAAAGCAGTTAAATACATTTCTACATGATCACAAAGCCTACTATTTATTAACTATTTACAGATATGACACAATCACTGGAGTCTAAACTTTTTGAGAACAAGAAAAAGCCAACTTGCTGTGCTTGTCTCCGATATAGTCAAGTCTCCCCAAGTGTTTTCCAAAAAGTATTTCAAAGGAGTCTACATTCTGAATTTTCTCTAATTGTTCCAACATCAGAATTGATTTGATTATCATAAAAATTAAAATGTCTCATCTTAAAACTCTAAAACTAAATGAATTATCAGAGAATCATTCCCCATTACAAAAGCCACTGCCTGGCTGGCCAGATGGCTCAGTAAGTCAAGGTGCTTGCTATCACAGCCCATGAGATCTACATGATGAAAGGAGAGAATCTATATAGAGAATCTAATCTGCCTTCTCTCACTGGCTCAGCTCCCATGTGTACATACCTACACTATATAAAGGTAATTTAAAAGAAAATCAAAGACATTCTTTGTATGGAAGTTTTTCTCCTATTTACATATTCAGTCACCCTTTGTAGGACAGTTTTCTACCAGGCTGACAGATCTGGGGTTACTAACTTGATGTGACCCTTTAAAGCCCCCTGTCAGTCTTGTCCATGACTTGACCTTATGATCCATAGTTTTAGCAGAGCTGTCACACCTCAAGGAAGGAAATAAAACGATCAGAACGGGACACTAGTCAGTGTTCAGTGCATCCTCAGAGTAATCTCCACCAAATAGGAAATGAAAATGTTTAAATAGTATAAGGTAATACAGACAAGGCTGCCTGATGGACTGCACTAAGTACCCAAGGGACTTTTGATAGTAAGAAAATTAGCTTTCAAGGTCCTTCTTATTAAAATGTCTGGACTTTGACTTTTACTGTCTATGGCTCCTTCCCTCGACACTGAGAATGAAAGAAAAAGACCCAGAGCACTTCTTCTCGCCTCTTCCTGTAGTCAGAACAACAAACTCCAGCTTTGTACAGAGCAGAGGACTGAGCAGGAATTAGCTACTTGTGGTGATCTGAATGAGAATTGTTTCCCTAGGCTTTTACATTTGAGTCCTTGGCCCCTAGTTGATGAAACTGTTTATGAAGAATTAGGAGGTGTGTCCTTGCTGGAGGAAGTGTGTCACTGAAGGTGAGCTCTGAGGTCTCAGGGGACTTGGCCAGTTCTAGTTCTTTCTTTGCCTCTTACTTGCAGCTCAAGATGTGAGCTCTTGATGTTCCTGCCACCATTCTTATGCCATGCCATGCCTATCCTGGAAAGAATACGTTTAAACCTTATATACCCATGTGTGAATTGTTTATAATTTTTCTTTAAGTTTCTTAGGTTGTTTCACAGACCCCAGATGGTCCCCAAACATTTTATATAGCCAAGGGCGACCCTTACTCCCAGATGCTAAGTGCTGAGATTACAGACACACACAGCCAGGTCTTCTTTCCTTTCCTAGCCTCCTCTTTATTTTTTCTCTTGTCCTCCTTTTCCTTTTTTTGTTCTTCTGAGACAGGTTCTCATGTAGTCCATGCTGGCCTCAAACCTGGTCTACAGCAGAAGCTGGCTTTGAATGTCTCATCTTCCTTTCATCGCTCACCTGCTGGGATTCTAGCATGCACCAGCACCCCCAGCTGTGCTGAGAGGTTCTTTAAAAAGCACCTCAGCTAGAAGCAGAGTGCTCTGAAGAGGTCTAAGTATGCTAAGAGACTGCCTTCTCATCTGTGTAAGAAGCAGCCTGCTGTAAGCAGGGACCTGCTCTAAGATTTCTTTCTGCTTAGAATCTGGGGTTTAAACTTGCAGCCCAGTCACTCAGATGCTACTCTGAGTGCAGCATCTACACTGAGGGGACTGTGGTAGACTACTGGCAGCGTGTTTATTTCAGCTAAGTGCTGAGATTACAGATACACACAGCCAAGTCTTCTTAAGGTCTGAAATAAGTGACATTTGATAGACAGTATCATATACGGTATTTGTACTGGGGAAATAGTGACAGTAACTGAAGCAGAGACATAGGTCAGGTGTGCTATGCCTTTTAAAAACACAATAGTGTCATTTACAAAGCTCATGCTTATGATCCATGCAATTGAGTTAAGTTTTCAAAATCTCTTAGTATTTTATGTAAGTTTGTGATTTGATGCTGGGCTGCATTTACAGCTACCCTTGGCTGCACGTACCTGGCACATGACCCAGTAGCTGGCAGGTTGAAATGGAGATGCTTGTAAAGCCCTTTGGGCTGAGACATTTGGTTGGTGGCTAAAAATACAGACTGGGAGCTTAGGAGGAGTGTGAGGGGCAGAGAGATAACTGGGAGTGATCAGGTGATAGTAGCTAAGGCTACTATGAGTTAGATCACTCAGACAGGAAAAGGAGAAAAGAGACATTTCTAAGATGAAAGCTTGGATAGGGGATAAAAAGAGAACAGTACATATTCTGGGTATGATTTCACCATCTATATACTTTCTGAAAAACATTTCAGAGAAATCTCTGCTCCTGACTATCTTGCAAATGGCCGTGACTCAGTCAGAACAAATTATAACACATAGGACCCTCTAGACCAGGTCACTTGGAGGTCACTTGAAAGGTTTGCTGGTATCAGTTCTGGCTCCAACACGCGGTTGGAATGTATGAGAGAAACAAGCACCACCCCAGAACCTGCACAGTTTCTAACTCTGACGCTCACTCTGACAACATCCTCCGTACCCACATTCCTGGACAGAGGCTAGCTACCAGTCGTGTTAAGTAGCAGTGTCCTGGCAACTCCTGTGGTATGTACCAATGCACACTGACTGTCAACGGTGTCCTGCCTCATGAGGGCCCTCAGTGGATGTATCGCCTGGTAGTTTATAGACATGACGAATGTTCAGTATAGTTTACGTGCTTTTGGGAACACTGTGTTACAACAGACAATGGAGTAGATAAAAATACTTTCTGGAGTGCTACTGGGTGATTTGGCCAGTTACAAACAAAGTGTCTAGGAGAACCCTGGGTTTTCTCACTCAACCTACTTCTTACTGACTTGGATGAATATGTAGAGTATATGCTCACCATATCTGTATACAAAATAAAGCTACCATGGATACTTAATATGTGAAAATGAGAAGTGTCACCTGCCAACCACCTGCTTTTTATTTATTTATTTTTAAATAAGTACTTTCAACAAGATAGGCTAGGCTAACAGTAACAAGACTAGTAACGAGACTAATCTTAATGTGCTAGGGATAAATGTAAAGTCAAGTGTGTATCAAGTCATCTGCTGAAGACCTGGGGGATGTGGATGGCCACGGTTCAGTAATCACAGACAGTCTGAACATGTTAATAAGAAGTCAAGTCACTGCTTTAGTAATGGAAGCACTGGGTAGACCACATTTGGAATACTTACTGTGTGTAATTCCAGTTGTCAGGTTTTACAGAGGGAGCATAACACACTGCTGAGTTCAGACAAGGGTAATATGGTGATCTGTTGGAAGACCCATTTACTAAAGGAGTGAATGTTGGGCTTGGGTAAGGGAACACTTAAGAGTGCTTAGGCTGCCATCAATAAGCTGTACTGTGACTGTAGCAGAGGGGAAGTAAATACTCTGTGGTATCCTAGACCAGTGGTTCTTATCCTTCCTAAGGCTGCAACCTCTTAATACAGTTCCTCATGTTGTGATGACTCCAACTGTAAAATTATTGTTGGTGCTAAGAGACAGCTTCCAGTTGTCTGAGTGAGAACAGTGCTTCTTAACATCTCCACTGGAAAAGTCAAACTGACACAGGGATTCTTTGAGATGAGACTCATGGAGGGGGCTCTATACTAGGCAAAAGGGGCAGATAAGAAAGCTGACCAGAGGCTAGTCAGTGACCTCGACTTGGTGGAGGGAAAACGGCATTTGGGATTTATGAGAAGAGCCAGGGGCCAACTGGTTGATTACATTCTGTAAGCGGCAGCCTCTCATCAGCAAATACATTCAAAAGGCTAATTGGCTGACCATCTGAGAGCCTATGGTGATCAACCATCTACCTCAGACTTACTATACCCAACTACACCTTATTTACTCAAGTTCTTGAGTTGAGAATTATGCCTTATTTGGGGACACGGTAGTGGTGCTGTGTTCTTGTTATCCTGGTGTTTGCAAGGTGGAGAGAAGAGGATCCTTGGGGCTCCCAAGCTGACTAGCATAGTGAGCCTCAGATTCCAGAGAGGGACACTGTCTCCATTTCTTTTTCTTTGACATTTAATGGCTCAGAAATATCATGCACAGGAAGTGAAAAATGGGTAAAGTGCCTGAAAATTGAACATGAGGATTTGAGTTTAGATCCAAGAACACACGTGAAGCTAGATGCAGCAGCTCGTGTCTACAATCTCACTGTTCCTAGAGGGAGGTGGAAGGTGGAGACCCTACCTCAAAGTAGAAGGTAAGGACTATGACTTCCACACGTACTGCACATGCAAGTGTCATACTCAGATGCATGCACATATGTGTACATATGCACAAACAAAGATAAAAAGAGATTACTTTGCATAAACACTCTAATGACTTCTCATGATTTAAGGTTGAAGCCCACCATCTTTGAAAGGTCACACATGGTCGTATTAAGTCCTAAATGCCTCAGAACTCTGTCTTCTCCTTTTCTTTCTCCACACCACAGCCACCCTAGCATTTAGTGCCTTAAAGGGAATATGCTCCAATCTGAGCTTTGAAGCTTCAAACATGTTCTTTATGCTTAGAAAATTCTTCCACTCTCTTGTCTAATTCATGTCTCCACAGCCTTGGAGGTTCGGATGGCAGGCCCTCACCCAGGGGCACACTCCTAGTCCCTTGGAGGGCACCTGTTTCCCTTCTTCACAGCACTTTTAGAGTCTGCAGTAATATGACTGTTTGTTCTTACTAACGACTGTCTGTTCCACATGTCAAGTTGACAGCATGGCTGTTACATTCTCAGAAGCACCAGGCTAGTGTTTGTGGCTGGATGAGGCAGGCTGTAAATAGCTGCTAGTTACATGACAACCTCTGTGTGCTTTCTGTTCTTGCTTTGACTGTTAAAATATACCATTGCCTAACTACCAAAAATAAGGTTCTGACTACCAAAACTGAAATCCCTTATGCCACAACAGGGTTCCAAATGATTCTGCTGATAGAATCAAAGTAATGACATCATGCAAATTTGTTCCATATGCCTTCACTGTTTACTGAGATTCTCTGGGCTCAAAGAATCCTTCTTTCTGGGGTTATAAATTTTTTGTACGTGTTGGGTCTTATACTCTTTCAAAATTATAAAGCACAAGACAATTATAAAGACAAGGTTAAAAAAAAAAAACCAGCCTGTACCCATAACAAATTTTTGAGTGATTTCACTCTACTTGTTTAGGTCAGGATTGAAACTCGTGTCCTGTCCCTCAGACCTAGGCCTGAGGAGTTCCTGGAGGGCAAGGCAATGCTGCCCAGGGCTGCTTTCCCACCAGGAGTCAGGTATTTCTCTCTCCAGTGCTTTCTATGCCTGGGTATTATTGAGGGGGTGTGTGAGAAGGTCTGAAAGAAATCTTCGTTCAGAGGAGGAATGCCCCACAGTCTGCAGGACATATGGCACACAGCTCCTAAAAGATGAGTGGGAACATGAGCCTCAGCGGGGTCCTGCCTCCACAGGTGATCAGGTGTTGGGAAGAGCACCTCTTCTGGGCTTTGAAGTATCCACTGTACAAAGGCTGAGGAAGTTTAAACTGAATGGAAACTCTCAAAATGTAGTTTGGCAGGGAGCATGACTATGGTCATTAACATATGACTAAGATTTCAAAAATCTTCATACTGACACAGCGAGTTCCAGGATTTCTTTTGTAGAGCGCTGAGACTGTGGACATCTGAGGCTGCAGAGAGGCTGCTGCAGGTTTGCAGCTTAAATGAGGGCTGCTGACTTTAAAGCTCACCCTGGGACACTGGGCCAGTACAAACCAGGCTGCTCAACCGCTCTTTCTTCTGTTCCTGACCCTGCGTCTGCTTTACAGCCACTGCCTTCTCAGACCTCTCCCACTTGCTGTCTCTTAATAGATTATACACTTCATAAACTCTAGTCTACAAGTCACAGGTCTCTAGTCTAGGCGCTTAATTTTTCAGCCTTGCTCTCCATGGCTCCACCCACTCCGCCTCGTTCCCTCTGTGAGTGGAATTCCTCTGCTTGTCCCTTGGGTCTCTCTGGGCACTGTGTCACTCACCATTTTCTTACTTGCTCTTCTCCTGTGTCAGGAATAGTTCCTTCTACACTGTCCTCACCCCAAGAGAGAGCGGTTCTCCCTGCCTCTGTCCTCAGGCCTTCTGCTCACTCCAGCTTGCCACCTCTCCTTGTCTTACTCTGCCTTTGTTTTCAAAACAAATGTTTTGTGAAAGACTTTTAAGAAAATGTTAGATTTATTCATCTATAAAAAGCAAAGAAGCTCTCATACAAGCTATAACATAAGAAACCTTTAAGACAACATCCTCAGTGAGATAAGCAGCCGCTAAGAACAAATACTTCATTATTCTCCTTCTCTGAGATTCTTAGAGTAGACAAATTTTAGAGAGACAGAAAGCACAACAGAAGCTGGGGAGAGGAAGAAGAGTTTCCGTTTGGTGATGAGAAGCTCTGAAATTAGGTAGGCACTGTTACGACTTAGATATAAAAGGGCCCCAAGGGCTCATGTGGTAAAGGCTTGGTCTTCAGTTAGCAAGGTGAGTGGACTGTGAGGTGCTGACTTCATTAGTGGAGCCAGCTGCTCCCAGTTCCTAGCTGAATCAACAGGTGAGGAAGTAGGTCTTAGCTGAATGAAGATCACTGCAGGTGTCCACAGAGGGATGGATTTTGTTCTGGTCTCTTCTCTCTCTCTGCTTGTTGCACTCCCTGGTGAGAGGCTTTTCTCTCCTTTTCTCTCCATACTCTTACACCCCGATCTTGCCTGTCACTGGCCTAAGAGCATTAGAGCTAGCTGAACTGAAAAGCTTGAAACCATGAGCCAAAATAACTGTTTTCCTTTAAGTGACTGACTCTCTCAGGCATTGGTCATATGACAGAAGCTGGAGAACAGTGTGGTGACTGTACAACACTGCAAAGGTAGTTCAGTTTAAGCACAACACAAAGGAAATGGGGGTATAATGTCCTCTCCAATACAGATACTACCAGGACCACTCAGAGAATGGTGAGATTCAATGCTGAAGTCTAAAGACATATTCATGCAGTTTTTGTAGATTACTAGTACAAACATACATATTGAGAATTGGCATGCTTTCAAAAAAAGAATTAATCAAGAGTTAATACTATAACCATCCTAAAATATGGACAGCTGAACTGTGTATTTAAAGGAGCCTATAGATCTATTTTATCTTTGACATTTTAGATCTGAGATGAATTCATTTGACCATGTGGCGTCCTCACATATTTGCTATAAAGTGTTCTCACACAGAACCAGCTTCAGCATTTATTTTTCATTTTTGAGATAACTTCCTTACTTCCTTTCTTCCTTCCTCCCTTTCTTTTTCCTTCCTCCTTTCCCCCCTCCCACCTCCTCTCTTTCTTTTCTTTGTGTGTCTACATATGCTAGGGCATGTGTGTGGAGGTCACAGGATGTGTGTGGGAGGTGAGTCTCTCCTTCTCCCACGTGTGTCCTGGTGATTACATGGGCTGTTGGACTTAGGAGCAGGTTCGTTTACCTGTTGAGCCATCTTGTCAGTCCAACAAGTTCAGCATTTAGACATCTGAGCTTAAGATCCATGACCCATATGGAGGAAGGAGAGAACAGGTTCTCACAGGTTGTTCTCTGGCTTTCACATGAGCACCATGGTGTATGCATGCTCTCACACACACACACACACACACACACGGATACCACACAAGGATGGAAGGAAGGAGGGAAGGAGAGAGGGAGAGAGGGAGGGAAGGCAGGCAGGCAGCCAGCAAGCCAGCTGGGTCTGGGGTAAGTGTCACTGACCTGTGTCCCCTGACTGTTGATGTCCACAGGGTCACTCCACTCAGCCGCCATTTCTTCCATGGAGTCTACTCTCAGAGAGAGGCTGGGAAGTAAGTCCTTGCTCTTGCAGTCTGGGTAACTGATAATCTGGTGATACAGCTCATGATGCACTGAACTCTCTGGAGGAATTCTTTTGCAGTAAACCTCAAACTTTGGAATATCTGAAAAATTAAAACCGGGGGTGGGGGCACATGCAGACTTGGTCTTAGAGATGTCAATCAATGCGGCAGCAATGAGAGACACTTTAGTAAGTATTCTTCCCAGGACCACAGGTGTCTACTACGTCAGAATCTCCCCAAGAACCTCCTCTTGCGCTGTTGTACTTCGGGGCTGCGAGACATACCTCTGATGTTCTCCTTGATGAGCATCGTTACCGGGCACCTGTTGTGGAAAACTACTCGAGGACTCGGGTCTTCGGAGAGGGTTAAGTAAGTGACTCCAAAGTGCTCTTGATACGTCAGTGCTATCGCCCTGGAACAGACCAGCAACGACGCGGTTTCAGGGGACACAGGCTTCTCTCCAGTTCCTGTGTATTTCAATGTACGTATTCCAGGCTCTGGAACATGGCTTTTCTAACTCAGAGGGAATGTTTTCCAGAAAAGGAGCCTGTCTCTCATTTAACAGTTAATGTACGTGTATACAGGTTTACTACTGTCCAGTGATACTCATTTACAGTAAACCACTAAAACGTGCGAAAAAGGATTTTAAATTAAACCCTCCATGACACTATCACAGAACTGCTAGCCTTGTGCTAACCTTGCCTGTGGCCCTTGTCCTCAGTGCTTATCTGCCTTAAGGTCTTCAAGTACGGCACTTCTTCCTCCCCAAAGAGTTCGGTAAATTTTGGTAAAGGAAAAACTGACCCATTTTTAATTTCTTTCTTTCCTTTTTAGAAATTTCAGAGAATTTGTGTGTTTGCTCTATTTTTTATTCTAAATGTAGGCAACTGATAATGTGTGCTATGAATTTTCACAGAATGACCATACATGACCTGCATTTTGACCACAAGAGCAAAGCTGCAGTTCTTAGTGGATGATAAGGAAAGAAGTCAGCAGTGCACAACAAACCCCTGCCAGAGAGTCCTCCCTACAGCCGTCCTTGTCTGGCACGACAACCGGAACTGTCCATTAGCATTTAGTGAAAATGCAGCCACAATGTCACCAAGCGTGCACTGCTGGCCTGAGGTGGGAAGGAGGAGGAGAGGGCAAACAAGAGCACATCTCTTCTCAGAGTTAAGTCCTCACGTGGACTAGAAAGTTGTTTTGCAATTTCATTTGAGGGGCTAGGCAAGCCAGCCTCATAGTTTCCTTTCAATAGCCATAGAGCTGGAGCCAAGACTATAGAATCATACTTTTAACTTGCTTACTTTAAATATTTATATATAGGATTAATTTATATGAGTCTTAGAGAATTTTAATATAATTTATATATCTTTTGTTAAAAAATCTGACTTTCCATTTAAAAATAATTCATGTACCATTCAAGAGCACTTAACACACTTAACGTTATCTAAAACCAAATATAAAAGCAGCTATCCTCGTAGGGCTGGGGGTGAGATGTTCAATCAGGATCTCTGTGGCATGAGACAAGAAAGGATGTGTGGAGGGAACAGGACCTGACCTTTATGGAGGTCTGTTAGGTAAGCTGTAATCTTTAAAATGATTATTAAAAAATCTCTTCATACATCAAAAACCTGGGATGCCTTCAATCTCAGAGTCTATAACTCAGGACCCTGAGAAGAGGGTCCTCTCACAGGGTCACAGTGTGACTTCTTTCATGGCTATATACACCGTAAGTAAGCAATTCCTGGATGCTGCAGAACACAAGACACAAGTCAGCATAAACAAACAATCACAGCTCTCTGCACCGATGCTGTGGCTGTCATCTGCATAAGCTGTGGTCCGCACTTGGAGCAGCTTGCGTGCAGGAGCAGCCACAGCACAGAGGACGCCTTGGCTTCTGTTTATCTACATTACTATCTCTAGATGCCTTACGTGAAAAATTCCATTGTGAAGGAAAAGTAAGATACTAGAAAAGCAAAACTTTCCAATTCGACTCCCTTGGACTCCTTGCCTTCACTTCTCATCACGGAGTGGTCAAAGTCCCTCAAGGATGTGCCTCCTACTTTCAGTACCACACATCCCTGCCACTTGATGACTGCACAGCACCATCCCAGGCCTGCAGCATAAGGTGCAAAGGGGAAAACGATCTAGGCAGACAACTTGTTTGTGATCATGACCTCTGTTCAAGTGTATCCAATGTCTCAAAGTTCTTTCATTAAAGATGAAAGAGCACCTAGAATTACATCTGAGAGCACTGGTGTTCTGTCTCTCCTGGACTCCTGATGAGCAACAACGATGACAAGCAAAGAGTGTTCACACTTGGGTACAATACCTGGTGCAGAATCCACTTTCCTTCAAGGTTCCACAGGGCACTGCTACACTCTGTCTGGGGAACTCTCCTCTAATGATGGCAGGCAGGCTCCAGCACTGAGAGCGCTCGGCACCTGGGACTGGAGAAAAGCCCAGCAATATCTGTTTCTGAAGCATAGTTGTGTCTAGCACTGATGGCCCCACATCAGGCATGATGTCCCAGCAAGGCAGGGAGCTGAATTTCACAGCAGGATGCTCTCCTCCTGGGCAAATGCTAAAAGTAGCACTGTCTGGAACATGAAAATGCTGGAAAGACAACACAGAGGGAGCATGTTCACTATAGTAGCACAAAAAAGCATCTCTTCTAAGAAACCAGAACCATGTGTTCTCACAAAGCGGCCAAGATGGGGACACGGGCATGCCAGTGATCCTGTTTCCACCCAGAGGCCCTAATGTGACAGGGACAGCCATGCAAGCAAAGGGCTGCCTCTCAGGCATAAAAAAAAATATGGCGGTATCAGGCTGACTTAAAAGCCAGTGCCAAGTTCTCACTGTCCCAAGGGCCTGGGGAGAGAGATGCCATGTACCTGAGAGGAAGTTGTGTTGGATAGGAGGAATCTGGAGAAACACATCTGAATAAGATTCAGGATAAGAAACTGGGGACTCAGAAGACAAAACAGTAAGGCTCACTTACAGGAGGAAAATGCTGACCTCAGGCTTCAAATGGACTTTTATGGTTTCTGATGTTAGAGCCTCTCCATTGAAAAATTTATTTACACTTATAGGTTTATTTAGTGTATTTGTATGTACATACATGGAAGTCAGAGAACAACTTGCTGGGGCTGGCTCTACTCTGCTGCATGGGTTCTCCAGAACAAACTCAGGCTGATGGGCTTAGTAGCAGACATGCTTAGCCACTGAGCCATCTCTGCAACTCAAGCCTCTGATTTTCAGACTTAAAAAAAAAAAAAAAAAAATCTCCTACTGCCCCATAGCCTCCCAGAATGTCTAGGGACTATCATATACAGGAAAAAAAAATCCTAGCTGGCTGAGGCAGGGTCAGAGTTGAAAATGGGCCACTGCTTGGCTGCAGGGAGGCATGAAGCCTCCGCGCTCTAGGAAGATGTGCCAAATCAGTGAAGTCCGAGGAAATCCATTGTTCAGATGTTTTGTAATTACACAGTGCGCTCTAAGTTAAAAGAAACACATTCACCCTATTTGATCATTTGAAAATAACCTTTAGGAGCCAAAAGGAACAATACTGAGCACAGACTACAGTAAAGCAGTGACAATCATCTTCTAGATAGTTCTGACAGCAAGAAGGAGCTGTAGCACATTGCTTTGAAAAACAATTCTTTCCCTTCCTAAAATATGAATGTTCTTATTAATTGTACAAAGAGACAATTAAATGTCCTGAGTATCACTGGATTTGTTTTCTGCACACGTCACCATGATGAGATGTAGCCCATGAGTACTGCCACGCACATGCCACACAGCCATGGCTCAGTTCAGGTCAGTCCACACTCACTAACAAGACCCATGGCACAGCTACTGCTCTGAGAGACTCTGTTGGAGAGAGCTTGGTCAGCACACTCCAGGGCTGTGGCAGCCAGTGTTTCTGCTCACTTGTCTCTGTGGCAACTTCAACTTGCCATCTATGGTTTTAAATTCAGCACCAATAGGATTTCTATATTCAGTGTTAGCATGTTAGCAGTTTCTTGTCCCCAGGCTAAAAAACAGTTGAGCCTGTTTACAGTGAATTGAGAGAAACAGTGAAAACCATGTTATGGATTACTCACCTCCTTTCCTGAACAGGGGTTGGAGACAGACAAGTGCGGCTTATAAAATATCTGATATGGAGTGTTATTGATTACTGTAGTCTTATCTTCAATCTGAATAACCTGTATACCATGCTGCACCATGGAGGAGATGCAGAACTGACATAGCTGTGGAAAGACAACAGTTTTTACACCACAAAGACACACATGAAGAATTCTTGACTATTTTTTTGTTTGTTTTGTGACAGAATCTTTAGTATTGCCCAAGCTGGTCCCAATTTCTGGATTTCTGTGCCTTTACACCTCTCAAGTCCTGGGATTACAGGTGTGTGGCATTACATCTGGCCTCAACTATTTTTAAATGTATTTATTTTATGTGCATTAGTGTTTTGTCTACATGTGTGTCTAAGGATGTCAGGTCCCCTGGAATCGGAGTCACAGACAGTTGGGAGCTGCCATGTGGGTGCTCGGAAGCGAACCCAAGTCTGTTGGAAGAATAGCTATCTCTCTAGCTCCATGGCATCAACAACTCTTAAAGGGTTGTTTTATATGTAGACTTGCCTGAGACAGTACCAGTTTTGAATTTTGGGGGGAATATTTTTAATAGCACTTCTTTCTGGTTTCAGAAATGTGTTGGCCAATCAAGGGGCCAATATTTACAACAGGGTCCTTTAGCAAAGCAATGACTGATGCTGCCATCAGCAGTGATGGAGCAATAGCTTGTTTCAGATTATTTCACAATTATTTCCAATAGCATTTACAAATCATTTCTATGTAAACAAACACCACAGGCATTACTCTACAGGCTCCTACCTAGCATTCCTCCTCCTCAGCTTACTCTAGCAGAACCCTCGAATACCTAGCCTACATCAAGGAGAATTTGGAAAACTTTTATACAAAAGAAGGCAATGAAGAAAAAAATACTGACCCTCATATAACTTTATACTGTACTTCTGATATGTTTGAAGTATTAAATACATATTAATACATATTATACTTCCAAGTCCTCATACCACCTACAAGAGGTAGTCAATATTTTTTCCATAGTACAGAAGAGGAAAGCAGCTTGGTCAAGACACAAGAAAAGATGGAACCCATGTGGTTCAGCTGTATGGTTCTGCTCTTTACTGTGATGTGTGTCATTTTACTGTCTTGCAGCATTTCTGGAGAATGGCTAGAGCTGAGACTTCCTGATGGTATCCTTGTAGTAGGCAGTACCCTTGGAACAGCATTCTCCAGGGAGGTTGGGAAATGTATGCAATATCTATGTCTGGAGTCCCAAGGTCACAACCACTTTTCTAATAATAATAAGGTGCTTATTTATCTTTGCATTTTAACTTCTTTATAAGTATATACTAGTATTTCCTAGAGACAGTACAGTATATGATGTCATATTCTTTTGACTAGTAGGATATATTGAAGTCTTTATATATTTTTAAAAAGTTATAGTTTATTTTTTAATATGATAAAAATTGATGGAGCCTAATATATTTAGGAGTATAAAGGAGTCCTGACCCTAAAGTGTTTAACATTTTTTCTATAGTTTGTCCTTCCTTCTGTCCTTTCTTTTTCCTTTCTTTCTTCTCTCCTTCCTTTCTTCTTTTCCTTCCTTCTCTCCTTTCTCCCTTCCTCCCTCCCTTCCTTTTCTCCTTCCTTCCTTCCTCTCCTCCCTCCCTCCTTCTCTCCCTTTCTTCTATTCACACACAAACATTTATTCAGTACATGCTGTGACCACTTTTAAGATGCTAGATGTTCTGGGTATTGGTGGTAGTTTTCTACTTACTACTCTTCAGTTTCAGGTGATTTGAATGGCTCTGGCCCATGTACAAATACTTTAGTACTTTGGTCAGCACAGCAACATATGTTACTCAGTCAGCTTTGAGGAATGTAATACCAATCTTGAATATTGGCAAGGGAGAACTTCTTGTTTCAAGAAAATTTAATTTTTTAAAAAAGTGACTCAAGTGTTCCTATACTTTTTCTAAAAGGCTCTTTTAAAGATGCTCAACAAAAACCTAACTTCTCCCCAAAGAGAAAAGCCATTGTGAATGCTACTGTGCTGATGGGCTGCTCCTTCTGTTCTCCCACAGGGGACTGGTGACATGCTGACGCTAAAGCACAGCACGCGTCTCCCTGTTGCAGCTACAATACCACAGACTGACGTGAGTCTGGGAGATACATTTCTGCATTATTCATCTAATTGGCTTGTATAGGTTTTAGGTTTATTCTGAAAAGCCCACGCCATTTGTATTTTACCAAAGAAGTTCTTGGTATCCACAGCTCTAAAAGCATGGCGCAGGCCCACCCCTGCTAACTGTAACTCTTCCAGGATCCCCTCTTTGGATTAATGTATCTTTCGACCCTCATTTGAGAAGCTTCTATTTGCAGTAGATGTTGGTTAACACAGAGACCCATAACTGATCAAGACATAGAAAGACTGCATAATGCTTAGCCCTGCAGGGAAGTTATGTGTTACATCACTTCCCAAGGCTGGGAGGGGTGGTTAGAGTGTACTGCCAGAGGCAGCAGATGAAACAAAGACACTGTCCTGCAGATACTGCAGGGCAGCTGCACTCACACAAGAATTCACAGCAGCTGCAACAGCACAGAAAACATCTATGCACGTCCAGGGAGCCCAGAGGCCCTTATAGAAATGGAAGTTGGATGTGGAATCCTATCCCTACCAGTAGAACTACTGGCAGCAAGTTTTAGCTGCTGGGAGAGTCAGAGAGACAGTGTTCTCTAAGAGTGGAGCCCCCGAACCTCACTATAAGCTATCCTGGATCCAGTGGAAGACCACATATCAAATACTATTTTGACAGCAAAAATTGGTCTTGATTTTTTTTAAAGGACACAAAGTTGGGTAGGCACAGAAGGGGGGTAAATATGATCAAAACACATCTTCTAAACCTCCCAATCATGCGCTGAAGAATATGATTATCTCTTGTTACATTAATTCCATAAGAAAATTGGATTAGTCCCATCACTTTGATCAGGATACCCTTTCCAGCAAGATAACCATTCCGGTAGAGTCATAGTGTTTGAAACCCTACTTCCTTTTCTAAAGGAGGAGGCCAAAGACAGTTGGTGAATATTTGGGAATAAGTCCACTTCCCATACTATAAATCACATGACTGGTGATGGCTCTGAAATGGAGCCATTACTGGATAAATTATTTAACCCAGGTTTTACTACTAGTAAAGAGAAAAAAATTGCACTGTCAAACAGAAGTCTAGGAAGTTAAGAAAACAAGTGTCTCACTGTTATAAATTATGTAGAATGAGTAATACCAGAGAGGCACTTAGAAGGGGAGGCAGACATGCTTGGACCACTCTAAGAGCACAGCATACAATCTGCTCTGCACCACATCCACACAGACTTTACCTTCTGATGTCCTGGGAAAGCACCGAGTCTGATTTCAGCATCAACAAATGCTTCTTCATCCAGTGTCACCACCTCCCCATTACCGCCATCTTTCCACTTTGGAGATGTCAGATTATGGACCAGTTTAATTGCTAATGACTTGTGCACAGTGTTTGTATTTGCCCAGTAAATTCCAATTTGAAAAGCTTCCTGGAAAGACAATGCCTCAATTGTATTGTTCTTAATCCTTCCATATCCCCAGGATTTAAAAAATACAAAATAGATCTATTAAAACAACCAAATTGTCCCCTGTACTTTTATTTTGGTTTCCAATATCCTTTTGATTCACAATGATATTCAAGTTCAGGGAAGAGAGACAAATCAAACTCAAGCTGTGACTACACCATCAATTCCAAAGACTTAAAACCTGAAAGGCTTCATCTCATCTGACATCAGAATAAGACACAACATTATGCCTATATAGGCTAACATTCCAATTCCATAAGGTAACTGCATCTGATTACTTCAAGAAACAGGAAAACTACAATTGAATAAAGATGTTTATAAACTGGAAATTCTGAAATTGTTATTTTTTTTGAAGGAAATATTTTTTGAAGATTTTCTTATAAATTTATATTGCTTCTTGAAATGGGTTAGCTTTATAAAGTCTCTGGTGGCAGACTATGAAGTCTTTCTGTGAATTTTTAGTTTGTAGTTAGAATTTTCCACCCATGACACTAATGATTCTATGGTGTTATAATTAACAAGTGACATTCACAATTATGTACATCCAAGTAGTTGCAAAGGCAAAGGCTGGATGGCGATTAGTGTTTAATACAGCGCTCATGCTCGCCAAATGCCTGTCCACAACGGGAATGTAAGGGGTATGTGTCATCAGATGCAGTGATGATTTAGACAGAAGTAGTACTGCTGATGAGAAAAAACACAGCTGAAAAATGTTTAAATATCAAAGAACATTCCATCCCTTTATGTATGCACCTACCAGGTCAGTTTTCCATAAGGAATTCATCCTGTTAAGATGTAAGTGTAACCTCAGAATACAATCTAGTTATTGAGAGAAAAGAATAAGCTAGTTTTAAGTTATATTACCTGAAAATTAGGAGGAATAATAATTTTGCCAGCAGGAACCTGTAGAACAATCTTCTCTCCTTCAAACAGCCAGAGGTCCCACTTGGATTGATTGATAAGCAGGGCCCAGGGTAGCAGTTCTATCAACAGGGTTCTAACATATGGTTTCCAGATTGACAGTTTGACTCGCATTGGGCTATCCCACTGACTCAGCTGCTCATTCCTGTTCCAAAGAACACATCCAAGTGACTCACTGAAATATGATGAGCTCAGGATTTATGAAGTATGTTTGAGCATTGCAGACACACAATGCTCCCACAGGATGCCACTGTGCAGGGTACCACCGCACACCAGGCTCACCCAGTGTTGCAATTACAAGCAGGAGAAAGAAGCTTTTCATGTAATGATGCTTTGCTCTATAAACGAAACGCTAACGACACTAGATGCCATCAAGAATCTGACACATTCGAAGGCTCTGCTCCATGGCATTTACTCTATCTAGCATAATGGTAAATCAAACTATCAACTTGACTAGACTGAGAACTGCATATGAGATTCCTAGCAAAACACACCTCTGGGTACACTGACACTGATGAAGATGTTTCAAGAGAGGATTAACTCTGAATGTGAACAGCACCATCCAATAGGTTGGGGCTGAGAGAGAATAAAAATAAGACAGAGAAAGCTAAGAGCGAGGACATTCTCCTTCTGCGCTCAGGCTGCTCTGACAGGAGCAGCTATGGACTGCAAGCTCAGAAACTGTGAGACAAAGTGAGTCTTTTCTCCTGCAAGGTATGATACTTAGGTATCTTGTCAGCAACAAAAATTCTCAATAACAAGCTAGTATTTTGTGGATGGTGTTTTTCTTAATGTTTAGAGGTCCATGTAGAAAATTAATGAAGACTGTCACCTGTCGGAATCTTTCTTACTGTAAGGCCAAGTAGGCTCATGGGACTTCTCTGACCCGTAGAACTCCTCCAGCATCTCATTAACTGTGCCTCCAGGTTGCATCCTGGTGGTTATTTGCTTAATGAGGGCTGTTGATATCGGAACAGCACAATCTGAAGGATCATATTCTTCTCTAGGAAATGAAAAAACATTAACAGAATTTCTTTTAAGTGATCTATAATTTACTGAAAAAAAAATCCAACTAGAAATGTAGTTAGATTGACACTGTTCAATCACTGTGGCCTCCTTTTTCCCTCCCTCCCTCCCTCCCTCTTCCTCCCTTTCCTTCCTTCCCTTCCTCTCCCTCCCTCTCTCTCGCTCTCTCTTTTTTGTGTGTGTGTGAGTTGGAGATTTATGACATAGTTTTTTAGATCATCTGTGCCCTGGCTCTTCCTCCCACCTACCTATGCTTGGGTGAGATCTCTAGCCATCTCTTCTCTACAGGAAGGTGTCAATAAAATCTAAATTAAAATACATTTTTATGATTCCACTTGGTTATTTATAAGCTTAATGAAAAAGGCCAAATTCTCTGTAAAGTCATGGATAAGAACGGAAGGTTTTACGTGACATTTTTCTCAGGTCAGAATGTAAGTAAGCCTGCACCCATGTACTCAGAATAGCTTAAGGCTACTTTTTACTTCTTTGGGAAATCTACTTTGCTCATACCGTGCTTGAAATGTCAGGTGATGTGCAAGGTCAGGTTCGACATTCTGCAGTGGATTTTCCTGCCCTCTTCCTGGAATAATCTGTGTTTCACTCAGACCCAGACTTCTTTTTTCCAAATGTATAATAATGGGGTCTGGAAGATGACTTCTCATGATAAAAAGAGGGCTGAACACAATCTATAAAAACAAAAGGACAGAACAGCTTTCATATTTGCTTTGTTGCCGTATTCCAGCTGTTTGATGCTGAAACACACTGTAATAAATCTCCTGCCTGGGTCACTGTGACCTTATTTACTTGAGGATCGGAAAGGTCAGTGCCGTCCACTGTGTTTCAGGGTTAGGAAAGCACTCACCATTCGCTGCTGGACTTGACAGTTAGGTTCCAAAGTCAAGACTGTGCACCATACATAAATAATGGAACTGTTTGAACTAGGCACCTGCAGACAAGATAGGAAAGGCCCTGTAAGATCCTAAACAGCCTGATAATTAAGCAAAATAGAGTATAAGTTTAGCTGATGAAAGAAGTTTACAGTTACAGGAAAAAGCCACTAGGAAAATCAAGGAAGCAAAACCAGACTTAAAATGAAAAGGGACTCCTTCCTGCAAAAGTAAAGGAGCCTGCACACGGACAGGGACAGGAGATGGTGGGAGAATGAAGAGATCCAGTTCTTACATGGATGAAAATGAAGGTGGTGAAGATTCAGACAGAGATAAAAAACATCACATCATCACAAAGATCCTCAAGTGGAGGGAGGTCAGGACCCCAGTCCCACCTCTGGGAAGCCTGGAGATGGGAGCCACTGCCTGAAGCATTGACCAGTCTCTCTTTGTTTTTTTTAGGTTTCATTTTCTGCACATCCCAATTTTAATTTTATTACAAAGTATGGGCTACATGAAGTAAATGCACACTGAGAACATTTGTGTTTTTAAAGTCACTCTCTTCTAGCTTTCAGGAGCTCTCGTACCTGGATGACAGTGCTGTACTCAGAGGCTCTGGGTTCCAGGCACACATCTCTCGACCAGTCCTCGTCCCCTTTCGCCTTCACACACAGCTCTGTCAGTTCGCTGTTTTCTAATATGTACGAAGGCAACTTCTGCTTGGCTGTGAGGCAATCGAAGTGTTCTCGAACTACAGCTTGTCCATCTTGACCAATGTAATGCTGAACAACTTTCAGTTCTATGCTCTGAGACAAATAACTACAGATGATCTGTCTTCCACAGATGATAATCTAAAAGATAATATACAAATACACAAAAGGTCCATCAGTTGGTGTGTCATTAACCAGAAATACGTATTCCTTCAGGAGATATGCTGATGTTCATTACAGATGAAGTCACCAGTTTAGTAAGACAGGATAAGGAGTCTTTAAAGAAGAAATGAATTTTGTTCTCATCATATACAGTCGATGATGTTTAAAGAGGAGACACATAGGCTGGGAAGCAGTGAGCAGCTGGAAACGTGATGTGCTTGAGAGAGATGACTGAGCTGCAGGCTTGTGGTAGCACAGCAGTGCATGGCTCACCTGACAGACAGGGTGGAGGCTCAAGCCTGCCAATTACCATAAGCATACTCCGCAAGAAGCAGGAGAAAAGGCTGGAGAAGGGACATAAAGAGGACCTGTAGTGAGTACTATGCTCACATCTTAAGAGGTGACTGGCTGGGAAATGGTGGTCAGCGCTGACACCTGATACAGAAGCTGCTGTGCATGGGAAGTGAAAGCAGACACTCACTCTGTCATGTGAGAGCAGCCACATCAATGTGCTCCCTGAGGCTGCTCTCCAAGAGCTTGTCTTATCTGCTAAGAGATCTTGGTGGAAACTACAAATGAGCTTTGATTGAAATACAGAATTATATTTTACTTTTCTACACTGTGGAACTATACAACTTTAAAAACAAATACATAGAAGTTTCCATTAATCCCATGGATTATCTAATTTTGCAACCAGCTAAAAGAAGTAGTAAGAGATATTTTTTTAAGTTGACTGAAATTGGAACAATATTGCAAAATTTATTCTTATACAGTTAATATTTTAGGAAGCAAATCCTTCTGTAATATGAATATTCACCATGACTAAGGAAAACAGAACTTCCTTTTTTGAAATAGTATTACATTTGAAATATGTAATATTTTGAAATAGTATTACAGATTGAACCCTGGGCTTTACACATCCCAGGCAAGTGCACTACCACTGAACCCCAGTCTCTAATGTAATACCTGTATAAGCTATATTGCTTATTTGTGATATTGTTCAGATTATAAAATAATATCAGTAATACATACATTATTATTATTGGCCTAAGCATATGATAACCAACTTTAATGTATCAACTTGTCTGGACATTGGACTGTCCAGGCAAATGGTATTTACCCTGGACATTTCTAGATGACATTACCATGTGAATAGGCACACTAAGTAGAGCAGACTGTCCCTTCTTCAATGTAAGGGCATCATCCAGTCAATGTGCTAAGTTTGAGGGCATATATTTTGCTGACTGAACAGGGACACTGATCCTAGCCATCTCATTCAGATGGAAATACTTGCTAGCTTTGGGCAGCTCTGCTGGTTCTGAGGATTCAGGGTCAGACTGGAACTGTACATGGACACTTGAACTTGCTGACTGCAGATCTTCGGACTTCCGTTTCCATAAGTAATGGGAACTGATTTATAATCAGTCAATCAATCAATCAATCAATCAATCAATCAATCAACCAAACAACTAACCAACCAATTCTTTCAAATTATTTACTGGCTCTGTTTTGACCAAGAACCCCAACTCAGTCGGTGCTGGCCTGATTCTCCTTAACAAGAAGAAAACCCAGGTATGTAGATAATGAGCAGCTTGCCAAGTCTGTCTCATAGTCTATACAGAAGATAGCCCCAATAAGCGTGTGTCCTAAAAACCTAATACCTACTCATCAATTTAGATTTTACAACAAAGAGGAGCATAGCCTGTCTTTTCCCCTTGCTGTTAAACACTTGGAGTCAGTTTAAGTATCGAAGATACCCAGATACCTCCCTTGGCTCTCAGCTATCCTGCACGTGGTAAAAGGTGATTTCCTTCTCCTGTTGCCAAGGCCTAGGGTAAACATGGAGTTTTGTTTTTAATATGAGAATTTTATTCTGCAATGGTCAGGAAGATAATCCAGGACTTACAAATTCCACCCCCACCCCCCGCATCTGCCATGAAGTCTTGTAAGAGCATATGCAGAGGCTATGGAGCCATCTTGAGACTAGGAAGTCAGATTTTTATTTCTGAGCATGTGGTGTATCCATGTATCTGCTGTGTATGAAGGTGGAGGCCATAGAGCATGTGGATTGACTGGAGCTGGACTGACAGGTGGCTGTGAGCCACTCAGCATGGGCACTGGGAACCAAACTCAGATTCTCTGGAAGCCCTTAACTCCTGAGTCATCTCTCCAGCCCCACAAATAACTATATTTGCTCAATTATTATGTGTTCAGAACAAGCCCCTAGAACGAGACCCCCAAATATTAAATGGTCTGTTTGTAGTACCCTGCATTTTTGAGTATAAGGATTTGACATTTATTCTCGAACAATGATTTATCTTGTTGCTGTGTATGTGACAGCTGTAGAGTGTATTTGGATCACATGTGTGCAGGTCCCTCTGGAGTCTCCAGGGCTTTGAGTCCCTGCAACTGAAGTTGCTAAGGTTTTTAAGTACTGGGTCATCTCTACAACCCTGAGCATTCTCCTCAGCATCTGCGTCAGAATTATGTTTCAGTTCTTCGGGAGCACATCTGTAAAACAAGCTGCTCTCCACTGTCACACTTCCCCTAGATGTGCCAGCCATTATAATGTTTTAGAACTATGCTTTCACAAAAACAAACCATAAAATTCAACCATGAGTCCAAAATTAGTGGGTGAGCGTTTCTTTAACACATGCTCAGGATTACTAGGCACTTATGATAGTACATCTTTTGATGCCATAGTAGCACCTAGTTTTAGATAAACATTCAAAAACTCCAAGGTATTATATAGCTAGCTTACCCTTAATATATCCAGGCCTGGCACTGTGTACGCATGAAGCTTACTTCACAACCTCTGTATGCCAAGAGATCTAGGAGAGAATTTGGCTCTCTCACAGAAACCACAACATCTTTGTAACCATCTGGGACTCACTTCTTTTAAAGACAAAGATCCTCTGGGTGGGTTTTTATAGTTTCATTTAAAGTGAAAAGCTTGTTAAATAGGTTTTCAAATTTGATAAAAGGGAAAATCCTTTAAAATGTGCAGGGAGGAAGACAACTTGGATAAAGGGAGATCCAAAATGGCCACTCACTGGAAGGGAACTGGGCTCAGCAAAGTTGTCTGCTTTTCTTCAAACTGGGCAACCTACAGTGCCTTTATTTTGCAAATCATGGTTAGAATTTCAAGATTAATTTATCAGTTGAAGACAGCTACTTAATTTTTTAAAAAAATGTAGTGTTTCTCTTTAATACACATTTCCAGGTTTCACACTAATTTTTCTCTTTCCCCAAAGCCACAAAGATGCATACTGAAGATTTCTACATATGATTTTACTTAGCAGGTTTCAGAACTCTTATTAGATCAGTGCCAAGAAGAACAGTGATATAAAAGAGTAACTCCAGAGTGCCAGATGCACTGGAAAATGATATCTTAACTGTGATTAAAAGTGTATGTACAGAGATGCATGAATACATGCATTTGAGCTTTTAGACTGGCAGGACATTCTTCACTGAAGAGACAGGAAATACAGAAGCAAACGTGGGTGCATGAGTAGTTGCACAACACATAAGGACCCTGGGAAATGGTACACAGGCAGCTTCTATTCAATCAGGAGAACGATGTAAGAAAGGCAGACCAAGTATCACTGGTAAAGACAGTTTGGACAACTCTCCACTGTCAGAAGCATATGAATGTGTCTAAAGCTCACTAGGGACCTGCATCTCATAAGACTCAGCAATTAGGCAGCTGCTGTTTATTGCAGACTCCTAAATCTAGGTTGGAGAGAAGGAAAGAGGCCAAGACAAGAATGAGGCAAAGCTCCTGGAAGCTCAGTTAATTTTTTTCTTCCTAACCTCATCAGCTGAAATTCTGTATTTTGAATGTTCCACACTACCACCATATCTGAATAGAAATGAAATGAGATCTAATTGGAAAAAAAGTAAATATTGCTTGTGTATATGAGTGGGAAGGACAGAGGAGAGGGAAACATTTGATAAGATTTTAGAAACCTTTTTGTTTTGATATTTGGTGTACTCTTACAACCCTGGGGCTTAGGAGACTCTCCCTTTCCAAGCTGAAAGGCTTTCTTTTTTCTTATTTATTTATGTAATATACTTTTAATTGAAATTTAATTACATCATTTCCCCTTTCCTTTAGCGTCTCCCATGTCCTATCCCAACTCTCAAACTGGCAGCCTCTTTTTCTTTGTTATGTATATGTGTATATGTGAATATACATATCCATATGTGATTGTAGTAACACAGCCTGCTGTGCATGTTTTTGCTGTCTGTGCTTTCTGTAAGGGGCTGTATGCGGAGGTGGCTCGCAGAGTCCTCACAGCGAGCTGTGTGCTTGTTATGTATGTCTTACAGTTATGGAGAACAGTAAAAGCTTGGTGGAATGGTAAAAGATTTTGTGTCCAGTTTCAGATATCAATTTCCTAATAGCTGGTAGAGATCAACCACAGAAAGGGTTACTAGGCACGAAGGATCAGGCCTCTTTTTTAAAGTATTCAAGCCAAGGCTGAGGGACCATTTCTAAGACATGCTAGGAAGTGGGAAGATGATGTATTTCTGGATGACCACAAGGGACAGAGTCAGAGGATGGGTATACATCTATCACACAAGAGTACAGCCACTGAGAACTCTTAGGGCAGACAGGAGCTCCAGTCTTAATCTTCATCCCATATATGTTTCAGAAATACTCATTTGTTTCATATTTATGTCTTTGTCTATTTGATAATGTTTGGAGTGTCTTGTCTTAATCTAAATTCTAAATATTTTCCAAAGACTTGATGAAGCACTATCTTTTCAGTGAGGCCTCTAAATTCCCTTCACACTTACTGCCAGTAGTATATAGGCCAGGGTTTACACAAATTTGCAACTTGAGAACAAAGATTGTGTCCAACTCTTGGTATGTGGAGTGCCGGGTTAATCAGGACACTGCTTCCCTGCTTCCTGTCTTTCTCTGTTCTGAGTTTTCTTCCCACTGCTGTTGTCCACAGTAATGAGAATGACAAGTTTCTGATCCCTGATTAAACTCAGTCCAGGATGGACGGTAGGGCCTACTCTCCCTCTTGCCAGGTGCCGCCTGCCTTGCTGCTCCATGAGAGGGGTACCCCGTCCTGCCCTGCTGCTCCATGAGAGGGGTACCCTGCCTGCCCTGCTGCTCCATGAGAGGGGTACCCTGCCTGCCCTGCTGCTCCATGAGAGGGGTACCCCGCCTGCCTTGCTGCTCCATGAGAGGGGTACCCTGCCTGCCCTGCTGCTCCATGAGAGGGGTACCCCGCTCCCAGGAGGAATGCTGCTCCTATCATATCCTCAGTTCACATGAGCTCTGCTTTGCTTGTTTCAGTCCAGATGCAGACGTGTATGTGAAAACCCTTACAGCAAACCCAGCTATTGTGTGTGGTGAAGCCAGTCTTCAGGTTTTTAATACTTCCTTTTTTCCCTTTTTACTTTTGTCATATGCTGCATGCTTGAAAAACATCTTTTAGAAACCACATTTTCACATCTTAAGAACACAGAAAAAAAAGTGTCAGATACTTTTTCCCTTTGCAGTCTTAGAACTTCAAAACAGCCAAGAGGAAGTTTTATAAAATACGTAAAAATATGTGCTGAGAGCTGAGGTTTTGTATGCCAAGAGTTAGACTGCAGTGAATTTTTACTGCAGCTAATATTAACTCTTAGGGAAAGCAGAGCTTGTTGGAAGGCAGGCTCAGCCTGTCACAGGAGACTATCCCAATGCTCTCACACACATTATTCTTGTGTGCACGTGCATGAGAAGCAACTCTTGTATCCACTGGTGGATTACCCAGTCTCTCCTTGGTTACCCACTGGTGGATTACCCAGTCTCTCCTTCTTGGTTACC
>JANHMN010000012.1:61761500-61818887 GCA_030674055.1 Rhabdomys pumilio
GTCTCTCCTTCTTGGTTACCCACTGGTGGATTACCCAGTCTCTCCTTGGTTACCCATTGGTGGATTACCCAGTCTCTCCTTGGTTACCCACTGGTGGATTACCTAGTCTCTCCTTCTCTTTGCTTCCTTTCCTTCTCAGGAAAGGCCTTCAGCTATTTCGCAGCTCATTAGCACCTCTACCAGAAGGCAGGTGGTGACAGGGAGAAAAGGTGGAGCTAAAATCAGTAAACTTCACTGCTCGTTAGCAACTCTTGTAAAGGATGAGGGACAAAAGGTCTGAAGCCACCTTCCTCATCAGCACGTCAGCACTGAGCATTCACGTACACGGTGTCGGAAGGAAGATATACATAACCACTGGTACACGTTCCCTACTACTCACATTCAAGAGTCATGCCCATTGCACACAGATTCAGGAGATGTCTGGGTCATGAGCACAAGAAGACTCACCTGTTTTTGCACTCCGCTGAGTGGCCGAACTTTGATGATGAGTGAAGCAATTCGACCCTTGTACTGAATCGTTCTAATAAATGTACCGGCATGATCCACAGTGAAGGGCTCTGACCAACGCCAGTTGCCCCAGCCTTCAATACAGATGTGTAACAGCTGGAAAGAAAAACAATAGTCGTCATAAAGCCAAACATGCCAACAAAAGTCTAGTCTTCAAATGCAAGCCGTGTTGCTGGAAGACCTCTCTCTTCTTGTAATCTCTAGCATGTGTGTTCTTTCTAACCTGCATTACTCATCGGCTTCCAGCTTACTTCACCAGGCTAAGAATAGCAAATATGCCACAGAGTCAATGTTGTTTTCCAGATCACAGTTTGAAATAATGGTTCTATCAAATGGCAAAAGGTCTGTTGAACATTTGAGGAGGAAAAAAGCCATTCCATTCATTTGGAGGACAAGAGGTTTAAATGTGAGATCAAAGAACACTGGTCTTGGCTGATAGCACATTCAGCTAACTTCTGCTTGTAGCACTATTTTTGACTCTAAATTACCAGTCCTTGATTTTTTTCTTTTTGATAAAACATAAAACAGAAGATGAAATTCATTTAATATATCTTTTATGAGATTACACTATTAAATCAGAAATACCTTCAACATTTTGACATGAGATAAATGCCTTTGTTCTTTCATTTTTTGCACTATGTGCTTACTGTAACTTTCACCAACTGAATCTCTGGGTACACAGTCTCATTTACTTATATAGTATTGAGACTGTTGGCAATAATTTCCTTTCATGAGTCATTCAAGAATTTATTATTTTAGCTAGTAATTACCAACTTAGCCTATAAAAATCAGTTTAACTATAGGCATATTAAATACATAGGAATGAATACTTCTTTATAAAATATATAAACAGTATTTGACATGCTTAGGAAGTATACGGAAACTGATATTGTTTAAGTGTTTATATGATACAGGATACAAGGTTTCTCACTCCATGATTTCGTAAACCTCACTAAAGGTGAAGACACACTCCCAACTACAGACTCAATGACACTGAAAACACCCACGAAGTCACACATCTATGAAAATGCACTAAAGGCAGACACAGTCTTATCCTCAAAATCAAAGTTTTCATGGAGGCACATTTTTTTCTTTCAATTTCAGCTTTCGGAAGAGCCGTAACAACGTGCTTCCGTTTGAAACTTTCCCAAGGTCACTAGTCTTCACAGATGTGCTTTGGTGGGTGACTATGGTCACTGAGGGTGCCCTCACAAGTCTTCCCTAACATCCCCTGGCTTCCTCCTGCTTGCATTATGGCCTTCCTTCAGTTCCTCCTTCGCACCATGGCTGACGAGTCCCACAAATAAAAAGGCCACCTACGAGAGGACTTCTAAAAGAGAAGATCAACAGCAAAAATATAGGGCAGCAAATACCCTCAATAAAAATAGGGTCTCACCTACATACATTCCACAATATGAAAGTGTCATAGTATATTTGATGTGTAAGTATTAGCTACAAGGGAGAAAAAGAGAGAGAAAAGCAATAGCAGTGTTTGGAAACATTTTTCTTCTTCTTTTCTTTTTAAATAGCAGCAACTGGGAATAAAGTTCAGATCCACACAAAGCTGAAGGAAATAAAGTTGTTTTCTTTGGAGGCACTAGTAGCTGAGAATGACAAAAAGCAAAAAACAAAACCAAACCCAAGGAAGAAAGTTACTTAAGGTCAATGCAGCTGGATTTCCTGAGCATGCCATAGACTCAACAGAAGGTTCTGAATATATACAATGTGACTTTTATTGAGGATATGCACATTTGCATATGAGATCAGTTTAATTATAGCTGATCTTTCCTGTGGATTGATTTGGTACCACCAAGGAAGATGCTGTTAGGTTTTCCTTGGCAGTTATTTGTTTTCAAAATGTTGGCAAAGATATTTTCTTTGAATTATTAAAATTCAGATTCATTTGGATTCAGTTCACACAGAAAAGTCAAGCAGGAAAAAACACAACTCTTCTCCCCATATGTACCAACTAAGGACTTGCAGTGTTCTGCGTCCACCCTTAAGAAATATCTATCACTGGGAATTACATGCATATAATCTTCTAGGAAAGCAATTGCATTCAAGGAGAAAAGTCTATGAGATCTCAGAAGGCCCGGGAGCATATCAGTCCTATGCCTGTGGTAGAGTTACTATGCCTGGGAACCTTTGGCACTAGTTGGCCATAAATGGCAATGATCAGACAGCCCCACAGGTCACGGTGGGAAGCATCTTCCTCTTGTATACATTGGCTAAAGTTTCCTCTTGAGAAATCAAATTCCTATCTTGATATTAATTTCTAGACATGAATATAAAATCTGACACAAAAATAATGAAATTTATGTTAGGCTACCTAATTTCAATGACATATTTTCTGTCATCCAACCAGGTCATCTCTATTATGTGGGCTTCACAAGGAAGGCAGTGCTGAGACCCTCTGAAAGAGATGAGGTGTGCTCTTTTGAGCCACCAGGAGTGGACTATCTTGTAGGGAGATACTCAAGAGTAGATGGACCATGGCAGCAGTGGGGACGAGCAGGGTGCTCTGGCAGTCCAGACAAGGGAGGGCCTGCTTCAGACTCCCGTGATTAGGAGAGCTTCAAGAACAGCTGGGGCTCAGTTTGGGTAAAACTTCTATTGGCAAAAATCATAGTTCATTCCACGCCAAAGGGACTTGAGATTTGAAAAGCAACAGCCATACACAGTTAATAGTGTCAGCTGGCTGGAGAAAAGGGAGATGGAAGTTAGACAGGCAGCCTAGGGGATAGCTAGCACACATTTACGAAACTTGGAGTTTGTGATCTATTCAGGAATTACGGAACCCTAACATGCTGCATATGTAGTGTTAACAGAAGAGTAAGTGGGGTAGGAGGACAAAGGCTGCACTTCAGCATGGGAGGCCACACAGGGAGAGGAGGGCAAGGGCCTTACCCTTTAGTCTAGAGCCCAAGGCTTTCTTGTTTCTTTATCACCTGGGGGGTGGGGGGTGTCTTTTACTTCCTTTCTTTGAAGAGCTTCCATTACTGACTCACTTCCTCTACACCTTCCTATCAATCCAGACTTTTCATTCTTTTCTGGACTATTTAGGTAGTGCTTAATATTTTTCTACTGAGTGGAAAAGTTAACCAGGAGTCACTCTTGGAACTTTTAAATGACCACTTAAAAGCAGCTGTAAGGCCAGGGATAGTGGCTACAACTGTTGGGGGCCCCCAGGTACTCATCTTTCTTTATTCAGCAGCCCCTGGGGCTGTGCTGCCAGGCAGGCTGAATGCGTAACTTTACTAACTGAAGACTTCAGATGGGGGTATATACAGCTTTCAAGTTGGTGGTTTTTTTTTTTTTTTTTTCTGTACAAAATAAAACAGAATTAGTGGTCAGGGAGTTAGAGATCAGTCCTGAGGACCACCCACAGACATGTCTAAAGAGAATTCCTGAATTGATATACTCAGGAAGAAAGAAAACTAAGATGCAATCCAGGAAAACAGAGTCACTAGGAGAGGGAAGGCTGAATAAGTGAGCAGATGCTGTACACTAAATCCACACAGTAAAGGTGCCGAAGACATTTTGTGAAGTGATACATTTGTTACTTACAAATGACTGTAAAGATTTTTATACCTTAAAAAATAAGTGAGGTTTGCTTCTGTGTTTTATAATTTACCCTACAGTTGTGCACAATGTTCTAATGAGAAACTAAAAATTCAAACAACTACAAAGATTTTTCTCAATCTATTGTATTCATTATAGAAAATTTTAAGGAGGGGAAAACACTAAGATGTAATTCAAGGGCAATAAGCAACTGGATATATACTGATATGTCTTAAACCTATAACTTTTACATATCCTAATATGCTAAAATGTATATAGCATTTATTTATTAAACTTTTATACTCATTAATATAACATTTTACTTTACAGTGGGCATTGAATATATTTATTGAATAAATGAATCAAGGCTAATGAGACTAAAATTCTCACAAATTTTAGTAGAGACATTTATGCACAAAATAAGAATTAAATTAAATCACAATATTAAAATATTTTCTCTTTTGAATATTCTTTCAAGATAGAAGCTATATCTTACATGGATAATGATATTAAATACAAATCAATGTGCTCTCAGTGTCTGATTAGACACTGAGATACTGATAGTAAAACATCAAATAGGGTAAGAACTGGGGAGGAAAAAAACTATGATTAAAATTTAATAAAAATGTAAAAAGGTTAAGTAAACAAAGTGATAAGACAGGTGAGCAGCTTGAATAAAAACTAAAATTTTTCTTTTTAAATCTTACTTATACAAAGTATCTGGAAAACAAAGTTCATCTACTCATTTGCAGTGTCTGGTTTAAGTGTATGTGTAATGTTGGGAAATTAGTAGAACAATGAAAGGAAATGTGTGCTGCATTGTGAGTTTTCAGAGAAACTCAATTTAAGGATGCTTGTTAGCTAACATTATGATAAAAGTCACACAGAAATAATTCTACATAATGGCTTGATAGCATCAAGACTAAACACTGACATTTTCTGGACCCTATAGAGCCTTTCACATTTGTAGAATACAATTTATCATAAAAAAGAATAGGTAGGTAGAAATAAAACTGAATTGCTTTTTTAGTGCAGAACTTAGACTCTTTAGTTTAGGAACAAGAGGAAGAGGGCTAACTTATGAAAGCCTTTCTAAAGCAACTAAGAGTGGCCACCGCCATGGCCATGGGCCACTGAGGGTGACCACTGCCACACTTCATAGGCCGCTGAGTATTTCATTTTTTAGAGTGGGAAGTATTTGTAAGTTTTCCCTTAGGATTGTAGGAATCCAACAAAGGTTATAAATGCCATGTAATTAGTATAAAACAACTTATAAAAGAGAGAAACCTGACATCCCACAAACTGTGGGTTGAGATGAAAATTTCAGTTAGGGTTTTCCTTGTATGAAAACCTCAGGTTCAGACACTTATTGACTCACCAGCTCTATGGAAGAATTTATATAAAAATTTATTTATATAAGAATCTTAATGCCATATAAAATATAGGCAAGAGATATTGTTATATGACCAGTGATTTACTGAGATGTACTTTTGTTCCAGTACAGTTTATAATATAAATATACCAGTACTAGAAAGTCACTGAAAGTCCTTCTGGTCTGTGCCCAAGCACTGAACAGATATTGGGCTTCAGCTCTGCACCCAATCTCACAAAACCCAGAGGAGGTGGGGCTCCCAGGAGCTCTAACCTTGGCAGTATCTCAGATAAGGAGACAGTAACACCTGCCCCAAACAGGGAGTAACTGGGACCCACTAGGACTCAGGAATTCACTCCTGGCCCAGGGCACTGGCTCCTTATGCTGGAACACTGAGCAGATCTTGGAACTCAGCTATAACTACAGCAGCAACACCCACCCCAAATAGTTCTGACACAACCAAGATAATAGGAAAGACAGGCTCCAGTCAGAGACAATGTAGGTAGCCCTAAAAAGATCCAGATGGTGAAAGGCAAGTGCAAGAACATAAGCATCAGCAACCCAGGGTACTTGGCATCATCAGAACCTAGTTCTCCCACAATAGAAAGTTTTGAATTCCCATATCACCAGGAAAGCAAGATTCAGATTTAAAATCACTTCTAATGATAGAAGACTTTAAGAAGGACATAAATAACACTCTCAAATAAATTGAGGAGAACACAGGTAAATAGGTAGAAACCCTTAAAGAGGAAACATAAAAATTCCTTAAAGAATTACAAAAAAACACAACCAAACAGGTGAAGGAACTGAACAAAACCATCCAGGACATAAAAATGTAAGTAGAAACTATAAAGAAATCACAAAGGGAGACTACCCTGGAGATAGAAAACCTAGGAAAGAAATCAGGAGTCATAGTCATCACCAACCAGAATACAAAACATAGAAAAGAAAATCTCAGGTGCAGAAGATACCATAAAAAATATTGACACAACTGTCAAAGGAAACACAAAATGCAAAAAATTCTTAACACAAAATATCCAGGAAATCCAGGACACAATGAGAAGACCAAACCTAAGAATAACAGGTATAGATGAGAGTGAAGATTCCCAACTTAAAGGGCCAATAAATATCTTCAACAAAATTATAGATGAAAACTTCCCTAACCTGAAGAATGAGATGCCCATAAACTTACAAGAAGCCTATAAAACACCAAATAGACTAGACCAGAAAAGAAATTCTCCGGTCACATAATAATCAAAACACTAAATGCACAAAACAAAGAAAGAATATTAAAAGCAGTAAGGGAAAAAGGCCAAGTAACATATAAAGGCAGGCCTATCAGAATTACACCAGACTTCTCACCAGATACTATAAAAGCCAGAAGATTCCTGGACGGATGTCATACAGACCCTAAGAGAACACAGATGCCAGCCCAGGATACTATACCCAGCAAAACTCTCAATTACCATAGATGGAAAAACCAAGATATTCCATGACAAAACCAAATTTACACAAAATCTTTCCACAAACCCAGCACTACAAAGGATAACAGAGGGAAAGCTCCAATACAAAGAGGGAAATTATACCCTCAAAAGAGCAAGAAAGTAATCTTCTTCCAACAAATCCAAAAGAAGATAGCCACACAAACAATGCCACCACTAATAACAAAAATAACAAGAAGCAACAATCTCCTCTCCTTAATATCTCTTAATATCAATGGACTCAATTCCCCAATAAAAAGACATAGACTAATGGACTGGATACGGGATACGGAAACAGGACCTAGTATTTTGCTGCATACAGGAAACCCACCTTAGTGACAAAGACAAACACTACCTTAGAGTAAAAGGCTGGAAAACAATTTTTCAAGCAAATGGTCCTAAGAAACAAGCTGGAGTAGCCATTCTAATATGGAATAAAATTGACTTTCAACTTAAAGCTATCAAAAAGGATAAGGAAGGAGATTTCATACTCGTTAAAAGAAAAATCAACCAATATGAACTCTCAATTCTGAACATTTATGTGCCAAATGCAAGAGCACCCACTTTTGTTTGTTTGTTTGTTTGTTTGTTTTTTTGGAGACAGGGTTTTTCTGTGTAGCCCTGGCTGTCCTGGAACTCACTCTGTGGACCAGGCTGGCCTCGAACTCAGAAATCCGCCTGTCTCTGCCTCCCAAGTGCTGAAGGCATGTGCCACCACTGCCCAGCAAGCACCCACTTTCATAAAAGAAATCTTACTAAAGTTCAAAGCACACATTGTATCTCAGACAATATTAGTGGGAGACTTCAACACACCACTCTCAGCAATGGACAGATCATGGAAACAGAAACTAACAGAAGTTAAGAACCAAATGGATTTAACAGATATAGAACATTTCACCCTAAAACAAAAGAATATACCTTTTTCTCAGCACCTCATGGTACCTTCTCAAAAACAGACCACATAATTGGTCACAAAACAGGTCTCAACAAATACAAAAATACAAAAATATTGAAATAATCCCTTGCATCCTATCAGATCACCATGGACTAAGGTTGGTCTTCAATAATAACAAAATCAATGGAAAGCCCACATACATGTGGAAGCTGAACAATGCTCTACTCAATGATGACTTGGTCAAGGAAGAAATAAAGAAAGAAATTGAAGACTTTTTAGAATTTAATGAAAATGAAGGCTTGTCATACCAAAACTTATGGGACACAATGAAAGCAGTGCTAAGGGAAAACCTCACAGCTCTAAGTGTCTACAAAAAGAAACTGGAGAGAGCATACACTAGCAACTTGACAACATACCTGAAAGCTCTAGAACAAAAAGAAGCAAATACACCCAAGAGGTGTAGATGTCAGGAAATAATCAAACTCAGGGCTGAAATCAACCAAGTAGAAACTAAAAGAACTATACAAGGTAGCAACAAAACCAGGAGCTGGTTCTTTGAGAAAATCAAGATAGATAAAACCTTAGCCAGACTAACCAGAGAACACAGAGACAGTATCCGAATTAATAAAATTAGAACGGAAAAGTTTTAATATAGTACCGGAAGTCCTAGCCAGAGCAATTAGGCAACAAAAGGAGGCATCCCAAGTGTCCTGACAAATATCATTGGAGTAGTGTTACTTTTGAAATTTAAAATGATTGTCATTATAATTAGAAAAAAGCTTAAAGACACCTGTAGGATATTTGGCATAATCCTAACACCTCTCTGGGTGTGTTAACTTTGCATAGTGAGATTATGAATTTAAAAGAATGCTGCTCTTCTGAGCTTTGATGCTGCAGATAATGCTGATAAAATTACCCATGGCCTGAGGTCAGTATTTCCACTTTGGTCAAATCTCAGGAATGGTATATATAGTTTGATCAGGCTAGCACTTCTTATCCAGGGAATACTTTTATTCCTGCCCATAGTGTTAAAGCTTGTCTCTAACTACATCAACAGGCTGGCAGCCAAAGTACATGGCTTGAACCTGAAAATGGACCCCCAGACAGAGTTATTAATTTAACACGTTTGCAAGCCAAGGACAGGTAAGATTCTGCACAGAGCCTTACCAACCTAAGACAGAAGTGCATTGCTTTGAATAATGTATATTCCATAAAGAGTAAGGAAGGCATTCTTGTCAGAAGCACCTAAGACAGGCTCAGTCTTGTTAATGAAATAAAAAGGGGGAGAGGTGAAGAGCTTTTGGAGCTGCTTGGCAGGAATATGACATTGGCCAAGGACAAGGAAGTAGGCTTCAGGTAGGAATCTGACATTAGGCTAGAACAAAGAAGTAATTTCAGGTAGGAATCTAAATCTTAGGCTACAACAAAGAAGTAATCTTAGGCAGGAATCTAAAGTAGGCTTCAGACATGAAAATGACTTTGGGCTAGGACAGGGAAGTAGGCTCAGGTACTTTGGTCATCCTGATAAGCCTTTAGAAACAGATATGGGAGTGTTCATGTAATTGGGTTTAATGCCTTGCTTGTTCCTTGACTATTTGCATCTATTGTATTGCTAGTTTCTCAACCTAGAACTGACCTTAATACTTGCATCAAATGGTATAAAAGCATAAAGGAAGAGGGGGTATAGGATAGGGGTTCTAGGGAGGGGAAATGGGGAAAGAGGATGACATCTGTATTGCAAATAAATAAAATATACAGTAAGAAATCTAAGAGCAGAATGTAAAAAAAAAAAAATAAGAGTCACTGAAAATAAAATACAGTAAAGTTACTAACACATATGTCCATTATACACTTATAATATTACAAATATTACACATATGTATATTATCATACACACAAACACATAAAATGCTGCATATCTCTTGTCCTATTTGTTCCTTAATACACATTTATAAGTCAGATAACCCACTCCTTGCTCATCTTTCACAGAAACCGTCTCACAAAACCGTGATGACATGGAATACAAAAGCCCAAATGATTTCTTCAGGGCCACAGCTATGGAGTAGAAAGTCTAAGTTCTTTCCTTATGCTAATTCAGAGTCTCTATTATTTTTAAAATTAAAGTATTTATTTTGTGCATTATATGTACGTACATCACATGCATGGAGGCCAGAAGAGGTGTCAGATCCCTTGGGACTGGAGTTATAGGTACTTGTGAACCACCTGATGTGGCTTTAGGAGCTAAGCCTATTAGTTTAGTAGTTCTAGGGCACTAGGAACTAAACACAGATCCTGAGCAAGAACAGCAAGGGTACAAATCTCACCTCCTTCCCTCTTTCCCTCGAGAGGAAAGGACTAGACATATGCTGGAGTGTTAACAGCAATCATCTGTGGGTCATGCTTTAGGTTTCCTTTTTCATGTGTGTTTTGTGTGCTTTCATGTTTTTTACAATAACAGTCTGTATTAGTTGCAATCGGATCCTAATAAGTAAGAGTCCTACTAAGAGTCAAAGCCTTCTTACCTATACTCTAGGATGGTCACATGATCTTCAGCTGACCTTCAGCCTGTACAGCACCTCTCTCAGGGCCTAGCTTGCTAAATTTGCTGTCTTACATATATTACTATGTTATTTAAACCAGTTTAATATGACTGTGTGAAGCTTTTGTTAAAAAGTTATTTAATATTTTAAGAAATCTATAGCTATTAAATACTTACCATAAGCCAATTAACTGTACCACATATGGGGGTTCAGAGAAAAATGAGACACTTGACTAAAAATCTTGATAAGCACATATGAAATAGAGAGACTTATATTACAAAATCTAGTTAAATGGTAAGAAAAAATGCTATTGTGTTCTAGAAGTGTTTTCCTGGGAGAGCAAAAAGTTTGATTTATTTATTTATTTATATTTTAGTTAAACAAATAACATGAACAAAGACAGCCTGGAGTGCAATAGAAATTACAGTATTGTTATTCTGAAAAAATAAAAGCAAGTAAAAGCCCAGCAGCCATGTGTCAGCGAGGGATGCAGTGATCCTTTCTGTATAAAATCAATGCCTCAAAGCATACTTGCTGCATTAGAAACAAAGACAAGTAATAAAAGTGGCAAGTAATGGCTTCAAACTAATACTTTTTGCCAACATAGTTTAGAAAATTAATTTTATGTTGTGAAATCTTTAGCTTCCTTTCTTCTAATAGTTTTGTTCATACTCCAAATAGAGCCATCATACTGGAATAAAAAACAATAGTTTTAAGAAGGGAAATCCTACTTTTGGGCAGTCAAGAGGTGTGCATATACACACCTGGGAATGTGGAGATGTAAGGGTTAGCAAGAAGACCTAGTGAAGAAAGGAAAAGTCAGAAACGCCAAGCTTAGGTCAGTCAATGCCACTTCCCTGGAAACCATCCAGCAATAACACAAGAGACAGAAGCACAGAAGACAGAACAGCTGAAACAATGACATGCTTGGATGAAGGACAGAATGTTGCCCACATATTGTGCAAAAAAATTCCCAGAATTCAGTATACTGTGCCACTTCATCCTAAGTTTATAATGGTCGTTTGAATTTCCACAGGTAAGTTACAATACCACACTTTTCTAGCAAGCACTCTAGAATAATTACTATTTTAACATATTTGTGTGTGAAATCCATTTAAGAACTTTTATTGTGCAGGATGAGTCTCTGGAATGTTACAGGAAGCAGCAGGGACAGCAGCAGCACTTCCCATTTAACAAGGGGCTATCTCACAAGTGCTCTTTGCTTTCCTTTTAACAAGGGGCTATCTCACAGGCACTCTCTGCTTCAAAGTTGATCTAAATGCTGGAGATCAGGGGAGACAAATTCAAGGATTTTTTTTTTTTTAACAAAAAGTTTCAATAAGCAAACTTGTTCATTTATTATAATTATCATTATTGGTATTTCAAATACTTTGATCATGAAATCAGATATAAATACACATTGCTTATATATATGCAATGATATACAGGGTTTTTATGAAAGAGAAGGGTGTGGGCTTTCCCTATAGTTAAGTTATATGTGATATGTTTGTATATGTGTATTCAAATGAGGATGATTCTTTTTCCTCTTAGTAAGTAAAACAATGACATTTCTTAACTTTTAACTGAGTTATACTAACACATTCTGGTGTTGCTGAGACATACACAGATAGATTCTTTGGACAGCATGGCAGCCAGTGGCTCTCAGAATTTGGCTGGATATAATTCTTTAAGAAGGCTTTAGAATAGGATGCACATGATGAAGGATAATTTAGGAGAGCTCAGAAACAGACACCAAGAAGATAAATTCAAGAGGCCCTCTTATAGTCATTCTGATAAACTGGATAAATACTTTTAGGCTTCTGAATCCAAATTGTCAGCTTCTGTTTGTTTATAAATGTATTGTAACTTTATATAAGTATAAATGATGAAGAAACCTATCCAAAGTTAGAATTGAAACTTTCTCTCTTTTTTTAAAGTTACTGCCTTTAATCCCAGCACTTGGGAGGCAGATGCAGAGAGGCAGAGGCAGGCGGATTTCTGAGTTCGAGGCCAGCCTGCTCTACAGAGTGAGTTCCAGGATAGCCAGGACTACACAGAGAAACCCTGTCTCGAAAAAGCAAAGAAAAAAAAAAGTTACTGTCAAATGTAAGAGACATCAGCGGAATTTAATTTAGAAGACATGCCAACACATGTCCTAAGAAAAGATTGAGAGGTTTATGAGATTTTAATTTATTTTTAGTCATTATGATGATTTGGGCAACTAAAATTGTTATTTCTAACTTTTAATTAGAGGAAAAAAGAAGGCAACAGATGGACAGAAAAGAAACAAAAAATTCTTATTTATTTTCATTGAAGTAAGTTGTGTTGCCATTTGAAAAAAACATTTTTATAAAGGTTAAAGTATCCATGACAACTACAGATTCTTAGAGCTCCTCCAAGTTGTGCAGTTGGTTTTTCTTTCCCAGGGAGGGAATGTGCTAAGATCTTGTCCTAACTCATTTTATCCCCAAATGTGAGCCAGGCAAGTCAAACACAAACTGGTATCTGTAGGAAAGCCCCTGATTCCACATGAATGGGTTAGTTCACATTCATCTTAAAATCTGCTCTCAGCCTTCTTAGAAATTCTTAACTTGGCAAGTCAAGAATTATCATGAAAAATGAAATAATTTCATAACTGTGAAGTCATCTAGCATTCCTAGTGTCTGACACTGGGTTTGTCCATATCTTGGGCATTATTCTAACCTTTAAATAGTAAGTTCTTCAACATCCTGGGAATAATTAAAAGCACAGAGATGATCAGAAGTCCCACAGTGTAACAGTGTGTCATTGTCTTGGTTAATATGTTTGTCACACAGGTTCATGGACATGGGTATGATTAAAGACAATCATGGCATGTGTGCTGAGGTCTTTGTAACATTCCTTATCAGTATGTACCACAAATTCAAAATGGCAAAAACCCTATGCTTCGACAGCCCAGCTGCACAGCCTTTCTCCAAGCACACTGCAGTAAAATTCACATTATAATTAGGCCTGTGGAGAACCTTTATGTTTAGATACAGTTAGAGACACTGCTATGTTAGAGTGCTGAGAACACTCACATTTGCAGAATACTGGCTTGTGGAAAGGTACTGAATGCCTTGTAAAAAGCTTAGGGAATCTCTAGTATGTAGTCTTCAAAGCTAAATTTCAATATCTAGAATTTACTGCTGGGGAGGGGCAGAGAGAGCATAAGCAGTCCCAGCAGTTATTCCTCTCTGATCCTCACAGCTAAAGTAAGTAATCCCCAGTCACCTTTCCAGTCAGGCTTGTAGAAAACCACAGAAATGGGCCCTGGGATGGGAGGAAGTGCCCTACCACAGCCCTGTCATGGGCTTGCAAAGATGGGAAAGGCTGCAATGCAGGTGATTCTTAAGAAGAAACTCACAACTTCCTGTCTGAGCCTGAGCACTGAGCAGATCACAGGCAGCAGCAGCTCTGCATCCAACCTCACAGAACCCAGAGGAAGCGAGGCTCCCAGTTCTAACCCGGGCAGTAAAAAATGAATCACCCGTGATGTCTGCTGTTAGAAGTTCTAATCCTGATGCTGGCCTCCGGACTTACACTACTAGACCTTCGATGGGCCTTTGACAAGGACATCGAACAGCTAGAGATTGACATCACTAATCTGAAGAAATCCCTTGTTTCGATGTCTGAAGTGATCTCCAAAAATTGCAAAGGACTCTATTAGACTTGATTTACTTTTTTACAATAGAAAAGACTGTGTACAGCTCTAGACTGTGTACAGCCCTTAAAGAAGAATGTTGCTTTTACATAGACAAGACAGGGATGGTTAAAGAGAGCATGAAAAAGGCCAGAGAAGGTCTTGAGAAAAGACAGAGAGAGAAAGAGAAAGATGAGAGCTGGCACAAGAATTGGTTTTCAACCTCTCCATGGTTGTCAACTCTACTTCCTTCCATCTTAGGACCATTAATTGGGTTATTTTTTCTTATTTCTTTTGGTCCCTGGGTCTTAAATAGGCTGACTAACTTTGTGAAGCAACAGATAGATAATTTGATAGCAAAATCTATTCAGATACATTATCATAAGTTAGCTATGGAGGACAACGAGACTCAAGATGAGGTTGCTACTCTATCCAGGGTGCACCCAAGTCCCATCTCCACCCAACATAAAAGAGGGGACTTCCGCCCCTAAACCAAGCAAAGAGGGGCCACCCAGAATCCCCTCTGTCTGGTGATCTGAATTCTTGCTTAGGCTGTGAGGCTAAACACTGCAGGGGAATATAAATAAAAGTTGAAAATATCTTTCTGGGTTCCCTGAGGGACAAGCCTGACTGCATAGGGGTTGATGTCAAAAGTATCTTCTCTCCAGGAAAAAGACATCAGGATGGGTATGGCCCTCATGCCTCACTGAACAACGACAGGAGGACACTGGAGCCATTACAAGGTCCCCTTTAATTACTGGAGGTCAGGCCTCTATCCCTGCCTTGGCAAGATTAGAATCACTATAGCCCTTCTATACTTGGAGAAGGGAGGAGATGTCAGAGGCAGCCCTGCTTATACACTGAAGGCCTAAAATCAGCCATAAGCCTAAAATCAGCAATAGGCCTGACATACATGCTTGCTAACACAAAGTCTTGGATCTCTGTGGAAAAACATTGAAAGAGATGGCTATAAGCTATTGTAAACAGGCAGCTTCTGTGGAAATTTACCAGCCTGAGTAGTCATAGGCCTTGTAATTAGGCAGTCTTGGCAGATAGTACCAACTTAGACAAGGACAAGTGAATCATAGGCAGAGTCATAGTGACCTGACCCCTGAACCTTCACCCAGCTGATACCCTGTTCTGAAAGATATCTGTACTTCCCCTGAACACCTATGCTCCTGTGTCATCCCCTTCCCTACATCCTGCCTTTTTGTGTTTATAACCCCTGTGTTAAAAAGTAAAAATTACAATTTGATAATAAAAAAAAAGAAAAGAAAGAAAAAAAAAAAGAAAAGAAACTCACACAGGGAAAGAAGCTCAGTCTCAAATTCCTGTATGTAGTTTAAGGAAGTGAGGGAATTCCATCTTGGCTAGATACTTAGTGTTGGAACCCACTCTGGTCTCAGTCCTATGAGTAACCTTGGAAGGCACTGGAAAGTCCCACAGAGTACTGTGACTTTCCTGATGGAAATAAGATATTTGAAAAAAAGAAAAGCCAAGAGACTGAGGCTTCTGGTTGCTATAAAAAATGAAGTAAGGAAGCAATTGACAGCAACTGGACAGTAGTTCCTGGTTCTCAAACAGAATCAATGTTTACAGAATATTTTGGATTAAAATCCTTGCCAGATGGTCCCAAGAAGTGTTTGCCTCACTGTTGATTTTACCTATCTTGATGTCAGCAACAATAAAAAGATTCTTGTAACTGTTACTGCGGAACAAAGCATAAAATTCCTCCTTCCTAAGTGGACTTGCTAGTTGCAGACAGCTGTGCCCTAAACAACAATGATGGTGACACTGTAGACTTCTGGGAATCCATTTCCATGATTAGAGAGAAAGACAGCATGTAGTACATTTAACGTATGTTTAGTTTAAGTATACAATTTTTAGTAAGTATTCTATCTAGCTTTAGTTTATGAAAAATAATAACAATTTTTACAGAATAAATGTAGATGAAGTAAGAGTGTGAGGAGCTATGCATGCATGGGGGTCTGGAGACTGGCTCCACTTGAAGCATAGGCCTGGTCTGTAGTACTTGGGACTAGAACAGCAGGGATCCATGTGTGGGAGATCTTCCTATCTTCTGAGGTCTTCTTTGATTTTTTTTCTTTAGAGACTTGAAGTTCTTTTCGTACAGATCTTTCACTTGTTTGGTTAGAGTCGCACCCAGATATTTTATATTGTTTGTGACTATTGTGAAGGATGTCATTTCCCTAATTTCTTTCTCAGCCTGTTTATCCCTTGAGTAGAGGAAGGCTACTGATTTGTTTGAGTTGATTTTATATCCAGCCGCTTTGCTGAAGTTGTTTATCAGGGTTAGGAGTTCTCTGGTAGAAGTTTTGGGGTCACTTAAGTATACTATCATATCAGCAGCAAATAGTGATATTTTGACTTCTTCCTTTCCAATGTGTATCCCTTTGACCTCTGTCTGTTGTCTCATTGCTCTGGCTAGGACTTCAAGTACTATATTAAATAGGTAGGGAGAGAGTGGGCAGCCTTGTCTATTCCCTGATTTTAGTGGGATTGGTTCAAGTTCTTTCCATTTAGTTTGATGTTGGCTACTGGTTTGCTATATATTGCTTTTACTATGTTTAGGTATGGGCCTTGAATTCCTGATCTTTCCAAGACTTTTACCACGAAGGGATGTTAAATTTTGTCAAATGCCTTTTCAGCATCTAATGAAATGATCATAAAAATTTCCTGCCGGGCGGTGGTGGCACACGCCTTTAATCCCAGCTCTTGGGAGGCAGAGGCAGGCGGATTTCTGAGTTCGAGGCCAGCCTGGTCTACCGAGTGAGTTCCAGGACAGCCAGGGCTACATAGAGAAACCCTGTCTTGAAACACCAAAAAAAAAAAAAAAAAAAAAAAAATTCCATCTTGCCGAAAGCAATGTACAGATTCAATGCAATTCCCATGAAAATTCCAAATCAATTCTTCATAGAATTAGAAAGAACAATTCTCAAATTCATTTGTGTTAACAAAAAACCCAGGATAGTGAAAACTATTCTCAAAAACAAAAGAACTACTGTGGGAACCACCATCCCTGACCTCAAGCTGTACTACAGAGCAATAAAGATAAAAACTACATGGTATTGGTACAGAGACAGGTAGGAAGATCAATGGAATAGAACTGAATACCCAGAAATGAACCCATACACCTATGGTCACTTGATCTTTGACAAAGAAGCTAAAAACCACCCAGTGGAAAAAGGACAGCATTTTCAACAAATGGTGCTGGTTCAACTGGCTGTCAACATGTAGAAGAATGCAAATTGATCCATTCTTATCTCCCTGTACAAAGCTCAAGTCCAAGTGGATCAAAGACCTCCACATAAAACCAGATACACTGAATCTCACAGAAGAGAAAGTGGGGAAAAGCCTCAAACACATGAGCACAGGGGAAATCTTCCTGAATAGAACACCAATGGCTTATGTTCTAAGATCAAGAATTGACAAATGGGACCTCATAAAATGGCAAAGCTTCTGTAAGGCAATGGACACTATCAATAGGACAAAACAGCAACCAACAGATTGGGAAAAGATCTTTACCAATTCTACATCTGATAGAGGGCTAATATCTAACATATACAAAGAACTTAAGAAGTTATACTCCAGAGAACCAAATAACCCTATTAAAAAATGGGGTACAGAGCTAAATAGGGAATTCTCAACTGAGGAAACCTGAATGGCCAAGAAGCACCAAAAGAAATGTTCAACATCCTTAGTCATCAGGGAAATGCAAATCAAAATAACCCAGAGATTCTACCTCACACCAGTCAGAATGGTTAAAGTTCAAAAACTCAGGTGATAGCAGGTGCTGATGAGGAAGGGGAGAAAGAGGAACACTTCTACATTGTTGGTGGCATTGCAAGCTGGTCCAACCACTCTGGAAATCAGTCGGGCAGTTACTCAGAAAATTGGACACAGTATTACCTGAGGACCCAGCTATACCACTCCTGGGCATACACTCAAAAATGCTCCAACATATAACAAGGACACATGTTCCACTATGTTCATAGCAGCCTTATTTATAATAGCCAGAAGCTGGAAAGAGCCCAGATGTCCTTCAATGGAGGAATGGATACAGAAAACGTAGTACATTTATACAATAGAGTATTACTCAGCTATTAAAAACTATGACTTCATGAAATTCTTAGGCAAATGGATGGAACTAGAAAATATCACCCTGAATGAGGCAACCCAGTCACAAAAGAACACATATGGTATGCGCTCCCTGATAAGTGGATCTTAGCCTAAAAGCTCACAATACCCAAGATACAATTCGCAGACCATATTAAGCTTAAGAAGAAGGAAGACCAAAGTGTAGATGGTTCAGTGCTTCTTAGAAGGGGGAACAAAATACTCACAGGAGGAAATATGGAGACAAAATGTAGAACATAGACTGAAGGAAAAGCCATCCAGAGACTGCCCCACCAGGGGATCCATTCCCATATACAGTCACCTAACCAGGACACTATTTTGGATGCCAAGAAGTGCATGCTAACAGGAGCCTGACATAGCTGTCTCCTGAGAGGCTCTGCTAGAGCCTGACAAATACAGAGGTGGATGCTCTCAGCCAATCATTGGAATGAGCACAGAGTCCCCAATAGAAGAGGTAGAGAACGGACTAAAGGAGATGAAGGGGTTTGCAACCTTATAGGAAGAACAACAATATCAACTAACCAGATCCCCCAGAGCTCCCAGGGACTAAACTACCAATCAAAGAGTACACATAGATGGACCCATGGCTCCTGCTGCATATGTTGCAGAGGATGCCCCTGTTGGACATCAGTGGGAAGAGCGGCCCTTGGTCCTCTGGGGATTCAATGCCCCATTGTAGAGGAATGTCAGTGAAGGAAGGCAGGAGTGGGTGGGTAGGGGAACACCTTTATAGTGGCAGGGGAGGGGGCTTGGGGTAGGGGCTTTCCAGAGGGGAGAACTGGAGAGGGTAATACATTTGAAATGTAAATAAAGAAAATATCCAATAAAAGAAAAATAAGGAGTCTGACTTCACTGTGTGTGTGTGTGTGTGTGTGTACATACCAGACTAAAAAAAAATCTGTATAGTACATAGAAAGCCATCCAAGATGATACAAAAGTAGTGTTTATAGTATAGGTTGTAAACTATGACTTTAAGCTTCTGATCTTAAGTACTGTTAGAGGGGTTATAGGAACTCCAGCTTTCTGTATTTAGTAAGCGTCTACTGAAGGCCTATCACAAAGCATTTACTAGCATCATTATGGCCTCTTTTCCTGTCCACCTTTCACTCTTATTTACCTGCCTCTCTGATCTCAGAGGAGGCCCCTGTAAGTTATAGTTGGCCACAAATTTTCTGTCTAGGCTCTTTGCCATCTTAATTTTATAACATCCTCTGCCTAATGTATCAGAATGATTCTAAGAGTTCTTACCTGAGGTTTAAGAGACCACACAGTCTCTAGTTCTCTCAGAACAATTCTGCCATGTGAAGAATTCTGGGCTAGCTTGCTTGAGAGGTCACATGCCAGAGAAGCTAGACACCTGGTCAACATCCAGCCTAAGATGGCAAAGCCATCTTAAACTCCTCAGCCTCTGCTACCTTTCAAGCTGGCTCTGATCTCCTGAGTGCACCTTTGTGGCAGCACAAAGTCTCTGCTGCAGTGGTCCTAGATCCCTCCCAGGCAGAGTCACGACTTGATGAATGGTTTCAGCGTGATGTGTCGAGTGCTTTAGAAAGCAACAATAGGAATCCACTGTAAACTTCTTTCCATTTAGGGTCAACCTGTGGCTAACAGTTGACATTTCCTCTTTTCTAAGTCTTTATGTTATCAATAGTTTTTTTTCCTATAGTTTTTTTCTATATTTGCTATCATCAATCTCTCTGCAATTTATTTTCATAAGAGCATGCTTTAATTTATTTAAAATACTTCCCGGCCTGGAGAACTTTTGTATCTGATACGCAATATTTTTTAAAGAACAAAACCACAAAGCTATTTTTAGAAAACTAAGGTTCTGTGATACTCAGAGGATTTAGATAGGCATTTGGAAGAACGGATTGATGTTCTTTATCCTATTCAAATTACTGGAAGGAGGTTCAGAATTTAAGGGTAAGGAGTCATCTCGAGTGTCATGTCAAATATCATTGGATTCATATTAGTTCTAAAATTTACAGTGGTAGTCATTATAATTAGGAAGAAGTTTAAAGACACGGCACAATTCTAACACCTCTCTGGATGATTTAATGATACATAGGGAGCTTATGAATTTCAAGAATGCTGCTTTGCTGAGTGTTGATGTGGTAGATACTGCAGATAAAATTACCCATGGTCTGAGGTCAGTATTTTATTTTGGTCAAGCTTAAAGAATGGCATATATAGTTTGATCAGATTAGCCCCTTTTGTCTTGGGAATACTTTTATTCCTGCCCATCACGTTAAAGCTTTTCTTTAACATCAACATGTTGGCAGCCAAACTACAAGGCTTGAACCTGAAAATGGACCCCTCCCCCCAGACAGACTTATTAAATTAACAGGCTGGCAAGCCAAGGACGGGTAAGATTCTGCACAGAGCCTTACCAACCTAAGACAGAAATGAATTGCTTTGGATAATGCATATTCCATGAAGGGTAAGGAAGGCATTCTTGTCAGAAGCACCTAAGACAGGCTCAGTCTTGTTAATGAAATAAAAAGGGGGGAGAGGTGAAGAGCTTTTAGAGCTGCTTGGCAAGAAGCTGACATGGGCCAACGACAAGGAAATGGGCTTCAGGCAGGAATCTGACATTAGGCTAGAACAAAGAAGTAATTTCAGGTAGGAATCTAAATCTTAGGCTACAACAAAGAAGTAATCTCAGTCAGGAATCTAAATCTTAGGCTAGAACAAAGAAGTAATTTCAGAAAGGAGTCGAAATTTTAGGCTAGAACAAGGAAGTAGGCTTCAGACATGAAAATGACTTTGGGCTAGAACAGGGAAGTAGGCTCAGATACTTTGGTCATCCTGATAAGCCCTTAGAAACAGTGATCAGGGGAGTATCCATGTAATTGGGTGTAATGCCTTGCTTTTTCTCTGACTAGTTGTGTTTATTGTATTGCTTGTTCCTTGACTACTTGCATCTATTGTATTGCTAGACCCTCAACCTAGAACTGACCTTAATAAATGCATGTAATTAAAATAGTATAAAAGCAAAAAGGAGGAGAGGTGATGGGATAGGTAGTTCTAGGGAGGGGAAATGGGATGACATCTGTATTGTAAATAAATATTCAATAAAACAAAAAACAAACAACCCCCCCCCACAAAGCTAACCAAACAAAAACTCCAGGTTTATCTTCCTCACTTTCGTACTTTCAGTTCATTTCCCAGACTACTACTTTCCAAACAAGGATCTTTCTTTCAGCCATAAAGCTATCAATGATGTCCTAAATGTCCAATACAGTTTCTTTGGTTTTTGTATCACTCAATCTCCCTATGACATCCAAGAACAGTGATTATGTTGAGATTTAGTCTTTTGCTAGTGTTGTAATGCTAAATATTGGCCCCCAAGATCTGGTTGCCTCAGGGACGAGGGAATCTTCACATGCATCAAGTGATGCAATGTAATCTTGCTCCTTAATGTAAAAATATTGGTTGAATAAAGATGCCCACAGCTACAGCCTATAGCTGGGCAGAAGAGAGGTAGGTGGGGCTTTGTTGTCCGTGGCTTGAGGTCTGAGATGAGGAGCCTGAGGAAAAATAGAAATGGGGAGAGTAGACACCATGGGGTAATGGATTGTGAGAACTGGCCATGAGGGCTGGCCAGTCAGAGTAAGACAGCTCTGGCAGAACACGGCAAGTTATATCTTGGCATTATTGGCAGAGAAATAGACATAGCATCATAGATTTGTGCCCAGCTCTAGTGCTTTAAAGACTTATTATAAATATAAAGGTTGTGTTTTTTATCTAGAAACTGAATGATCGAAGGCAGAGTAGCACCTCCTGATTGAGATTAAATAATTACTACAATGATGATAACTGTACCCAGCTAGACACTCCCTTTTATTGGTGCTCATGTGTCTGTGTATGTGTATGTAAGAAAGTCTGAGGTCAGTGTTGTGTGACTTCTTGAATTATCCCCCACTTTATCTTCTTGAGATAAGGTCTCTTGTTGTATCTGGAGCTTACTAATTGGTTAGACTGGCTAGCCAGTAAGCCTCTGCAAGCTCATTTCTAATATAGCTCAATGATGCCTGCTTCTCATTATCTGTTTCTTTGTGTAATTGTTTCCACATTAGACAGGACTGATTTGTGTTTTACCCCTGGGAGGTAACAGAAATGATAATAACTTCTAAGCATGAACACTGGCTTCTGTCTCATTCTGTCTTAAATTCTTTGACCTAGACAAAACCAGTTGCCACATCAAGAGAATACATAAGCAACTCTATGGAAAGATGCTTGAAGTGAGCACCTGAAACCTCCTACCATGAGCCACATGAGTATGACATTTTGGAAGTCAATTCTGCAGCCCAGTCAAGCCTTCCAAGGGCTGGACTACAGCTCTGGTTGATGCCTTAATGACAATCTTTTCAGACCTTGAGTTGTAACTAATAACCTAATTCTGAAATTCCTCACTCAACAAAACCCTTTGATGACAACTTCTCTCTCTCTCTCTCTTTCTCTCTCTCCTCTCCTATTTTCTCCTCCTCTTCCTCATCCTCCTCTTCTTCCTCTTCCTCCTCTTCTTCCTCCTCCTCCTCTTCTTCCTCCTCCTTTTCCTTCTTCCTGTTCTAGGTACTCAATTTTTTTTTTTTTTTGGTGTGTGTGTGTGATAATTTGATAGATACCATAGACAATTAAGAGGGATTTTGTTATTTATAAACTGGTGCTTTTATAACAAAAGCCCAAGATGTAGGAGGGAAACTGGAGCAAAAAAGAAAAAACACCTATGAAGGCACAAGAAAGTATTAGTGGATACCTAAGAAGCTTCAAAGAGAAATGACCAAAGAGAAAATGACCAGAAACTCAGAGGCTGAGGCAAATGAGCAGGGATATTTGCTCAGAAGTGTCAGGAAGTTCATCATCAACACAGTTACCTACTGTGTCATGGAAAGTAGCCAAAGGGCTAAGAAACCAAAGAAAGGATGTAGCTGTTTCCAGACAGACAGTGCTGAAGCTCCTCCTAGATTCTACCTCCAGCTTGTGCTGAAATCCGGGAAGGATGCATGAGATTAAGGAACCATCCGTGGATAAAAGGAGGCCAGAGTTTGCTAGTTGTGAAAGTGCCAGCTTTATCAGATGGAAAATGACACTAATCGACATGACCAGGAACAGTGGTCTAGAGATGACAGAGTGTGTGCCTATAATATTCTTGGTTAGGAACTCATGCATATTGAAACTGGTGTCAAACAAAAGAGACTCTAAGATGCTAAAGTGAAATGTCCTTCAGCAATGTCAGTAGGCATCCATTTACTGCTGTGTCTACAGGTCAGGAGGTAATGGGTTGGTCATGTCTTCATGTAACAAGACTATAGATAAGGTGTCAGCTGGACTCTTATTCGGAGAACCAACTTCTGAGCCTGTTCCAGTGGTGGCCTTATGTTGAGGGCTCTGGCCTCACACTGGCTGGTGCTGGCAGCCATTTCCAGGTTGGCCAGCTAGTGTAGAAGCTCAATGCCCCACTGTCCTACTCACAGGCATTATGGTGCAACAGTTTGCTTCCACACGGTCGGCAGACTCTTATGTCTCTCTTTACAGAGGTTCTGAACCTCTCAGGGCTTTTATCTGATGAAATTAGGCCCACCCAGTATAAATTAAAAACTAGCCACTTCAGAACCTTAACTGTATCTATAAAATCCTTCACTATGACAGCTGCTTTAAAGTTTATGTTTGATAAAGCCAACATCTGGATCCTTGTGGGTTGGAATTGTCTTTTACTTCAAAATGAGTAGCTTTCCTTTTCTGTCTTGGATCTCTGAGGTGACCTTCTGATCTACTACAGTTAGATCATGTAACACTGTAAACGCTACGTTATAGAGGCTGTGTATTCTAAAGAGTGCTGATTTTGGAGTAATTTATTTAAAGTAGTACGGAAGACTCTCATGCCTGGGTGGGAGACAGTTCAGTTCAAGTTTGAGATGCAAGGTGCCTGCAGTCTTCCAGCATACATGTGTGGCTCACAAGAACAGCTGGGTCAACTTTATACATATCACGATCCAACTTTATGGCTTCTCTCCTTTCCAGGGTTCTTTCTTCATTCTTTAGCTGTGCTGGTGTCCTGGGCTAGAAAGATGACCGGTCACCCTGCATTGCCATAGTTTTGACTCCTTCCCAAACTTGCCCACATTGTTTAGAACCCAGCGTCCTCAGGCAGTTTCTGGCACTGTTCAGAATTCACGGCTGCTAGTCACTGAGAAATTGGTTTCTTATGCATTTCCTCAATATGTCCTCTGCTCTGCCAGGGCTCAGGCACCACCATCTTTCCCAGCCTTAGCACATGCAGTAGTGTACAAACTACTTCCTGTGTGTGTTCTCCCCTTGTCTGTATTCTCACCTCTACCAGAACATCTCTATCAAGTGTGTGCAACTGTGGTGTTCTCTGTTTACATTACCCCACAGCTGCCCGCGGCTTCCTGCCGAACACAGGGCATCTCCTCAAACAGACTGGCAGGCTCTTTAGGACAGAACTCCTCCAAACAGTGTTAAGCTGAAATTGGCTCATAACTGATTATGAAAACCAGTTCCCAAACAGCCAGAAATCTCTAACAGGTTGTTAAAACTCTGGCAGCCTGAAGTCAGCTACTGCAGGAATATTTATATCACAAAATTAGTCAGGGTTCCTACCACTGAAGGAAACGCCATGACCAAAAAGCAAGCTGGGGAGGAAAGGGTTTATTCTGCTTATACTTAGTGATGATCATAGCTCACCACTGGAGAAAGTCAGGATAGGTTCTCAAACTTAGAGGCAGGAGCTGACACAGAGGCCATGGAGGGATGCTGCTTACTGGCTTGCTTCACAATGTTTGCTCAGCCTGCTCTCTTATAGAATCCAAGACTTGCAGCCCAGGGATGCCTGGACCCTCTTCCATTGATCACTAATTGAGAAAATGCCTTACAGCTGGATCTCAGGGAGGCATTTCCTCAACTGAGGCTCCTTCCTCCCTGTTGACTCTAACTTGTATCAAGTTGATACTAAAGCCTGAAAGTACACCAACCCATTTTAAGGACCTGTCTCTTTAGTGTGACCTACCTTCTACCCTGAATTACAATGAAATAATACTGAACTTCCTTGACCATGATATGATGATTACATCTCCCACGCTTTGTGTGGTGTGCTTTCCATGGCAACCTGTACTCAGTCTTCAGCCTGGCCTGTGCTGGGTATAGATATTCTCACCTCTATGCTATCACAGCCTGAAGACAGCATTAACTTGCTTAGCACAGCATATCAGAGCTCTTGCAGCCTTCACTCAGGTTCCCCTTTGGCAGTTCCACACATGGACTCTGCACTGGCACAAAACTAGATATGTTCCCCTACTGTGCCCTGTTGCTATGCCTTTGTCCATGTGCTTGGACCACCAGCTCTATTCTCATGTCACTGGCTTAGTTACTCTTTCTCAGTTGAGAATACATTCCTTACGACACTGTTCAAATTTAATACACACAATAGATCAAAAGAAACTAACCATGACCAATTAAAATATGGATAAAAAGATAGGAGATGAATTAAGGTGGAGAGAACTAATGACAGAAGGACCTGTGAGGACATGATGATCTTGCTGTCTAACACGCCACTGTCATAGCTTTCTCAATATTATAGTATGAGGATGACATTCTATATCTAGAATTTAAATTCTTTTCTTGGTTATAGGACACAGCAACTATTTATATTTTCTATATAAATACTTTGAAAATCCTGCAATCTATTGATCATCATATAGACTCGTTAGATTTTGCTTCACTCTCCTTAAAAGTAAACATTTTGACACCTTTCATTTTTTCAGTGTTTGTGAAGTTGTGATGAATATTTAATGTAAATCTTTGCTTTAGTTTACATCCTTTTCTAACAAGAGACTACTAAGAAATTATGGAGTCAATTTTAATGAAGTCAAGTTAATGAAGGCTTATTTTAATGCTTTGAAGATTCTCACCCAAGGAATCCTAAAAAGGGAGTTGTAATTCCATCAGCAACTTGTATATAAGAGCGACACACAGACAGACACACACACACAGAAGTGGAAGGGGGATGTGTGAGTGTAGGATCCAGGAAGAGTTGAGGGTGGGGTGAATAATTTATTGTATATATAAATGACATTCTCGAATAATTCATTAAAAATTCCTGATCATTTGCCCTTTTTAAACCCTAGCACCATAAACAAAACAAAGCTAGCTCTAACACATATGTGCACACAGAGAACACTTGGCAAACATCAGTGTTAACCCAGAATCTTTTCCTGCCTATGTCTGCCTTTTTAGTTTTTAAATTGTGACTGAGGCAGTAAGGAATCTGTCCTTTCTTTGGATCCATCTGAACAAACACATGGTATGAATGCACTTGAAAGAGTGGCAACTGAAGAGGACTTACAAGCCAGTTCACAGAATGGACAATTTGCTGGAATCATAAGGCACTCTTGTCCTCAAAACATGCTGTTTTCTTATGAAAATGGAAAAATGATCAGATTTCCCCTTAAAATAGTTCTACATCCCAAAAGGGAACTAGAGAACTTTCTAAAGCTCACACTGACTGGTACAGAGTCAGAACAACAAAACACTTTACTGCCGACAAGCTTGTTCACTGCATGTTTACACCGATACTGTTATCATTTCTTACAGTTTTGAGATTTTTTTCCAAGCACTGAAGTGATGGGAATAGCACAAAGGTCAAAGTGAGGAGACCTACAAATCAAATGTTTAGCCTATGGAAATCTATTAGCCATAAGACCTAAAGCAAGGATTGGTACATGGGATTATGGGCAAATTGGCCATTTTTGGATAGCTTGTGAACCTTTACATTTTTTAAATTGACTTTCAAAGTGATTTTATTAAAAAATTAAAAATTAGATTTACTCACTTTTATTTTATGTGTGACTGTTTTGCTCACAAGTATGCTTGTGTACCATGTGCATGCTTTGTATCTAAGATCAAAAGATGGCACTGGATCCTCTGGGACTGGAGGTATGGATGGTAGTGAGCCTTCATGTGCGTGCTGGGAATCAATCGAACCTAGTTTTCTGTAAGAGCAACAAATGCTCTTAACTACTGACCAGCTCTGCTCCACTTAGAACCTTTACAATTAGGTTGAAAAATAAGAAGGCGAAAGAGCAATTCAACACATGTGAAAGTAGAGTGAACTTAGAACTTCATCTATAAATAAAGAGTCGCTGGAGTGCAGCCTCCTCATCCCTTTATGAACTCTACTGTGCTCCGAATGATGAGAAGCTGCAACACCACTTGTAAGACTCTGGCAGCCGATACATTAGCTACCTTATTAACTACCGGATCCTTTGAAGGACAGTTGCCAACACCCGCCTTTAAGGTAGGCCTTATAATTTTGGCACTATGTGTGTTTACTGAATATTTCCAAGATACTCTGTAGGTTTTCAAAATAAACTGTCAGCTAGCTACACTTACAATTTAAGGGATGCGCCATTTCCATGAAGTTATAAACGACTTTTACATCCGTTGTAGAGAAATTTTTGCCATTTTAGATATACTCTCTAGAGCCCATACCCTCTTGTTTTTACATTGTTTGATTTAATTACTAAAATTAAGTGGTAGCGGTGCTGAAGCAACGGCTTGGGTGAGGGACACCGACTACTATCACAGAAGGTCTCCTTCAGTTCCCAGCACCTACACCACGGCTCATAATCATCCTGCACGCTAGTTACATCCACTACATCCAAATCCTCTCTTGACTTCTGTAGGCACTAGGTACTCACAATGGTGCACATACGCACGTGCACAGAACACTCTTACATATGAAATAAAAATAAGTCTTTATACTAAAACAAACTAAATCACTAGTGGTTGCAATTCTACACCTCTAAATATGTGCACGATTCATAAACTGTGCCATCTGAAAGTAAAGAGAAGTACAAAGTCTTACATTCAAAGCAGAGGTTTTCCTATACCAAGGGCAGATTAACCAGAGTGCTAGAACCAGAGAGGAAGTTGTTTACGATAGCTTCTACATAAGTTCTATAGTTTGTGGAGGTGTTGCTCTATCTGGCTTGGTTAACTCACACAAGGCTGCCCTTATCTCTGAGCTGCATACACTTACTCATATTCTGGGAGGATGCCATCAACTTATATTTCTAGGATCTAGATTCAACTCTGTATGACAGGAAATACTTCTTTGAAGACCAACTTCTTGATGGTGATTGTGGTCACCCAATCTATCTGGAAAGCTGAACTCAGGATATTTACAAGTCCTTTGTGGTGGCATCTGATTTTGCGCAGCTGAACATGTTTAATTATTCCCTAGGAAACAGTTCCACTCTTCCTTTGTTTGTGTAGGCAAGAAATTGTTGTGGAATGTCCAACATTTTAAGTGATTCTGCCTCATAGCATGTGTTAGAAACTATATGAGAGTTTATGACTTCTCAATTCTAAAAGGTTTCTCAGCTTCAGATTTCTGGAATTGGTTGTGTCCGTGTTACTTCTTGTCCTACTGGGATTCAATGTTGTTAGCAACCTTCTGTGTGGTTCTAAGATACCCTGACCTTCTGAAACCTTTCCAGGTGTTGCTGCCACATTCTTGATCTCTGCAATATGAGCTGCATTGTTTAGTGGAGTGAAGTTCTATGAACTTTAGAAATCCTTCCTGAGACTATGAATTGACTAATACCCAAGGTTGCATAAACATGCATACACAAATGTTCCTAAAAGCAAGCTTGTGGGGCAGTTCAGGATATGACTTGGAATCTGGAAAAAGGAACATTTTGCTCACTATGCATCTGTGACGAGTTCCAGGTGCAGCTGAAGTTAAGTGGCTGGATTTCTGATCCTCAGATGTCAGCTCTCGTTAGAGCACAGCAGTGTGTGCTGTTGGGGATGTTAGGAATTCCACGAGGACCCTCTGGGCCTATTAAGGCCTCTGGCTTTAGAGGGTCTTAAAATACATTTCAGCATACATAGAAACAAAAAAGACAACATTTTCTTTTAAAGGAGTCTGATTTATTAAACATAAAGTTTTCCTTTTTGGGCTAGGGATGGGATTAGTTTAGCTTCACATTAGCTTAGCTTGCCCTTGAACTCACTATGTGGTAGAGGATGGTTTGAATTCTTTGATCCTCCTTCCTCAACTTTCCGAGTGCTGGGATTACAGGTGCACTATCACAACCAGTTAAAGACTATGCTTTATACCAACAATTTATATACATTAAAAGTTACAGGAGTCAAGTTTGGTGACACAGTTAAAACTTTGCAAGGGTTTACACTTGGACCAACAATCCTATTACTCTGGTTTTAGGCTTACATAGTCTACTGCATTAGAGATTTCTCAGTCCTTTTCTTAAAACCTCACAGATTGATTAGTTTGACGGATGAATCATGCTGCCAAAATATAGGGAAAGAAAACAGGATTGTGGATATAAAACTGCATATATAAACTAATAAACTAATAAAAGGCAAGTTCTCTTATTTTTAAAATATGTATGGCAATAAGCTACATAGAGATGCTGTGAAAGTAAACTAGTATTTAAAAAAAAAAAAACAATATAAAACCAGCAGTTGTAGTGGTGGCAGTGGCCATCCATTCTTGTTTCTCACTGACCTCCCCTCTACCCAGGAACTGCATGTCCCCACAGTCCTGAGCCATCTCCTAGGATCAGCCCTCCCAAATGAGCTCCAGTGTTCAGGAATCCTGTGGTGATTGCAGAGAGCTGAGTGTCTTTCTCTTTTGCTTTGCTAGCTGAGCCCTGTATCTGGCTGTGTGTGGCTATTGTAGTGTACAGGCACACTCTACTGTAGTTACTCTGAGGCACATTTCTTGTCACTTGTGGTGCATTGCTGGGATGCAGGGACCATGGAAGGCTACACAGCTAGTGCTACTATGGTTGGGCTTGCCTGTGTACAGTCCTATGTGTGTGTGTGTGTGTGTGTGTGTGCTTCTACTTTTGTGGCTAATAAAAACATAACAAAAGAAACAAATACAACATCCTAATCTCACACAGGGCAAATGAAAACTCTTAACATGGAAACGTTTCATGAGGAAAATTGGAAAATATGTATGATCTAGGGTAAAATTATGAGTGCTATATCATATTGTGTGAGAAGCTTTTCTTAAGAATTTGTATTAATAGGTACTGGAAAGACAGTTTAGTGGTTTGGTTCCCAGCATCTATGTCAGGCAGCTCATCTCCAGGGGTCCTACACTTCAGTATCTGTGGACACCTGTAGGGTACATACCTACCCTTACTCACTCCCACACACATTATGAAAAAAAAAATCTTTAAAAAGAGAATTTGTATTACAAAAGCTTAGAGTTTTAATGTCCTGTTAGATTAATTTGATTTAAAATTAAGATATTTAAATAAAGAATATTTCATTATATCTATATTTCCAAATTTTATGACAACAATGGGGTGATTTCATGTGAAAAATCTCAAAATAACTAAGAGACAGGAATCTAGCTCTTGGGGTACAGAAAAGAAAAGAAAGGAGGTGGAGTCCGAGGTGGAACAGATTCTGAAGCTGGCCTATGACCACATGGGAAAACTTGCTCTCTAATTGAACGACCTGCTTTTAATCACTAGCAGATAGAAGTTTATTACCCATAGTTTTAGAAATACACTATTCTTGGGAATACTTCCTAGGATTTCCTTTTCTTATTTAAGACTACATCTTTGCATTTAATTCATCTGTAGACTATCCCTGCAGGGCACATCTCTCTAATTATCCCCATCTAAAGTGACAGGAAAATGGAATTATACTGCTTGGAAAACAGACATTCTTTGCTATGTCTTTTCTCAGTTGCTCCCCAGGGCAAAGTTTGTCATTGTGGTCACTTCATGATCTTGACTGTGACTTTCTGCCTTTCCTATTGACAAGCATCTGCCTGGTCCAAAGCATGATCAGAGGAAATCTGAATAAGTGGTTAATATGCTGAGTATCTAGTACTGCCTGCTTACCAAGCACCAGTCTGGTTCCTTACATAGAGCAGGGCTAGTTCATTCCCGTTCTGGAGATGGGAAAAACAAAGCACAGAAGTACAGCACGCTTGCCCAGGACAGGACAAGATCTCTGCTCTAGAGGCCTGTCTCTCCCCAGCAGCACCCATGCTTACCAGGGAGCATGGTCGGTGAGCATTCTTGGGTCTCTATCAGATGCCACTACACAGAGAAATAACCACACACAGACATAACTGCAGAATAAACAAATCCTCAATCTGAACAACGGCTGTTTGTAAGCCTGATTCGCAAATACCTGTGGGGATCTGTGAGAGCGCCAGCTGTACTGGTGACTATGGAGACTCGCCAAAAGAATATTTTCATCAGTATCCACCTGGCCAAACCGCAGTGTCTCCTGTGTGTCATTACAGATCACAAAGTGGCTGAAGACCAACTCTTCTACCTCAGGGCATTTATTCTGGAAGAAAAAGAATATGAAAGCCAATGTGTGTATCAGATTAATTACAAGATGTTTGGCAGCTGTCTGCCCAGTGGCCATTGTTTTAACACACAAATGCTAAAGCATCTGTTGTCATTAGCTCTGGTATACAGAATATTCTATACTTTTAGGATAAGCACAACAAAAATATCTTAAAGACATCATACGTTCCAGGAATGTGTTTTGATTTATACTCCGACAAAATAAATCATACACACAGAAGAGAAAAAGAACAATGAGATCCCACAAACATTTAACATTTCTTAAAACGAATTAACATGCTATAAAGAGTGCTGGGCTGGGCTGTGCACATTTCTGAACAGAGTACCAGAGGCTAGAATTACCATGTTCCCAGCCCTCTAAACTCTACAATCAAGGCCAATTACCAAAGCCACAGTTTGTACCCTACAGAAAGTAAGGATCATTTAGGTTATTACAATCTTGGGTCCCTTAAGAGAGAGGGAGGGAAGGAGGGAAGAAGTGGGGGAGGGAGGAGAGAGGGAGAGAGGGAGAGAGGGAGAGAGGGAGAGAGAGAGAGAGAGAGAGAGAGAGAGAGAGAGAGAGAGAATATCTGCATAGGGAGAGATATAAATAAAACCACAACTTTCCCTCTATTGTTAAAGAGGCTGAATGTATCAACTCCAGAACCCATTTAAAGGCCAAGTTGCAGTTTTTAAGAGGAATGATGTTAAGTTGAGAAAGTTTCAGGATCTGTTTCATTCAGCAAATGGGTCAGTAGCTAATATACCCCATTAAGCAGCTAAGGATCATCTTATTAGCACTAGGTTTCTATGCTGATACCTCTTTCTCAGCCTAAAGGCTCCCTACTAATTGTGACATCAAACAAACAAACAAACAAACAAACCCAGTTGACATGGTTTCAGGGAAATTTAAAAGCATAGCTAAGAAAGGGACCAACTTGAGGATCTAAACTTCCAAGTAGCTTACCAGTTTGCATGTAACAAGAGATAACAGAGCAGATGCCTCTCTCCTGTGGACCTCTGTTTTCTGGCTCAGGGTCTAAAGAATGCCTCAGTAGAGTTTTCCCCTTTATTGAGGAGAGGGGAAGTAAATGGTGACCTAATTCAGAAGCAAGATAATGCAGGGGATGAGGAAGCCTGAAGCCCAAGGAGTCTATAGTAGTACGCAGGGGTACTCAGCCAGGTCAGAGACCAAACCTAGAACTCCATCAGCAAAAAACTGGTGGAAACAGAATCCAATCTCCGCCATGCAGAATACCAGGTGGGTATTCTATGGTTTCAGGCCACGAGGAGACCTCAAGAAACACATTCTACCAGATGCTCTTGAGGAATGCCACCGCCTCCTCTTCCTCCTCCTCCTCTTCCTCCTCTATAATCATCTATCCATTCTTGCTTAACCTCTCAATTCTCATGGTGCAGAACCTTGCTTGATAGGCACATTAATCCACAAAGATTACTTGGGCTGAGACCCAAGTACTCATGACCATTAGTGCTCTCTTACATGAGTTTTAACTGTTACTCATGAGATTAAAACATGCCTGCTGTTTGGTTTCAAACAACAGCTTTACTTGGACTGTGCCTAGAGCACTAGCTGTATTTCAAGCCTCCGTTTCTACAGTACTCTAGCTCTGCCCCCCCCCCCCACTTCTCTGGCCTCAGTATTATTCAGACAAGCATCAAGCTGTTTCCTGCCTCAGTCAGTCAGTTCCTCTGCCTGGATCTCTATCTCTTGTTGGATTGGTCTGCTTGTTTTTGGCCTCCTGGCTCTTGTATATAAAGTCAGTTCCTCAAAATAGCTCTCTGCAATCCTCCCCAGGCCTGACTAGGTTCCCATTTGATGCTGACTATTCGTCAGCTTGAGAGTACCTGTTTGTTTGTTCCATTACCAGGAGAAGGAACAGGTGCTACATCTTTTACAACTTTCCCTGAAATACTCATAGCAATTCCTGATGTTTGAGCACTCAATAAATACTTAGGAAACAAACAAACAACAAAAACAAATCTTTGTTTTCTAACTATGCTGGGAAGTGAGCTCAGGGCTAGGAGCACGCAGGCAAGCACTTAACCAACGAAACACACCCTAACCTTACTCTAATAATAACACTGGTAAAGCATGTTGACTTTGTAAAAACTAAAAAATATTTTAAAAGTGAACTTAAATATCTAATTTTATGCTCAGATATAATTGCCAGCCACAGTTAGAATGAAATTTTTCAGACAATCTTTTTTTTTTTTTTCCTTCTGGATCTCCTGGCTGTTACTACTTTATCCAATCCTATTTAATGTATTTATCTAAAATCTTTAATCAACTAGAATCACAGTGTGTAATTAGTTTTGATGAGATTTTTCCACTTGGTATTATGTAATCAAAATAAACTACTCTCCTTGTAAACATTTCTCTCTCCTTTCCATGAGAGTAAAGCGTGAAGGAGAGGGTGTGACTCCAACTCCACTCAGTTACACATCCTGAGGGTAACATTCACTTTTCATAATGAATTGGGATCAATTTTAACACAGAGGTTAAGTTACCAGCTAGAGGTTGAAAAAAATCATATTTCTCTTCTCATCCCTAAAACCTGATGAGGGTTTAAGGGAAAAATGTAAGTTAAGGAACACAAGGGGGTTGTTTATATTTTTCTAAAGAAATCTTGAAGTCTTCAGGGAACTGGTTTTCAAATGTTCCTTCATCTATGGAATTTATTATAACTATAATGAGCTTCAACATTTCTTGGAATGTTTTAGATTCTGTTATATTAAAAAGCTTATATTAATTTATATGACATCATCTATACTGAGTCCCAGAACGCTTGCAAGAATTTGTAGTTAAATGATGGCTTATTCATATTTTAAGTTCATGTCATACTGAAGAAGAAACTACATGGCTATCTGTACGTCCAATAATTAAGAGATGTGAGTATAACCTCCTTTTAAATGTTATTTTGTTCAAACTAGGAAAACTGACACAGAAAGTAAAAAGAAAGTGGTATTTTGAGTTCATAATTTAGTTTCATGAAAGGAACCACCATCATTTCACAGACACACACACAAATGCATGCATGTGTGGGGAAGGGAGGGAGGGAAGGAAAGAGAGAGGGGGGAGAGGAAGAGGGAGAGGCAGAGGGAGGGAGGTATGGGGAGAGAGAGACAGACAGAGAGACAGACAGAGAGGAGAGAGAGAGAGGGAGAGAGAGAGGGAGAGGGGAGAGAGAGAGGGAAAGAGAGAGAGACAGACAGACAGAGAGAGAGAGAGAGAGGGAGGGAGAGGGAGAGGGAGAGAGAGAGAGAGAGAGCTCTATAACCATAGAAATCAAGAACTAATGAAAGATGATGTAAGTCTGAACTTATGACCCAACAGTAAAGGACCAAAGTGTATCATGCCTGATAACGTGATTCTAAAAAGTAGATGGAGAACTCAAATGTTTTATTCTACTCATTAAATTCATTTTCATTGTCAATAACTATACTATATGTCAGCATTATTAAACATATAATAAAATTCAAGTTTCAGAATAAACTTCCTTCTAAAGACAATAAACTACATTCAGGACAGAAAAAATGAGCACAAGAAGCCTTTATCAGCCTGTTTCAACAACAAATGTCCTCTGATTTAACGTAGTGGACTTTCATATTTACTTTAGAATACACAGGGTCCGATGCCTACCACATTAAAACTTGGTGGCAAGTACCCTTGACATGGGAGGAAACAAGAAAATTATAGCAACAATTACGGAAGCATATCCTCTTGTGGCTCATGTTAACATTGCCAAATCCCTGTATAAATCAGAACCAACTATTCATAGAATGTACCTGTCAGCAATCTGCTGTGTGACACATGGCTCTACTTAATGGAATATTCCTTCAAGGCACTGTGCTAGCCAGTCAGTTATTCTCAGTCTGATGTGGTTTAGAACATTTAAATATTTATGTACCATATTTTATTTATGTGTATAGCTGTGTCTAGGAGAATTTTTTTCTCTGTAAGAAACTGGTATTTTGAAGGGCATTTTGCAGTAGTTGCTACATATGAGTTTGCTTATAAAGCTCTGATACTAAGACAAAAAATGTCCCAGATTTAAATGTTCTATCAAGAATTCTCCTCTATTTTCTACGTTTGTTTTTTATTAAATGCATTGTCCAGATATGAAAAAAAAAAAAAACCCAGAAATTGGAGCTATGGAAGTTTTTTTCACATTGCTATTTGAACCAGCTGCAAAGATTTCGATCACACTAGCTCTTATTTTACGCATGTCCTTTGCAACATGAAAACCATGGAATGCCCTTAAAAAAGACTTCAAATACAAACCAGATGTGTTATCTTCTTTCCCTTTGCTTTTGCAGTACCACGTTAAGCAATTAATTCCTTAGGCTTGTATAGGTCTTCATGCATATAAAGCAAACATTAAATTTTATTTCTATAAAATCTAATTCTCATAAACATTTTAGGTTAGAGAACTTGAAAAATTTAGAACTATTTATTTCATAAAATTGTTTCCATAAAGATCCTCAAGATAGTCTTATAAAAATTCCCCCCAAGTTCTCTTCCTTGTCCCCAGGAAGCTTCTTTACAGGAGCAGATGCCCTCCCACACCTTCTAGTGCCTGCCACTCAGAGAGCTCAACACAGAAGGACTCAAGCCATCTCCACAGTGGCATGGAGCACACACAAAGTGTGACACATGTCTCTGTAAATGGTGACTAAATGTGAGTGAAACAATGAAAATCAGTACAAAAGCAGAAGGGACTTGTTCTGCTATCATCCAAATATTCTGTGGGACTGTTTCCATTGTGTTGACGCAGGCCGTCTTCCCATTTTAAGTATGTCATTCACCATTGGTTTATATTCCATCTGTTTTCTATGTAATTTCTTATATAAGATATAAGAAACAATTATTAAAGTTATTACAATTCTCTATGAATATAAGAATCCAATCCTCAATGCTTTCTAGTGAATAGAAAAGGCAGGATGTCTGCAAAGGAAAACCAAGACTGCTCTGTTTCCAGGTTCCAGCCCATGGCTCATTCAGATTTTTGTTTGGGAACTTGGAAGCCTTAATTTAAGTCTTAATTTCTACAGTGGGCACTCAGACTGTCTGGTACATACCAAAGCTGAAGCTTTAGCTAAACAGAACCATAGCACTTCAAAAAAAAAAATTATTGGGAATAAGTTACTCTCCACCCAGATATGGAAACAGGCCTTAAGTAGATGGCATGATCCTGACACATGTGTCAACCCACGATCTCCAGAGTCAGTAAAGAGAACTCTACATCACTTTATCTAAGTAGATGCCATGACTCTGATGAGTGTCAACCCACGATCTCCAGAGTTTTGTAGAGAGAACACCTGCATCACTTTTTCTAAAGAAAGTGGTGCCTTCAAACCCTTCATCCCTCATATTTAGGTTTGGGTTTAACTTATAATTAAATGATAACATTGAGTGCGCAGTAAAAAGATCACATGAGGCCAAACTGTAAATGCTTCTGGGGTGTGCATACCTGTTGCCACGCTTGTATCGCAGTGTTTAGGGAATGAACTACATGCTGCCCAACGTTGACAAGCACAGAGTCCATGATCACAGAGCAGTCCAGCAGCTTCTGCACCCCATCACTGGAAAGTGCCATCTGTCCACAAATGCCAAAGGGCTTCACCACACTTTGCATCGTGACGTTTCTGCATTCCAGAAGTTTACAATCCACCTGAGATGAGAACTGGATCTCCTGGCAGACAGGATCACTGTTCCACTGCCGAAGATACAGGTTTGGTTCTCTGAAGGAAATGATCATGTACTCCAGTTCAGATGGCACATTTTTATCAGAAATGAATGGCTGTAGGTGCTGTGGTGAAGCTTTTAAGAAAATAAGAAAAGTAGCAATTAAGATGTGACAATCCTTCATAGAAACAAATGAGGTGACATTTAAATGATTCACTTTGTTCTTAAATTTAGTTTAAGATTAATATTAATAGATTTAAACAACTGCTTTGAAAATGTTAAAATCTTTGAAGTACTGTTTGACATCTGAAAATACATTGTTTTGTTCAATCAGGTCTCTTAAACATATAGTGCTCAAAGGTTGTTTTCAGTTCCATAGATAAAATGTTTGATCACAATAACAATTAAGAGGAGACAACCATCTAAATCTCTGTATCTACCAAGGAAACTCTAGAACAACACAAACACGACTCTAGAAACGCAACACGCTCAACAGCAGCTGTAACAGGTCAATCTCTTCCTCTTCTCCATTACATATAAGTTGAAAACCTAAAACCTAAATCAAACTGAATTAACTAGAAAAGTGTTGATACTTAACACAACACTTGAGAAATAATTATTCAAATAACACTGGGAATTTATAGGAGCATACTTTTGCTACATCGGGAATTTATTTATATTCCTTTTAGATGTATAAAAATATGAGTCTTGTAATTTAATGAGAATGTGACCATCTTTTATAGAGTGGGTACCTTGAACTCAGGTGATAAATACCAAGTTCTTTTGGGATCTATTTTCCACTAATGTAGGATACAGACTAAAATATGCATTTCTTTCAAAAAGATCTTAATTGGTATAACAGTAAAACCTGCAGCTAAAACAAAACACTTCCTTAAAAATTCTCTTAGAAAAATATGTCTAAGAAAGCATGTCACTACAATGCCACTCACTGAGGAGCAGGGCCACACCTGCTGCACTCCAACAGCTTTGGAGTGGCTCTGGGTGTCCAGTGCCCATGCTGGGAACTGTGAGGTGCCATGTGGGGAACACCCAGGACCACGACAAATGGCGCTAAGTAAGTGTTCTCTTGATGCTGAAGCGATGCATACCTGTGCCTAGCTGGTCCAGGTGATGGCAAAGACGAAATTCCAGGTGAGCGAACTGGAAGGATATGCACAGGGATGGGACAAACCATGGGGTAAAACATGAGTCGACTCTGGTGCAAGCAGCCAGGGCTGTTGGAGTTACAAGTGGCTCGCAAGTACTTTGAGAACCGGACTCACTTGCAGAGCTATGGAAAACAAAAGACACTCAGCAACCTCCATTTTCCGATATCACAGAAGCACAACGTCTTTTTAAAAAGCCTTTAAAGCCAGCACTGAATACCCTACAATCGATATGTTCGTCACCAACTCATGTACTACTACCACACAAGAGCTTTTTACTTTTAAATTCAGTTTATGTTGAATATTCTACAAAAGACTTGAATTATTTGCAGAAAACTTTCAAATTACTCTTCAGCCTCCACTCATGTTGACTTAGATCAAATCCAGTTTTTGCCTATACTCTCTTCACAAATCTTATGGACAGTTTGGTGTCCTATGGTAGGGGAAACACAATTCTGAGTATGCCTCACTCGGCTGTTGGAAATATTAACCCTTTCTGTGTCGTGACAAATGTCTCATGGCTGCTTATGTCTCTCTCTTGTCCATACTTATATTCTCTGAGGTCATCTAGACTCTTTATTGAAGACCCAGTGAATACTGTATTAAGTAGCATAAAATTATAACCATGCATAAAGAATGTAGTCCTTTGGACAATCAATCACACTGCATAAATTCTTTCTTCATTTGCCTATCCTCTCAAAATTACATTCTATGGTCATCTGGCTAACATGAAGAATTGAGGGCATCCAGTTTCAGAAGCAGTAAACCATTGGCTTTCAAAAATCCACAACCCAATTGGTGACAAACTGCCATTTATAAACACCACACAACAGAATCATCTCCTGGAGAAGGACAATTGATGTGCTGTGGGAGTAGACACAGGAGAGAACTCAGGGCCTTCAAAACAATCTATAACTGACACCATGTTTTTGGGTTGAAATATATGGCATAATGAGTTCTTAGGGAATGTGAGACTATTTAAATTGGTTATTTTGGGAAGTGAGATGCTTGCACTGAACAATTATGTTACACTTCTGCATTATTTTGGACAATGACACCTCATTTATCCTTGGTTTCACCCAGCAAAATGTATAGGGTACAAACAAGAAGAGTACCAGCCAGTTAAAGGTTCAGTAAGTGACTTCTTTTATTCTTTTGCTCTAAAAGATGAGGGGGGAAAACAAAAAAATAAAGAAAGTGACTTGAAGTTTGTGGGCTTCTGGGTTGTACAATTTGAAGAATGGAACAAAATCAGGTACCGACAGTTTGCTCAGACATGACACTCAGCTGTCCTGTACCCTAAGCTGAGAGCGCTACAGTGGGAGGTGGAAACCATCTTCAAGTCCCTTTCCAGAATCTAAGCAGAGAGGAGCAACATGGGTTCTCGGCAGCAATTTCAATGTGACCATGTAAATGTGGAACAGTGGTGTTCTTAACATAGCTAGTAATCAATACAGCTTACATACTAAAGTCATGATTATATTTTGAAAGAAAACAAAAAAAATCAAACAGGAGCTTTTAATTTTTTTCATTTAAGTTACTCTTAATGCTATTAAATCCACAAATATGCTAATGTTTTATTCAACCTTAATTTCTAAAACACATACGATGACCATACAAACATCTACTCACCCCCATCAAATGGGGGACTAGCCCATTAAACTGCAAGTCAGTAGGTGTTTCTCTATAGCTAATTCTAGGAAGATTTATACAGAACAGAAATTAACAATGGTCTTTACTTGCTAACTCACAAGGAAACACCTTCAAAACTTCATTTTGTTCAAGTCTTTACACAAAAATGTAGGAAAACTGAATTATGCAAACACTGAATTTTTGATTCTCGGTCTCATTACTACAATCACTGGGCAGCGCACCTGATGTAATGAACAGAGAAAAAACCGAAGCTGCAGCACATGAGAAACCTCAGGGATATCTGGTTAATTGATGCTACAGTGTGTTAATCAATAGCTGTACATTTTGTAAACTGTGCTAGGGAAGCCCTGAACAAGAAGAGTTTTCTGCTTAAGCTGCAATAATTTTTTTTGACTATGGATCATCATTCGTTTTGTGGTAGATTTTTATAATTCCTCAAAATAACCTGCAGCTTTTCTGACAACTCCTTGCTTTCTCCTGCTAAGAACTGTAGGCCTTTTCTTGCTTTTTAAAAAGTATTACATCCAAAATGCTGCCCCTCCCTACCTCACCTCACAGGGCTCCCTTCTTCCTCCCCATCCCCTTTGCCTCTGAGAGGGTGACCACCCCCCAGCCCCCAGATCCCCACACCCTGGTGCATCAAGTCTCTGCAGGATTAGCGGCATCCTCTCCCACTGAGGCCAGACAAGGCAGTCCTCTGCTGTATGTGTGGCAGGAGCTAAAGTCTTCTGCTGCCATAGCCACTACTATAGCATAGGGACTGCCTGAGTGTCCTCAACCAACACTGTCCCCACAAATGGGACCATAATTGGATTGCTGTTGTCAACTAAAACTTTGAAAATCATTATAGTTTCCACCACCACCATAGTCACCTCCACCAAAATTACCTCCTTCACTATAATCACCACATCCTCCCTTACCACAACTTCCAACACTTAGTTTTCATAGCCTGGCCCACTTTTATCGCTTCCTGTATTTTATAACCACGACCACTACCACAGTGACCACCATCACTTCCAAATCCATTATATCCACCATCACTACCTCTATAATCACCTCTGATGTCACCATCTTTACTACCAAATCCTCTTCTATTTCCATAATTCCAGCCACCACTATAGTTAGCACCATCCCCTCCAAATCCATTATCCAGTGCCCCTACCACCACAGCCTACTCCACTACTATAACTGGACCACCACCATAGTTGCCACCATCTCTTCTTGGTTCTTTGTGAATTTCACATCATGCACCCCAATCCCACCCATCTCCCCCCCTGAAGTGCCCTGTACTTTGATGAGGTAACCTCTCCTTTGAGGAAATGATTTTCCTCTGCATCTGCTAGTTCCCTGGAAGGTTGGTGCTCTTTGACTAGTAGTAAAATCAAGACCGTACTTCTCACATAACTCTCACTGACAATATGCTACTAGGTAATATATTGGAAGGTAATTATTATTTTTTTTTTTTTGGTTTTTTTGAGACAGGGTTTCTCTGTGTGGTCCTGGCTATTCTGGAACTCACTCTGTAGACCAGGCTGGCCTCGAACTCAGAACTCAGAAATCCGCCTGCCTCTGCCTCCCAAGTGCTGGGATTAAAGGCATGCGCCACCACCACCCAGCAAAGGTAATTATTTTTACAGAGCCCAGATGACATAGAAATAGAATATATAAAGTTAAGAACATTATTATTATGAAACATACAAAGTAGCCAATGAAAGACATTGTGAAACTACACACCAAAATGCTAGCCAGAGTTACTTCTGTGTAGCAGCTCCAACAAACACAATTATTAACACAAAAAACACTCTCAGAAGAAAAATCATTTGCCACTATTTACAACATAAAGTAGACATCAGTACAACACACTGTGTTATGATTATTACATATGGACAGAATTAAAGTTACACAAACAAAACAAGACAATGCTTGATTTTCAAAAGCACTGGAGTGGTGTATGTCTTCCTTCCCATTAATGTTTGAATGTTATCCAGTGAGAAAAGAAAGGGAGTAGACCAGGAGCTATGGCAGCAGGCATTAAGCCCACGAGGTGGGCTGGAAGGTGAGACAGTCAATGTTAAGAACTCGCTGGCCTCACAGAACTCGCTGGCCTCACAGCACACGCGGGCTCACGGCACACACAGGCTACTGCCCAGGAAAGGGCCCTGATTGAGGCCTACATTCTTTAACTTTCACAAAAGCACAAGCACAGAACAAGTAAACCAGGAGACATGCTATTTGCTGAAGTTATTCTTCTTTACTGTAAGTTTATAAATACGCCAAGCAGGCAAATACCAGAAATGGGCATGCTATGGGATTATAATGTGGACTAAGAAGTTCTGGAGAAATGATTCAGAATACTGAAGCCTGCAGCTTCTGAGACTCATTGTGACCAATATAACCTCATGGGGCAACGTTGGCTCTTTGAACTTGGTTGGCCATGTTTTCCTAGTGTCTGCAGGTTTACCTCTTAAAGTTAAAAAAAAAAACTTTAAAGATGAACATATTTGAAAACTTTGATTTTAGGTATAGACAGTTACATTTATGTAATTTTCATTTTCCTGCCCTAGGTTTATCTTCATAATATTAAGTTGTACATCAAGATACTGAGCTATTTCCTCTGTGTTTTGGGTTCTGGATAATAGAATTTCTGTTTGTTTGATTTCATTCACTATTTTTACTTGACAATTAGGGAACAGGCTCTTTTGCCATACTGTGAGTGAGACAGCAGCAGTGAGCTTACCTCCTTGTGTCTACAGTTCAGGCACACAGGAGTCATAGAGATCTACACTTAGCCTAGGGAAGAAAGAGGCAGAGGAGACAAGACGCCTGCTGAACCATTCTCTGCCCCTCTCCTCCCGCTGTTACCTTTGGTCATCTGTTGTATTTTGATTGTTGTTTAGGACGATTCTCCACAGATCTGAGGATACCAGTTTCTTCTGGTCATGTACAAAATTGATATCTGGCAACTGCAATTCACAAACTTTGCTTTCAGACAGACTGAATTCTTGAAACGCAACAAAAACCTTCTGGAGTTCATCCCAATATTCCAAACTACAAGGGACCTATAGGAAAACAAAGAGACAATGAAAAGTTGTAAGTCAGCAATGATGGGGCTGAGGAGATGGTTCAGAGCTCTTGTAGGGAAACAGGGTCCGCCTCCAGCACCAAGATGGCCGCAGCTCATAACTGTCTGCAGGACTCCAGGACATATGGCACCACCTTCTGACCTTTGAGGGCACCACGCATGTACATGATGCGCAGTTACACATTCAGGCAAAATACTCATATACATAAAATAAATTTAATAAATTATTAAATTTTAAAGCTGATAACTTTGATTTTGGAAGAACAAAGTATTGCTATGTATGCAACAAAACTTAGGAGTTAGAAAAAAAGCTTAGCTCATAAAAATACTCCAACATATAACAAGGACATGCTCCACTATGTTCACGGCAGCCTTATTTATAATAGTCAGAAGCTGGAAAGAACCCAGATGTCCTTCAACAGAGGAATAGATTTAGAGAATGTGGTACATTTACACACTGGAGTATTACCCAGCTATTAAAAACAATGAATTGGAGAAATTCTTAGGTAAATGGATGGAACTAGAAAATATCATCCTGAGTGAGGTAACCCAATCACAAAGGAACACACATGGTATGCACTCACTGATTATTGGATATTAGCCCAGAAGCTTGAAATAGCCAAGATTCAACTCACAGACCACATGAAGCTCATGAAGAAGGAAGACCAAGTGTGGGCGCTTCAGTCCTTCTCAGAAGGAGTAACAAAATACTCAAGGGAGCCAATGTGGAGACAAAGCATGGGACAGAAACTGAAGGAGGGGCCGTCCAGAGACTGCTCTATCTGGGTATTCATCCCATGTGCAGTCACCAAAGGTAGACGCTGATGTGAATGCCAGGAAGTGCATGCTGACAGGAGCCTGATATAGCTGTGTCCTTACAGGTCTGCCAGAGCTTGACATATACAGAGGTGGATGCTCACAGCTAATCACTGAACTGATCAAGGGGTTCCCAATGGAGGAGTGAAGACTGAAGGTGCTGAAAGGGTTTGTGACCCCATGAGGAGAGCAACACCACCAACCAACCAGAGTTCCCAGGGTCTAAACCACCAGCCTGGGAGCACATAGGGAGGGACCCATGGCTCCAGCTGTATATGTAGGGGAGGATGGCCTTGTCAGGTATAAGTGGGAGAGGAGATCCTTGGTCCCATGAAGGCTGGACGCCGTGTGTGTGGGAATTCGAGGGTGGGGAGTTGGGAGTGGTGAGGTAGGTGGGGTACATCCTCATTGAAGCAGGAGGAAGGGGGATGGGACAGGGGGTTCCTGGGTTGGGAAGGGTTAAGGGGATAACATCTGAATTGTAAATATAATATCCAATAAAAAACAAAAAAGCATGCATGCTAAGACAGGCAAGACTTAATGACAGACCAGAGACTACTGGTTCAGATAGGAGGGAACTCTTACAAACCAAGTGGGCAGCATATGGAAGAACACACATGTGCTTTAGAGAGGTACAGCAGTCTGGCTCAGCTGTGCCCAAGGTCTACTCAGTACAACATTCGCCTCCCCACCCCCACCCCCGCCCCCGCTGCCCCAGGGGCTTCCTGCAAGGCTCTTGGTAGAAGGCAAGGGTAACTCAATGCAAATGTGATGTTCACCTTGGTGTCTAGGCTGTCTGTAACGTTGTCTTTTATTTCTGACTGAGGAGTCTTAGGCTTTCCACAGCACTCATGAAACACCTTTCATAGGGCTTTAGCTTTCATAGGGCTAAAGCACAGACCCCAACAGCAACTATTCCACAGAACAAATAAAACTGTCTAATAGACACAAAAAGCCACCATCACTAATACTTAACAAATGTGAATGTAAGCAAATATATAACAATGACATTAATATTAATCAATGTACTTATTAATGAATGTGTGAAATATCATAGCAGCTTAAGAAGACTGACAGCTCTGCTTCTGGCACAGGTATGTGAAGACCCACACTCCTAGGGATGGTGAAGAAGTGCTTACTTCTACTACTTAGCTTATATCGAAGTCTTTGTTCTCATGCGACTGCAATGCAAGAGGGCATGTGTACGTACATGTGTCTCTCCTATGCAGTTTACATGGTTGTGTATGTACTTCAAGAGTATTGGTAGGAAGAGTGGAGACAACTCACATCTACTAGTGGGACTGCTGTAGATTTACAGAGTGGATTAACACACATGGTCAAAATGCGTAACAAATACCATATAACAAAAGATACAGAGGATATGTCATTAAACTTAACATTTTAGTTTTAAAATGACATGTGGTTAATCCTATTTGTCTTAAAAAGTACTCTTCTAGATGTGTTCCTGTTTTGGAAGCATTCCCTAGCGGCCCTTCTCAGAGATGGTAACTACCTTTCTGTGTCGTCTCTATTCCTAGTGTCCACAACATTGGACCCTTAACTTGTTACGTACTAGACTACACTAGACTGAGACCCCAGATGAAGAAAGAGCATATCATTTTAAAATTTGTCTTTAGCATTTAAAGCAGGAAAAAAAAAAGCTTCCAAAGTAAGCCTAATACTTCCTAAGTGATATTTAATGTATTTTACTCTCACCTAAAATGTGAAGGACAAAGATCAGTATCAAGTGCTTTCCTTAATCACTTTTAACATTATTTTTTGAGACAGCATATTTCACTGAATCTGATTGGTTTGACTGTCTGGCCAGCAAGACTCAGGGATTCTCCTGTCTTTGCTTCCAGCAAGGGGATGATAGGTGAGTGGCTATACTGGCTTTTTATTAGTGCTGGGGATTTGAACTCAGGTCCTCAGGCTTGGTCAGTGTCTTAAGGTGATATTTGCTATAATGACATTTCATGACCAAAAGCAAGTTGGTGGGAAAATGGTTTATTTGGCTTACACTTCCATACTGTAGCCCATCATTGAAGGAAGCCTGGACAGAGACTTATACATGGCAGGAACCTGGAGGCAGGAGCTGATGCAGAGGCCATGGAGGGTGCTGCTCACTGGCTTGCTCCTCATGGCTTGCTCAGCCTGCTTTCTTAGAGTTCCAAGGCCCAGTAGTCTAGGGATGGCACCATCCATATTGGGTTGGGCTCTCCCCCATCAATCACTAATTAAGAAAATGCCCTACAGACCAATCTTATGGGGGCATTTTCTCAACTGAGGACAGGGAAACACACACAGCACAGTTGTGGTGCTTATCAACTCAATGTGGCTATGGTTACCTGTACAACACCATATAAGGTGGGGTCTGTCGGCACTTCATCATGGGAGAAGGACCCGAGTCTGGCCTGTGGGACTATTGGCAGTTAATGGCTGCAAGAAGTGTCATCTTGTCAGGGGTGTAGCCACTGCTAAGTTACTCACAGTCCAGTAAATAATCTCTCAGCCATGTTTATATAAGCAACTATAAGTAAACTCCGTGGATTTTATACAAAATGAAGACAAATGCAGGAGATATTCTTGGGAGAGAAAGGTTTCAGCAGGAAAGGAAGGGACATGGAAGGGAAGGGTGACACAAGGTTCACTACACACATATATGAAACTGTCAAAGATTTTTCTTTAAGTGAAAAAAGATGAGCAGGTGTATTTACCTTCAGTACACTAAAGCAAAAGTTAATATGGATTGTTAGTATTTTAAAGATAATTTTATTGGGTGTTCCAAGTACCACCTGAACAATTTACTGAGTGAAAAAAACCCTCTATAGAGGGTCATCTTCATCGTTTCATGCTAACATTTGAAACAAAAAATCTCACTAGTGTTCCACGTGGAAAAACCCTGGTCCTGGGCATCTTCAGAGCTTCCTTGTCTCATAACGTCATGTCAAGACTCACGTTTTCAAATTTTATCTTATTTTTTATTCATATATTTTTCTCTCTTTTCACTCTACAGGTCCTTTGTATATGTTAGTTTCCAGTTTAGTGTTTTTATGAGATTCTGGAGTGTGCCGACGAGTGGGCCTCTGCTTCTGCAGCCTGTGCCTTTGCTTGGGCTCCTTTTCTTGTTTGCTTTGCCCTATTCTAATGTGTTACTTTTTGTTTTGTCTTAGCATATTTATATTTTATTACTTATCTTTTAGAAGCCTGTTTTCTTTTTCAAATGAGAGACTAAAATGGGGGTGGATCTAAAGAGGTGAGGAAGAAGTGGGAGGAGCAGAGGGAGAGGAAGCCATATCAGAATATATTATGTGAGGAAAAACAAATCTCTTTTCAATAAAAGGGAAAAAAATCCTGATCCTGACAAATAAAGCAGTGTTTGGGCAATGTAATGAGTAGAAGCTATACATCCCTAATCTGCAAAATGAGGCAAATAAAACTAAATTGTTTCTAAGCCAAAGTAAGGATTTTAATTTTATCTTAATGCCATTTGGAGAACATAAAAATGATGCAGTAAAATTTACATTTCTAAAAGACTCTAGATAATATAGAAAATGAATTTAAGCAGTAAGTATGGAGGGAAGGCAACCCATTAGGAAATTTAAGGTGGAGATATTAGAATCTGGGTTAGCAGAAGAAACTCCTTGGACCTAACAGTCAGTCCAGACCGCTCAGATACGAGAGTGACACCAGGTCAAGGTGGCCTGAGCAGCTGTGTGGGTGCTGACGGCATCCACTGGGATGGAGACAGGTGATTTGCCTCTGGATCTGGAGAGGAAATCTGTGGTGGTATGGGGCCGAGGAAGGGCAATCATGAGTTCTCCTGTGGACAAACTTGGAAACACCAATAACTCTCTAGTAGAAACGGCGAGGTGGCGGCTATAGCAGACTGCATGGGGTGTTAACTGTGTGGATGCACTGCTCACTCCAGGTCATCCTGCCTTAGCCTTCCATCAGGGGCTACTATGGAAGCACAGTGACCACTGAGGTTTGGGGATGAGTTGGGGATGTAGACTGGCTAGGAATTTGAACTAGGGAGCTGACTGGAGGATAGAGAGGAATAGATACAAATCAGCCTTTAGACAGGAAGGGATAAACCGCAGTTTAGATAGTGACCAGGGAGGAGGGAAAGCAAGGGCCATGTTGCAACTGAGTCTTGATGTACAAGAGACTGGGTCAATGGCTGAGGATTAAAAAGAAACCCAGAGCTACGTCTTTCAGACTGTTTTACAGCCATGCTCATGGCTGAATATTCTTTAGGAACTGTAGCTGCGTAGGGGCTTGCATACAGCATATCCTGAGCAAGGTTTTAAATGGTTCAATAAGCTGGGGTATAGCTCTTGCTCAGTGTGAGAGGAGTCCTGGCTCACCCTTCTGTACTATCTAGCCACACCCTCCACTAATGAGCAGGGTCAGCTTTAGTGCTGTGCTGGTCTACATCACGGTGTGCACCAGTTCTTTCATTCAGAGGAATTTGCACGGGCCCATTTGCAAACAACCCCACTTTCGGCTCCCTCACTTCCTTTGTCTCTCAGTTAAAGCTGACATCCCCCAGCTAGTTTCTAGATAAGTAGTGACATAACAAAACTAACAATTGAACATGGTCACATTGTTCTTACAGCTTCATATGGTAGCAATTAATTATTCCCAAGGAAGAGTTGGCTCTGTTTTGTGTGATCTATTTAAAATAACTTTAGTATGAGCTTTTAGGTTTGAAAGAGACCATGTGAATGATTTTTAGTTATACATCTATAACTAAGGATTTATTACTAATGCCTGTACTGAATAACTTGAAAGAAAGATGACTATTCCAAGAAAGGTTGGTTGCCAAAAAATAGTTTAGAGAGCCTGACTATCTAGTACTGAGTCATGGGGAGTGGGAACAAGTAAATTGGTTTCCCTGGAAGACATTCCACATGGAGCACATGGTACATTTCAAATGACTGTCAAGATTATATTTTTTTATTACATTTTGTTTTCCTATTCACTATTTGACAGGATCTAAAAAATTAGCCAGCCATACATAATAAACTGCACTCTAAGCATATGTGGCCTTTGCATATGAATATATTTTATGCTGTATATCTGCCAGTTGGTAAAAGCACATCTATTTATGCATTTAAAATGTTATTTCACAATTTGTTTCCACTTGATGGCTAATTTGGGAAGATTTGCATGTGTGTTGGCCATTTAAAAATATTTTTGGTACAAAGACTATTCTGGCACTTAATTTGTTTTTATTACTTACTAGTGCTGCCAAAACTATTAGCAGTTACAGCACCCTGTCTGTCCTCGTGATGAGCAGTTCCCACTTTGTGCAGTGGCTGCTGTGAGGCTGTCACCCCTCTGTGGGCTCAGTCCCATGACAGCACCCACGCACAGGGGCAAAGGGACTGTCTGTCCTGAATACCCATGCTGCCAGACAAAGAGACCCAAGTCCATGCCTCTGCCTCAGTTGTCCATTTCTTTGTCCTACCATCAACAGACAAGCTGGATGAGCACATAGGGCTGGTTAGTGAGTATGAAAGCCTTTTCTCCACTCCTGACTCAGGTACTGATGCTTGCTCATGGACATTCTATTACTCCTTGCTACTCCCAGCACACGCATCTCTGAGGATGTTGAGACACCTGATGATTTCAACAGATGGAAAATACAGTAAAGACGACACCCACCTTCATTGTATGTGTACATGTGTGCGTTTAAGTGTAGAGGTCAGAGTACCGTGCTCAGGAGTCAGCTCTCTCCTATTTGTGAAATCTGGGAAGGGAACTCTGGTTGTCTAGCCTGAGCTATGGCACCTCTAGTCACTAAGCCACCTTGCAGTTCCTACTTTTCTTACTATAAGCTTATTTCTTATTATTAGCCGAGTGAGGAAAATATCCCTATTTTCTATTTTGCAGATAAGTTCACTGTGGCTGTAGAAGGGAACTTGTTCCGAGATGAAGTCAGCAGCTATGAAAACTATGCTCCTTCATTCTTCTTCTTTTTTTTTCTTTTTTCTTTTGGTTTTTCAAGACAGAGTTTTTCTGTGTAGTCCTGGAACTCACTCTGTAGACCAGGCTGGCCTTGAACTCAGAAATCCACCTGCCTCTGCCTCCCAAGTGCTGGGATTTAAGGCGTGTGCCACCACTGCCCGGCTCTTTCATTATTTAAAGAAGAAAAATTTTATATGTCATTTGTCACTTACAATTCCTTTTTGTTCTTGAGAATTTCACATTATACACCTATTTTGATCAAATCCACGCTCAGTCTCTACTACCATGCCTGCCCTCAGCATCATGTGTATTCTCTCTCTTGAATCCACCATGCACACTCAGCACCTGGTGCAGTCTGTTTGCGAGTGACTGGAGGACCATTTACTGGAGCATTTACCTTTCATGAGCTGCATCCCTGAAGAAAACTGACTCTCCCTCTTTGAATACTCATCAATTATGAACAACTTCTCAGCTAAGAATGAGATTTCATGAGCCCGCCCCTGGCCATGCTGTGTGTTTGGATGGTTTGCCCTTGTGCAGGTCTTGTGCATGCAGTCAAAGTCATTATGTGTTCTTATGTGCTTTCGGCTTTTTAAAAAGTAGATTCTTTGGAAGAAGAATGAATATAGAATACATATTCAACTTCGTCATTTCCCCTAGGCATTTAAATTTTACTCAGCCAGTTTTAATTCAAAGTATTCTTTCAACAATTTGAATGTATTCTCTTGCTTCTTAGCTCAATGGTATTTGATAATAAATCAGGTGTTAATCTTAAGGATTGCCTGTATATGTAAGGAGCTGCTCCTCTGGTTGCTTCTAGGATATTTTGTCTATGTGGCTATGTTTAAACATATTCACAGGAAGTTCAACAAGCCTCTTAGAGACATAGGCTTGTGTCAATCAGTCTTCATTTAATCAGATAGCTTTTCTTCCCTCTTCTCTCTTGCCCTGGACTCCCACTCTGCATGTGTACGTGCGCGTGATGGTTTGCCTCAGGTGTCTGATCTGTGCCTTCTCTTCACCCCATGCCATGTAGACTGGATACTCTCAGCCAACACATCTCCACTCATCCAGTCCTTCTAGGCCAGTTGAAGTGTGCCATGTAGCCCCTTCTACTGAATATATTTACTAATTATATTTTCCAATTCAAGAATTTCTATTTGTTCTGATTTTTTCACAAGTTAAGCATACCCAATATGAAATCCTAAAATACTCTGCCATTGAGAACTGTTTTAGGGCTGAAGAGCTGGCAGAGCTGAACTCCCAAGAAGTAATTCTGTGAGAGGTGCAGTCAAAGCACAGGGCACACACAGCACACAGTTAGTAAATGTATTGAATGTATTGCAGGAAGTTACCTCCAGGCCACAGGTATAGAGCATATATAAAATATACATGAATTTCATACTTAACTTTGGGTCACATTTTCAATACACTTCATTTATATTCAAGTAATATACAGCCCCAAAACCTGAACTCTGAAATCCTTCTCATCGTAAACATTTCAGACAAGAAATGCTCTATTTATATTTCCCTTTCTGAGTGGGCCATCATCCTCATGTCTGCTTTTCTTTCTTTAGACATAAATGGCTTGTGTCTGACCGGTGCAATGGGGAGAGCTCAGAGTGAGCACGAGGTCCTCTGGTCCCAGCACTGCATGAAAGCAGGAAGGTGCTGCTGTTCATCAGCTCAGTCCCAGGGAGGCAAAGACAGTCTGGTCTCTTCCCCGGCCCTGCCAATCTTCCCTCCAGTGTTCACTGCCGGCTCCTCAGGGACCATCTACTGACCGCCTTCACCTCCAGTCTGTGGCCATACGTTCTTATCTTTGCATTTCTCAGGAGATTTTGCTGAAAGCTTTGTATTTTAATATTTTAAATAGTAACACACAATACCAACTTAGAGAATCAGATCTGGCCCTTTCACATGGCCGTCTTCACTGCATCAGTGCTTGTTGCTAGGGCTGAACTAGACGTGTGAGGTTTGCAGTCTCTGCTAGGATGTGGATGTGTTTTGTCCCTGTAAAGTCTCACATAGGGTGGTAACCTTGGTCCCTAGTATGCTGCTATACAGCTGCTGAAGTCTCACATGTGGAGCATGTCCTTAGGTCACTGGAGTGCCTTCAGAAGCATAAGGTTGTTAGGAAAGCCTATCTTGCCCTTCACGCTCTCTGTAATTTCTGTATTCAGTCATGATCACCTGAGCCATCACCATACCTATATAAATGCTACTGTTAGGCCCCTGAGCCTCCAAAACTGTGACGTGAGTAAAAATTGTTATTTCTATAAATGATCTGCCTCTGATTATGTTTCAATAATGGAAAACTTACTAATACAGTTGTGTAACCATTAGAGTCTCTGCTTGGTTACTCAGTGCTTACTTCATGATGAAGAAGACATTTCCTGAGAGACTGGGAACCAATAAGCCTCCAGTTGTTTGCTAAAAGCTCTTTGAACCTGCTTGGGCATACCATCCATTCTGCCTTAGCCTCCACCTCCTTAGACAGAACCTCATGGATACAGGTTAGAGTGTGGGTCCTATCAAGTTGTTCCTGATTCGACACACTGTCCTGAGCATGGAGAACAGAGCTATGCTCATGAAAACTCCATGGATATCTTATTACCCAGAGTTTCCTCTTAAACTTTACTGTTTATTTTGCCTTTCACTGATTCAAATAGCTTCAAAATTAACCACTTATCTCTAGTTAGTTTGATGCACATCCCCAGGGGTGGGTGGAGCTGCTTTTTGTACCAGGAAGTTCCTAGTACCTTTGACACAGTAACTGTTATCAAACTTACTTTGATAACAACTATTATTTTTATTGCATTAAAATATAGAAGTGTCTATCCTGCATTTATGACAGCGTGAAGGTGGTAGTAAGACCGAATCTCTCCCTAACAGGGAACACTAGGAAGACAAGAGAAGGAGGTGAGCAATGGCCGAGGAGAGAAAGCAGACAGGTGATGGACTGAGGCTGAGATCTGAAGACTCAAGAAGACTTTCCCAGTGACCCAGAGATGAGGTATGTATAGAGACATGATGAACACACAACAGCAGAAATGTTAAAACATTATTAAGTTAAAACAAGCTTTGCTCCTATGCAATGAGAGGCATTTGTAGTCATAAATATGTTTGGGCTTACTAGTCTTTTTGAAAGTTAAGACTATTTCTTACATGCAGTTATTTATAGTGCAGAGAAGGAGACATAATCATATAGAATAATGAAAACTGAGCACAGTTTTTAATTGGTAGTAAGAATGTATTTTGACCACAAAATCTGCTTATTTTGTGTTTCCACTTCATTGTAAACATCTACCATTTAATGAGGTAAAATGTAAATGTTTTTAATGTCTAATGCTTCTGCTTATTTTTTATATGTATCTGCCTTTTAGTCTTTTTTTTTTAAGAAGAAAAGCTTTTTTTGGATATTTTATTTACATTTCAGATGTAGGAAAAGCTTTTATAGATCATCAGCTAATAGAACTCACATGGGTATGGATATGGGGACACACACACACACACACACACACACACACACACACACCCTTATAATATTGGAACCAGTTGAGAAACCACAAGTATTCAAATGCAGGAAATCATGATTTTATAACATTTTAATATGATCTACTCTTGGGAACCAAAGTTGAGCAAACTCTATTTCTGCACAGGAAGTATTCTGGCACGCAGTTGTGCTATGCTGTGGTGCGGGCACAGCTGTAGTCGTCACCTGTAATGCCCCACTGGTATTGTGGCTTACTGCACTGCATCAAGACTCCCTTCCTGTCCGGAAAACCTCCAAGTACAAACAAAACTCTAAGTCCAGATTTTATTTTCCCTTGGTATCAGAATATGGTAATTTAAGAGCCCTGAGAAATACTTTTTAGTGTTTAAAAGGAAATGTGTAACATTCTTTTATTAGGATCTCTGTTTGGGTTGGTTTTTCAGAAAACTTAACATATGACCCAGTTATCTCATCAATTTATCAAGCTACCAGGTTTCAAGTAAATGCAGGTGTATGATATGACATCTTTCAAAATCACATTCTTCCCAAAAGAAGAGTGATATTGATATATTAAAAACTTCTGCAGAAAAACTAACTTAAACACAGACAACTTTACTAAAATAGTAAAAAAACCAAAATTAATATAAACCCTAAATTCATAATATGTTTTAATCTTATTTCTAAATATTCAAGAACTTCATTCTTTTTTTTTGTTTTGTATTTTTTTTTGTTTTTTTTTTTTTTGAGACAGGGTTTCTCTGTGTAGCTCTGTCTGTCCTGGAACTCACTCTGTAGACCAGGCTGGCCTCGAACTCAGAAATCTGCCTGCCTCTGCCCAAGAACTTCATTCTAAATGGCCTACTGTTCACAGCATATGTTAAAGCTCAACAATTACCTCATTAATTTTTAGTAGGTTAAACACACTCACCACTTCTTGATAAAGTAGCTATTAACAAATATGCCTCATCACACACAAATAAGTGTGTATAATAATAAACGTATTATAACATGGTTTTGTTAGTCTATAGATCATACTTATCAGTATTAATAAATTGCTTTCATGATAAGAGAAAATTGGGGACTATGGCCAAGAAAATCCACACACAGTTCTTGACTTCAGGAGACTCAGAATCATAATAAAAAATTAGTCGATACCTTGGGTTGCCACCCAAGATTTGAAAAGTATTTTTAAAAATGTATTTTTTTCTCATGATATACAAATTCCATAGCTTTCTGACAATCCTGAGATTGTCTTCATAGTCTGAATTAACACAGCAATAAACACCAGCCTAAAAGATGGTGTTCTACAGAGATGCCCAGACCAGGGGAGACAGCCTTGAGACTGCTGATTCTGATGGGAAGAGACATTATTTGTAGATAGCAGGAAGGAGAAAAAAGAAATACAAAACTTGCTGGGTGGTGGTGGCACACGCCTTTAATCCCAGCACTTGGGAGGCAGAGGCAGGCTGATTTCTGAGTTTGAGGCCAGCCTGGTCCACCGAGTGAGTTCCAGGACAGCCAGAACTACACAGAGAAACCCTGTCTCGAAAAACAAAACAAACAAACAAACAAAAAAAAAAAAAAAAAAAAAAAAGAAATACAAAACTACATATGCAGGACACATACATGGCTGCACAATCTCCTTCTGAGTGTGGGGCAGACTGTATGACACACTCTCTAACAGATAATAAGCTTTGCTCACCTCAGGCACTTTTGGGTAAACGTCCTAGCTTAGACTCATCAAAATGAACGTGTCTGCAAATTTCTAAGGAATTAGCCCCAATTCTGCCCCCCCCCAGCTCTTTCTGCAGAGTAGTTTCCTGCTTTTACACTGCACGAGCCTTTGCCTGCTATCCTTTCATCTCCTCAGTGTTTCCCCAGTCTCTCTTCTTCAGAACTACTCATTACACTTTCTAGAAAAGCAAAGCCCCTTAACCACTCAAGCTGAAAGGCACTCCTTTTTTGAACTTCAAAATCAGATACACAGATTTCCTTCTGCACTTAATAGAGCATCTCAGGTCGTGCACACGGAAGGAAGCTTTCAGGGCCTCTGGGACACACTGTGTCTCTGTGGGTGCCTGCTGCAGATGAGCATCAATTCCAGGTGCCCTATCTTAATTTCTTACCAGAAACACTACAGGTTCTCATTGGCTTTACCATGCTCATCCACAAGTCTTTATAGATCCATAGAAATTGATAACAGACTTTAATGAATACACGAACTTTTAGTTTGGCCATCACACAGGAAAGAGACTCAATAAATTAGACAAGTCTCTTTCTTTCAAAAACCTTTAAGGGATGGTTTTCACTCACTGAGTGCTACCTTTGTACACAGTAAGTACCTTGGGTATTGAAGAGCAAAAACAAATAGCATATAACCTCTCTTCTCAAAAAGGGAAAGTGGAGGATAGAACCCATCATATGAATAGACCCAGGGTAGTATTAATCTTCTCAAGAAGGACAGATTTCCTAGTCTAGTTGGAGATACAGGATGTCATACAAGGCCTTCTGTTGAAGAGTCAAGAAATGAACATAGGAAAAGAACATAAATTCAAAGATACATGATGTGCCTGACTATCCACAGGGCTCATAAGGCCTCCTTTACCTTAAAAGATTTCATTATGAATACAAAATACCATTTTAAATATGACTTATTGCAGTTCAAATATCCATAAAGCAAATTAGCAAGAATAACAATGTAATTGGCACATACCAATGTGAACTACCTTTGAAAAACATGGATTAAATATGTTAAGTTTAAACTCAAAAGATTAGTAAATATAATTTTTGTCATTATATATAGTAAATTTTGTTCACAATTTATAAAGGCTCTTAGAATTTTAAAGTATTTCTTCAAATATAACTAAATAAAGAGAAAGTACTTATTTTATTAAGAAAATCATATTCATAAGTGGCTACTTAAACATAGCCAAGTGGGATGCAAAAGTACTTGTGTATATAATATATAGACACACACACACACACACACACACACAAAGAAAAAACTCATGAATGTCTTTGACAATGATCATTATTCTCTCCTTATTTCTTGTCATATCAAGTTTGCCTAAAATAATAACCTTGCGGTAGTTAGGTGGCAATCAGTTTTCACCTTGGACTTCCTTGCTGTATCACAAGAGCAGCCATTTAGTAAGCCTGCTGATATCCCAGCTGAGCACATCAAGCACAGCTCTGCTCACTTAGCTCATGGTGCAGGCTCCAGGTAGCTAAGAGAACGAAGAACGTTCTCATAGTTAGTTCTAATTCTTAACTCTTTAAATCACTCTTCAAACACTTATAGCAAGGCAAATTTTCTTAGTTAAAATGACTGGCTGCCCTCCCCACTGTTATTTGGTGGTGACCAATGTCCTGGTAAGTAGATCAGTATGTAGAAAGAATGTGATGTGGGAAAGATGAGTTTTGGAAATGGTATTAGACAATTCAGTCAAATTCCTAACACCATAGGCAACAACTAAAGCTACAGATACTAACCGTGTTTGAGAGTTCAAAGTGGAGCTCAGTGGGGCTGCTTCTGTCTTCTTAGCAAGATTCATTGAAAGTGCAAAGGAAAAAGGTGTAAAATAGAAGACTAATCTATACTACGGACAGAGGTAACAAGAATAAAACCCAAACCCTGCCCAGCACTGGCCTCTACACATCATCTACACACCACTCTGCACAGCACTGGCATCTACACACCATCTATACACCACTCTGCACAGCACTGGCATCTACACACCATCTATACACCACTCTGCACAGCACTGGCATCTACACACCATCTACACACTGCTCTGAAGTTTGCACAGAGCAACCAGGAGCCTTCTTGCTTGTCTTCCACTCCATATCACCAAGTTTGCTGCCTCTCAGAACAAGTCACTCTTTAAAAACTGAAGGGGAAACCAAACCAAACCAAACCAAACCAAACCAAACCAAACCAAACCAA
>JANHMN010000012.1:61818897-61837498 GCA_030674055.1 Rhabdomys pumilio
AAACCAAACCAAACCAAACCAAACCAAACCAAACCAAACCAAACCAAACCAAACCAAACCAAACCAAACCAAACCAACCAAACCTCACAAGGAACAAGTTTTCTCTAATATAACCAATTTATAAAAGTTTAGTATGCAATTAAAACAAACTGCATTGATCTTAGAGACTTAATAAAAAACAATAAAACAGGGGCCAGTGAGATGGTTAAACAGGTTGGGGTGCTTGCTGCCAATCCCCACATACGCTGTGGCTCTCACATGTGCCCACCCACATAAAAGTAGAATAAGCATATACATGTAACAAAAATCCCAACGACAACAATAACAGAACGGCTTACTTTTAGTGTTTAGAAGTATGAACATTTTTTACTTATATATAATTATACAATACTTTGGAAGCTTTGAGTTCCATTTTAAATTATTAATACACAAAAACTAATGATTTCAGAGAACATAAGAACAATTTTAGTCCTGAATAAAAATACAAGATTACAGATTCTTTGACAGGTACAATCTGGCACAGTTCTGAGGAAGTGAGAGCTGGTCTGCTCTCACGAGGACATAAAAAATTTGACTTTTAAAGTATGTCTCTAACCTCACTCTTTGTACTTCAACAATACATTAAGGTTTAATAGTTTAAGAATTTTTTTTTTTCTGGCTAAAAGCCAAATTCAAATTGTTTTGGTAGAATAACATATCTATTTCTAACTTCTGGCATGCATTTCTCTTTGGACCAAATCCCTGACAGACATCTGTATTTTGTAACTTTTCCTCCATTCTGGCTCTGAGGGCAGACTCTGAGCTCTAGTCCAATAATCCTTCTCTGTTTGAATTCATTAGTGTGAGAATCACAGGACTCAGAAGGAGGGTGGGAGGTCAGACACAGCAAGTTGCTGCTCTGGACAAGATAAACTCAAGGCTGGAAAACAAACCACTGTTAGAGACCTGCAGAAACTGTCCTGTGACACAGTTTCACTTCATGGAATGGTGTTTGCTGCACAGCATGGCTTTGTACAAAGTGAGCTGCCACAAATCTTTACCCCATTAAAGGGATGCTAACACTGGAATTGATCACTTGCTTGGATCTATGACTGGGGCTAGAAAAGCACTAAGTCTCTAGGACATTAGCATTGATTTATTTATAATAATTCAACAGTACTGTTACTGTCACTCTTGTTCAATCTGATCTTAGTCTGAAGCTGCCTTATCTATTTCTCAGTATTTTACAGCTGATTTTTCATGATTGTGTTCACCTACTTGTTACAAGGCCTTAGCTAATTAATCTTAAGTAAATTCCTTGTCAGGGATACATGGAGTACACACCACATGAGCAAGAGTAAAGCCAGAACACAGGTCAACTGCAAGCAAACCTGTCAATACAGGGATTGATTGCCCATGAATGCAGTCAAATACATTACTGGATTGAAGGTCTGTGGGTTAGGGAAGTTGCACATAAGTATGACTAGATGCTCCAACAGCTGCTTAAAAGCTAACGGGGCCTTTATATGATGGGTTGCACTGGTCAGTCCTCACATCACTGAAAGTGAAGTGAGCAGGAACATTTTGCCTCCCACTGTGGTGCTATTATGAAGAATAGTATGCTGCCTATGAAGCAATCTTTCCAAAATTCAACTTACATCTAAAAAAGTTCTATACCAACTGCAAGATTACAAAAAGCATGAGCAATAAGAAAGAAATTTAATAGTGTTATAACTACAGCCACAGCATAGACTATGAAGTGTTCCAGGTTAAAGAATCGCCCCCACCCCAACAACAAATATATAGCCCTATTATGAATTAAAAGGAATATAAGAAATAAATTGATTAATGTGCCTGATGTAGTGGAATACATCTATAATTGTACTTGGGAGAGGCAGGAGGACTGTCAGGAATCTGAGCTCAGATTGGGTAACAACATAGCAGGACAAGCAAGCAAGTAAGCAGAAGAGGAAGGAGAGAAAAAGGCAGGCTGAAGAGATGGCTCAGGTAGTAAAATGTTTACTGCACAAGCTGGAGGACTTCAACTCAGATCCCTACACCCACATAAAAGAAGTTGGTCATGGCAGCATGCATCTGTAAACCTAGCACTGGGGAGGCAGAGACAGGATTATACGAAGAGCATGTTAGTCAGACACCCTAGCCAATCAGTGAGCTCTGCACTCAATCAGAGAGCCTGTCTCAAAATAGGTAGTTGAAAGTAACAGACAGAGATACCTGACTTTGACCTTGGTCCCCAACAAGTATACATACACAAACAGTACCCTCCCCCCCTAAACTAAACAACCACATCTCTCATCTCTGCACTGAAAATGCCCTTTAATGGGTATTTCCTAGAGCTAGCTAACACTCTATTCTTTGGACACACACACAAAAACAAGAACAACCCCTACCCCCACCGCCAAAATTTTCAGACCAATATATGACTCAAAACAAAACAAAATTAGGAAAGACATCAGAATGAGTTTCAATCACAGCTGGAATGAGCACACAATTCAGCTGTTTCTGTAGCACTCTGAGTATCTCAGTGCTACTGTGCAGCTGATAAAGTCATGAAGAGATTGCTGCTCTGTGTAGTTACTGATTTGTGCAAGTTTGGATAGTTCCAACACTATAACATCAATATTTAGAAAGTTATGTGACACACTTTTGATTTAAATCAGTTTCACATGCAAGATGATCTGCTCATCAATAATGATGGTGATGATGTAGAAGTTAAAATATCACTTCCTAATTATAAAAGCAATGCAGTGCATTATAGAGTAGAATATAGTCTTGAGTGGAAAAGAAATGATTTTAAAATGTGCTTGTCAAGAAAACTCAGAGTCAACTAAGCTGTGCTCATAGAGAATCACAGAGACTGAACCAACAACCAGGGAGCCTGCATGGGTCTGACCTAGGCCCTTTGTATATGTCACAGTTGTGTTGCTTGGTCTTCTGGTGGGACTCCGACCTAACAGTGGGAGCAGGGGCTGTCTCTAATTCTTTTGCCTGCTTTTGGGATCCTTCTATTGGGTTGCCTTGTTCAGCCTTAATAAGAGGGGAGGTGCCTAGTCTTATTGCAACTTTGTATGCCATGTTTGGTTGATGTCCATGGGAGGCCTGCCCTTTCTGATGAGAAGCAGAGGGGGAAAGGGTTGAGGTGGGGGAGTAGGGGCGGGAGAAGGACTGGGAGGGGAAGAGGGAGGATAAACCATGGTTGTGATACATGAGAGGAGAATAGATTTTTAAAAATTGTTAAATGTGTGTGTGGGAAGGAAGCTGCATAGATCAACATTACCGATGGGTTGGTAAATTGAGGTATAGAAACACTTTGTGAAGGTGCGTTTTGGGAAAGACATCTTCATACTCGCGTCCTGAAGTGGCTCAAATTCAGTAAGCCATAGTCGGCCATCAGTCTATAAAGTGCACACCCATCTGCTTAGAATGCACATTTTATCACCAGAATGCCAAAGCTAGAATCCTGGCTTTGTCCTTTAGCAATGGCATGACCTGAAGAGCCTTCTTTAATCTCTGTGAGCCTTAGCTTTCTTGTACAGAAAATAACAGTAACATCTATGATAAAGTGAGAACGAGTTTCTGTAGCACGAGCATCAAGACATCATTTAAAGTTGCCAGTACAAGGTTGGCACCAAACAGTAAAACACTGAATGGGAACAGAGAACTAGGAACAGGACAAAATGGCTTCTTCCAGGCCTAAGACTGAGGGTTGTTGACTAAAAGTTTGTTAGCCACCACAGTGCAGCATCGGATACAACCCAATCTCTCAGACAGCGCATAGCCTGAGGTCCCAGGGAAAGGACACTGTTTGCCTGTAACAAGTCCTACCCACTGTTTGCTTGCTGGGTATCGTGTATTTGTGGTCTAACAATAGTTCCCTCATTTCTGAACCCTGCACATTCTTTGAATGTGACTTTGGCTTCAGTTTTAATTCTTTTAATTCAGTTTTAATTCTCAAACAATTTCCTAATAACTCTGGCTTGTGGCTGAGTAGTCAGATCCTCCTGAGCTTGTGGTAAACAGTTCCCAGGATCACTCCTCTGCAACCTTCCATTGTAAGCATGCACTGAAGAACTGATCTTGCCCACAGCTCTCACTCCCTTTCAAGCTCCCATTAATGATGGCATTCTACCTTGTCAGTTATTTAAAACCGAGCCAGAGTCATCTTCAATCTTCTTCTTCCATTACTGACCAAGGCTAGGCACTGAAACTCTAGATGTCTCTCACATATATGTCTTCTTTCCCATTCCAACCCCACCTCCCCCATATTATTTCTGAGTGTCTGAAATGCACTTTGTCGGCTAGTCAGATATCTCAGTGAGTAAAGGTGCTTGGCATCAAGCCTGCTGATCTGAGTTTCATCTCCAAGAGACCTATGGTGAAGGGAAAGAACCAATGCTCGCAAACTGTTTATGTGTGGATAGTGTGTGCCAGACACACGGGTGTAGGTCAGAGGACACCTTTGGGGAGTTGGCTCTCTCCTTTATTCTGGGTTCCAGGGGTTGTACTCAAGTTGTCAGACTTGCAGCAAGTGCCTTTACCTACTGGGTCATCTTGCAAGACCCAATCCTGAAGTGGAAACTTAAGGTTTTTTTTTTTTTTTTTTTGAAAGTCAGTTGTGTTGGATGGTGTATTGCTGGGGCAAACACATGAAGAAACATTTTGCAGAAGCAGAAGTGAGAGGCTATGGCAGACTCGTGAAGGAATGTTTTGCTGAATCAGACACAGGTAAAAGGATGTTCTGCTAAAGCAAACATGTGATAAAGGATTCTTTGTTAAAAACATGCATGTATTGGTCCACCTTATATTGTACAGTTAAGCTACTTTTTTTGTCAAGACTCCATAGACAGAATCTTTTGGTGGTGTGCTGCAGCTTCTTGCCACTTGGGCAGATTGGCAGAGTGATGTCAGCTGAGACAGACACATGTGGAGTTTTGCTAAGTCAGACTCACGTGCTGAGGCAAGACTCTTGGAGGACACGTGATGTTTGGAGGGCATATAAATAGAACTCAAATAAATGGACAGTGACTGAAGCTGGGCTTGGCTTGCTTGCATAGCTAGCTTCTTGGTATCGCTTCTTGGTATCTTCACTGATCTTCGATTAGTTGAGAGAGGCACAGCTTTGAAGATCTCCTGCTGATTCCTACCGATTTGGCTTGAGTTCTGGCTGTTCCTGTTAGGTCATGCTACTGCTGCTGCTATCCTGACACTACTGAACTAGACTGCTGATAAATCCCTGAAGTGGATCGAGCTGCCACTGCTGACCTGTGAACTGAACTGCTGGTTTCCTGACAATGCAGATGGGATTTGCTCTAAAAAACCATTTCTAAACAGGTTCACTTCCCTGTATCCTTTCTTTCTCACTACCTCTGGTGGGTAGTAGGCTACAAGGGAGGTTAAAGACTTTGAGAACCATCATTAAAAGTAGGCTTTGAAAAAAATTAAGTTACATAATCCGCATTTTAAAACTAAGTGGTGTATTAAGAAACTGGAGGGCACTGACTTCAAAATATATAACAAATAAAATTTCCATATTAACGATGACTGTATTTATTATTTAAGAGAATATGAAGGAAGGATGAAATACTTGTAGTTTGCAGCTCTTTTGAAACTCAGCTGTCTCTCAACATTCATAGTCCAGGAAAGACCAGAGGCAAACTGACACTTGGCTATGGCAGGCCCTTAGCCAAATGTAATAACTGTTTACACCCATCTAGGTCCTCCCATGTGCTAGACCTGAGCTAAATGCTCTCTACAGTACTACCCACAATTTGTAGACCAGAAAGCTGAAGATCAGAAACGTTATATAACTTGTCCATGGTCATCAGCTGAGCTGATGTGCAGAACCAGAGACTTCATCCCCCAAATCTGTGCTCCTCAAAACTGAACCTAAGTGGTGCAATAGTGGCCCTTCTATCTTAGGAGCAGGTTAAGAGCACTGACTGCTCTTCCAGAGGTCCTGAGTTCAATTCCCAGCAACCACATGGTGGCTCATAACCATCTGTAGTGGGATCTGACACCCTCTTCTGGTGTATCTGAAGACAGTGACAGTGTACTCACATAACTAAAAATAAATAAATCTTAAAAAAAAAGAGCAACTACCATCTGTCTAAACAGATCTAAAGCCCACTCAATTAGAAGGAACTCATACCCTGAACTATAAACATAGCCAAGATCCAATGGCTAGACAGGTCCTGGCCCTAGAAGAGAACTTACTAAATCATATTACTACCATACTTAGTTTACAGCCACCTCCTAAGTACTCATCCTTATACCCACAGATAAACAGAGTTTTCACATCTCAAGAAAACATGTCTTTTTTGTAGATTTTATCTCTAGATAATAAGAGAGTTATAACAAACAAAAAATATAAAGAGTAAGGACTGTAGGGTGTCCAACTCCCAATGGGAAATCTCTAAGACGGTCCTTGCATGTAAGGCTAAGGAAACCACTGCAGAGGAGAGCGTAAGAGCCCGATTCACCTGAACAACTGCTATGCGAATAGTTCCTTCTGGAAGGACATGGATGTCGCTCCCATGAACTCTCAGCAATATGGCTGACTGCACAAGACTTGCCAAGACTACACCAACTGGGATGCCTTCACAAAGCCTACCCCTAGGTGAAGGGCTACAGGAAGTCAATGACTTCTGAGAGGAGAGCCAGTTTGCTTTATTTTCTTCTGTTTCTAGGATGTGCCTTCAATTCCAAGGAGTTAGCCCTAAACACATACAAATAGAGGCACACTACCTGGACTCAGCAGAATGTATGTGCATCATAAATATAGAAGAACAGGCCCTGGAGAAAAAGGAAGGTGGGAAGGATGCAAATATAGTATGTAAATCCTCAAATTAAAAAAAAAAAAGTCAAAAGCTGGGTGGTGGTGACGCTCACCTTTAATCCCAGCACTCGGGAGGCAGAGGCTATTCTGGTCTACAGAATGAGTTCCAGGACAACCAAGGCTGCATAGAGAAACCCTGTTTTGAAAGAACAAAAACAAAAAGCCAAAAAACAATAAAAAACAAAACAAAATGGAGGTATACTACAGATTGTCTTTCTGTAATTCCTTCAAATTTTGTTTGCTGCTCTCTGAAATAATGAGTACTGAGTATGACTTCAGTGTGGGTCTAAGAGGGAGGACATTCCTACTTAGTGACACTAATTCATGCAGCATTTATGATATTTACCTTTACTTCAGTTGGCAGTTTTACCTCCCAACCATTCTGTATTTTGTGCCTTTGTTTTTGTGTGTGGAGCATGCGTACTTACTTGTGCTCAGGCACACAGCAGCTAGCAGCGGATGCTGGGCTGCACTGTCATCTCCTGTACTCCACTGAGTCCTGAGTGAGGTTGGCAGCAAGCTGGCCCCAGTGACCCTACATCCTCTGCCTACCACTATGCTCAGGGCTGCAGGCACATGTATAGCCATATTCAGCTTTCTAGGATGGCACTGGGGTTCAAACTGGAGTCCTCATGTGCTCTTACCTGCTGAGCCATCTCCCCAGCTCCTCACGAACATTTTTAATGCTGAATAGTAAACATCAAACACTCTGGTTATTAAACATAGTCCTTTGTTTCCAGAAAGAAACAGTTCCCCTTCCCCCTCTTTAAATGCAGGAGTCTTTAATAGGAAAAGAGAAATAGGCTAATAAAATTTCTACCACCAAATAAAGTGACAGGACAAAAATGACTTCAGTATTCTTCCAGTTTGCAAATGTTTTCCATTTACTCTAAAAGCACATCTTACTGACAGACTCCTTCCCCACCTCTTTTCTGAAGGGCAAGGAATGCTAGCATTTCAAACTATTTACTACTTCTTACTTCCAAAATCTCATTTACGTTTTAAGTTTTTCTAATTCTACCTCAACAGACTTTTCACGTAATGAACTACAAAGTGAACTCTCTCACTTCACCATCAAATAGAATGAATGATGCACCCCACAGTGAGGCAAGAGGACTCTGGAGGAAATGAAAACAGAAACTGGACACAGTCCTCAGTGGTAATCCCTGGCTGCCAGTGTGGACTGCTCCAGTCTCCCAGTATCTCCTCTTTCCTTCTTCAGCAAATTAACACCAATTTCCCCTTCCCTAGGTGTGGCCAAGTGACCTAATTCTGGACTCTGGATCTTGGCAGCACAGCAGTACAAGATGTGGCTTCAAGAAACATCCTTATGGGAGGAGAATGGCTCTGTCTGTTCTTACTTTTTCTAGACTAGGGTGAGGACAAAGTACTTGAAACTTGTGCAGCCATCTAGGACTGTGGCAAACATCAAGTGCTAGAGACAGCAGCTAGCATTTCAAACTATTTACTACTTTTTACTTCCTGAAGTAAAAAGCAGCTAGAAGCTGATGGTGCCTGGACTGTAAGGCTATGCGCAGACTGTCCTAGACTGCATACTTCAATGTTTCCCATGTAGGAGAGGAGATAAGCTTCTGTTGAAGATCTTAGTCATTTGTATTTTCTGATACACAACGAAAGAGCTCCAACATCGTTTCTCACACTACTGGGACTCTCATCTCATACGGCCTGTAAGTTTCCTGAGGTTGGTACTAAATCTTCATGACTCTATACTCTATTTTGAGAGAAAATGCCCAAGGAGACTCACTTAACTCCTCAGATGACATGAGGACAGCAGTGATCCTTCTGCAAGGCTGGGCTCAGGGCTCATATCCATGTAAGGCCTTGGAAAGCGAGCCACACTGGCACAATGTAGAATGTTCTCCTAACATACTTCTCATTGGCCTGACATCACCTGTCACCTTTGACTTATAAGAGTTGCCAAAGGAATGTCTGTTTGGTCCACAGCACCTCTTGCAATCATTTTCCCTATCAAAGCTGCTTTCTTTGTTTATAACCTTTGTCATCTATGAGATCCCTAGCAAGGACTCTTCCTTCTAGTCTGTCTCTCCTTTTTCCTTTCTATCTTTACCAGACCACTGGACCAATCTACTTTAAGGATTGAACTGCCCAAGGCATAGAAAGCTATACAATAAAAGTTAAACTCTATGTTCTACATGTAGTCAAAGCAACACAACAGGACTTCTGGGTTTGTAGGAATCGCAGCATGAGTTTTATGTCGTTTTATATCCTTCTTGCTCTCTGCAATTACTTAACTAAGACTGTCATTTATCTTCCATCTAACACGAAGATTATAGTCCTTATTTCATGGGGTTTTAGGAACAATGGAAGAGACATGGCAGAGAAAACGGCAACTTTGGTGCTTTGGGCAAACACGGTGCTCAGTGACTGCACCACCTCCCACTAGTAGCGGAATCCAGATTCGAAAGCAATGGCCACAACTTAGAATCCTTTACTAACTCCACCCTGGTCCAGCCTGTCTTTGTCAATCAGACTGTATTTTATTTCCTAGAAATTTCAGAATCTCAGAAATTTAGAGTGAACACTAATGAATGTTTGTGGGTGATGGACGGCGCTGGATCAGCTACTAAGAGTTGTGACTTCCAGAAGCCACTGCTTCCTTTTTAGATAAAAAGAGGAAATAAAAAATACCGTATTTCTTGAATACACATTTAGTCATCCTGTTTTCATGGTGCTGTAAAAGATGCCACAGAACTTCTCATTACCTCAACAGACAGAGATGAGGAAAGTCTCAATTTTGAGCTTGCTTATTTATTTATTTATTTATTTATTTATTTATTTATTTATTTATTTATTTATTTGGTTTTTCAAGACAGGGTTTCTCTATATAGCCTTGGCTGTCCTGGAACTCACTCGGTAGATCAGGCTGGCCTCGAACTCAGAACATGCTTATTTTTTAATGGTATTGGGAATTGAACCCAGCACCTCACACACGGTAGACAATTACTGAGCTACAACCCCAGTCCTAATGTTGATTTTAAAAAAATCCTTTTCCCCTCTTCTATATTTCTTGAAATCCTGCTTATTCATCACTGACCACCTAGACAGCCATCTCTTCTGGGAAACCTCGTTCTGGTGGCTCCAGTGAGCTGTAAACTTGCTTTTGTTAAAAGGCACACTCTGTGTCTTGGTCACTCTAGAACAGGATACACGTGGCTGTGTGTGGATATACTTGTTGTCCCTCCTAGGAAGTGACACTAACTTGAGACTAGAGATGGAGCCCTTCCACTGCTCATAGCAGCTACCCTTGGTCTCATCTCTGTCTGCTGAGGTTATCAGAAAATCTATCCTTAGGCCTTCCCAGACTTTTACAGCACCACGAAAACAGGATGATTAAAGTGTATTCAGGGAATATGGCATTTTATATTTCCTCTTTTCATCCAAAAAGGAGGCAGTGGCTTCTGGAAGTCACAACTCTTAGTAGCTGATCTAGCACCGTCCATCACCCACAAACACAAAAAATTAGTGTCCACTGGGTACACAGCTTTTCCCTTTCCCAACTTCCCAAGGCTCTGGCTCAGATTCTCACTTCCTCTAGGCCTATCCAGACTTTTTTTTTCTTTCCATTTCTGCATTTCAACAACAATGAATCTCATATTTGGCTTTGAGCATTCCTCCTAAAGATGATGGATAGGCACAAAGCCTTCTGGGACACATTAGTACAGCTGCCAGTGGGCAGGAGGTGCTTATAAAATACAAAGCTCGGGATTCTGGGAACACATGTGCAGCTATAAGTGAACCGCCCAATGCTGCTGAGAAGAAACACCCAAGACTACTTCCTTTTATTCTTTTTAAGTTATGTGTGGAAGAGGCAAATCATATTACATTGTGAATAACCATAATCTCTGCCTGTTGGGTCCAAGGGCTCTAGAATTGTAGGGAACTTATAAAGTCAATTTTAGAGCAGTAAAAGTCTTTTCTACTTTATTTCATAATATCAAGTATGCATGCCTGACGTGGAATATTTTCCACATAATCATACAAAAGAAAAAAATGACACACAACTGTAAAATTTAATGAATTTAATTTAGTTTGGTGTGTAGCTAAACAACGGGATAAATGTGCCAGTGAACTAAAGCCCAGTCAGTCCTCACCTGCAGACCTCAACACACCTGTACTGCGAACTAAGGCTTTTAAAACCCAAAGCATGATATGCAAAGTGCTGCTACCTCCTAACACTGTGAACCTATAGAATTGCTGTGCACAGAGCTGCTGCACTGGCCAAGGGAGGCACTGACTTTAAGAAAACTGTGACAAGAAGTGATGTCATATGTATCTTGAATGGCAGGGGAGAGTGAAGGGATTAAAGTGGCATGAATCATTATGGCAGATGCAAGAGGAAAATCTAGAAAAAACACAGCAAAAAATACTCTTTTTTTCCCCCCCTTTCTAGGGAAGAGTCCTTCCAGAGCCCTCAGCCAGGATGGCCCTTCCCAAAGGCACTCCCCTGGGTTCCTATCCTCCATGCTGACCATTCTCCCAAAGGGAGATGATGATCAATCATAAGAAGTTATTTTGTTATCTATTCAAAGTGCCTTCATTTTGACTTTTACACTCATATCAGTGTATAGTGAAAACTAAATTTTCTAGAGTTACAGAGATGGCTCAGCAGTTCAGAGTACTTGCTGCTCTTCAGAGGACCTGATTCAGTTCCTAATACCTTTATTGGATGGCTGGCAACTGCCTGCAACTCCAGTTTCAGGGGACCTGATGCCCTCTTCTGGCCTCCTTAGACACCTGCACTCACATGTGCACATTTGCATATGCACACATATACATAATTAAAAATGGATCTTCTAAAAGAAGAAGAAAAACCAACTGTTTGTTTAAAAACTGACTTTTAAAGTGGGTAAATGAAAGAACTGGGCACAAGTGACTTCCGTGACATAGGATTCTTTTTCTCCATCAGAATAAATGCACACCACCACTGACTTTGCCTTGTTTCTGCCTGTTTCCTATAAATCTGTATACGGAACTTTAAACATAATTTTTGTTCTCAAAAGAATTATTCATTAACTCTGAAGATTTCACTAAAAAAGGTAATCATTCAATTTGGGAAGTCTTGATATCTGAAGGGCAAATTTAAGAGGAGGAAATAGATTTGTTACTAACATAAAATGTCAAAGCACTTTCTTGGTTAAAGATAGTTTCAAGGGGCTGGAGAAAGCTCAGTGATTAGCATCTGCTTTTCCTCCAGAGGTCATGAGTTCACTCATGCTACCCACATCAGGCAGATTACAGGTGTCTGAAATCCCAGCTCCAAGAGATGTGATGCCTCTGGCTTCCGCAGGTACCAGCATTCAAACATATATACCCACATACACATAGTTAAAAATAACAAAACAAACCTTAAAATACTGTAAACAAGACATTTTAAAGTTTTGTTCTTGTTCCATCAATATTGTATTTTTGTTTTCTCATTAATATACTATGTATAATAATCAGTCAAGCTAAATATTATCCCCTCCCATAAAAAATAACATAATAGATCCATATAAAAATTAAAATATCCAACTGTGTGGTGGTATACACTTTAAGCCTAGGTCGTGTTTTATTTTTCTTTCTTTGTTTTTCAAGACAGGGTTTCTTTGTGTAACCCTGGCTGTTCTGGAACCCTGTTGACCAGGCTGTCCTAAAATTCAAGAGATCCACTTCCTGAGTGCTGGGATTAAAGGCAGAGGCAGGTGGATCTCTGTGAGTTCAAGCCCACTGTGGTTTATACACAGAGCAAATTCCAGATTACCCAAGGCTGAACAGTGAGACCCTGTCTCAAAAAAAAAAAAAAAAATCCACTGGGAACTCTAGAAAGTAGACACTGCAAACCAGAATCCTCAACAGTACAGTGGAGTGAGGGAGAGGGAAACCTGAGAACTGCCAGGCATAATCACAATAACACAAAGTGCTTATGCTTGAGTCCACTTACAATACAACACTCTTTTCAGGCTGGTGGCATGGCTCACCCCAGTTCTTACTATATCATCTGCATTTTCATCTTATTTTACTTTACAGATCCTAATTTTGTTGACATGTCAATATAATAACCTTAAAATTTATGTGATAAAATTATAAATGGACATAAAATAAGCTCATTTTGGTTACTATAAACTCAGGTTTTTATTTAGAATCTATGGTTAGATGAATATCAGCATTTTCTTATATGTTCCTTTTAGGATTCCAAAATAAGATAATATAAAGAATTTGTTTATAAATCTCATTAGTAATGTTAGTATGTTAGCTTATAAATTGGAAGAGCCAGTCAACTGATGGCCATGAAGTAAAAAGTCACCAAAACTCAATTCTGTTTTTAGGAATAAAGCCAACAGATCACCTTGTTCTGGTATTTAGGAAATAGCTTCTGTTAGAGAAAATGGTCTTGGCAAAATATTCAAAGAGTTCACCAAGAGCCTGTGTTGAATGAGTTCATGTTATATGATGCCACTGAAGAACATGCTGTTGGGCCCCATTTTGGCCCTGGTTTGGGCCTTGAGGACAAACCCGAGCCTGGCTTGAGTTTCTGCGGTCTTGTGGGAGAGCCTAAGCCTGGCTAAAGTTTTGAGACCTATCTCAATCACTTCTGCATTGGAGTGACTCAGCAAGTTTGGCCCTGCCTCTGCCCAGCCATTGCTGATGTAAAGCTTTGCCATTGGCCCTGTCAGTCACCCCATACCCTCTGTCACCCTTCCCCGCCTCCTACGTCATCTTGCCCCACCAAAAATCACCTTCCCTATACTCCAAATATATATATTCGAGAGGCTGATGCAATAGAGTTGAGTTCCTGCTTCCACAAGACTCCCAGTTTGGTGTCTTTCTTTTGTGTCATTGACACCCGCCATCCCGCTCAACCCGGAGAGACCAGGCAGGACCAGACTCCTCTCACCTGGACCTGTTGGCAAGGAGCCAATGGCAAGCTCCATCCTGACACAGCTCAATTTAGAAGTCAATGTGTACACTTTAACACAGCAGTGTGTTAATCCATGCAACACTCCTGCATAGCAGGAAGTAGGAACCCAAGCATCCATGGATTTATACCTAACAATTTTTGAGCAACTGTGTTACATTGGCTATTATCAGGAATAGAGTGGTAAGTTAGATATGGCCCATTGCTTGAGCTACACAATCTGGGAAGAAAAGAAGACAAAAAGGAACAGGTTACAAGGGAATGAATGAATACAATGAACAACAGCAGCAAAGTAGTGGCATAAAAGCTCCAGGGTTTCAGGAGGAGGACAGCACATTTAGGCATGCTGTTCAGGGAGGGGCAGAATGTAAGCTCTTCTAAGAGTAGACAGGATTTCAGTCTCTAGTAGAGAAGTAATTCAAGGTGTGCTGGCTTGTTTTATTTTATTATTTTGTTATTATCAACTTGACACAAATTATAGTGCCAGGAGGGGAAAGGGAGCCAGTTGAGGAATTACATAGATCAGACTGGCCTGCAGGCACGTCTCTGGAGTACTCTATTGATTGTTCATTGATGTAGGAAGGTCCACGCTGGATCAGGAAGCAAGCTGACCATGAGCCAGGAGAGAAAGCCAGTAAACACTGATCCTCTGTGGCTTCTGCCTGAGTTCCTGTCCTGACTTCCCCCAGTATTAGACTGTGACCTAGAAGTGTAAGCTGAAATAAACCCTTTCTGACCCAAGTCTGCTTTGGTCATGGTGTTTGGTACAACAGAAATCAAACTAGACAAGGGACAGTGGGTAGTTAAGGCTAGTCTGGGGAATACTGAATAGGCTAATTTACTGAACAGACATGTTCCATGCCCAGGGCATACATAACAGGTGATCATGTAAGCACAGCAGGGTGACAGCAATGGACCGTCCATCTGTTCCTAAGGGATGTCAGAAGGCAAGGCTGGATGGGAGAAGAGGCTGCAATGACACCGAGCAGTCTCTTAGTACTCTCTGGGGATTTGTGTAAAATGAGTATTTAAGACCTCACTATGTGCAAAGACATTTATGTAAGAATATTAGCTATAATGTCCTATTTACTGTAATAATCCATAACTACCTTGAAAGGTTGACAACACCAACTGTTATTCCTGGATAAGGAAACTGAAGCTCAAGACCAGAAGTTTGCCTAAGGTAACTGAGTTAGTGATATGAAGGCTGGTAAAAGAGACGTCAAAGCCCACAGTACCTGCACTAAACTGACCCAGAGCCCTCATTTCCTACTTCCCTTCTATCTAGGACCAGCCGTTTAACATTATACCTGAGCCTCCAGCACAAACTTTGAGAGAACTGCAAGGAAACGACTGTGACAACAGGACGGTTCCTTCTGAAAGACCAAGTAGGGAGACTGCTACCCTTCAACAACCACAACCCTTTTTGTGTTAGCATGAGGTCCAAGACCTGAGACTGTGAGCTGCTCTCTGATCCCTAAGGGCAACTCTAGGGTTTGGCATTTTACTCTGTTCTCAACTTCTCCAAGGAAATAAGACAGTTTATATGACTCTAAGATTGCAACTTAAGAGTAGTTCTATCAGTGAGACCCATTCCCAGCCCCAAGTTATACTCTGGTCCTCACAGGCAGACTGTGAGCACAGCTCCAGCATCTCAGGAGCTTGGCATAAGGGCCTCTCTCCTGGTTCTCCTGCCTGGTTCCTTTACCCACATTGTGAATTCTAGAGCAAGCTCTCTTCAGCTTCTAGAAACTGAGGCACTGTCTTGTTCCCTAGGTCAGCCTTTCTGATTCTGAACTTTGCTCACGTCTTGGTTCCTTATATTTTTATTATATTATAAAATACCACATGACCTGATACTGACTCTGGCTGCTGAGAGTCACCAAACTTCCTGCATGCTGCCTGGGCCCCTGGAACTGCCCTAGATCTCTACTACTTTAAGTGGTCTAGAAACATCAAACTATAGCTCTCCTTTCTATACATGTTCACATTTTTGCTGTGAATGATACAAGAAGTATGTTCTGAGCATTTCCTCACAATGCTTTTATGCTGGACAGGGAAAACTCAGCCTTCGCATACCTGCAGCACATCACCCAGGTCTGCTGTGCTGATATCTGGATCCTCTGTAGTGTTGAAAGGCACAGGGGTTATTCGTACAAGGGTGAGCACTCGAGGTTCTGGATATCTCCATAGCATCATGCCTGGGCTCTCTTCTGTTTCATTATAAAACAAGACTTCATACATACCAGGGAGTTTCAAAGGTTCTGCCAAATGAAAACAAAATTATAAGTTTTTAAGAAGGAACATGTTTGTTTCTCAGAGAGAGAACGAAAGAAAATCACACAAAGAAACTAACTGGTCAGTGTAAATATGATATAAGATGGAAAAAGTAAATTTTAGGGAATGACTGGTATATACTTCTTTTCTACTGTAAGTATCTGTACTATCAAGTGCTCTACGGTGCTATTTAGTGAATTCATTTCAAAGTGCAGCTGGGCACAGGCACTGTATGCTAATGCTGCATATACTTACCGGCATCCTGTATGTACTGAAAGATGCCTGTCCGCAGGTCATCTGAACTTTGTTCAGTCTTAAAAGCTTGAGTCTTTTCCACAGGAGATGGTGTATGGGGTGCTGATTCGGGAACCGGCATTTCAGACTTTCCCTCCTCTTTAAGATACCCATTGAATAATTCATGCAGAAGAGCCAAACAATTCAAATGTTCTTGACCCCAGAAAACCTTCAAAAGGGTATGAAAAAGTTAACAGTCTTTAAACATAAACATTTCTTGAGGATAATTTATGTTTGAATTAATGTGAGACTATAATCATGTTCAGTTTAATTACTGATAATGAACTATAGTTTCTAAGAATTAATAATTTATTGTTTGAAATTCTAATACTTGAATAAATAAACAACAAGAAAAACATTACATATTGTATGAATAACAACAATTTTTAAGCTGTAGATTAATGGTGATATTATATTGTTGTATAGTATTATTTTTTAGTTCATTTAGAAAAGGGGAGGCAGGCGGTGGTGGCACACACCTTTAATCCCAGCACTTGGGAGGCAGAGGCAGGCGGATTTCTGAGTTCGAGGCCAGCCTGGTCTACAGAGTGAGTTCCAGGACAGCCAGGGCTACACAGAGAAACTCTGTCTCAAACCTCCCCGCCCCAAAAAAAAGAAAAGAGAGGGAGGGGGGAGAATACTTTTTAAAGGGCAAGATTAGGAAACACAGCTTCCCTAGGCCAAATATTAATAAAATAAAATAAAAATAATAGTCCCATAGAATAGTTCCTTCCCTTTGTCATGAGACTGAATAGTCCTGGCCATACGGCTGCTTTCTAACAAGAGAGAAGGAGCTGACCGATGGACTTGAATTTAGAAGGTTCCTAGAGTCTATGTTTAGTGAGACTATCAACATACAACTCCAGTCCGACAATCCAGGGTTTAGCATCTGAGGAGCTTGAGAGCCAAGGATGCAGAGCTCGGGAAAGCTACCTGACCAGTGAGGCAATGACCAGTAAGGCACAGTGATTAATGTCAAGTGGCTAGAATGCAGAGGATAAACTTTATTTTTCTCTTTTAACTGTTCTTAATGCTTACTTTTTGGTCTCAGAAAAAAGACAGTACAATTAAAATTCATTATGAAGCCGCACAAAAGCCTTTTCAAAGCCACAAAGTACTTTCTTTGGCATCTCCCCAATTTGTGGTTCATGTCAGTAAAAGAAGTGAGAAGTTGAAAAATTACAACTTTATAATGATTTTTAAGGTACTTCATTTAATACACTCCCTTTACTGATACATTAGTTACTTCAGTTTTCTGACTGAATCTTGGTACATGAAGTTGCATAAAGATGAAGCTGAGTAGGAAGAACAACAATATCAACCAACCAGACCCTCCCCAAGAGCTCCCAGGGACTAAACCACCAACCACAGGGTACACATGGAGGGACCCATGGCTCTAGCTGCATATGTAGCAGAGGGTGGCCTTGTCGGACATCAGTGGGAGGAGAGGCCCTTGGTCCTAGGAAGGCTCGATGCCCCAGTGTAGGGGAATGCCAGGACCGGGAGGTGGGAATGGGCAGGTGAGCAGAGGGAGGATGGGATAGAGGGTTTCTGGAGGGGAAACCAGTAAAAAAGATAATATTTGAAATGTTAATAAGTAAAATATCCAATAAAAAAGAAAAAAAAAGAAACAGGATCAAGATGCTCACATGAACAAGCACATGATAAGAGGCTGGGAATTAACATGAATGCATTCTTAGTAATTCGGCATCATCTATCTGAGGAACCTGCAACCATGACAAGCTTTGACGCTGCTTGATGCATGCTAACTACTCTATAATGAGACGACCCCACCATTCAAAAGGTTCCAGCTAGCATTTCCCTTGTCAGTTATACAACCAAGGGAAACAAAAATGGACATACATAGAAAACCTCATCTGCAGATAGATGTTCACAGAAACATTCAGGAATAGTTCAAAGTGGAAAGACTCCAAAACCCCTTCAACTGATAAATGAATGGTAAGAAAATGGTCTAAAATTGACCATGGTGATAATGATCATAAACCATAAATATGCAAACAACAATTATAACTAAACCCAACCTATTGAACTTTACTGGCAAAACAGGCTGAACTGAATGGTATAGGACTCAACTCTTCAACAACACTGTTAAGGTTCAGTAGGTACCACCTGACTAAATACTTTGTCATACAAACATTTAAATTTTAGTGAAGCACTTCAAACCCAACCCAACCCAACCCAACCCAACCCAACCCAACCCAACCCAACCCAACCCAACCCAACCCAACCCAACCAAA
>JANHMN010000012.1:61837598-61856677 GCA_030674055.1 Rhabdomys pumilio
GGGGTAGTTAAAAACTTATGAGGAAAACACAGCTGATTCCCACAGACCTGTAGCAGACCACCTCTTAAATCCATGGATATTTTGGGTATAGATTGTTGCAGCCCTGGATTGCCACTGTGTTTACACCATTTAGCTTCCAGGCTGACAGCAGCAGAAAATGGTCCTATAAGAATCCGACTTCTTTCTTTGAGGCTTGTTTTAAGGAGAACATCACTTATGCTGAGGTGGAATGATGATCCAAGGCTTGCGCCTGAAGGAGAGACATGGAAAGGGCACAGTATAATTATTCCCTCACATACACACAAAGGTTAGGGAAAGGACTAGCTATATTTTTAAACAGTGTTAATTCCTCCTTGCCAGGTCTTTCCCAGTTGGCTTTCCATCAGTTTTATGCCATTATTATAGAATTCTAGTTATGACGCAGGTAGATATTCACATTCCTAAGAAAGTGATATTTGCCAAAACATTATGACTTTTTCCATGTGTGAGCAGTTTAGGCTTTATGATCGAAGACGGTTTCATTAAATTGTGCAAGTTTTTCAAACAAGTACATTAAGAATAAGAACAGCTGCTTCATTTGTCCGTTATTGACAAGATGTGATTGGGCAATTTTCTGTGATTTCTTACAGCAACAGAGTACAGTATATTACTGTGCTAAACACTCAAGTTTTGGGCTGGGCCAGGTTAAAATACAAAACAATCAAAATACATAACATATGCTTTCTAAAAACTTTAGCTTAATCCAAACTTCACACATCATAACCACTTGAGGTTTACAAAGTCTTAAAAACAGATAGTGGCAGGTTAGATTTATGAGAAAAACTGTATGCTACAGTTCAAAGTAAATACACCCAGAAAAGGAATACACTTTAAAATGTAGGTTTCCTTTTGAACTTGAATTAGGAGTGTGAATCAAAACCTTTCCACAAAGTCTACAGCAGACTTCAAGGTGCTCAGAGCACAGTGCAAGTGGCCAAGTTCATTTTCCTTCCAGGAAACTCATATTCTAAACTGTCATTATGAAAATTGATTTTTCACTAGGACAGATTCATAATGCATAGGGATTATGCTATTTGATCCTGCAAAAAATGAAAGAGTAAGAAACACCTTAGGCCCAGGATGTATGCCTTTTTAAAGTATACCTCCCATACTGACTTTACAGTTCTGTGGAAAATTTAAAATTTCCTATGTTGTATGTACTTTCTGTGGAAATAAGGTGCACATCTTTAAATCCTCCACGGAAGGCATGAGATCCACAAGTGTTTGGGCTATGGCTTGTTAAAAAGTTACCATGTTGAGAAATCAATTTCTTAAATCTTTTTTATCAAACATGTACTGCCAAAACTTCTTTTTTTTTACAATTGCCTTGATGTTTTTTGTTTTGTTTTTGATTTTGTTTGTTTTTGTTTTCATTTTTTAATACAAGGTTTTGCTAAGTGAACCAGGCTAGCCTCAAACATACAGAGATCTCTCTGCCTCAGCTTCTGTATTGCTGGGAGTAAAGGCATTCACTATCATGCCTAGCTAATTATCTTAGTTTGAAGCTATGTTTCATTTATACTATTAAAAAAAAAAACAACCCGAAACCAAAATAAAAACCTAGAAATAGGCTCAAAAGCACTCAGGAATTAAAAAGCACCTTTATCAATGGAGTTGCTCTATCTCCTGACAACTATGATATATATGTCAGATTATATACTAGATAATCAAACACTAGTTCACCATGCAGACACCATGAGGACACCATTATAAACACACAGAAATGGGTAGCAAGGGAACACCACTCATATTGCCCACCTCATGCATCTCCAAACTATCCTACACTGAAATAACTACTTATCTGCAGGGAGCTAAAGTGAAGGTCCCACTCACTGCTCCCAGATGCAGTGTTAGTACTAAGGCCCCCTAAATTACTTCTCATTTTAAGTCACTATCTCCAGGAGACCAGACTGAGAAGCTTTGGTCCCTTCCTGAAGGTTCTTGATGCTTTGGATATATTTCTGCTTCATCAATGCTATTTCATTCTTTCCAGCTCCACCCTCTCCCACTCCCACATTTTAAGTCATCAAGGAAAGGCTGTCCTGATGTGGAGGTTCTTTCCACTGACCACCCTGAAAACAAGGACCATACGACCCAGTGAGAAGAACTGAACACACAGTGGATGTTTAGGACTTGTCTCACAGAACAGACTTTCCAGGTAGGAAAGAAAAGTTCCCAAATTTTTGACGTTTCTCACTTTACATCACTGTAAGAGAGGAAAGCTGAATGGAAAACCTTGATAAGCTACTTCCTAGGTCTTAGTCCAACAAAGTAAACAAACAAACCATGATGTTTATTTACAAGACAGGATCTTACCACTTAGCCCTGGCTAACATGGAAACTTGCTTGGTAGATCACACTTTTTTGAACTCAGAAAACCAAGTGCTTCCACTTACTGGGTGCTGGCATTAAAGCTTGAACCTCAACACCCATAGATGTTATTTTAAATTGGCTTCTTCCCCAGGACGTCTTTCTCTCAAGCCAGACTGCCACCAGTTTAGGTGTTATCTGGACCAATCTTCCGGCTTTTCTTGTCTCCTGTGATGAGACTATGAATCTTGACCGTTGTGTGGGATATCTGTCAATTTGGCTTACCTTCTGCTTTCCTATGAGCAGAATGAAGTTACGTGTTTCTCACAAAGTAACTGACAGACTGATTCCCTGGGGCACCACACAGGACACAGGCTCCTTTTGTTCCACAGCTATGAACAGTGACTGAAGCTTTGTCAGAATTCCCACTCACTGGAGCATCACCCTTTCTCTCCTCCCTGAGGGAAGATCCCTGAAGACTCACAAGATACCATTCATCTAACTTTCAGATACTAATGCTACTACTAATCACTAATGGCACTCGATGATTATTGCTATGTTGGTGGCTTTCTAGTTCCCTGCTTTACAAGTTGTATTTATATTAGTATTGAACGCTAGATATTCACCTTATGAGTCAAAATTCAATATTATTCTTTGTGGCTTAAGTTATACCAACTTTGCTCACTGGGAATTGCACCTTAAGTTAATACTTTTGATCTACCTCCATCACTTGGGGACACTCTTCTTTATTCTCTAGCTTCAATGTATTCCCCCATTTCCCTCTGGCATCAGCCACTTCTCCACAGAAACCTAGATGCTGAAGCATGGTATGCAGAAGCCAGTCTGAATGGCAGAAATATCTACTACTATTGGGGTTTCACTTCTTTTTGACCCTCTGTCTTAGGTAGGGTTTTTATTGCTGTTTCACAGACACCATGACCAAGGCAACTTTTCATAAGGAAATATTTAATTGAAGCTGGCTGACAGTTCAGAGGTTAGGTCCATTTTCACGGTGGGAAGCATGGCAGCATGCAGACAGATATGGTGCTGGAGAAGGAGGAGAGTTCTGCATCTGGAAGGCAGGCAGTAGGAAGAGTGACACTGGGCCTGGCTTGAGCATCTGGAACCTCAAAGCCCATACCCAATGATATACTTCCTCCAATATGGCCATACTTCAATCCTGGGCCTTCAGCTACAACTGAGGTTGCGCCATCCATGGCCTCTCACGGTGCCAAGCCTCAGTGGCTCTTCATGACCCTTTCATGCTTCAAAACCAGTACCACCTGTGTGACTCTTACACAGTACCAAGTACAGCTGCATGAGGTACAACCTAGGCTATCTCTGAAACACAGCTTCTTTGTGCTCTCAGAAAACACTTCCAGATTTCACCTCATTGATGCTGGTCTTTTATTAATCAGCATTAATTTCTTAGCTCCAGCTAATCAGCAATTGTCCCAGCAGTGTCCTCCTCTTAACTACAAAGCCAAAGACACATGGCTGAAGCTGCCAAAATTCTGCTGCTTGCAGGGGCCAGAACATGACTCCTCTTGTTCTATTACATCATCACCGGCTTTCTTTTTTCTAACTCCTTCACTGTCTAGCTTGACTGTCCTAGAACTTGATCTGTAGATTTACCTTGAACTCAGAAGAGATTTGCATGGCTCTGCTTCCTGGGATTAAAGGTGTGTATCACCAAGCCTGGATGTAAGCTTTTCCTTACCTAGAACTTACACTGTCCCAGGCTGGCCTGCTTTGTCTTGAGTCTGGTAACTGAACGTTTGACAACAGGACACCAAGTTAACTTGCAACTTGAACTGCCCACCGTGAGCTGGGTGTTATCATACCCTCCAAGTCATAAAGTAGGGGGTTCACAGCAGCAGTCTATTATCAAATGGAAGTGGTATATACATGATCATGCTGGAGCAGGTCCTGAAAGCACAAGCAAGTTACATGAAAAAGTTGCTCAAATGCCTATGGTTTCTTCTATGCCTGTTACAACGCCATCTGCTGCCAAGCATGCGCCTACAGCCTCACGGGGTGTTCCCTATGATTGGCTGACTGAAGACGTGAAGACTAGGACCTGGTTTACTCATGGATCTGTACGTTATGCAGGCACCACCCAGTAGTGCACAGCTGCTGCTTTACAATACCTTTCCGGGACAACCTTGAAAGATACAGGTAAAGGAAAATCTTGACAGTGGGCAGTACACATGGTATTACAGTTTGTTTGGAAGAAGAAATGGCCAGATGTATAATTAATTGTTCACTGACTCATGGGCTGTAGCCAATGAATTGGCTAGATGGTCAGAGACTTGGAAAGATGACAACTGGAAAATGGGTGAGACAGCATCTGGGGAAGAAGTATGTGGATAGATCTTTCCAAATGGGCAAAGGATGTGAAGATATTTGTGTCCCATGTAAAGACTCACCAACAGGTGACCTTAGCTGAGGAGAAGTTCAATAATCAAATGGGTAAGATGACCCGTTCTGTGGACAGTCAGCCTCTGTCCCCACCATCCCTGTCATTGCTCAATGGGCACATGAACAAAGTGGCCATGGTGGCTGTATTGGCTGATTTTGTGTGTCAACTTGACACAAGCTGGAATAATCACAGAGAATGGAGCTTCAGGTGAGGAAATGCCTCCATGAGATCCAGCTGTAAGGCATTTTCTCAATTAGTGATGGGGGAGTGGGTGGGCATTGTGGGTGGTGCCATCCCTGGGCTGGTGGTCTTGGGTTCTATAAGAAAGCAAGCTGAGTAAGGTAGGGGAAGCAAGCCAGTAGCATTCCTCCATGGCCTCTGCATCAGCTCCTGCTTCCTGACCTGCTTGAGTTCTAGTCCTGACTTCTTTTGATGAAGAACAGCAGTGTGGAAGTGTAAACTGAATAAACCATTTCCTCTCCAACTTGCTTCTTGGTCATAATGTTTGTGCTGGAATAGAAACCCTGACTAAGACAGTGGCCAAGATGAAGGTTATGCTTGGGCTCAACAACACAGACTTCCACTCACTAAGGCTGATCTGGCTACAGCTGCTCCTGAATGCCAGATCTGCCAACAGCAGAGACCAACACTGAGCCCCAGATATGGCGCCATTCCTTGAGGTGACCAGCCAGCAACTTGGTGGCAGGTTGACTACATTAGACCACTTCCTCTGTGGAAAGGACAACGTTTTGTTCTTATTGGAGTAGATAATTATTCTGGTCATGGTATTGCCTTTACTGTACATAAGGCTTCTGCCAAAACCACCATCCGTGGACTTACAGAATGCCTTATCCACCATCATGGTATTCCTCATAGCATTGCTTCTGACCAAGAAAAGTGTGACAGTGGGCCCAGGAATTCACTGGTCTTACCATGTTCCCCACCATCCTGAAGCAGCTGGTCTGATAGAAAGACATTCTGTCTTTTGAAGATGCAGTTACAGCACCAATTAGGTGGCAGCAGCATGGAGGGCTGGGGTAGAGGTCTTCAGAAGGCAGTACAGACTTTGAATCAGTGTCTGATATATGGTACAGTTTCTCCCACAGCCAGGATCCATGGGTCCAGGACTCAAGGTGTGGAAAAGGGAATAAATCCACTCACTATCACTCCTAGTGACCCTCTAAGAAAGTTTTTGCTTCCTGTCCCCCCAACCCTAGGTTCTGCTAGCCTAGAAGTTTTGGTTCCAGAGCGGGGAGTGCTCCTACCAGGAGCCACAATAAACATTCCATTGAACTGGAAGCTCAGACTTCCTTCTGGTCATGTTGGGCTTCTAATGTCTTTAAACCAACAGGCTAAGAAAGGAATGACAGAGTAAAGAGAGGTGATAGATCCAGGTTACCATGGGGAAACTAGACTGCCTCTCCACAATGGAGGTAAGAAGGATTATGTCTGGAGTGCAGGAAATCACTTAGGGCATCTCTTAGTACTACCATGTCCTGTGATTAAAGTCAATGGAAAACTACAAGAGCTTAATCAAGTACGATAACAAAGGAGGGCACAGACCCATCAGGAATGAAGGTATGGGTCACTCCTCCAGGAAAAGGGCCAAGACCTGCTTCGGTGCTTACAGAGGGTGGAGAAAATACAGAATGGGTAGTAGAGGAAGGTAGTTATAAATACCATCTAAAGCCACGTAACCAGTTGCAGAAACAAGGATTAGAAAGTAATATGAATGCTTCTGTTTTATTTTGTTACGTATACATTTGTACAGATATTTGTGCTTTCTTCAAATTTCCTTAACATCAATCAGTATATAAGTTGAGACACTAAAAGAATGTTCCCAAGGGACACTGCCCTATTCTAAACTTACAAATGCGTTCTCGATTGTGGTTGTATGAGGAATAGTTGTATCATGTTAGGTGTATTTATGACCCAGTTACTGTTTCACTTGGAGATGAGGTATAATTGTGTCAAGTTGACAAGGAGTGGATTGTAATGGCTAGTCCTGATTGTCAACTTGACTATCTCTGGAATGAACTACAGTCCAAAATTGGAGGGCTCACCTGTGATCCAGATCTTGAGGCAGGAAGACACAAGTTTCTGAGCTGGATCTGGGCATGGCGATCTTGAGGCATAGTGGCCATGAAAAGCTTAGGCCTAGGCAAGGTAGTACATGCCTTTAAACCCAGAAGACTAAGGCAAGGAGATCTGAGTTCAAGGTCAGCCTAGGACAAAGCAAGTCCCAGATCCAGGGGTGGTAGCACATACCTTTAATCTGGGCCACCCCTTCTGCTGGAGGCCTCCATAGGGAAACTGGAAAAAGGAAGATTTGCTCTTCTTTGCCTGCTTGCATTTACTTGCTAGCACATCTGTTGGAACCTGCTTCTAAAGAAGAGCAGCTGAAACAACTAGCCTCGTGGGACTGAGCAACTACTAGATTCTTGGACTTCCCATTCACAGCTGCCCATTGTAGGGTTAGCTGGACTGCAGACTATAAATCATCACAATAAGTTTCCTTAATACATAGAGACAATCCATAAGTACTGTGACTCTAGAGAACCCTGATTAATTAAAAAAATCAATGGCAGATATTTAATTAGAGTCAATGAGGTGTAACAGCACTGAGGAATCGTGTCAAAAATACCTGATGCGGGAAAAGGGCATCTTGCTTTGTTTGCAGATTGACATACTTTTCAGTGAATATAAAAACTGCATTCAAGAAACAAAATCTTATGACCTTTAGACTACTCCTCTAGAGGACCAACAAATGCAAACCACTTGTTTTGAAAAGCATTTAAAAGCACAGCCAGCCTGTGGCTTCAGGATGACTAACCCCCATATCACAGTCCTCCCCCCACAGGCCATCTGCACCGAGTACAAGCTAATCCAAGCTCCTGAGTCCGGTTTTGAGAATACTCAATGACCACAAGTGTGAGCAGAGTGAAGCCAGGTATTGTTTGTTTGTTTTTAATCCAGCTGGAAGTAATCTTGGGCCACTAAAAATCAGCAAGCATATGTTAGAAACATCCGGAAGCAAATTAGCATAACAGGGAAACATCAGAATGCCTCAAAAAGGATAAAAAAAAAACTTTTAAGTATAATCCACAAAAATATGACTAAGCCCCCTAAAACCAAAATCTTTCCATTTCATGTTCCCTCATATTATTGTGAAGCACATAAAAAATAGCACTTGGTTGTATAAAAGTGAAAAACAAAATCACCCTGTTTTCCATCCTCAAACAGAATGTGTAAGTTGATTGGACCCTACTTCTACTCAAGTTTGCAATAAGCTTATGTAAACATTTTATGCCTATTAATTTCGTAAGTAAAAATACTCAATAAAGTAATGCAGTAAAACAAGGAACTATATCCATTGTTCAGTGAACAAAGGGTAACAGTGCCCAGAACAAAACAGCAGGAAGTGAGACCTAGTTTGGTGGCCTTTCTCCAGGATACCTTTTAATTTCTTGTAGGGAGAACTTCAGCCCCCAAGACCTCTTACCCAGTCCTATGTAGAGAATAAGACTGGATCCCGGCTTTAATCCAAGCCCGTCTTCTCAATATAAGAAACTAGGAAAATAAGTTTGAAGACGTCATTCTTCTCTTCTTTCTATGTAAAAGGAGAATTTTGAGACACCCAAACACTCGCTTGCCACCCCTGACCTCAGAGATGACGATGGAGAAGATACAAGTGCCCGCCTGCTGCAACTATGATGGGCAGTATGTGACGGAGATAGGACAGAGCAAAGCCAAGCAGTGCACTGAAAAGGAGGGGGACTGGAAAAGCGACAGGTGTAAGGAACAGTTGGATGTGAGGAGGGGTCATGGTGATGTCTGGGCCTGTGCTGCAGCTAAGGGCTGTGTCTGGGTCTGGGTCCTACTGCAGTCAGGATCTGTGCTGATGGCTGTGGCCTGTGTTGCCACTGAAGGCCATCCAGATGTCAGTGGTCTGGGCTGCAGCCTGAGTCCATGATGATGTCTGAGCATTGTGTTGAGCTGGCCATATCCCTTGCCTGCAGAAAGAGAGCCCCTCACCTGGGCAGCATGGAAGAGGTGGCTCTGGTGGCACTGGTCCAGGATAGCTACCCCTGATGGAGTGACAGTGGAGAGCTGTCCCTGCCCCTGCCTGGGCAGCTGTGGGCACCTCCCTCCCCCGGCCCCACCACCTGTAGCAGGTGGGTGAGCTGGCTCTGCTATGGCTTGGGTGCTAGAGAGTTTGCTCAGCCCCTCATCACCTGCTGCAGATGGGAGAGCTTGCCCCACTCCCACCTGCACAGTGTGATGGAGCTGGTCCCACCCATCCATCACCTAGGGAGAGCTGGAGAGCTGGTCCTGGTGGCACAGGCTCAAGAAAGCTGGTGGACTGAACAACTTAGCTACTACCCAGGTCTAGATCCAGGGCTTTGAGTTGGCCCACTCCAACATCTACCCCATCTGTGAACTGCAGGAGCACATGAAGGGGCCGGTCCTTCAGAAGCAAAGCTCCGGTATCTCCATGACATGGGTAACAACAGGATTATCAGATAGGAGTTCCAGAGAGGATCCAGTATTGATAGTGTAGCCCAAGTCAGAGGCCTTGAACCAGACCAATGACTCACTGCAAGGACCATTTGCGATTAAGCTGTCTGGGCAAAAGGGTGTAGTGTGTGTCACACTGTAGCTTCCTTGGTGAGGTGTTTGTGTGTGTCTTGTGGGGAATTGTTTTGTTTTCTTTTGAGAGGAAGGCTGCAAGGGTACAGGGTGGATATGGAGGGATGGGAAGATAAGGAGCACTGGGATACATGATGTGAAATACACAAAGAATCAATAAAAAGTTAACAAATAAAAGGAAAATTTCTCATGAAAGAAGAAACATCTTTCTACCTTGACTGCTCACACTCCGCCCTTGTCTAGGAAAGTTATATTTGTGAAGTGTTTTAAAACTCTTGGATCTTGGAAAATTAAAATGTAAACACCATGAAGTAACGGAAGATCACTATCCCTCCTCCAGTCGGCTACCATGCTTGCTGTCTTACACTATATGAGTGTATTAGGAAAGCAAGAATTGATTGGATCATATGGACATGTTTTAAGAAAGCTGACTGGCAAATTTGACCATGAGAGGCCAAATCTTTTACATTCAGATTTGATTTTAGAGAACCTGACCTAAGTTTGAATTCAGGTAAACTAACAGGCTAGTACTTAACATTAGTTTCCAAGTTGCTCCCCACAATAAAACCCAAGATTAGCTTCAGTCTCTAGGCTAATCCTCAACAAGATCAGCACTTTCAGGTTATACCCTCAACAAGACCAGTGTTTCCAGGTTATTCGCCCAACAAACCTGCACCCTCAGGTTACAAGCCCTCACCCTGCCTAACAATCACCAATGCAGAGGAGAGCAGAAATTAAGTTTATAATATGACAACTCCCAGCACCAGCCATGTTAAAGGCCACAGTAGCCTTCCAATTAGATGCTTGCACCCGCTTCCCACTTGCTGCTTACTATAAAGTCTTGCCCCAATAGACATTCGGGGCTCCCCCACCACAAAACCCACCCTGTGTGACAGTGGTGTGCTTGGTGCCCTGAGCTAGCTTGCACAGAATAAAGACTCTGTTGTGAGTTGCAACAGATTGGCTCCTGTCTGTTTTTTCACTAACATTTCCCTGGTATTACAACCACATATTGAAGAATAAATGACAGCCTTCTTAGAGAGGAAGAATGGTAAAAGATACTAGTAAAGTTTCTTAGATGGACACAATAGCTAATTTCTATGAAGAAAGTTCTGCTGCGTTTGTGTTTTGGGAGGCCAGGGTCTCACTATGTAGCCCACATCGGCTGTGAACTCCAGATCCTCTTGCCTTATCTTCCAGGTGCAGGTATGTGCTATCATGCCTGCTGAAGTGATTTCTGTAGTCAGTCATATGGATGAAGATTACATATAAATTTAATGTTGAAAGCAAAATATGACTGTAGTGACTTAGAACCTGGTCTTGGTCTACATAATAAAAGTCTGATACATCAGAAAAATCAGAGGCCACCAAAGTTCATTTTACCTCAAAATATCCTTGTGCAAAAGTCTACCTTTTCAGGCTTATCCCAGTGAATCAGTTAAGACTAGCTCACCGAGTTTAATCCCAGGATTCACTGACATATAATGGCACATGGTACTCATAGTCCATGAGATCACTTTAATGTTTCGAATAAGCTGTAAGGAAGGAATGTGAAACTAGGGCTGTGGAGACCTACTAAAGGTTCTGTTTGTAGTTACTATTCTATCAAGTTGGTATCATTACTATTAGTAAGTATTAAGTGTAAGATGTTTGGGTCATAAATTCTATGAGAGAAAAGGACAAAGGGCTTCTTGACTTAAAAAAGTATGCCTTTATTTATTAATTTACTTATTTTTGGTTTTTTGAGACAGGGTTTCTCTGTGTAGGCCTGGCTGTCCTGGAACTCACTCTGTAGATCAGGCTGGCCTCGAACTCAGAAATCCGCCTGCCTCTGCCTCCCAAGTGCTGGGATTAAAGGCGTGCGCCAACACCGCCCAACTAAAGTATGTCTTTAAAAATAAAGTTTAGCTCAAACATTAATGATCCATGGCTTCAGCATTCAAGCGGCATAGTTTAGCTGACAGAGGGAGAAGAGGGCCGTAAGTAGCAGGCATGTTGACTCTGTCAATCTGCTTTAAGTGCTCTGCTGCTTGACAAACACTGTTCGTAGTTAGGTTACTGATTTCATTCTGCAAGTAATAACAACACTGTAAGTCAATGCTTTCCTCTCCCAGGCTCTTGCATAGCCCCAGCATGTTATACTAACATACTCAACGAGTCTAGGGGACCAGCCGGGGTATAAAAGAGTATCTCATATATTTTCATTTATTAATTCCTGCTAGGCTTGTTTTCCCAATAATCTCTCAAGCACACACCCTGCTCACTTCTGTGGAGAAGAGGGCAATTTGCTGTGGCCAAAGGCAGAACTCAATACTTTCACAAAAACAACAGCATGGGGTAATTTATCTGTAGCCTTCTAGTTTTCCATAGTCTCAAGGCTGGAACGCTTAATGCACACCCATTTCACAGACCACTAATGATGTTATTAGGATGAAAAGGACGGCTGCTAGGAAAAGGTCTCTAATACTTAATCACTAGGGCTGGAACCTTTCTTCCACAGAAACCTTTTGTGCAATGAAGTTCATGTCACCTGACAGCAATTTTGTTGTCTTAAAGGCTCCCTTTCTTCTCTCCAAATGCACTGTTTTGATGTGATTATGTGTGAAGTCTGTATCAGTTGTTTTTATCCAGATGCAACCAAATTTAGAGAAATTGAAACAGAAAGCAACTGCTTCAAGACATTATGGCATCATATAGGACAGGCAAGCATCTCTGTTATGGACTATGGTAAAAATACATCACTTGAGGCCAAAACCATTCTGGCAAAGAAATTAGATTAAGTTCAGAATCTGATAATTTCGGTAACAAGAAATAAGCTAATATCGGCAGAGATAAAGTTTGAAGGTGGATTTACACAGGACATTATAATGACAGTAAAAGGTTTCTTATCAAAAAGAAATAGTCTGATGAAGATTTCCCAAGAGATCCCTATTTATACAGTTAACAATTCTTTTGCTAAAACAATCAAGCTTTTCATTGTTGTACATGGATACACATGGGCTCTGTAAACTACAAGAGCGTGTGACACACGGTGAACAGAAAGCAATGATATTACACAGGCCACAGCCTTGAACTCATCATTAATAAATGTCTTTCCTACATTCAGCTACTCCGGCTGCTGGAAGCCTGTTTTCCTCAAGCACTTCAAACACTGAAATCCAGGAACATTTATTATTTTAATCCATTACAGGCAGTGCTTGATTTAACTTTATTGGCTGTGGTGGTGGTAGTGGTTATAAGTGGGGGTACAGCAATGTTCTTTTACACATCGTTTCAAAAGGGCTTAATTATATTTTATAGTTTGGACCAGGAATTTTGTTTGTTTTTTTTCTAACAAGGTTCAAACGGAGTTCAGGTCAGTGATGAATCAGAAGAAAAAGTCAGAGATGGTTATCTGCCTGATGTGAGCTCATCCTCCTCTAGAAGGCTGGGCAGGTACATCATGTTCACCACTGGACAGGAGATTGCCCTGATAGCCCTGTTCTGTGGCTCATTAGAAAGTTTTCATTTTGCATGCATCCTTGAATACACTGGCAATTCAATATAGTGGTTACCTTCTATTTCTCTGAATTTTAAATGATTCCTGATGGGCAGATTTGGAGACTACATCAGCACTAAAACATAAAATGTATGTGTCAAATGATAAGCATTTTATAGACATAGCTTTTCATCACAGAACAAATATATATCACAAAATCAAAGATGTGGACCTAACTGTTTCAACAAAATAAATGACTTCTGTATAAACATGTCCAAATAGCAAAAAATCAACTAGTTTTTAAAAATATTAAACATTCATATTCATTCCCCTCTCTCTATCTGCCCTCCCCCCTCTCTCTTTCTGTGTGTGTGTGTGTGTGTGTGTGTGTGTGTGTGTGTGTGTGTGTGTAGAAAGGCCCCTTTTCGGGCTTGTGAGATGATGCAGTGTAATGGCACTGGATTGCATGCTGATGATTTGATTCTAATCTCTAGAACCCCTGAAAAGATGGGACATTAGAATTGAGTCCACAGAACTGTCTTCTGGCCTACACATGTACTGTGGCATATGCCCCAGCCCCTGACCCCTACATCATACACACACAACTACATAAAACATAAAATTGACCTTTCTTGAGGGTTGATATTGTTTATTACTGTCTAAGACTTTATCTACTCACACATTATAATGATCACAACAAAGAAATCTAAATGTTGGGTCTCATATAGTTAGGTTTTATTTTTCATCATATTAGAGAAATAATATGAAGTATTATGGGGGAAATTATAATATCTTTTACTAGTTTTTTATTTCATTTTAAAGTTCAGGACCTCCCACATTTAGGGGAATGCCTCAATAGTTTACCAGAATGCACAGAAAACTATCCTCACATATAAAAATAAGTAGTCATGAGTAATTTCAGAGTGTAAAAAGAGGCAATCCTAGCTCATCAGTAGCGACTTTGAACCTTATTATAGAGCACTAGGAGAGAGTCTGCCCGGGATTAACAGTGGTGCTCAGTCCAGGGATAAGGAGCTATTACGTTTCATGGACTCTCAGCCATCTGTTCTGCCCGCCTACATTTTACTTCTGCAAAATCATAAGCGTACCTCTACCTCAGGGACTATAGAAAGGCATTAGAATTCTTCTGCTTTTTATTATCACAAGATTCAGTAACTCATTTCATTGTCAAGACAATCCTCCTTTACTCTTTCTTTTGTGCTTGCCAGGTACTCCAAAATGACAAATAAAATCCCAGATGTTACAGACCAGTGAGCATTTTACTTTTTCTTAAGTGTTGGGTTTAAGCTACTTGGGACAGAGTGTCAAAAATGACAGGGCCTTGATGCCCACACCCAGTATTCATTAAGGATTGTTGGTGGTTTGTATAACTGTCAACTAACTATATTTATGCTTTCATCCTCAGTGGATCCTTAAAAGTTAAGTTTGTCCTGTCTTTAACTGTCAAGAAATTCATTTCTCATTGTTCAGACCCTGGAAAGAGAAGCATTTCTTTCTGAAAACAACAAGGGTCTTTGGGGTGCTGTAAATGGCTCACTGCTGCAACACAGGATTTGAAGTAGTCATACCTAATTTAATACTTTATTTCCCATCAGGCTAACTTGCATCTCTGAAGTATCCAAAGAAGACAGACCTCAGCACAGCAGGAAGTGCAGGGACTCCACTTTGCACCAATGACCTGGTTTCACTTGCAGAGCATGAAAGGAGTGTTAGCTTCTGTTATATTAAATGTTTTGCTGGTCCTGGATGTGATGAACGTGAGGAAGGCATCCTAATTTTATGGAAAAGAATGGCTATACTTGCTTTCTCTCTCTTATTTGGTTTATATACAAAGTTAAGTACAGCAAGGGCAGGGAAAGTGATTCAAGCCACTGTTCCTTTGACAATGAGCTCCACTCACTGCCTGGGAGAAAAGCCCCAACAGTCTCCTGGTCAGAGTCTTGTCAGTAGTCTCCCAATTCTAACTGCCAACCAAACAACTTCATGCAGGTTCTTTTCCTTTGTGCTATCAAGATGCTCCAGTTGTGCTCCTCTGTGCTTTGTCTATGTGAAGGCTGCCAATTTAACTGGCCCCGAGAAAGAGCAGGGCAAGCTCAAGTACAATGAGTCCACAGCTCTCAACTGTGTACTCGTTTGCAGAAGTCTAAGGCGTGCCATCCTAACATAGCCATAAATTACTCTGACAGGGGAGCTGAAGTGTAAGCCCAGTCCCCACCCTCCCGTGGAAAGAGACTAGCTGCCAGTTCAGAATTTATAACTACATTCTTCGAGTGTCTCCAAAATGACATGCTTCACACAGCAAAGGGAACCGCACTGTGTGCCCATGTTGGGGGAAGTGGCAACTCTTTAAAGAACATACTCTACTATGAGTTAGATTTAACAGATATCAAAGTAATACTAATGACTTTAAAATGTTTCACAATATAAGATACAGTTTCTAACTTCGATTCTTGTTACTGGGAGAGCCCTCATAAGAGTTCCTGTGACACTACAAGCGGCACATCTACAACCAGGCAGCAAGGGCAGTTTCATTAGACGCATGGGAGAAGAACATAAGTATTCTAGCAGAGAGGAGTTAGTTATGAGTCATGGCCGCACAGGCATCTGCAGAGTGGAGTAACAGAAAGACTCAAGTCCCTTGAAACACTCATAGTTTAGGAGGACTTTATTTTATTCTGCAAAATGAAGATGGGAATTCATTTAACGAGCTCAGTTAATAATTTCTACTACATTATTTTTAAAATCAGTAAGTGAATATGACAGTTCTCTAGGTTGCACAGACAGATCAACATTTGGGGAAAAACATTAGCTTTCTTTTTTCATGCTTTTATTATTCCCGTTCTCCACATAATTTCCATAGGTTTCTAACAGCTTAGATGATTAAAAAAATATATAATCATTAGGCAAACTCATTTTTTTTTGGGTCCTCTTGACAAGTGAGGGAACATAACTACAGTACATTCCCAATGGCGTTTCTCTAAGAATTACTTAGCACATAGGATTCCTCTAGAATTACAAGTCTATTTCAGTTCTTAAATTAAAATTCATCTGGAAAGGACTGCTTTTCCCTGTTTATATAACATTGTCACATAAAGAGTGTTAAAAAAATATTTCTCTAAAAATAGCCTGCGTAAGTTAGGGATTAGCAGAGCTCTGTTGCTGGGCCGCTCCTTTGTAGTTTTTTCCATGATGTTCTTGCACAGTGTTTTTGACTGTGTTTATTAAAGTCAGCACATCAAAAAGGATCAAAGAGAAAGTGAGGGAGAACCAAAGAAACCCCAAGTGTGTTGTCTCATTGGGGAGCTATGCAGATTCGGATAAACAAGTGCGAACTGTTGAGGGTTTAATGAAAAAATTTTGACAATTATTTTATCTTGCGTCCTTCTATAGGACGCCATGTGCACAGCAGATGCTCGGCCGTGTGTAGAGCCCTCCTCTCTGTCTAACAGCCCGTCTGAGATGACTACTTTGTCACTGTGCTCAATTTGGTTCAGAAATAATGTGAGAAGTGCAGCTGCTGCAGCTGCTCACGATGGTGACAGAAACTGTAGAATCAAAGACTGGGGAGTATTTCTGCATTGGAGTCAGCCTATAAAAACCTGACAGTCACTCCTGTGAGCTCCAAGATGTATCATAAAAACTGGGTTGAATACAGAACACTACCACTTGAAAACTATGAAAAGAAATAAGACTGCTAGGAGTGTGTGTGTGTGTGTGTAAGAGAGAGAGAGAGAGAGAGAGAGAGAGAGAGAGAGAGAGAGAGAGAGAGAGAGAGACAGACACTGACTTTTTATTTCTGTGAGAGAGAGAGAGAGAGAGAGACAGACAGACAGACAGACAGACAGACAGATACTGACTTTTTATTTCTGTCACCTATCAAGACAAACTGTGAGGTGTGGTGGCATACCTTTAATCCTAGCATCAAGGAGGCAGAGACAGGCAGATGTCTAAATCTGGGGCAAGTCTGGTCTACGTAGTGAGTTTCAGGACAGTCAGTGCTACTTAGTGAGATCCTATCTCAAAATAAGCCAAAACCAAACCAAACCAAACCAAACCAAACCAAACCAAACCAAACCAAACCAAACCAAACTGACCCGACCCGACCCAACCCAACCCAATCCAACCCAAAGTATGCGTATTTGTATGTATTTCTAATTAACTGAAAAAAATGCAATTTGAAGACCTTCAACTATATAATGAAATTAATATTAAATCATAATTACTGTTTCTTTTAAATACAGTTACAACTATTTTTTTTTTAAGTATGCCCTCATCCTGGTGTGAAGGCCGAGTTTAGAGCTAGCCTGAGATCCAGAAAGTGATTCTATCTCCCTCAACTAAAAACCAAACCAAAAAGAGCTATGAAGTAATCTCTCAATTATACTTTCCCTAGATGCCAGCCTTTAGCCACAACTAGAATCTGTCCCAACTTTATCTTACTTATACACAGTACATTTTGTTATAGTTTCATCAAAATACATCATTTTAAATTAAATGACTAAACTTCAATTTTGATTTAATGCGACTCTAAAAAACTATTTTAAAATGTTTGCTGGACACTGCCCAGCAGATTATACCAAGTATATTTTAGTCAAGGAGGATGTTTCTATTTTTGTGCTTAACAAGATAAAAGAATATAATTATAAAAGAAGAAGGTTATGTAGGAAAATTACAAAAAATAGACCATTTTTTTCTGGCTAAATAAAAAATGTTCAACTGTATCAGAACAAAAACAATTATGAAGGGTAAATAATAAATGAATTTGGAGTAAATGCCGATGTGGACAGAGCAGGTCTCCATGCAGTGAGCATAGCATGTCTAAAGCTCTCCCTCTGTTTGGGGCATAACTGTCCCCTGCCACCATTAAGGAGCAGCATTTAGAGAGGGGTGAAGGCAGGCATGGAGGGCCTGACACTATAACATCCAGTGTTGGAGAACCTTTCATGTCTCCCAGACCCTTCATTTTTTCATTTCTAACTTTAAAAACAACAAAGGAAGAAAAAAAACAAGAGCTTTTAGATGGTTTGATTCCATATATTTCAGTGAGAAAGACATCATCTATGTTTTGGTCTAATATTATTATTATATAACTATAAAAGTTAAAACAAAACAAAACAAAAAAATCTCCTAAACTACTGTGCTCAAACTGGCTTGCTAGAACTAAATTACAATTAGTCTCCAGCTGCCACTTAATTACTTTTTGGTACACAGCTTAAGAACTGACAAAATCAGTCCACAACCCTCCTCCACACAGGGCCATGGAAAAGGGCATGGCTCTCACAGGATTGTGGGAAAATATATGGTTCTGTCTTGAGACTTCTGCTTCAGAGTGACACTTCTGCACTTGCCTCTCAGCTTTTCCAGTAGCAGGTTCTGTGATTGAAATGGTTATTTCCTGCGTGTGTTGACTTTTCTCCTCATACACCTTGTGCCCACCCTTTCTGATTCAGTGCAGAAAAGCACATAACTTAGTCATAGTAGCAAAGGAGAAAAATGGAGATGTCACGGCCAGTTAGCTCCATGCCCTCTGCAGTTTTCAGCAGCTAGGTCGCTGTGCACAGAAGCACCGCCTTTCTCAGCTAGGTGCTGTTGCCTGACAAAACACCTCAGTGACATTCTCCCAGACTTCAGCTTTGGCTTGACACTTTGTAGAGTGTATCTGCCACCATGGCAATTTTTCTCTTGAAAATAAATGGTTCCCAGTGACGCAATGTACTGCATTAGAGTCACCTGCAAGGCTTACCTAGTACAGACTATTGGGCTCTGTGCCCAGAGAGTCTGACTCATAGCCTGGGATGGGGTCTAGAAGACGCAGTGCCAGTATGATCTCAGGTGATCTGATGTGTTTGTTCCACAGACTGCACTGTGAAAAACACCGTTCTAAGGCTTCAAAAGCTCAACTTGCTGTTGTGTTACCACAGTCATTTCAGTTAAAAGGAACTTAGGAATGAACAGCTGCAGCAATGTGCCTCAGGATGGGAAGGAGCCGTTTAGAGCTAAGAAATACCCTGGCTCACAGATTTGTTTAAACAGACAAACAACCTTAAACCAAAAGACAACACCCCCACTCCCACTCCACCCCCACCCCAAACCAAACCAAACCAAACCAAACCAAACCAAACCAAACCAAACCAAACCAAACCAAACCAAACCAAACCA
>JANHMN010000012.1:61856687-61905791 GCA_030674055.1 Rhabdomys pumilio
CAAACCAAACCAAACCAAACCAAACCAAACCAAACCAAACCAAACCAGCAACTGTGGAATAAATTTACAAGCTAGAAGTATTCCCATCTCTAATGACTCTAAGTCCTTGAAACACTGCATTTCTTGCATGATAACAAAGGGTGTTTTCTCTTCCTCCCTCCATTCCACCAGACACCCCCACCCCCAACCCCGTAACTTACCAGGTACTTTTTGTGCAGCTTTGACACTAAGGCTTCCATTGAGGTTTGACAGTGATGCTAACACACATGGTCTATGAGGATGAGGGACAGTTTCCATGGAGACCACAATTTGGGTAGTATGGACAGAAACTTTTTGAAAGCAGGAGATGGCTCTCCACATGTTTTCTTGAAATGATGTCTTCTGTGCTTCATCACAGTGAACTTTGGGCTTCAACAACTTTCCACGGTAACATCTGGAGACAGAAGGCTCATCCTTAATTAGTATAGCGTCTGATGGGGTGGAGGCCTCTTTGCTATGTGCAGAGCTGTGTGCCTTTTTTATCTTCTTTAAAAAATGATTTATCTGATCTAGTTTGGTAAAACTTAAGTTTGCTTTCAAAGGCTTTGATACATCCAAGTTGATGTCAGCTACAAGAAAAAGGAAACACGGGTGACTGGGGCTCCCCAGTTAAACACTAGTCAGAGTGCTGAGTTCCCCTTCCCACAGCTCACTGAAGGAACATCACCAGAGTGAGCTGCTTACCACCTGTTCTGCTGGCCACTTATGCAAGGCCCACACCTGGACAGATCTTTCTACTTCTGCTCCCAAGCTCTGTAGCAAGCTGGATGAGGCTTTCCAGTGTGGCACCTACCTAAAACTGCCATTTGGTCTCCCAAGGAAACAGAACTCCTCACAGGATCAGAACAGTGTAAGACAAAATGCCCATCCCAAACATCACGGGTCACCTCACCACGTTGCCTCGCTTGCCAAGTTTATGCACAAGTGCCCATTTCTCCTTTATGAGCTGCTATAACCAGAAAAGATTCTGTGACTTGTTGTACAGTCTGCACTGATAAACACTGAAGTACATTATTAAAATAAATGGAATAGACATTTCTTAAAATCTCTCTTCCCACTTCCATGTCAGATGCTGTCAAGCTGGCCTTATCCTTTTGGTTGCCATCTTGCCTCACGGGTACGACCTAGTGAGGATGTGGCTCAGTGCAAGGGCACAACTGTGCACATCGTATTTTCCCGTGTGCTCGCTCATCAGTCCACAATTATTTTTTTAAATACCATAAATTCAAAATATTACATCACCACAGCCAGACACACAGCCAGTCACTCCTAGTGTTACTTAGGCACAAGACAGTGACTCTGAGCTCTCAGCCATCACTCCCAGCGTATCCTCCACCCTAGCCTCAGGCAGCCATCAAGCTGTGTCTCTGCATACTTGGCATACTTGCTGATTAGGGACACTGCAGACAAACAGAGCCATAAAACATCTGAGGTTTTGTATGTTGTTTCCTTTGTATATCAACATCCTCTTGAGGTGCATCCGTGTTAATTTGATTGCCCTTGATTGGATTTCCCTAATGATTGATTTGTTGAATGCTTTCTCATGAATTTCTTGTCTATTTTGTATAAATGCTTAGAAAATGAGTATTTACACTCTGCTGTGTGTGTGTGTGGGGGGGCAGGGAGACAGACAGACAGATGTGACTGTAGATGGGCAGGCATGCCATGGCTCAGTGTCTGCCTGCATTTTCTACCCCATTCTCACAAGGAGTTTCATTGCTGCTCCATACACCAAGCTAGATGGCTCACAAAGCTCACAGGGAGGCTCCTGTGTTGGATGCCAGGTCCTAGTGCTGGAGAAGCATCAGGATTGCAGACCTGTGCTACGTTGTCCGCCTTCCTGCGAGCCCTGCAGCTCTGAATGCAGTCAGCACATTAGTGCAGTAAGTGGTTTATACATTGAGCATCTCTGTGCACCCAAACTCCGCTCATCTTTTAACTGTAATTTTTTTAATTGAAGGTTTTTAAAAATCTCTATCACAAGATACATGATTTGCAAATCTCTTGTTCCATTTGGTTGGACTGTCTTTTCACTTTATTTTATTCCATTTGGTTGGACTGTCTTTCCACTTTATTTTGACTAGCTTTTAGCACAGTGTTTTCAGCTTTTCAACACTGAATATTTTAATTTCTGTGAGCCCCAACAGATCCATTATTTTGCTTATACTGCTTAACCTAAGGTCACAAAAGTTTATATGTATGGTTATTTTACGGGGTTTATAGCTTTCCCTCTTCTTCTAGGTCTATGATCTTCTCTGGATGAGTCTTTGTGTCTCGTGTGAGACAGAGGCCCCCTTCATTCTGCATGTGGATGCACAGTTAGTGAGCAGCATATGCTGCTGGAAGATACTTTTGACTTGCAAACTTTGGAGTTCTCCACAAAGTAGTAGGGTAAATACTGTGGGGAACAGAGGGTTGATTTACCTGCTCGGTCCTCACAGCCTTTATACGTGCCTCACCTCAGTAAGTAAAATCAAAGTTGATGAAGCTGTGTGCCACTGCCTCTGCCCCCGCTCCACTGCTGCTGCTTCATACCAAGAAATGTGAAGCTAAAGTATTCTTTCTGTACCCGTAGTAACAGGTTAGTCACTTATCTATGCGGTTGCCCAGTTATGCCCTCTAAGCCAACTGGTAAACAGCACATAGGTATACCATTCACGGAAGGTAGACATGAAGTCGGCCACCATTACCTTGAGATGGATCCCCATCCCTCAGCCATCACCTTGTTCGCAGAACACAGATAAAAAATTATTCATAAGTCTAGCTACTTTGTCTAACTTGTCTTTTAAGACTTAACTCTTATTTCTAGACCACCTTTCATTTGTGAAGAGTACATGAAGGAGATGAAAAGAAAGTTAGAAACACGAAGTATGAAAAAGGTGAGAAGAAATATGTGGCCCTACAGTTGGACGACAGTTCCCAGGAACTGGGCTCTCCATCCTACAGACACAGGAACCACTGGGGTGGTTCAGAAGCAGGTGCTCTTTACAGGTCTCCACATTCTGCTGTTCTCAAACAGCACACATTTTCACAGACAACCAGATGACCCGATCCTAGAAATACAGTATTGTGAGAGACTAAATTCACATTTGTTGTAATTTGTATATATCAATAAAAATATAAATTCCATAGGCTGCTTACCTACACACAACAACCCATGTCCCAGTGTGAACGTAAAGTTTCTAGGTCCAGGATCATTGGTTTCAGTTTGTTTTATCCACGTTTGCTCCCCAGAGCGAAGTTATCAAACATGCCTTGAAGCACATAATATGCTTTTCCTTCTGTTACTTCAAATATTGTTTTAGGAACCCAGAGACAATGGAATCCTGTCTCTCCACTGGAAAGATTACAACTATCAAATCTACAGGGTCAGTTATTTTGAAGATTCTGAAAACCAAAGGTAAATAAAAAAAAATAAATACAGAATTCAAGCCAGGTGTGGTGGTGCACTTCTTTAGTGCCAGCACTCAGGAGGCAGAGGCAGGCAGGTCTCTGTGAGGCTGAGGTTTGCCTGCTCTACAGAATGAGTTCTAGGACAGCCAGCGCAGTTATACACAGAAACCTGTATTCAATCCAAGCACCATGAAAGTGGTGCTAAGTATGTTCTTGTACTCTCTCCTTTCACCATTGGCTTGGAAAAGCAGCAGCCTTAGGACTGTCATGTGCAGACAGAGGGGCATAACGGAAAGACTTCTATCTTAAGGTCCAGAAGGACTATGGGAAGCTCCTTTCTTTCCTGTGTTCCAGAAAACAAGAGAGGTCACCCCTGAAGTGATTTTATGTAACTACCATTTTTGATGTAAAAAACCTGGGACAGTATAAAAACTTATGTGGATATCTCTCAGCACCAGAGACACAAAAACCCGCATTCAAGGGCCAGCAAGATGGCTTAGTGGGTAAAGACACCTTCTGTCAAATCTGACACAGAGAGATGCGACTCCTGCAAGTTGTTCTCTGACCTCCAGGTGTACATGTGCATGCAAAGCGCACGCGCGCGCGCACACACACACACACACACACACACACACACACACACACACACACAAAAACATTTTTCTTAAAGAAAATCTATAATCAAGTAAGGTTTATTCTGGAACTGCAAGGCTAGAATAAGAGAGAAAAAGATCAATTGATGAAGAAAAAACTGGAAAAATCCAGTATCTCCTCAAAATAAGAACTGCTAAGCAAGATATCAGCAGAGAGTATTATTTTACTCTGATAAATGTCATATATAGTATGTCTCCAGCTAGCATTATAAGAAACACTCTTAGTCACTGAGCACAACTGACGAAGGTTTTTAGGGAAATCATAGAGCACTAGACACAGCATAAGACAATGATAATGCCAGCTTCCCAAGAAGAAACGGAGGCATTTAAAACATTAAAATTATTCATGTTTGAAAATTTATGTTTATATGCAGTCCAACTTTTGTGCACAATGCCTTTCAGTCACCAGAGTCCCTTGTGCTTGCTCCCCACAGGGAAAGTGTGGAGCCACTCTGCTTGAAAAATGCACGCTATTGTACATGTAGACACTATTCCTGGGGCAGCCTCCTTTGGGCACGTTGGACAGAGAGGTGGAAAGAAGAAAAGCATGGTAAAGTGAGCATTCAAGGCACTACTCCTTCCCAAGTATCAGGCCCATTAAGGAACCGGAAGCTCCCTGCAGAAGAGCAGGCTATAAGTCATCTAGTGTACTTGCTGCCATATAGGTTCGCACACATGGGAACTCTGCCAACGACGTCACAACTGTCACGCTTCTCATTCAACGTATTTGTGCTGAAAGCTATACTATCAAGCGTCAATAGACTTTAGTATCCTTAAGCTGGCCAGATTGTGTGTGTGTGTGTGTGTGTGTGTGTGTGTGTGTGTGTGTCTTCATGGTGAATATTTTCAGAAATGGGAGAACTATTTTTAACTGTGCTATGTTCTCAAACATAGAAAAATAAAAATTGAGCCATCCACTTTTGCTATTCAAATTGATAAAATAAAGTAACCTCATTACTAAAATAAAAACATGAAAGAAACAGACTCAGAAGTGGTATTGATGGAGACACAGCAGAGGATTACCCAGAACAATACTGCACAAGAACTACAAACAGAGCTAGAACCAGATAGACTGTGAATGTGGGCTTTAGTCCAATTATCAGATTCTTTGGCTTGAGAGTTTTGAATTTTTTTGTAATCCTTACTGAATTGTAATAAACTATTTTCAAAGTTTAGATTTTAGGAAAATGTAGCAATAGAATATCCCATCTGAGTCATCTTGTCTGCAGATCCAGTTTCTTACCAAGCCTGGAATATATTTTGTATCGTTAAGTTACTAAATAAACCTGAGGCTGTCAATTATTAGATCCTAATTACCCTACCAAACTTTCTGAAGAGCTACCAGGAAGCAGACTGATGGAGACTAGCCTGCCAGAGAGCCTGCAGTTAATTCATGCGGCTATCACCCTACAAGGTGACCTCACAGGGAAAGGGGAAGAATCATATTGCAGTAATGAGGACAGAGAGGGATCTCAAGCCGCAGAGGTGGCTCTCCTCAGTTGATGGTAATGCACACCTTGTGGGGGACCAAACACCAACTGGAAAAGTTCCCTGAAAACGGTTCCAGCTATTTTCTCATTTACAATGTTCCAACTTGACTTGAAGCATTAGTCATCATATTACTTACATTTATGATGTATTATGAAATCTCTTACCAAAACCCCAATGGGTTCAATATGGCTTGTTATACTCAAATCATAACATCTATGAAGGAAAGCTTCTTTGCTAAGTGTTTCTTCCCTCAGAATTTTATTTGTAAAAGACACTATTTTATTTTAGACAAGGAAAGCTCAGTTGGGAACTCGTGCACTGGGTGGCTATGCACATAAGGACAGTGCTGTTCCCAGTCCTACCATAGGGGTAAGTGCAAAACACAGAACTAACAAATGCTTCATCCACCTTAACTTCCTCGATAATTTCAATAAAATCTTTTCAATAAAATGTATTCTCCTATTACTGGGTCACATACATTCTCACTCAATAATTCAAATTCTGATTTTTGATACACTATCTAAAAAACGTAATCCTAATGACAGTGGACAGTGGAGATTGTGTAATAAGAGTAATGAGACCTGGAAACCTAGAAAGCTCTGACAGCAGTGAAATTAGTGTGTTCTCACTGAAGGTGTGACATCACTGAAGGTGTGACATCACTGAAAGTACAACATCAAGGTCTTTAGGAGTGGCAGACCTGAGAGCTTCAGTAAAAGGGGCTGGGTGTGTCCTGTTTTACATGCAGCTGTCAATATCCACTTGAATCATCAGCAGTGCTCTTTGGTGCTTTTGTTGTAGTCTGGTACTGTCACTATTGTGACAGTTATTTAGTTGTATATTTCTATGACCAAGCACTGACTTTCTAGATGCTTCCTTGTCTTACCTCAAACCACGACATACAAGTTACAATGAGATGACTGCATTAGTTTTCTACCATGAATGTATTGCTCTAAACTCATTTAGTGAGCATCTCTCCTCAAGAAAGTACCTATATAAGGCGTGACTGTTAATTTGGGTTATCAATCTGATTGGAGGCCTACTGATGTCCACTCTGGGGAGCGTTCCTGAGGGTGTTTCTGGGCAGGTTTAACTAAGGACTGAGAAGAATGTGTGTGGAGACCTGCTGCACATGTGAGCAGCACTCCCCATGGACAGGGTGGGAAATAGGGTTTGCAGGGAAGAAGAAGGGGAAAGAGAAAGTCAGAGACTCCCATCACCAGACAGGAGCTGCTCCAGCCTAGCCAGACACACCACACGCCCTGACCACCTGTCAAGGTAAATCTCTCCTTCCTGAACTTACGTCTGTCAGTGTCAGGTGTTTTGTCACTGTTGCAAGAAAAGAAACTAATCTGGGGCTAAACATATCCCGGAATGTTTGCAGTTTCTTTGGTGCCTATGTCTTGTTTCTTTTGCTCTGCTCAATGGTGATATATATGCATCCTTGGAAACAATTCACAGAGCTTCTGGGAGAGCCACTGCTTTGAGGTAAACTTGGTGAAGTTTCTGTTATCCAGCTGCTTGTGAAAAAAGAGCAGTCACTGGGAAGTCAATCACACAGGAAATGGCAGAGTCACTGGGATCAGAGTGAGTGCACAGGCCAGGGCCCAGAACCGGAGGAAACAAGTAGACTGCCAAGGACAGGGTTGCTGGGGTGGGTGGGTGGGATTAACAGCACAAGAGGAGACAAAGCATGGATCCCTGAGAGAGCGAGCATCGCTATTCAAAACTTCATGAAAGGTTTCTACTATCAAATGATGTGATGATCTGAGCATCATTAAAAGGAGTAGCTTTAAATTAATACCATGAAATGCCATCAAATTGGTCATAAGAGAGGTAATTTTGAAATGGATAAGTAAGGAGAATAAATTATTCTGCTTTTTTTTTTATGACAGATACTACAGAGTAACCAAACAGTAGGTGAGAGACTATTTCTCTTTACAACACTATGACAGCTAATAAATATATCGAACAGAAACGCAAAAACTAGGAAACTGGTATTTACAACCTCTCAAGAATTTAGGCATTGAGGATCAGTGACTGCAAACATCTACAAAGAGCTCTTTAGATGACACTTGCATCCTGAACAGAATGTCACAAAAGCTCCTACAACAGTCTCACTTAAACAAACAGGAATCAAATTAAATAGTAAACAAATAAAACCCACTTTATATTGGGAAGCACAGAGGAAGGGGCGAAGAAGGGAGGGAGAGGCGAGGTTTGATTGATAAACAGAGGGAAGAAGGAGGAGGTCAAGATTCCTGAACCTGGCTGGAGAGGCTAACCTAGGACAAGGAGAGGAACTGAGAAGCAAGGGGGATTCAGAGGCAGGCTGCTCTGAAGCTGCCGAGGAGGGCACACAGTGCAAGCTGCACAGAGAAGCAGTGAGCACAGTGCAGGTCCCATCAAAGGACCTGAATAAAAGAAGAATGAATGAGAGATGATAACTCAGTGATGAGAGGACCCAGGAACTATGCCCTCAGCATTAGGAGTTTTAAAGAAAACTCAACAGCACAGGAAGGGAAGGGAAAAACAAGAGGAAGGGAGAACAATGGCATGATTTGAAGAGAGTATGTTCTATTACTGAAACATACTCATTAGGCAGATGGAGAGGCAGATTATCCAGTCTTAGAATTGGATAATAAGTCAAAACTACGGTGGTGGGATATTATAAGTTGTTCATATAAAAGAGGCAGCTGAGGTTTCTGTACAGAGGTAAGAAGACCTGGGACTGTGCCCTGAGAAGCTGCAGATGGAGTAAGTCAGATCTGTGTAAGCAGAAGTTAGAAGCTGGTTCCTGTTTCTTTTATCTTCCTCCCCAGCCTCTGCCATGTGCCTAGCCTCTCATTCTCTTTCATAGGGAAATAAATTCTGACACAATGACTGCCTCACACTGATGTCACTCCTGCTGGGTATTGCCTCACTATCCCCACAAGCAGTGTGTGCACTTTTGAGGTCCTATTACTGAGCCACTTAGCAGAGAACCACTGTGAACTCTTCAAAGAGGATTTATACTCCTTCCCTCTCGTGTGCATTACTAATTCTATACAAGAAAATTTGGTCCTAAAAGCAATTTCTTGAAATAAAAAGGTAAAAGGTTTGTTTAAAAGTCACTTTGTTTCTTCAAGTACATATGCACAATTTTGGTTAACCCTTCCCCTTCTCTGCCTTTCCCCATCACTATTACTGGCTTGAACTTTTCTGACCCCAGTATTTCCCTTCTCTTGTTTCCTTTCACCTATAAATACTAGCCCCTCTTCCAAAATGCATTCAGCAGGGAGGCTCTCACTGCCCATCATAACTACATGGTAAGATCCTATTTCTAAAGACACCAACACTTCTGTTGCAGGACCCAGAAAAATCAATTGTGAACTGACTAGAAAACTATCCCTGCAGGTTAGCTTTCATACAGCTCTAGAGTGCTTTCCCGGTTGCCGGAGGAGAAAGACACCAGTGGTCTTATGCAGGCTGGACCCTGTAGACTACAACAATGACCCACCATCAAAAGTGGCACAGTGGTCAAAGACTGTTTGTGGGAATAATAACTCTCTCTTGATTAGATCTCAGGTCTTCATTAGAGGAGAGAATTCATGCCTGATACTACAAACATGGTAAACAAAAATAAAAATAAAACAAACAAACAAATCATGGCTAGGGAAGTCCTAGGCACTAAGGGAGAATCTATTTATGTGGTTTTGCTAAATGGCCATATTGTCAAACTCTCTTCTAAATACTTATGTTTATATCTATAGATTTGTGCTGCTCTCAACTTGATTAGCGAAGCTCCTTACTGAAGAGGGTAGTGGTTAACGCAGAGGCATCGCTGTTCCACTTGCTGAAAATAAGCCACTGTGAATGCTCAGCCACAGACGGGAGCATCTATCAAGCCTTCTTCTGGCTCAGAGACATTAAGAAAGGAGGGGGTGGGGAAAGAGTGTAAGGACGAGAGGGTGGGGAGGTGCACTGGGACACACCGACCTCCGCACATGGCTATTACACAAGGACTTGCCACTGCTCATCACCTAGATGAGATCTCTACATTATCAAGAGTGAACATTCTAGCATGAAATGGGGAGAGGCTCCCGATGCTCACACTCCCCGCTAAGGAGTGAATGGCAGTTGATGGTTTCTGGGGAGATACATGTTTCCTTTGGCAGGAGCACTGGCAGGCTGCCTATGCCCACTGGGCAGTTCCAAGCCCCTGCACTCGTGGGGAACACTGAGAGGACATGAAGTTGAGATGGGAGTATTGGGGGCAGTAAGGGATGGAAGTAAACAGCGGACACTGCATACATGGACACAGGTTTCAAAAATGAACCTCTCGTTAAAAATTGCCCATTTTTGCAGATAAGGCAGCTCAGCACTTGGGAGGCAGAGGGAGTCGGATCTCTGATTTCAAGGCCAGCCTGGTCTACATATAGCTGAGCTCCAGGTCAGCAGGGCTATATAATGAGGTCCTGTATCAAACAAACCAATGAAAACAATTCAGGCCTCATCTACTTTTTACATTTCTTTCAAAACCAGGAATTACATTTGAAAAACTAAGGGTAAAATAATAAAAAAAGTTTTCCTGTTTTGAGATTGTTGGTCTTTCCTTGACTGACAGCTTAACATCACGTTTACAGCTTTGTTCTGAGAAATCATGGAGAAAATAAGCCATGATAATATGCTGAAACTGAAAACTGGAACCCATAGGCTCAGACAATGGAAAGATTAAGGCACTTAGGGTTTTATTAACTGGTTTGTGTTTCTTAAGTGTACATGTGAGCACTATAGCACCAATAAACTAAATCAAACCAGAGCTGGGGCCCAGAGACTGAAGAAAGGGCCGTTTGAAGTAAGTTCCAGGGTAACAGCAAGAAAAAGAAACGAATCCTCAGAGTTGAGAGTGATCTCGAATTCCTGATTCTTCTGGACCACCACAGTGCTGGAGTGCTAGGAGTTTTCAACAGGTATCTTACTTACACTGTACATCCATCAAGTTACAATGTCACTGAATCAGCTCCCACTGAGTGATGGGTTTAGTCACAGCAGAACTTAAGAGTAGAGCTCCACTAAGAAAGCTCAAATATGATATACACATATCTATACACACATAGTTATATGTATTTACATGAACACTTATACATACAAATAGATTCACACACATATTTTTATATATGTATACATGTATGTTTATACACACACATATATACATTTATATTATATACCCACATATATTCATATACATACATATATTTATACATATAAACATTCATATACATATAAACTTATATATACATATTTATATAAACACAATATATTTATACACACATATACTGGATGGATACACACACACACACACACACACACACACACACACACACACACTTTGGATTTAAACCTTAAAGTTTCTACTTTACATCCATATAAAATCTATCTGAATGGTGCATTATTGTCCCTAGGTGCTATCTTACTACTTTAAAGAACTTACGTACACATGTTAATTCAAATCAAATGGGTCTGCAGAAGTGGAATAGTTTAGGATGTTTAGGAAGTTTTTAAAACCAGCAAATAAAATTATTAAAGCTAGTAAAACCATGTTCTAGAAGAAGACAGTATGTGAAATAGGATTATGATTTTTGATTGTGAGCCTAAAAAGGAAAATCATGCTACAAGCTACAGACCTTGAGAGGCCGAGTAACAAGGAAGGCTCAAGAGGGGAATGTATGGATCTCCCTGGGAAGGGGAAGTAGAACAGATTGTGAGGCTTGATGGGGGCTGGTGGGGATGAGAACAGGAGGGATCTAGTGGGGCTAGGGGAGGTAGGATGGGAGGTAGCAGGAGTGTACTGGGAGAGACAACTGGAATGGGAGAGTATTGGGGGGGGGGGTGATATGGAAACCTAGTGCAGTGGAAACTCCCTGGAATCTATGGGGGTGACCTTAGCTCTGACTCCTACTAATGGGAACTATGGAGCCTTAACTGACTATCTTCTATAACTAGGCAAGGCTTCCTGGGAAACCAATCCATCCACAAAACCTCCAAACTACAATCTGTCCTGTCTGGAAGACGCATTGGGGTAATGGTGTCACAGAACATGTGGGCGTGGCCAACCAAGACTGGTTATACTTGAAGCTGGTGCTGTGAGAGGGAGCACACACCTGATACTACCTCAAAAAAGTCAATGAAATGATTCTTAATTATATTCTGCTATACAAATAGATCAGTGCTAGCCAAGTCAACCGTAGAATGGCTTTATCCAGCAACTGAAGGGAACAGATACAGAGATCCAAATCAAACATTAGGTGGTGCTCAGGGGGAACCCAGTGGAAGATGGGGGAAGAAGAATTATAGGAGGCAGAGGGGCCAAGGACACGAGGAGAATACAGTCCACAGAATTAACTAAGCAGGGCTCATAAGGGTTCACACAAACTCAAGCAACAATCACAGAGCCTGCATGAGTCTGAGCTGGGTCCTCTGCATATACATCAGGGTGTGGCACTTGGTGTTCTTGTGGAAATCCTAACAGTGGGAGTGAGGGTGTATTAGACTCTCCAGCCTACTCTTGGGACCCTTTTCCTCTTACTGGGTTGCCTGATCCAGCCTTGGTATGAGGGTTTGTGACTAGTCTTATTGTAACTTGTTATGCAATGTTTGGTTGACATCCCTGTGAGGAAGGGAGGGGTGGAGGCAACTGGGAGAAGCAGAGAGAGGAGGAAGTGAGAGGAGTGAGAGGAGGAAGAAGAGGAGGAAGAAGAAGAGGGAGAGGAGGAGGAAAAGGAGGGAGGAAGGAGGTGGAAAAAATGAAAGAACAAAGGAGGAGGAAAGGTGAAAAGAGGAAGGAGGAACAAAGGAAGAAAGGAGAGGAGGAGGAAGAAGAAGAGAAATAGGGTTAAAAACAAGTAATGGCACACACACACACACACACACACACACACACACACACACGTGGAGTGAGAAAAACTGAAAACTAGATGGGAAAATTAATGACCATATTATACAGGAAAAAACTCAACAAGGAAGTCTTTTAGAAGACAAAGGCTGCAGTAGCTCTTTCTACTGTAACACACTGTACAAGAGTCGGGAAGAAAGGCAACCACTTGAGAACTGGAGTCTGATAGAATCTCCTTACTTCAAGGATATGATGAATGAGGTATGCTAATTATCAATGCAAAATAAACCAGCACTACTCAGGGACTGTGTCCCATGTTGACACTTTGTTCTTTGTTGTCACTTAGATGTCATTTTATGGCTAAAGTGACAATGGTTCAGAAATTTCTCTGCAAAAGATCAGTGGAAAAAAAAAATTCCAGGGAGCCACATGTCTTTACAAATGACCTTGAGTTAATTAGAAAAGTCTGCATCCTTACCAGGTCTGCTCACATGTCAGCTCTGGTTAAATTAAAAAAAATATCATTTCAAAGTTAAAAATGGCTATGGTTAACAAACTGTGAACTGGACTCACATAAGTACATTCCAATATTTGTGTGTGATGATGTCATAGTGAACACTCCACAGCTGAGTGTGAGTTTGCAAGAAGAATGAGTGGCTTTTCAATATAAGAAATATCTGATCTAACACTATTTTTTTTTTTTTCTCTGTAGGCCAACTGTCCTGGGAACAGGTGGCCCTGCTTTCAATTATAGGGGCTAACATGCCAGCATGAGGCCTGGATTAGTTCACCTTCTCACAGGGAGTTTCCTCGGTTGGGAATGGATTTATTATGGCTTCACACATGGAATCGAGCTCATGTCAGCGGAGGGCAGTGACACATCACACGATTCAAATTAACCTGCTGTGGACTGTTCCGCCGGGCTTAGACTGTGTATTAAAATGACGACATTTTAAAAACAGGTTGAAAGAAACCAGGAGAGCTCAACTGCAATGGCTCCAATTTGTTCCGACTAATCTCTCACCTGCTGGAAATACCGTTCCAGAGCTTGTGGTAGCTGCTGTTTCATGGGTCTCTCCAAGCCACTGACCTGGCTAATAGGTACTGTTTGCCTCTGAGGAACGAGGTGGGGCTTGGGAAGACCTTCAAGGAGCCTGTGATATGGAGGACAGGATCTATCACATGCCGAAGGCACTTTTAAAAGAATCCACAAAAATAAAGGGACACTCACAACTCAGGATCATGTTTTTACAGTTTTAAATGCCAAAGGACAATATTGGCTAAACAACAGCCATCTTATTGAGAGAAAACAAGCCTCAAGATGGATCTGAAAGGCTAAATTCAGGAGCAACTATATTCATAGCCTTTGAGGGAATTTACAGAGTAGGCACTTACAGTCAGGGCCCTCTACATTTCAAGACCCTAATTTTTACTGTTACCATAACCCAGTTCAGAAAACAAGCAAAAAAAAAAAAGACACAGTTTAGAGATGTAACAGGAAGGCATTCTCTGGTAATGATTGATGTGCACACTGATTGAAAAACCTAACTGCAAAAAGATTTTAATGCTAACACTGATGTTGCCAATAAAATTAAAAGTATTATTTGCTTTACTTGGTCTCATCTGTGATGCTACTTCTTTCAAAGCGAAGAAATGGTAGTGGAGACCATTGTAAACTACAGTTGTCACCTAGTCCTAGAACAAAGCTTAGTCCTCTTAGCAGTCCACTACCTAATAACAGTAAAGCAAAACCCCAAACCCTATAATTTTATTGAGTTGCAAATATGTACAACACAATATATTCTTTATATGTGTAAAGATTTTTAAAGCGCCTTGTGACTTTCTTTCAGTGAATCCTACTATTTGCTACAGCTTTCATGAACTCTTAATGGTAATGAGACAAACAGGCAAGACAATGAATGAAAAACTTCAATGGATTCCTACTTCCACGTGAGCTGGAGCTAACACTGTCTACTGCAGGGAAGATTTGCCTCAGTAAATTGTGAAGCATTTCAGTTGTTAGGCTAGTGTTTTAAAAGGAATGTCACAGAGCTGACAAATGATTCCAACTAAGCCTCTCTTAATACAAGACAGACAAACAGATCAATCAATCAATCAATCAATCATCGTTCAATCAATTAATGGACTTTTGACAAAGATGCTTTAGAGTTTAAAAGAAATTAACCACTGTCCAATGTTTTCCACAATAAACTAAGCAACCTAAAGCTTATTCTCAGCCTGAAGCTGTCCTCTTCCCTTGTAACTCTCTTCTCCTCTACCACACATTTCCGGTGTGGCTTTGAAAACTTGGTGTTTGTCCTTCTGGAAACAAGTACCTGTGGTAGGAAGTAATGTGTGTTTACACAGAAGTCTAAGACGAACTGTAATCAGGCATAGAAACCCTCTCCAGGCCAGCAAGATGCTCTAAGGCATAGTAAAGGCACTCATTACCACGTCTGACAATCCAAGTTCCATTTCTAAGACCAAACCAACTCCTGCATGTTGTCTGGTGACCTCCACAAGCACACTGTAACACACATGTGCACACAGTTGTCTGGTGACCTCCACAAGCACGCTGTAACACACATGTGCACACAGTTGTCTGGTGACCTCCACAAGCACACTGTAACACACATGTGCACACAGTTGTCTGGTGACCTCCACAAGCACACTGTAACACACATGTGCACACAGTCACACAAATAAACAAATGTAAAAAACAAAAGAAAACAAACGCACTTTGCTACACAAGATGCAATGTCTAGACTACTACCCACTGCACCTATAGTGTATTAGAAATAAAAACTTTCAGCCATACATCAGATAAAAAAAAAAACAAAACCCACCATCTGCAGAGATGCTTAAGCTACAAACTCAAACTTAAGAAATATGGTTGGAATAATTACATCAATTCAATAGTTTAAAAGTTTGAATATCCAAATACATTATAACTATTATTTTAAACTATGAAATCAGAAACAATATATATCCATTTCCAACTTTTGAAAGTACCTTAAGATAAACACAAGTATACTTTAAAGTCATTTACTATGTTTATGTTTTTACTACGTTGTCATATTAAATGCTAGAGCTATGAACATGTAACAATTCATTCATACAATGGCACAGCTCTTCAAAATTCAGTGTACCTGGTTGTCTTGCAAATATGGTGCTCAATCTACCACTGACTCAAAGATCCCATTACTTTGACAAACAAATCAATAATCTGAATTGTAAGGTAAAGTTGAAAGGCTGCCTAAAAGGAAACCTGAGCATAAGTGAGAAGCAAGAAGTAACCCCAAATGCCTGTTTCTGCTCTAGCAGCTGATCTCATGTTACCTTCTCTACACTAACACATCGGGCCTTCACAGGCAACAGCTCTGTAAGCAGGAAATACCCAGCAACTGCTAAAATAAGGGGAAACAGGCACCACAGGTTCAATGGCAGATGGTCTTTACTTTCTCCTTAGTGGGACATAAAATGTTATTTTTTCCCCTACAACTTGATTGTGTTTGGATTCAATAAAATCCAGTATTTCTCATCTACTAGGAAATGGGATCCACACTCCTGCAGCCCACTGCCTCAGAGGCTTTTGCCAGCCACGAGCTTCTCCTTTTCTTGTCAGTTCCTAAAATCACATCTAAACATCTACTATGAATTCCATCAGTTCTTCACACTGGCACTGGAGAGGTGTGCTGCAGAACTGGGCCCGAGAAACCAGCCAGGCAGTGTCATGTCACCTCAGTTCAGACATTACGACAGGCTTTCTTCTTTAGCTACCATTATGCAGAAATGACTGACAGGCCATAGCACACACCTTCAACATGGTCTGTATAGGGGTAGTGTCTCTTATCAAAACTCCCCCCTTTTAGTTGTTACTGGAGATTTAAGGACAGTCTGATGTCCTTGTTTTAAAATTCTTATGGCAAAACCAATAGTCCTTTGACAATGAATCCATTCTGAAGCCCTGTGAGTATAACAAAAGTAAAATTAAATACAGTCAGTTCTAGCAAGCAAGTAGCAAAGACCACACCAAGGAGGTCAGAACAAGAGAGAGAGAGCAAGTAGATGAAGGGGCTAAAAGGGGATCTATAAGAGGAGTAGGAGACAGAGAAGGAATCTCTTACCTAGCCATGCTGATTAGCCTTGTCCAAAGGAAGACCAACTAACTCTTCAGAGTCATGAGACCTACTGTTTGAACGGCTCATCTACCCCTGAGACGTTAGCTAATTTTCTTCATGTTTCAGTCTTAGTCTTCTTATTTATAGAAAGGGAGAGTAACCATAGCTAAAGCTTGCCTCTTTAGAAGAATGTGAAGGTTTGATATTAAGCTATCTATCTAAAACTTCATGCTTACTGTATCTCAAAGCCCTTCATGCATTTGAAGTGGGCTTATCTGTGCGGGCTCCTTTATATATGATCTCACCCATCCATAAACAGTAAGAAAAGTGAAGGGAAAATTTCAACAATTCCTTTAAGAGCACATAGATGACTAAGAGAAAAAGCAACAACAGTGCACAAGGTCTTCAGTTTCCAGACAACTATTCCTTAACAGGTAGGCACTGCCTGTCACTACAGACATAGCCGCTCACTCAAATTCACATTTGCTTTCCCATCTTTAGGATGGACAGTCTAAAGAAAGTACACTTCCGGAAAACAGGCCAACTATTCATTGTGTGGCAAGGGAGTCAACCTTACTGATAGATCTGATAGGCATATTTCTATGTTCACACAGGGAAGAGAGGTGCTCGATTGTGATTCCATACCTGGTCCATTAAGAAAGTCTTTAATGTGCAGTGTGACGAGAGACGGTGGGATCCCACTTTTACTGTCTGTCTCTCCAGGCACTGTCTGCAGCCACACGATGTTATAGTCAGAAGCTTCAGGCAGAGTCTTCCCAGGATCTAAGTAAGGAAATGAAATGAAAAACACCGATCACACCACAAACATCCCAGTTTGTCATTTGCATCTGTGTGGATAAACAAGTTAAACTATTTTATGCAGACGTCATGACTCCCTTTAACTGTACACATGTGGTGTATACATATGTATACGGATGTGTCAAACAAGTGTTCAAGGTTGGATGGTAAACCAGACCTAGACCAAAGTGATTTCAAGTTAAGCCACACTGTCTTTGTGCGAAGGTAAGGCCTGAATGCTGAGCTGCTGGGCACTAGCAGCTTAATGGTTGAATCTACTTTACACGCAATATTAGAAACAAAGGGAAGAAAGAGGCAAGCTTGTCAGCTCAGAAGAGAGGCTCAAGGCTCGTACATATTCAAAAGATGCAGTGGACTAGAACTCCAGGGTTAATCTGATCTGTTTCAGAGTTCTTCTGAAACTATAATCAGTTTTCACTGCTAAGTTTTTCAAGTTGCTGTCAGTAGTTTTCCACAACCTTCTTGAATGATAAAGTTTGGTCAATCTTTTACTAGTTCCAATTACGAATACAACTTCTGGCTTTTTTCTATTTTGACATTTTTTTTCACTTTATATTATGTATTTCAATTTTTTTCTGTGTAACATTGTCAAAGAATTTGCTTTTAAAGGTTTGGAAAACTATAGTTTTTTATTTATATAACTTTAAATAAAAATGAATGATGTATGTTGACATATAATGTAATACGCTTAAAAAAATCTCAATATCTAGTTTTTCTTCAATTTCATGAATCTTTTAAAAATTCTCTATTTTAATGTACTTTAAATGCCATTTTATTAGGGATGTTCTTCCAAGAGAATCCATGTACCCGATTTTCAGACTATCTGAAATGTGTTACTAAAGCATTATTTATTTTAGGCTTTACTGATTGGCTTACTTTTAAGAATAGCATTTACATACAGTATATTATATTCAACATATGGTTATATAGTATTACTGTCATATGTGAACTGGGCATATAAATTCTGCCTTGGAATTTGTGTTTCTTTGACCTTATCATGTGATCCTTATAAAATTTGGCACATATGAACCTTTATGTTATTTTAAAGCAAATACTGAAAGCGATTGGTTGTGACGTTCAGGGTATGTGGTAAAGATCAAACACTAAGCTGGTGGACGCTTCCCTCTTCTGACTGGTGACTTTAAAGCAGTGGGATATGCAGAGTAGGCCCCTCTACAGTAACAATCCATTATTCTCTCTTTCAAATACAACAGCCAGCTCTTGTGAAAACATGATAACCTTCTGCTGCTGGAAGACTCAAGTCGGTTTGCAGGAGCCATGCACGCTACCAGGATCCGGGTGTCTGTTCTCAGAGTCTCACCTCTCTATATATCATCAAAATGATCTTATCAAGGAAATACTTCTGCTTGATTCATACAAGTAGACATTTTTCACTTTGAAGAAGAAATAATCCATCAGTGAATATGATGAGCTAACAGATAAAGGTAACAGACTGATGATGAGTGGAAATCTATGAAATTGCTGATGAAACATGGATCTGAGGTATAGAACAACGAGGAAGAAAACAACTCACAGGAAGTAGAGGTACACTGCCCAATTTGCAGAAAGCTCAATGTTTACTGTACTTATGACATCTAAAATCTGCAGTCCATTTTCTATGCTTTCTAGAAGTCAGGATTCTGAGTGGCAGGACAATGTGGACGGTGAGAGTGTAATACATTAACTAACACCTAAATCACAATCAAGACTGACAAGAAGTTTCTAATGCATGGAACAGTGACAGGAGAGCCGGCATCCATGCATGGAAAGTGAGCAGACAGTACGAGTCCTTGAACAGAACCAGAACCTCATATAAACCTGATGTGTGCCAGGTCTCAGCAGTCACCAATCAGAACTTCAGGTAGAAATCTTCATGGACTAAGTTGGGCCAACACTAGGACAAGTGAATGCCAGTTTTCATGGAAGAAGCATTCCCTCCTCTAATACTTGAGGCCTTTCTGGAGGTTTTTGAATGTGAAATCATTTGCGACAGGAAACTAAATTTAGAAATTTATTTCCTCCAAATGGATACATGTATACATATTTACACCTACTGAAAATCAGCTTTTCATTTCTCTACAGGGTTCTTTTCTAACTGACTTCTAGGAACCAATGCTTGCTCTTAGTATGCTAGTTGTCTTTCAGCCACATCAAAATGCTTTGTGTATGCATATATCATTTAAAGATTAACTTTCAAACATGTATTTTTAGGTAATTATGAATCTGTTTCCCTTTTTAAATCTTCACTGTTTAATTCTTCTGATGAGTACTTAAGATAAGCAGGCAGGTCTACCTACCTTTACTGTCCACCGAGATAGATGAGATAAAACAAGGAGCACAAATCTTCATTAACTGAAGTAGACAAAGATCATTAATACGTTAAGGGTGAGGGATGGAGGGGAGATGGCTACTCCCACATGTGGTATGAATATGCATGAATATGCAATGTTTTTGTATAGACAGGGGAGACCCCAGAGAATTTTTCATCAAATATTTAATCAGATGTGACATATGTAGTTCTCTAAACTTTTACAGAAACATTTAAAAACACATAGATTAAAATTTAAGGAAGTTGACTCCATAATAATCTGAAGCAATAAAAATTCAGGGAAAAATAAATATCCGCTTAAACGAAAGATTAAGTTGTGACAACACTACAGACACTGATTAGAACGCTACGCCACTGCTGCAAACAACAGAGTTGTACACTTCACACACCACTGTAGAAAACCTCACCGTACACTTCTCAGTTAATAAGTCAGAGCAACAGGAACCAGGGTTAGTAAATACAAATATGGTCCCCTCCCACATACAAACATAATCCTCCCTTCTCTCCTCAGACAGAGTTGTAGCATGGACTATCCAAGAACTTATTAGGAAGACCAGACTGGCCTTAGCAGTCTGGCTCTCTGCCTGACTGCTGGGACTAGAGGCACTCACCACAACACTGCATACCTGGCTGTTGATTCATTTTATTTATTTATTTATTTATTTATTTACTTATTTATTCATTCATTTATGAATGAATTTATTGTCCTAGAAGATGCTTGTATGTGAAACAAGCTTAAGTACATGTTGATACAAGGAACTATAAGTTATTCAGGATGGAGGACAAGATTGAATTCTTTACCAAAGAAGTTCAAAAGGTAACAGGATTGGATAAGGAATGCTAGTTCTGAAAATGTGTCTGCATGTTTTCCAGGCTGGGAAGGTTTGCTGCAGTGTCTCTAAGGACAAAAGGTAGAGGGTCTAGCCATCTTAAATCCTGGCAAGCAACCAGCTCTGGGCAATCCCAGGGTTCTAAGTAGGCAGGGGAGGTGTAAGCCAACGAGGCAGAGTAAGCCAGAGTCGGAATTAGAAATTAAAGCAACTATAAAAATCTAGGAAATACTTCTTAACAAAATATTTGTATAACTGGGTTTCAAAGTGTTCATGGACTTATAAGGTTGGCAGAATAAGTGAACTTAGAAGTATCCAAAGCATGTATGTTTAGAGTTGATGGCTACTGAATGTAGAATAGGACTGAGCTATGTCCTCACTGAGCCTTAGCAAAAAGGTATCTGAATTCTTGAGCAATGTCTAACTCTAAGTCAGATCATGCTCTAATGACTACATGATGAAGATGATGTCTAGACATCCCGATTGCTGTCTTCAATTTAGTTTCTCCTAAGTACTATCTGCAGGACTAGACACTGAGATGTGCATTACACATTCTTCAAGGTCCATATACCTGGGGAAGCAGCCGACGAGCTAAGATTAAAGGAGCTTGTAAAGATCATATAAACACAGTGACAGTCAGAGACAGCTGTTTCACAGTGGAGGCTCCCCCAGGCTGCTACATATGTAGGAAGCACTTAGTTACTCAAGTACTGGAAGCTCTCAAACGGATAAACTGCTGGTGTTGATGACTGAATTTAACTCTTGCTGCTAAGCCTAAAAAAGCAGAGAAAGTTGTTCTTTATGAGAAACTGTGGATGGGAAATGAGAAAGAAAGGTGACTAACTGCTTGCAGGCACATGTCTATTCATGGTGAGAACTCACTTCAGAGAACGACAAACTTGTAATATTTACTTTCCTTTTGGGAAAACTTAAAAAAAGAAAATTCTTTATTCTATCATTCCAAAATATCCAAAAAGAACAATCAAGAAAGCCTCCTTTCAATACATATGAAAGTCTCAAAAGCCAGCCACAGGTTAATCAGAACCATGGCCCTCAGAAAGTTGAACACGAGGCTCGTCTGTACTGGATGACGGCCTTGTATTCCTTCAAAGAAACTCTTACTTCCTTAGCTGACTGGAAATGTTTCCACTAAACCTGAGGACAGCCATCTTGGAAAATGCTGGTGTTATTTTTAATTGCTAATAGTCATAATAAAAATATTTTTGGTTAATATTTAGATTGTATAACTTATAAGACAATTCAAAATAGATGGAGAAATATCCAAAAGATCTTTGAAATCTCCTATTTATAAAAAATTTGCTTGCCAAACTCACATAAAACTCTAAATACTGTTTTAAAGGCTTTATTAGTTATTCTGCTTTGTTCCACCAGAGGATGGAAGTTATATTTCTGTCAAAGTTGAATTTTTACAAAGGTCTTAAAAGGCAACATTTCTTTTTGCCACAGATCTTGGTGGTGTTTCCTCCTTTGAAAATATCATGGCATTAAACAGATGATGAAATCCAGGTATTGTACGGTAGGTGCTTTTAAATGCTACCCATCAGAGACAAAAAGTTAACATGTCCATCCATGCACCCACCCACCTACCTCTTACTTACTTCTTTCTATATGTGTATGCATGCCTGTGGAAACTGAAAGAAGGCACTGAACCTTACAGAGCTGTAGTTACAGCTGTCTGATTTGGGTACCGGAAACAGAACCCTAGTCCTCTGGAAGAGCAGCAAGCACTTTTAATGGATCAACTATTTCTTCCAGCCCCTTAATACACTTTATGAGTAATGAATTTTGAATTTTAAAATGCCAAGCAACATAAAAATCCATTTATTTCAAAGTTACTGTTATAGAAAGGCCTATAATGGGACTTAAACCCACTATTGTCTGCATCCTCCTCTCACCTCTTCTCTCTCAATGGTGGCTGTCACCAGTGCTACTAGTACTGGTCCTGCTGCTACAAAGGGAGAAGGGACATTAGTCTAGCAGTTATTTTCTCTGGCAGTTCCAGGCAACATTTTTTTGATATGGTAGATACAAGAAACAAGAGTCACAAAATGTTTTGATTCCATCGGTGCAATTGTTTTCTTCCTTGTGACAGAATGCCCCAAGAAAAACAACTTGGGGAAGGGTTATTTTGGTTCCCAGTTATAGGGTGAAATACATCAAGGAAAACTATTCCAGGTGGCAGGAGCTTGAGGCAGCTGGTCAGAGGCAGCGATCAATGCTCTTCGTGCTCAGCTCACATTGCCCTTCTTACTCAGCTCAGGACCCCAGTTCAGCAGATGGTACTGTCCATAGTTATGGATCACTTTCCATCCTTATTAGTCTTATGTAGCCATTCCCTCATGGGCATGCCCCCAAATTAATTTATCTTAAAATTATTACAATCATGCCTAGAAGTCTTGTAGGTGAATCTAAATTCTGTCAAGTTGACAATATGAATCACCACAAGACTTTACTGTACTGTGGATACGAGGGCAAACTTAAATATGATACACTTTCAGTGCATTAAATTTCCATACGGTGGAAAGCTCTTGTACATTTCTGCTAATGAAAAACTAGTAATATTTAGAGGATGACTGATTAGTGGAGCTTTGTTGTACCTCATCTTCACTACTGTTCCTTGCTTGTTTGTTCTGAAGCTTAGGCCGCTCTATATCCCCTAGGTGGTAAGTGAAAACAGTAGCACTTAATACCACCTCTACTGAAATACAATCAATAAACCTGGGTATTCACAACAGCAACCAACATAGCACTCAGGCAATCCACCACAAATGGGTTATTGTCATAAGCAAGTTACATGAAGTAGTTGTCCAAACACCTGTGGTTCCTACTCCTATTACAATGCTTTTGGTATCCAAACATGCACATATGGCTTCATGGTATATGTCTTATGATTGGTTGGCTGAGAAAGGAAGAAGGCTAGGGCATGGGTTACAGGTGGTTCTGCACATTATTCAGGTATCACCCAGAAGTGGACAGCTAAAGGTTACATTCTCTTTCTGGGAGAGAACTATACACAGTGGATAGGATTTTGGTGCACATGATCATATGTATTTTTTGGAAGAAGAAATGGCCATATGTGTGTTTACATACTGATTTATGGGGCATAGACAATAGTTTTGCTCAATGGTTAAGGACTTAAAAGGAATAACATTGAAACACTGGTGAGAAAGATATTTGCAAAAGAGATAGATAGATCTCTCTGTGTGGGCAAAGAACATGAAGATGCTTGTGTCCCATGTAAATACTCATCAAGAGGGTTTATGGCTGCTGCTGCTTCTTCTTCTTCTTCTTCTTCTTCTTCTTCTTCTTCTTCTTCTTCTTCTTCTTCTTCTTCTTCTTCTTCTTCTTCTTCTTCTTCTTCTTCTTCTTTTTTTGTTTGTTTTTTCAAGACAGAATTTCTCTGTATAGTCCTGGCTGTCCTGGAACTCACTCTGTAGACCAGGCTGGCCTCGAACTCAGAAATCCACCTGCCTCTGCCTCCCAAGTGCTGGGATTAAAGGCGTGCGCCACCACCGCCAGCCTGGGTTTATGGCTTCTAATGAATACCAAATCTTCCAACAGCCGAGATCTACTCTGAATCCCTGGAATGGTATCATCTTGCAGTGTAACCAGTCAATAGCCTCCAAGCTAACTTCGTTGGACCACTTCCATCATAGAAAGGGCCATGTTTTGCCCTCACTAAGATAAATACTTACAACGGTTATTGATTTGCCTTTTCTGAATATAATACTTCTGCCAAAACTACTAGCCATGGACTTACAGAGTACCTTATTCAACATCATCATATTTCACACAGCATTGTTTTTGACCAAGAAACTAACTTTGCCAACAGAGAAGTGTGACAGTGGGCCCATGCCCATGGGGTTAGTCTTACTATTTACCCACTATCCCAAAGAAGCTGCTTTAATAGAGAGGTTGAATGGCCTTTATAAACATAGTTATTGCACCAGATTAGGTGGACAAAGCTTGCAGGGCTGGGCCAGAGTTCTTCAGAAGTTGGCATATGATTTAAACCAGTATCTAGCATATGATAATACCTTTCCTATGGCCAAAACTTAGTGGTCCAGGAATCAAATGACTGGAAATGGGAATGGTATTACTCCCCATCAACTCTACCAGCTCATTAGAAAAAGTTTAAAAGAATCTGCATCATGTTCATGACTTTCCACTTCATCGGCTTACAGAAGAGGAGGATGTACGTCTATCAGGGGTCACAACCAACATGCCATTGAACTGGAGTTTAGATATGACATTCCCCAAAGCCAATTTGGGCCACTGATGTTTTTGAAATCAAGAGTGACAAGATGCCGGGCGGTGGTGACGCACGCCTTTAATCCCAGCACTTGGGAGGCAATGGCAGGAGGATTTCTAAGTTCGAGCCCAGCCTGGTCTACAGAGTGAGTTCCAGGACAGCCAGGACTACACAGAGAAACCCTGTCTCAAAAAACCAAAAAAAAAAAAAAAAAAAAAAAAAAAAAGAGTGACAAGATTGCGTTTGAATTTAGGGGATCCTTTACGGTGTCTCTTGGTATTATTAAATTTTGTCATTAAGATAAATGAGAAACTGCAATAATCAAATACAGGCAGGATGACAAAGGGCCCAGACATTTCAAAGATGAGGTTCTGGTTAGTCTTTCCAGGTCGAAGTACCTGCTGAGCATAGAGGAAATACATAATGGGTAGTTGAAGAAGGCGGTTATAGTACCAGCTAAGCCATACACAGGATTGTAATTGCCAAAAGCATTTTGTTAAGATTGTGTGTGTGCTATCAAGTAGATATTTGTGTTTGTTTTTCCTGACATCAATTGAAACAAGAAGACTTTGAGATAAGGCATGGAACACTAAAAAGACTATTTTAGTCTTTTACTACTTTGCCCTACTCATCCCCTAAGCATATGGCCTACATATGAATCATGGAAGTAAATAATTTTCAAGCCCAACAACCCAGCTTTTAATTTTCTGAACTAAAAACAATAGTGTCTGGGTAGATGCAAAGAAACCAAAACACAACTCCACCATGGATTACAACGAAGTTAGTGAATATAGCAAAGTTTCGATTCCATAGATTTCTTTTTTTAAGGAAGACGAAGCCGACTTCACAGCTAGTCAAAGTGCAGTAGGATAAAATACTTTAGATGTGGGATTAGTTGTGGTACACGTAAGATTCCTTTTCTGGGGGAGACCCAGGGACCCCACAGCCACACTTTTCTGAATTCTTGATTAAAGATAATCTTTTTGTTTAGAATTGTTTGGGCCCAGTCAAGAATGGACGCATCTACAGCTGGAGAGATTGGTCAGTATGTAAAAGCATTGCTGCTCAGTGAAGCAGGGTAGTTTCCATCATCTACGTGGTGGCTCACAACTGTTTGAAACTCAAATCCCAGAGAACTGCTGTCCTTTTCTAGTCTATGAGCACCAGACATGCATGTGGTACATATACATTTATGAAGGCAAAACACTCACACACATAAAAACCAAATCTTTAGAGGGTCTATATACTGGATCCATGTATCGCTCTATGAAAGTGAGCATGGTGAAGCTCCAAGGGTGGCCATTGTGAGGCCACAGCTGTAGCTAGCTTTCACAGTGTACGGAGTGCAAGCTCCTGCAGTTGAAAGGCCAGGCATCTCTTGACCACTGGGTATGACAAGAGAAATATATGATATGTAAGCTTTTTATATTGTTTTGTATTTGTTTTTTATCATTTATAGTTTAAACAATTAGCCTTTTTTTGTTAATTTTAAAAAGCCACAGAATCAAATGTAGTCTATAAGGTGCCTGTAATATCTGAAAATTAAATTGTGAAGGACCGAGGTCAAGCATATGTCAAAATAATTCAATGTCTGGACAGAAAATAACTAGGAATCTAACTGTGAACTGTACTGGATCCTAAGTTAGCTGCAGCTCATTTTCCTATGTAGGCATCTGCACAGACATGTACACAATCTTTTGCTCATGCTCTCTCTTCTGTATTCTACAAGAATGAGTGTATGGAGAGATGGGATTAAAGTGTCCCTGGTTGAAGTAGAGATTTCTGGTTTCTTTGAAAAATCAGTTATGTCATATGATGCTTCGCTGGGGCACACAGGTGAGAGGATGTCTTGCTAAAGCAGACATGTGAAAGAATGTTTTCCTGAAGCAGACACAGGTAAAAGAATGTTTTGCTACAGCAAAAGTGTGAAAGGATATATGAAGTTAAGCAGAAATATGAATATAACCCAACAGTGTATGATGCTGGATTATATTGGTATTCTTTACTGGTTGTTATTTGTCATGACTTTATAAAAAGAAATGCACCCCCAAAAAACCTTCTGGTGGTATTCTGGCAGCTTCTTGCCACTTCCTTGGACTTGGGCTGATTGGCAGGGTGAAGTGGAAGTTTCTGGATATGTCAGCTGATACAGACCCACATGGAGTTTTGCCGAGGCAAGATCTGTGGGATGACACATAATGTTTGGACAAAGTATAAATAGGACTGGCTTGCATAGCTATCTTTGCAACACTTCATTGGTCTCATGTCTTCATCTTTGCTAATCTTCACTTTGTTGAGAGAGGCATGGCAGAGAACTTCTGCCGGCATCCCTGCTGGTCCTGGTCACTCCTGCTGACTTGTGTCAATGCAGCGGAGGCCTGGCTGTTTCTGCTGGGTCTTGCCATCACTGCTTATTTGTGTTTGCTATCCTGACACTATTACTATTTTTTTTTTGTTGTTGTTGTTTTGTTTTTTGAGACAAGGTTTCTCTGTGTAGCCCTGGCTGTCCTGGAACTCACTCTGCCAGGGTGGCCTCTGCCTCCCAAGTGCTGGGATTAAAGGCGTGCGCTACCACTGCCTGGCCTGCCACTACTTCTAAACATGATACAGCAGAGTCTTGTGGTTTCTTCTGGATCAACCTGCCATTGTTGATTTCTGAATGGTGTTTATGAGTGGATGGAGTGAGTTCACTGCTAACTCCTGTGAACTCAACTGCTGATTGAATTTGCTTCAAAGAACCATCTCTAAACAGGTCAACCTCCCCCAATCCTAATAACCTTTCTTTTCCACTGCCTCTGGTAGGTGGTGGGCTAGAAGGAAGGTTAAAGCTTTAAGAAACCTTATTAAAAGTAGGTTGTGAAAAATCGAAGGCAACACTTGGTTCTTATATTTTGAAATGAATCTTCTACATCTTGCTGGAAGGAAGTTGGATCTTTCTACTTAATGACACTCATGAGAAACTGTGTGTAATACAACTCAATGCATTTCTTTTGACTTTTTCATTTTACCTTGCTTTGCTCTTTCTAAATATTTTTCTAATTATTTTTCTGTGGCTGATTTTATGTTAAACTATAACATGAGTTATATTTTATAGGACAACATTTGAGTAAAATTCAGTGCAATTTAACATAGGTGCTTACCCTCCTATTTAATAAAAGGTAATTATACACCCAAAGAAGATGAACTTAATTCTAACTGTAAATATCTCTGTTTTAATCAAAGATGTCTGCAATATTAAAATGTACAAAAGTATACAGATCAGATATTACTGTATCATTTTTATAGATAAGAAAATCAAATCATCAAAAATCTAACTGCTGTGTGAAAGAGCCTGGGCATCAGACAAAAAGTCAAGTTTTGTGATTTTCTTTCAATATATTTCATCATATATAACTAAGTCTCCTCAGTGGTTGGGTCATGAGAAACACATACTTTTCATTATCTTTCTACTTGAGGAATGCATTTAAGCAATTGACTCATTTACCAAAGTGTGTGAACCAGTGTGACTACATGTTAGACCAGCAAGAAATGTTCCTAGAAGCTAAATTTTCAGATCAAGTTGCGATCCTTACGACACTAAAGTCACAAGTTAATTTTAAGTCCTTCCAGGGACATTAACAACCTTATATTCTAAAGACATATGTAATTCAACCCTTTTCATAAAGCTATGATGCCTCGATGAAAACATGATATGATTTATGAGGTGTAAGAAACTAGTTTATGACTTTTCAACTGCTGGTTTACTAAAATGTCCTTGGCACATTTTCTGCAGTCCTATTGAGATGGTAATCCAGCCAACTGATGTCACTGAAACACTTCATGTTGCACAATAGTTTTAATGACATGGAGACATACGAATATTTTTAAGCCAATTACAGCTATTATTTTGAATAGACTTAAAGGTAGTAACAAAAATAATAAAAGCAGCCACAATAGCATTGACATGTATTAAGCTCTGTGCCACACGATCAACTAAGGACTGCATATACAACTTGTCTGCTTCTCCTGACAGTTCCAAGAAGCAGCTCCCAGTATCACTCCCACGTCATCGACAGAGAAACTAAATCTTAGAGAGAGTAAAATTAATTTGTTTATAGCCACACATGGCTATAACAAGCAGAGTGGGGATTAGAACTCAATACTGATTATCTTTAATTCTAGTGCTCCTTCTGGGCTCTACTCAATGTCTGTCTCTTAATGGACCTTACCTAATACGTACAGCACTTTAAAATACAGAAAAATATCCAGTGCTACATACATTGTGTCTTTGACATTGCCATCCAACAAAGCATTAACATACTTTGGTTTTTCTCAGTCTGATACATTCCAATAAACTTTAAATTTTCTATTTTAATCTATCTGATAATTGAAAAGTTATTAGCAGTACAGAAATTCTGAGTGGGCAAAAGAGCTGTTTTCATTTGGCTTGTTATGTCTTAGCACATATTACTGAGAAATAAGATCCTGGCCTGACTGTGAACTAAGGAAGTACGGGGTTGTATAATTCCCTTAGAATGGCTGAACTCATTCACAAGGGACCAGATGGCACACTCGTTTCTTCAAAAGCAAACAACAAAATCCCCAAACAAATAAGGAGAATGATATTTTGAAGTTGCCTTAGGGTACATAGTCAAGTTATGAGGCAATTTAAAATCTGGACTTAATTATCTTAAACAAAACAAATATCATTTAAAATATTTATAAACACAACTAATATGATTATGTTGAAAACAACTACATACATCTTCATTTAAATGAGAATTGCCGCTATTACAGCTGCTACAAATAAAGGTACTGGCAGAGACCTCAATTCTGCTAGAGGCTGTTCCAGGTAAAAGAGCAGGAAAAAGTCTCTCAAATATAATTTTAACAATTAAAATCTTTAAAAATGCAACTTACAAATATATTATTTATTTGACCTATATTGAAAATTAATTAAAGTTTATTATTATTAATTATCAAAAATCAACTCAAGCTAATAAATCAGTCTTTAAATACAACATTTCAGTTTTTAGAGAAAGGAAATAAAATATAGTGTTGCATATTTTTATATGATATATAAATTTTTTATATATCATATAAAAATATAAAATAATTTTATATATTTAATGATATAGCTAGTATAATTTGGGATTGCTAAGTTATGCAAATTAAAAATTATTATTTATTAATAACGTGATTAATATAAGTTATAATTTATATCTAACTTTAAGCTTATAAATTAAATGTGCTTAAGTAGTGGATTTTACTTGCCACATATTCTGGTTAGAATCTAACAAATTTTATATTTTATGCATATGTATATATGTGTGTAAGTACATATGTACATTATACATATGTTTATATGCAAGTATGTATGTCATATATCTTGCGGAGGGTAGATTGACAACAAAGACAGTTTCACATGAATCTGCAAGAAAACAAGCTCTAAGGAACTAGAGAAACCATCCCTGCTACTTGAGCATATCTGGGCAGCAGCTGGAGTGTGGCACTGAGAATCTAGGCGGATGCCGACAGTTCCCTGGGAGTGGTTATTCATCAGCATCTGCTCAAGTGACCCATGGTCACAGATATAAAGACAGTATTCTACGACTTCTACAGGAAATCACGTAGTAAGGTTTTCAGAACACAAGGCCCTAGCTACTGGACTGCAAAATATTATTTTAAAACTGCAGAATTTCTAGTACTATTAATAAAAGAATGAATTCATTTCTACCTAGCTCACATCCTGTTCATAACTTTAAACATTCTCATTCTCTCTCTGTCTCTCTCTAAATTGTCTTCCACAAATGAGGAAGGGTGCCAAGCTCAAAGATACGACTCACTGAGGGGTGAGTTCCTGAGTTTGTCTTTGTTTTTGTTCTCTTTCTTATAACTTTATTTGAGAGTGAGCCTTGAGCTGCCTGAACAGAAATGGGAAGGAGATATTCAAAACGGCAACATGAACTCCTGGGAATTAAGGCCCATGTCTATGGTTTCAGGAACTGGGAAGGATACTTGTAGCCTTTTCTCTGTCTTTTCCTAGCTTTCTCCTGAGAGCCCGTGTATTTGTGCGTATATGCATGTACACGTTTGTGCATGTGTGTGTATCTGCATGTATACATGTGTGTGTATGTGTGTATGAAGAAAGTTGGCGGTTGTGCTATCATGACAGTGACAAAGGCTTTTAAGAGTATAAGTAGCTATTACAATTATATTTCATAAGGCCAAGGCACACATACTCAAAATGGATAGAAATACATAAGTTTCAAACAGGGAAACAAAAACTAAAAAAGTCAATAAAAACCCTCTGATTATACGCGTCAAGGTAGGATGAGAGAGTCTTAAGAGCCAGGTAGGACAGAATTAAAAGTAACACTGGGGCAGACAGAGCAGTGTAAACAAACTTGAACAATGATGTCTCTGAGTCCTCACATGTAATAGAAGCAAAGCAAAAACCCAATATAGCATTAAGAGGCTCATTGAACCTAAAAATGAATAAAGTCAAAGAAACCAAGTTCAAACACATGATAATCATACAGAGAAGAAACAGTTATTTTATTTATTTATTTTTTTATTGAATATTTTATTTACATTTCAGATGCCATCCCCGTTCCCCATTTCCCCTCCCTAGAAAACCCTTATCCCCTGCCCCCTTTTCCATTTTGCCTTTATACAATTTTTTAAAATGTTAATCAAAGGCTTTATAAGTATGGTAATGCTCAATCAGAAGTGTAACCCAATACCCAACCTAGATAAACTATCTTTGACTGGTGGAGACACGTGAACTTCTGCCTCCATGCCCCCTCGCTCTTGCTCTTTCTCTTTCTCTCTCTCTCTCTCTCTCTCTCTCTCTCTCTCTCTCTCTCTCTCTCTCTCCACCTAGCTTCTCCTCTACTTCATCCTCTCCTTACTCCATCTTTTCCTCTCCGTGCTCCTTCCCCCTTAGCTCCTCCTACATATCACCTTTCCTGTTTAAATAAAACTTTTCTCTCAAAATACAATTAGAGCATAATTGTTCCTATTTGTACCAGTGAGGTACAAGATAGTCTTAATACCCAGTCCATCATTTTGTTGACTAACTAGAACCTCTGTTGTCTCTCTTGACTAAAACACTTAGTTTTGAACCTGGCTTTTTTCTTGGCTTTAGAATGAATGTCAGCTGAAAACTATCCACTCAGATCTTTTCTCTCAAAGTAAATAGCCAGGATTGGCTATGAGCCTATAGGTCTTCAACCCCGTCAGAAATCCAGAGTGACTGAATTGAGTTAACTGAAGTTATGGGAAGCACTAAGCATAGCTTCTAAAACCTAGCCAATTTATAGAGACCGCTGAACACCTGGACAGCCCCTATACTACCGAACGTTGGAGCAACAAATCTTCAGCCTTCTGGCCCAAACTCATCTGACAGACTTTAGTGCTGCAGAATTATTAAGGGCTGATTACTCTGTCTAGGCAGATATAATCAGTCGACTATTCTGCAAGTGTGTCCTTTTCTGGACAGTAATTTGTCTGTAGATGGAGAGAGGCAATTCTTGCCTAGTGGCTGTCTCACCACGACTGGAGTAACTCCAAGGATGCTCAATTTCTTCTTAGAATCCAAGACAGGAAGCTGTCAGGAGCAGACAGGTCTCTAATCAAAATGAACGTTAATATAGAAATATTTGTGACGTTAATGGCTAAGATCAAAAACTCAGGTGATAGTAGATGCTGGCGAGGATGTGGAGAAAGAGGAACACTCCTCCATTGTTGGTGGGATTGCAAGCTGGTACAACCACTCTGGAAATCAGTCTGGCGGTTCCTCAGAAAACTGGACATAGCATTACCTGAGGATCCAGCTATACCACTCCTGGGCATATACCCAGAAGATGCTCCAACATATAATAAGGACATATGCTCCACAATGTTCATAGCAGCCTTATTTATAATAGCCAGAAGCTGGAAAGAACCAAGATGTCCCTCAACAGAGGAATGGATACAAAAAAATGTGGTACATCTACACAATGAAGTATTACTCAGCTATTAAAAATAATGACTTCGAGAAATTATTTTAGGTAAATGGATGGATCTAGAAATTATCATACTGAGTGAGTTAACCCAATCACAAAAGAACACACATGGTATTTACTCACTGTTAAGCGGATGTTAGCCCAAAAGCTTAGAATATCGAAGACTCAACCCACAGACCATATGAAGCTCATGAAGAAGGAAGACCAAGAGGGGACGCCACAGTTCTTAGAACCAGTTAACAAAAATACTCAAGGGAGCAATTATGGAAACAAAACATGGGGCAGAAACTGAAGGAGGAGCCATCAGGAGACCATTCCACCTGGGCATCCACCCCATGTACTGTCACCTAAGCTAGACACTGATGTGGATGGCTGGATATGCAATCTGTCAAGAACATGATATAGCTGTCTCCTTAGAGGTCTGCCAAAGACTAACACATTCAGAGGACGATGCTCGCAGCTAACCACTTATATGATCAAGGGTTTCCCAATGGAGAATTTAGAAGCCTGAAGGAGCAGGAAGGGTTTGTGACCCCAAGAGGAAAGCAACAATACCAAACAACCAGAGCCCCGCCCCCCCAGGGTCTAAACCACCAGCCTGGGAGCATATAGGGAGGGACCTATGACTCCATCAGTAGGGGAGGATGGCCTTGTTGGGCATAGGTGGGAGAGGAGATACTTGGTCCCATGAAAAACAAGCACAGAATGGGGGGGGGGATGTGAGGGTGGGGAGGGGGTAGTGGGGGTGGGGGGTAGGTGTGGGCACAGCCTCATAGAAGCACAAGGAGGGGGGATGGGATAAAGGGTTCCTGGGTGGTGGGTGAAATGGGATAAGAGGATAAAACTTGAAATGTAAATATTATAACCTACTACATAAAAGGGAAAAAAAAGTTGTTAGAACCAACATCTTTAAAAAAAATGTCAGTCCTCTAGGAAAAAAAAAATTGTTTTTTTTCTTGATATACTAAAAGTTGTTCTGAGAATTGTATATTGCAGAATACACAGCCTTGGTGTATCTACTCATCAAGTAAAATGAACAGACCTGCTCAAACCTCTGGTGTCTGGGAATTCCATCTGGATGCAGTGAAGACACAGCGTCAGAGGCTTATCAATTTACTCTTCCCCCCATCCCTCTTCTAATATCTTAACGCCCATAATCAGCTTGAAGAAGTTAAAGAAGAGTCAGCGCCCCTATTCCCCGGGCTTGGGAACTAAGGTGGTTAATATGGGGCTGTCTTTCTGGGGAAAAGTAGTGGTTTTGTTGGAACAGGGAGGATTAGCTAGGATTTATGGCATAGCCATAACCTATTGGTAGAAATCTGTATAAGTAACATCAAGATGAAGTTATAATTTCTTAAATGGTACAAAATTCACTTGGATTTCAAATTTAAGGTTTTCATTGGTATGAGCTTCTTATTGATATGAAAGTGAAATGAATATTGATACTCTCATGGGCATTGTGCCTGTATAACACATTTAGGAATACAAGGTTTAGATCCAGTCCTCCTTTAACTTTTTTAACTGATTTGGGATGGTTAGCTTGTGAGTTAAGGGACTATAGCAAATTCATGACTTTGAGTTTATTGTTAGGGTGTTTTCTATATTTTATTTAGAAATAGCTGAGAGGAGTTAACAGACAACAGTCCAGGTTACCTTACATGGATAGTTGGATTTCAAAACGAGAAGAAACAGTTATAGAAAAACAATTTATTACATTTGTAGAAACCATGACTGCAATAAATACAGACTGTTTTCTCCTCTTTTCTTCTTCTTTCTTTCTTCCTTCTTCTCCTTTTCCTTCTCTTCCTTCTTCTTTTCTTCTTCCCCCTCTCCTTCCCCTCCTCCTCCTCTTCTTCTCCTTTTTTTTTTTTCCTGTGTAGCTCTGGGTATTCTGTAACTCCACCCTGTAGGCCAGGCTGGCCTTAAACTGAGCCCCCTGCCTCTGCCTACCAAGTGCTGGGATTAAAGGCGTATGCCACCATGCGCAGCCATAGAGGGCAGAAGGGAATCTGAATCTACCACTAATAAAATTAAGCAGTTCTCTGTATTCAGGCCATTTGGTAGAGCTTTTCTAAATTGTTTCTTGAGAAGTACAAGTTCAGGTTTTACTGAGGTCATTTAAGTGCCTCCTAGCATACCTCACTGCATCAAGACCTATAGTCTGGAAACCTTTATTAGGAATACCCAGTACAGTTATTAAACAGCGAAATGCTTGGAGGCAGAAACTGGGTATCTCTTATTATGGGTTCCCAAGCATCTGCATTTGATTGATAAACGGCAGGAGCTCAAGATGCATGAGTAACTATTCTAAGATGGTCTGAGTATGAAATAAAAGCACATAGGAAGGGAAAGAAGATCTAGTATTACGGGGACTTGACAGGAAGGTAAACAATTTTAAATATTACACTGATACATTTAATAGAATTATTTTAAGATATACAGCACATTCTATAAATGTTCAATACATTATTAGTATTTGAGTTCAAAGACTTCATAACGATGACTTTAATATGTCATCCGAGTGAAACCTTCATGACCTAACATTGGCTCTCATTTCTAGACTCCCCAGAGCCAGGCTGTGACAAGGAGTGATGTGAAGAACCAAGTGACTTACATCACTGAATGTGGTAAGTTTGAACTCTAGAACCCTTTGTTATAGACGACTAGGTTCCTTGGCATGAATTTTTTTTTTTTTTTTGCAACACTAAATAATGAATAAAATAATTAGATGTGACATTATGAGTTAAATAAGATCTTTGATAATGTAATTTTGTTTTATCCAAGTTTGCCTTTCTGTTGTAATAAATAACTATGACCAACAGGAACCTGGGGAGGAAAGAGTTTATTCCAGCCTCTAGTATATCCTGAAGGGCAGTCAGGACAGGAATTCATAGGCAGGAAAGAAGCAGAGGCCATGGAGGAGTGCTGTTTACTGGGTTGATTTCTTATCCGACTCAAGGCCAACCTGCATAGGGATGACACCACCCACAGCAGGATAGGACCTCTCATCTAATTAGCAATTAAGAAAATGCCCCAGAGTCACGCCCAAAGGCCCGCTTGAGGGAAGCAATTCCTCAACCAAGATTCACTCTTCCTAGGAATGTCTAGCTAAGTTCACAAAACCAATCAACATACATATACATGCCAAATTTGCTATTGCTTGGCTATTACATTAATAAAATATTAATTTAAATATCTAAAAATATGAGCAATATAGAAAAACACAATCTGTTTCTTCTTTTGTTTTTAACTTCTGCTGCTTTTGAACTTTCCTTTTAAACTTTCTTAGAAGGTCAGTTTCATTTTGACCACCCATGTTATTCTTCCAACTTATAGACAACAAGGAGTGCTTGACTTTAGGACTCAAAAGTAGAACCAGTCAGTCTCACCTTACTCTTCCCTCCCCTTCCATCCCTATGAACTTTAACAGAATAGCCATGCACATTTTTTCTTATGTATACAATTACTGTCTTACGACTTCCACAGACTAGTGTAAATGGAACAGTGAAAGCAGTAATAGAAAACATCTATTCAGGCTTACTCCTTACTAGACTTAATGCTAGGAATTATTACCATCAGTTCCTTAGAATTATTCAATAATTATTTTTTCACCACAATTGGCGTATCAGATAGTTCTACATCCTATAATAGCACCAGAATGTGAAGCCATGTTTGTCACACTGTGAAGATATGCTATTTTATATAGTCACATCATTGGACACATTTAATAGACAAATTCACCAGTTCAAACTCTGAAAGGAACCATCTGTACAATCTGAGCAAAGAGGGAAGTCTGCTGGAGACAGTGGCTTCCCAGTTCTCTCCTCAGGGCACCTAAAGGTAGGAAGTCTAGACACAGATGTTGAATAAATCTTGGCTTCTCAATTGTAGCTGTGTCCTGATACAGCCATGACTTAGGGAACTTACTTCTCTAAGCTTTATTTTCTTAGTTTTTCCATCTGTAATATAAAACAGGGCACCCCTCACTGAATTATTATCACAGTAAAATAAAAGAATGTATTTTAAACAGTGTAATTCTTGACAGCGTTTGGCAGTGTACTCAGTGACAGTTTTTTTTTTTTCCTTTTAACTTGCATTTTTGGTTTTCTAACACATTTCCTCACAGTGCTAAACTAATTTCTAAGATAATACGATTATGTAAAGCACATACTATACTGGTAATACTTGGTTATAGGCAAGAATTACTATATTTGGACCATATAAGGGTTTAAGTAGATCCCCAGAGAAGGCAGCCACAGGATTTCTCTGAAGGAGAGTCTCCTTAGAAGGCCACTCCACTCTAACATAGGCCCATGCCTTTCCCTTAGCTTTGTCTGCTCAAACTGGATTCCATGATCCACTCCCACCCTGCAAAAGAAATAGCTTGTTTTTTCCTTATTCTTTTAGCCTAAGAAGATACTATGATCCAAATGAGTATCTTTTCTTTGAGCTCTTATAACCTTGCTGAATATATATTTAGACACAAGGACACAGACATATGATTTAGGAGTACATTTGTGAAACAGATTAAGGCAAATCTACTTCTATATATTTGAAAAATATCAGCATCAGCAGCAGTTCTCAACTGTACACCTTAGCTCAGCCATCAGTGCAATGAGATATATTTATATATATTTACATATACACACATGTATGTGTGTGTGTGTGTGTGTGTGTGTACATATACATGCACACACACACTCAGTATAACCATAGGTTACGCTTGAAGTAATTAAGCAAAGAGAATGATCTTCTGAGATGTTATTTTGGCATATCTACAATGCAAGTGTGGGAAGAGGCTATAGATGTTCTTATTGACTCTTCCGCAGCTCCTATTCTCCCGTCTTTTCTGTTACCTCTTAGCATAGCCATTAAAGACACCTACTTATATAAGAGATTATAGCTAAGTGACTTTAAGGAGGTTTTGGGACGTAAGATTTACTCTTCCAATCTAACACCAAGTTCCAAGCAATGCTAATCAGAACCATGAAGAGGCATCAGCTAAGTAGATAGATGTCCTCAAATCACGTAACTCTGCACTAGCAACATCTCCAGTGCCTTGAAGTACCTGTTATATCATAGGCACTCAGTAATGGGAATGTCTGAAGAGGAAGTCAATAGTTACAGGTGATGTTTAGAAATGGTTCTCACAACAGCAGAACCATCTGATGGCATTTGCCAATATCAATGGTATAAATACTCAGCATGGCTGATTCAAACTGCCAGTGGTTTAAAAGCTCCTTACAGGTGAATATTTTTAGGAGCCTAGTATGAGCTGCCAGCTCAAGTCTCTGAAGTGAGGACTTTACAAAGAGTTACCTGAGAAGGGAAACTCTACCTTGACTAGGAGAGGCACCATAGCAGAGACTAGGGTGGAGTTTCAAACAAACACAAAAAGGGGAAAGGGAAAAATAAAAAGCAGGTATAAAGAAGTGCCTGGCACCTTGTGTGACTGCCATTGTGATGGATTGTATGAATCCTGTCAAACAGTGAGCTAAAAATCCTCCCTGCCCTCAAGTTGCTTTTGTTGTATCTATACAAACATAATTAATAAACATAATTAATAAGTATAAACATCGTTAAAGTATTGTAATTTGATAATCTTTTTGATTGCACATACATTTTAGCGAGATGACTAGATGAACCCCATAAGCTTCTTACACATTTTTTTGAACAATTACGCTATTGAGGATGGTCTACCTATGGATCATTACTACTAATAGCTATGGTTCCCAAACACTACAAACTACAAGTACATCTATAGCCAAGACAGAGCTTGTTTCATACAACTACTGAGGAAAAAGATAGTTCACAGGCATAGTAAGAATACTAATGTTAAATGTTGATATGTTTTTCCCAACATTTTCTTAAATTCAATTCAGTTATAGGCATGTATTTACCATCCTCTGTGGGGAAGAGAAGGTATGTCTGGGCTGTCAGCTGGTATTCGTTTGCTAAATTTGGAAACTGGAAATAAAAACTTAATACTATACTCAAATATATTTCAAAGCTCTTACCTGTACATTTGTAGTCAGAGGCTACACCTTTAAGCATAGCATCAAAGATGGATATTTCCATTCTCTGTTTCCTGTGGTGACAACTCAGAAGCAAGGAAGGTTGGGATACAATTAAATGGAGAAACAGGTCTAGCTCTAAGTCACTGGTTCCTCTTCGACCAGGCTGCCGAACAACAGTGACTCCAAGGGCTTGTCTGGCAGATGACCGTGTGGATGCATGGAGGCTTTCAAGGGAGAGAACCCTTATCTTCTTCTCTGAAGAAAAAGAAGTGCTTCTGCTTAAGGGCTCTTCAGCAGTCACCATGGAAACGCACGCCTGGTTAGGCTTAGCTACATCAGAATCAACTTCTGCGAGATTTAAGGAACTCTTGCCTATTTTCCCATCTTCCTTCTGTTCTGGTAATTTGATTTTGGGTGAGGCCACTGAGGAATAGGTCATAAGGGAGATCCTACTTGCAGTGATAAATATGTCGAAGGGAATGAAATTAAGATTTTTCACAATTGATGACTGGTGAGAGGGGCGGGCAATGCGGTGCTGACTGGCACCACTGTACTGCTCTATTTGCACAATGCGGATTTTAACGCTGTCACTGCCAATGCCACTGTCCTGGGCACCACTGTATCGGGAAGAAGTTTCGGCTATGCCTCCATCAAATGTATCTGCTGTCTTCTGTTCTTGTTTAGAGATCTGTAAGAAAAAAAAGCAAATATGTCAAAGTAGTTATGCATCAACTGTCACTACATGAACAACGCTGTATAAACATGCTGTTTAAAAGAACTTAGAGTGAGTTTAGTATGACTTAAACCCATAATCATACAAATGAAGTGGATGCCCATTTTCAAGAAAAAAAAATCGCCTCATTTTCCTCTTTTTTTGAGATCAGTTCTGGCTCCATAGCCTGGGCTAGCTTGAAACTCTTTTGTTTTCCAGACTGCTCTGAAACACACAGCAACCCTTAGGGCTCAGTCTCCCAACAGCTGAGACTACATGCCTGCCACCATGCTAAGAAATTCTTGAGAACAAATATCAAATGTGCATTTCCTTCATCAAAATGTACTTCAGAGTATATTTCTCACTTTGTACTAATAAAAAATCAGTCATTAAAAACGTTTCCCCAAATAATTACTTTAGTAGTCTTACAATAACCCCCCGAATAATGCAATAAATGACTCCAGCTACCAACCAGGGTCATCACAAGTAAACACTGATTCCACATGGGTGCAGGGTATACTGTGTATTTCATCATTACTATAAAACTGGTTTATAGAATTTTGTATAGCTTTTAAAAAGAGAGAAAATATAAGAAGTTCAGACTTTGAGGGCAAAGATTGTCAAATTAAATGTGTGGATGACATTGAAAAAGTAAAGGTGAGTCATCAAGTCAACACTCCAGTTAAGAAAGCTTCTGAGGGTAGACTTTCCACTAATGCCTCCATGTGGAGAAGAAATGTCTTTGGTGGCAGCAGATGGGTAAAGTCCCTCTGAAACCTTCCTCTTCTCCTGGGATCTCCTATGTAGCTGGTACTGGACATTCATTTACTTTTCTTTGAAGTGATACAGACTAATCCATATAAACATGGGAATCAGTAACACTACATGAGGAAAACAAACTTTCCCTATTCCCACTGCATTAACAAGTATCACCAACAGGAATATTTAACAGATTCACTTTCCGTTTTGTTTTTCCTTCCCTTTACTCAGACCCCTTTGTGGTTATAATCATTAAAGAGAAAAACGTGAAACCCAAACCCATTTCTAGACAAGGTATTATCCTTGTACGTTGATTTCTTTCTTTGGCAGGATCTTGTTATGTAGCACACACTTGCTGTGAGCTCTCTGTGCAGCCAAGCTGGCTTCAAACACACGGTCACACAGTCAGTCTTTGTCCGTGTCTCGCTTACCTCCTGTACTATTTTAAAAGAACCTGTAAAAAGCTGCACAGCATCTCATTTAATGTTATGACTAAATTTTTCAATGATTCCCACATAATTAGAAATTTGGGCTTTTATTCTTGCTAAGACACATCTACGAGAATTGATGAGAAATTCTAGGACAAGTTCTAAGAAGTTAAGTTACAAGGTAACAGTATGACAATCTGTTAAGTTATTGAGTCTTTCCAAACACCTTTCCAAAGGACTGTGCACTAGGATTCAAGACAACTTGGAATGGAGAAAGATTCTTAAAGCACAGTGTAACTCCTAAGTGTATTTATCAGTTATTATATTCTAATTTGACTGGTTAAAAATATTTTGCCAAATGCTACAAATTGTTGTAAGCTGACTCACAGAGACACACACTATGGAATAGTAAATAACTTAATAATCAAAGCTAATGAGGAAGCACTTATGGAGATTTCCCAACAGTATTTCTCTTGAATCTACAGTTCTGAGAAACACAAAGACATTACCTACTTGAAACAAAACAGTGTAACTCTACTCTTAGAGGGTACCATGTTTTCTGAAGTTACTCGATCCAAACTGTGCCCTTGTCCTGAAGTCAGACTGTCCAAACCATGCTCTTGTCTGACCACAGCACCCCACTGAGCTGGCCAGAGCAGGCTAAGAGTCATCCATCAACACGTTCTCTCCTTGGTATCTTAGTCCTTCACACAATTCTACTACAGCATAAATTATATCATACTAAAATATAAAGATCTATCATACTAAACTGTGGTATTAATATCAGATATTACTAGAACAATATGGTTAGATGGTGGGCTGCATATGCACCAGAGTTTCCACTAAATTATGGGACTGAAAATGTCCTGTTCTACTGTGATGTCCTGGTTATGCTAATGTCACTTAACAATGGATTTCTCACATTTCTGTGACATGAACGTAAAGAAGCCTATTGTATTGCCATCACATAAAGGTACAGTATAGTACACACAGTACACAATACACGATTATGTAACAATGCCACTATTTTCACTGTTTCCTGTGGTGACAACTTAGAAGCAAAGAAGGCTGGGGTACAATTAAATGAGAAATGGATCTAGCTCCAAGTCACTGGTTCCTCTTTGGCCAGGCTGCTGAATTAACAGTGACTCCAAGAGTGTGACTAGCAGATGGCTGTGTGGATGCATGGAGGTTTTCAAGAGAGAGAACCCTTATGTTTGCCCTGTATCCTTATTTTAGTGTGTACTGACTGATGCTTAAAACAGAATTACAGTAAACAATACACTTTTGTACCCATGGCCTTTTACATATTATATTCACTAACTTTCTTGATTGTATTATTTTTTTTATAATGATTTTTGGTTAATCATGGCCCCAAAACAATAGGATATAAAACACACACACACACACACACACACACACACACTACATGTTCAGCAGGCTATACCATCTAGCCTGATATATATTCATACTCATATGAGGAGAGTGTTTAATGGTACATACTTCTCAGAATATTCCTACAGATAAGTTATATTGTTGCATAGCTATATATAGATTATAGATCTTGGAGTCAGACAAACCCGAGACCAAGTTCTATACTTTGGACAACTGTAAACCTTTGTACGGATATTCATAAAACATGTTAATTATTCTTCACAGTGTTGGTATGAGGATTTGAAAATTCAGCCTATCTTAGAAAGTAGCACTGCTGGCATAGAGAAAATTCCCCAAACTAGGCAAGTGCTAAAGGCCTGTAGCTTTTATCAGGTGAAAATCTCCCAGATGGAATAATCTCTATCATTGTATAAGCAGGAATATGTCCTCAACAAAGAGGATGATTCTTAAATGTGCAGTGATAATTGTTCTTCCTATACTAGTAATTGAAAACAAATCACATAGGAGGCTGAATTAAGATTGTCAAGATGCAGATACATGTTTCTGAAGACTTCCCAAGGCTGAGCTTTGTACACTCTTTCACAGACTCAATTCATGAAGCCTCTGGAGCTGTGCATTCTCTATACTGTGAGCTGAGCAGACTGTAAGCAATCCTTCGTCTCTGGATGGACCTCTTTAAACTGGAGCATTCATATGCATGGCTAATATGTCACTGAATAAGGTGATGTAATGAAAACAAGAATAAAATGCTTTATCCATGATAAAAACAATTCCCTCCTTATAGAGCTGTCTGCAATCCTTCTGGGTGCTGCTCAGCTTTCTCCCTTCCACACAATTTAATTGCTCATACTATATTCTGCCTCAGTGTTGTGAAGAGGTGTGCTTATTGCTTGTTACAGAACATACTATGTACACTGTCTTTCCTAAATGCTGTCATCTTTTGAGGTGAAAGTATTGTTACCAACTGAGGCAAAAGGAGGATTTTCAACAGGGTCATGAGGAGAAAGCTGACAGTCTATAAGTAAAAGAAAAGAACTTTTTAGTATTCTTGGAATGCATGAACAAGCCGGGCCGAGTGGCGCACGCCTTTAATCCCAGCACTTGGGAGGCAGAGGCCAGCCTGGTCTACAGAGGAATGCATGAACAAATGGCTTACTTTAGGAACTAAGTTAAAATGGTCTCTTTCTCTGAAGGTAACAGCTTAAGTTTTAAAGCTTTGTGTCATTCTGTCAAAATTTCAAATATACCTCCAAATACATTGCCAACTCATCATATAATTAAGTCCTTAAGTAATCCAGAATTGTTGACTATATTTTGGGGCATTATAAACTGATTTTTTCCATAGTTTAAGTGAATCTGTTGGTTGTGTTCTATGACAAATCCCTACTGAGAGTTCTCACTCACTTCATAAGCTGTTTTTATTCTCTCAATCAGGAAAGTCAGCCACTGATTAATACCTAAAAATATGCAGTTTTCATGCATGCAGAATTTGTTTCCGGCTTACAGATTTATGTTTAAAATCCTGTCTCCCCTAGAACAAGCATATTAAGTGTTTCTATAGGTGTTACCATGAGAGCGCACACAACACCCATTCCATAGAGAAAAATGGTAAGGAAAGTTAGTGTCCAGTCGGCATGGAGAATTACACATAAGGCTCCAACACAAGTCACTCAAGTCTTGAGACATAAGTAAATGGCGGGGGTAAGGGGGGCACTATCTGCTCAGGACACATGGCTTATGGAACAGAACTCACAAGGTAGCTAATTCTGCTCACTCCTGACCAGAATGGAATTTAAATAAGTGACCTGGAGATAAAAGACTGGTTCTCACTGGAAAAAAAAAAAAAAAGAGTCAAAAATTTCTCAGTATTAGAAACTAATCCTTAAATGGGAACTCTAGTTAAAAGCTTGATTTTCTATTTTTGTAAGCATGCAACTTATTTTTGCACCACAATAAGGTGGACATTGAGACATGTTAGAAAATCCAACAGTTTGTCTCCATCTCACTGTGGATTTGTTCATCCTGGTGAGGAAGATCTGGCCCACCGTTAGGACTGTTTTATGATTCACTGTATGTGTTGGGTATCAGCAAATTTACCATTCACCTGAAAAAACAAAAAGTTGACAATGTCATCAGTTTGAGGCTAACCTTTCGTCGTTCCCGTGTGTGTGGGGAGTGCAGTGTGCATCTCTGGGCAGGCCAGCCCCATCAGCTCCTCCACTCCTTCCCTAACCTATTTAAAATGGACAATAAAAGTTTTCTTTAATTAGCTACTGGTGTGCACTAACATGATCATGATTAAACCATAAAAACCGACTGTACATAACTCTGGTCCCCTGCTCCACATGTTTTGAATTATTCTGTTTGAAAATGTACTTTGTGTCCCTTTTAAAAGTTCGACCTTCTGCTTTCAGAGAATTAAATGCATATTACTGTAGTGAAGAAGATAATGTTTCAGACCTCCAGGCATATATTAAACACACTGGCAGCACTTGAGACAAAATGCTTTACTTATTAGATACTTCCTATTCTAAACAGTGTCATCAAAGGCTAAAAACAAAATCCATATAAAAGCTGCACAATGCTTCCACACAGAACCTGTGCCAAAATCCCTGTACTTTCCAACTAATGAGGAAAGGATGTGTACTCTTAACATATGAATGTAAGGTTTTCCAAGCATTCACTTTAGGAAACGAGACTATTGATTCCATATGGGTTATGTTAAATGAAACTGTATTGGTAAAATAACCTTTAAGATATCTGGCATGATAACAATAATTAAACAATATTCCAAAGACTAAAACAAAAGGGAATTTGGTTCCACAATGGATAATTAAAATAAAATGCCATCTATCAAGATAAATTGTTATTGTTTAAAAACTTTTAAAATGCTGTTAAAATATACTTTCAGATAAAATCTGAAAGAGATGGGAAAATATTTGTGGCTTAAAAATGGATAGTTTGGAGAAAAAAAAAGTATAGGACTCTGAAATTTTACGTGGAGATAACAGCTTTAAAGCCATGAGCACAACCAGATGGTACTTAAATCACAGGAGTTCTACAGTTTCACTATCAGTGGGTTTCAATATAAGGTTTTCAATAGCTACAAAAGCTTGTCATGCTGACAGTTTACTTCTTAGAAGACTTCAGCGCATTTCCCTACCCATTCGCGGCACTGAGTACACAGACAGCTAGCACCACAGATGTGCTGAGGGCTGGAGTTTAAGTGAGAGGACTGGAGCTACGTCTTCTTCTTAACATAGTATATTTACTAGTTCAACCTGCAGTCTGCTGAGCTTCAGTGACTCAGAAGCAACTAAAACCACACTGGGTAAAGGGACAATATTAAACAATGAAGTATGGTCATTTCTCCTTATTTTAATTAGATGCTTTTCCGTGGCACTTTGGAATAGAAAAAGATAAGCAAGGTTGAAGCTTCTTGTTAGGTCATGTGAACATTTTTATAATCACATTGGAACTCAGCCCTAGCCAGGTGTGGTGGGACATCAGTGCCTTCCTGACATTTAGGAGGTGAGCGATTAGGAGCATTACCAGTTTTGGGCCAGGATGGAAAATGAGATCCTGTTTCACACACACAGAAAAAAAACAAAATTCAACACCCCCCCTCTACCTTGAATACATGTGCTATAAATATATGTTCAAATTATCTTACAACAGGAAATGTGTAGAAGGCAAACTCTTGAGTACTGGCAAGGACTATATTTTTGCTCTGATGATAATGAGGGGCAATGTAGTTTCTATTTTAACTGCACTACATTTCTGTGTTTAATGGTCACTACACAGCAAGCAGAAGCATGTCTACAGACTTAGCCAAGTGCAGGAGCACATGCCTGTGATCGCCTTTGGTAACCGAGGACGTACGACACAGCACTGACACTTCCTTCAGCAGTCAACAATCAGACTTTGACCTGGATCAAAATAGCTTTTTCCAATTATGAGTTCATTTTCCACATCTTATAAATTATAAAAAGTCAAGTGTAAAACCACAGAATCAAAGTTTCAATCACATCTACGTATTACTGTGACATGTATCCCAATTTTACTGCCCCGACTAAAACTTAGCAGTGCTTTCAAACAAGTAAACATCATGTCTGCCTTACCAAATCAAATACAGTTAAAAGGAGGAGTGGTTAAAGCACACTGAAATTACAAACCAGAGTATTTATAAGGTTGGAAACAGTCACGTCTCCCCTATGTAAATATTTATACAACAGCATGGCACGCTGGGCTGGGAGACAGTTACTGGGCTTTAATATGAAGACCATCCACACTGGGAACTCTACATGAATAGCGACTGTATTAATTTTATCAAGAAACAAGAGGTTACTTTTATACTTCTAATTTTTCAGTATTACAGCTCTGCAACATATTATGAGAAATGGCTATTTCAGCTCAGTGATATGGTAGGTAACATTTTAAAAAACACAGAACAGTTGGACTTTGGTGTAAAAAGCTTCCTTCAGTGAGCCCCGTCAATGGTATTTTTTTTTATATAAAGTAAACTTAAGCAATGTGATGGTGGTGCATGCTGTAATCACAGCACTCGGAACTAAAGGCAAGAGGATGGATTCTAGGCCATCCTTGGTCTTTTTAGGGAGTTCTAGGCAAGCCTATGGGCTATAAGAGACTTCAACTACAACAAAACTGAAACTTAATAAAGAATCAATGTATAAACTTGAATATCATAGAGTACAATAAAACTAAAATTTTTAATGTTTTATTTTCTCCAAACCAGATGTTATACAACATCCCATACAATGTATCCCATCAATGACAAGTTTTTGTCAGCAGTCAACCAAGTATTTAAAAAAAGCAGAACAAAGGATACTCAACATGCCGAACAGACACAGCAGTATACAAGAGATGAGTGTCTCAGGCCTCTGTGTGTCACTGACCACGCCTGCCTGCTAAGTGTCCACCCACATCTTCACAGTTCACGACAGTGCTGCACTAACTGCACTACAGAGGTAGCTCAGTCATTGCGTTTTATTGCAATGTGTGGTCTGATCTAAGTTGTGAACTAGGAAAAGAGCTGGGCCTAGTGTTAATGAGCTATAACACGTAGGTCATTATTGGTGTTTCACAATGGTAGACTAGAAAGAAAAAAAAGGGCATGCGGTTTAATAACCCACTCACAGGGGTACAGGTCACGCAACATTTACCTTTTACACTAGTTTCCTTACTCATAAGCTTTCATAGCCTAAACTCACTTTCAGAAATCCCTAAGCTTATGAAAATAAATTAGTATCGAGAAAAACTTTGCATTGCAGAGTCTGAACTCAGGGTGAGTTCTCATTGTTTCTCCAGATATATTTATATGCTTCTTACATGCACAATGAATCAGAGTAGGTTGGTCATTCTTTATATTATATTCAGAGTTTTACATTTGACCAGTTTTGGTTTTTTAATGAACTCAGGTTTTAAGAAAACAAAACAACAGATTCTGGGCACCTTAATCCAGGTTTGCATTAGGAAAAACCTGGCTTAGAAAGGATCATGATGTTAATTCTTTAAAAGTGGCTACTGTGTGTATAAGGTATGTATTCTTCTTGCTGATAAAATCTAAAGCTCCTTCCACTGATGTCAATGTGGAAACCATTTTGTCCAATGGCTGCTTACAGATCTGCAATAGGATTAAGTTGGCTGCAAGTGCTCATTAGATCAGGCTTTACAGTGGTGTCTGAGCTAGCGTCTGTTTCTCATAGACTTCCTCATAGATGGACTTAGACTGGCTCTTCAGAACTGGTCTGATTTTACTAGAAACAACTGCATCACATCAGCCACTCTCAGAAATCTGCTTTAAGATGGAATCGGCCCTAACCCTGAAGCAGATGAAGTCTACTGAGCCTATGTTCTCTCTGTAGTAGCCAAACCAAAATGTGTGTTCATCTTCTGGAGCAATGTATAAGACTGGTTATTAAATATTCCAATGGGCTTCTTCTGCCTTACAACTATGAACTTAGCAAAATTGAAGCTGAACTTGAATAAATGTCTACTGGTAAGGTGTACATGAATTCTTATTTGATTATGAGATGAATCACATAAAATTTTTACAGAAATTACAGAATTCATGGAAATGAAGCAAAAAATTAGAATGCTTTAAAGCTAATTTCCAGTATGCAGGCTAAGTTGAGCATATTTACAGTTAGTTTTACCTAGTAGCAGGTTATCACTGCCTGACAGAATATAGCTACTTAGCAAAATAGCAAACTGACTTTTGTTACTAACTCCAATTTCTTGAAAGTAGCTTAACCCTCAGGGTTTTGTTATCTTGCTGACATACTGAAATCCACCAAGTAACTGCAAAACTAAGGCTCATTTGCAAACTTCCCTGGCTACCCTCTAACTTCCTAAAGCAGATCAAATGCAAACTGAACTAAGGCTGAACTATGTTTGACAGCATTAGGCAGCAAACTGAACTATGTTCTTCTGTCATTTGTTATTAATATTTTGAAAAATAATACTGTAAAAGTCCTCATACGAAAAGTGACCAAGGGGAGAGAGCATTTCTACGCCATTACTGCCAATTCTACACCATCAGAAACTGGTCCTGCTTTTCCTTTGCTTGTCCATGGAAATTATCACTATGATCTTCCACGTACTTGGTATTTCACGTGAAACAGGTAAAAAGTCCTAAAAACATCTCAACTCAGCTTGATTCAGATCACCAGGAAATTTCACACTGTAGTGTACGTTGAGGGTTACAACTTTCAGTCACTTTAAGAAGGCAGTTTTCTGCATAGATATAAAAGAAATGTGAGAATAATGAAAGACAAAGTTGGAAAGGCAGTACCCAGAAAGACCCTAGGTGACAGGTTTAAAAATGTCAACTCTTTCTTTGATGCCACTCAGGCTTGAGTATGCCGTCCAGCAAGCTGCAGGGCACTTATTTATTCTAGGGCCTCAAGTCAAACATCGGAGTTAAAGCTGGAGCCCACTGATAAGTACCAGCAACTTTCATG
>JANHMN010000012.1:61905891-61976478 GCA_030674055.1 Rhabdomys pumilio
TGACTCCAGGAGCTTTAACAGCATCAGGCAGCAAACCCCTTTATCCACTGAGCATCTGATCAGCTCAGGAACTCCCTTACAAGCTACCACTCACAACTCTTTGATTAAAATTTCCCATTCTGGGTCTTCATGCTCACCTATCTGCCTCCATGTTGCTGTTTATCTTGTTCACTCAGCCTGGATGCCTCTCCCTCTGGAATCTTCTTGTCCTCCGTGAAGCCTATCCTCACTTGGCCCACAGCAGTAACTCTTTCCTATAATCCCGTAGGACATGTGGTCCCTATCACTGAGCTGGCATGCAGCATAGAGTATCTTCTATTGCAGTTCCCTTCTAACTAGATCACAGGTTCCTGGGGTTTAGACATATGCTCATATACGTATATAAGCCCTGTGCATGGATATATACACGATAGGTACCTACAGATGGGTGATTAATATGGTAATGATGATGATAACCTAATTGGTTCCCTGACAGTTTCTGAAGCAACAATATCAACACACAGGTAATACTACTAGCTATTTTCTATTTCATCATATATACCAACTCTATAAATTATATAGTATTGCTCACATTTTAAGATGGAAAAACTGAGGCCTTAAAATGTAATTTGCTCAAAATCATAGAGCTAGTAGATAATGAAGTTAGGATTTGGATATTTACCCCCACTCTGTAATTCATTTAAAACCACAACCTACATTAAAATAGCTTTATACTTTTTTGTTGTTAATGTACATTTGTCTACTAGATTGGACCAGGCCAGCCTCAAACTCAGATCCATCTGCTTTGCCTGTTGTATATTGGGATTAAAAGTGTATACCACTATTCCTGGTAAAAATGACTATAATTATTTTTGAGTAACAAAACACAGTTAGATGTTTTGATATATGCATGTATATATATACACAGACACATACACACAACATGGTGTAATGAAACTGTATTCATTAACATATCCAGTACTTGCTCATCTACAGTTCTTTCGTGGGTAGACATTTGACCGTTACTCTCTTGTTTATCTGAAATCAGCACTCTTGCTGAATGTAATCACCCTATGGAACAGAGCTGGACATCTACTCACCTCCAGTCTATCTGAAACTTTCTGTCTTTTAATGTACCACTTGCAATTTTCCCTAAGTTCAGCCTCTGGAAACCATCCTGTTACTTGTTACTTCTCAAGTTCCCTATTTTAGACGTAACTTATCAGTGAAATCATGCAGGACCAGCCTTGCTGTGCCTCATTGATTTCAGACAGTAAATGTCTTTTAGATTTGTGTATGTGTCACAAAAGGCAAGGCTTCTTGTTGGAGGCTGAATAGTATGAGGCATAAGAATCTGTCTGTCTATCTATCTATCTATCTATCTATCTATCTATCTATCTATCTATCATCTATCTATCTTCTATGTTTCTATCTATATCATGTTTTCTGTATCAGTTCATTCACTTGTTGATACTCTATTGACTCAATATCTTACCTAGAGTGAATGATGTTACGAGCACACAGCTATAGCTCTCTTTTCAACATTCTGATTTTGGCTCCTTTGGGAAACAAACCCACTAGAGTGATCACACAGAGGCTCTCCCTCAGACCACTGAAGAACTTGTGAGTCACTGTTCACAGTGGCTGCCCTCATTCACTAATATACCACTAATGCATAGCAATTCGCTCTTCTTTGCATATTTGCCAATACTTGTCACTTTTCATGTAATTTAAAAAATATTTGCTTTGAGAAAAAAATATATGCTAATCTATGTAAAGCATATAAATGGGTTTAGTATAGCCAGACTTATGCTAGACCATCATCTTTAAACATCGCACCAGTACTTACCTCACCCTACTCTAGGTAAATGCTGATCCTTTTGTTGCTGTAATGTGATTCGTTGTTTTTAAAGGCCAAGAAGTATTCTACAACATGGATGTGTTACATTTTATTTAACCATTAATTAGCTTGAAGACATGTGTTGCTTTCTATCATGAATAATGGTGCTCTAAATACCAACATATGTCTCTGAATGGACATGTTTCCGTTTTTCTTGCTTGCATACTTAGAAGCGGAATGGCTGTGTTCCATGGCAAGTGTTTAATCTTTCAAGGGGCTGTCAGTTTTCATTTGTTTCCTGGTGGTCTCAGTGTCTCCACCTCCTTGTCTACACTTGCCCCTGTGTTTATGGCTGTGGCCAACCTAGTAGGTGTGGAGTGACAGCTCACTGAGGTGCTACTTTGCATTTCCAAAGTGCTAATTACTACACTGAGCAATGAGCCTTCCCCCAAGTGTTTAATCTTTCACATTTACAAGTTCAATGAAGAAAAGTCTGTTTGGATCCTTTGGAATAGAATACATTCTATCTATTGCAAACTGCGGCTTGCAGACACATTTGCCTGCTTTGTAATTGGTGTTACACTTTCTTAATACTGATGAAGGCTTTGTTCACTTAGTTTGCTTGTGCTTTTGGTGTCTGGATGCAAACTGAGAGTAAAGCTGGATAAGTGCTGCGAGGCAGTCACCTGTGCTCATGTGCTAGTGCGTCCTCCTGTAGCAAGGCTTAGATTTACTCTTCAGCTATGCTTCTTACTGACCTCACAAGGCTACCTTTTGGAAGATGAAGGTAAGTCAAAAGTAGAATCTAGCTCTTTTAAAATTAATTACTTGTGTGTGTGTGTACAACTCTAGGGAGCAGGTTCTTCTCTCCTACTCAGGTCTTTTACCCTCTGAGCTGTCTCACCTGCTCCAAGGAAATCCTCTATTCCACTCCCAGTCAGTGCTGTGAGTTTCTCAGATGTTAACTCACTTCATATCCTTTCCATTTCCTGCTCTGCCTGAGGCAGGTCTTCTCCAAATAATTGGAGGCAGCTGTGTAAGAGTCTCTACTTTCCTGCCCTTACGGAAAGCAAATGTATCGATCGTTTATTTGAGGTGTCCTTCTCTCATGAGGACTCAGGGAACTGCAGACTTGCTCTCTCTTAAGTGCTCAGCTATGAGAAGATAAACACATGCTGATGTGCCACTACAAGAGCTCTATTAGTCTGGAAATCTGAGCTGTGCTATCTTGATTATTGTGTGTTATTCAAAAACTTCGAGTAATTTTGTGCAAATATGTTTTTCTCCATGGTATCTTGGCTTTGACATTTAATTAAAAAAGGTTATTTTAGGAACTAAAGTCTTAAAATACTTTACCAGAACTTATTTGTTAACAAGAACATGTTTACCTCAAAGTAAAATAGTGAAAAGCCTGGTATGCCCAAGGTTTCACTGGGACAAATAATCATTACATGTGGGAAAACACTAGGTTTGCTGGCATGAGGCTGAGGTAGAACTGTGAGTCTGTGGCCAGCCTAGAACACACATTGAGACCCTGCCTCAAAACAAGAACTGTGGAGAAACGTGGCAGCCAGACACAACAAGGAAGGCTTCTTAGCAAGGGAAAGGAAGCAGCCAGTGACTCGAGGCACTAGCAGCTATTTTATTTTGATATGTGGCGCAGCTCCATGGCACCTGTTAATTTTGTACATCCCCAGAAGCATACTTTACAAATATCAATAATGGATTTTCAAGCCTGGTTATACCTACCAGAAAAACGATATAGCAACTATGCACCTCTTCCAACTATGGTTGTTTTTGGCATCTATGAGTTACTCTTGGGCACTTTTAGAGACTCTAGCAAGCTACAGACTCAGTCTAAATAAAATACTTTTAATAAAATAAACAATTCAGTATTAAAAGCTATCTGACTCATAAAGATCTAATACTGTCTTCATTCTAAGGAATGGTTGATTTTACAGGAAAAAAATGTTACCACATCAAAACAGAAGTACTGTTTTAAGCTAAAACAACTGTCAGCTAGAGGGTTTTTTTTTTTAAATCCTATCAAACTTGTTCTGGTCACCAGATCTAGGCCACCACTGATTCTTTCCAATGGCTGTATCCATACACCCATAACACGAAGTTCTAGAAGATAGTTCATTTGTCATGATATTAGATTGACAACATGAGCCTGTATTCATAACATTGGTAAAAACAAATAATTCTCCACTATAAACACACACACACACACACACACACACACACACACACACACACACACCAGTATGTCTGACATATAGTGAGGAACAGAGTACCTGATTTCCAAAATCTGTCATACCAATGAACTGTGGCTTATATCTCAAGTGCATGGACACCCAAGCACACATTGTGCAGTTGCAGATACTTCCAATTCTTTATTTCTGCCTTAAGTTTTACCATATAGGCTTCTATTGATCTTTCCTGTCAGAATAGGCATAGTATAAGTACAAAGGTGAATATTCATTAACTGCGTCCATTCTGCACTTATTTTGTAAGCTGGTCTAAGTGCTTACAATGCAACTGGTGGTTGAATTGTAAGAGTAGAGAAGGAACCTATCTTCTGACCAGGTGAGGAGAAATGAGTAACTAGATTCTACATGTTTGGTAAGAAAAAGACAAGGGCAGGGTGAAGGAGATCAGGAGTGCTGAGGCAAGCCATTCTCTCAGACAAGTGTAAACATCTGGAATAGAAATAGAAAGCCTTTGCAAAGCTTCATTGGCAGCAATCACAGCAGGCATGCTCAAGCAACAATTGACAGGACAAGGTAGCCAGGGGAGAGGTTGCCCTAGGCATAGAAGAAGGACTAGGTCTGATCTTAGAAGCCATCACAGCTGTCACCTGACCGATCAGCTTCCCACTGTAAGGCAGAGGAGCCACTCAGGAATGGTTTTGAGGGAAAGTGCCCAATTTTGGGAGGTGGAGTCTCCAGGTTTCTTATCAAGTCTTTGTGAGGTTAGTAGAAAAATGGAATGAGACTGGGAATAATCTAATACTGGAAGCCTACCTGCCTGAAACACAAGATCTGCCAGCAGTTCCTCTCCACTATGTTTTCCAAGTGTGTCTTCTGCTTCAGGGTAAGAACTCTCTTAAGGCTGTGAGGATATTTTATTTTTCCTTACAGTCATGGCTTGCACATATATATACAGCAGAGATTCAATCAAGGACCATTTCTGATCCCCGTCTATGTGCAGCTCCCCTTTCATCTCACTGCTCTCTCTGAGAGCCTTTAAAGCCTTTTAGGGAAACCTTCCATATACCTCCTCACCTTTGGGCTTTCTTATAAAATAATAATACATAGTAACACAAAACTGTATGTGGTGAGTATGAGGGAGGAAGAAGAGGGAGGGGAAGGGAGAGATGGAGAGACGGAGGGTGAAGAAGAGGGAGAGAATAGCAAGAAAAACCTGTCTAGAAGGCTATCTCAGCAGAACTTAAGCCACTAGCTTGGACCCATGACTGCCCTTGAGTCCTCCTTCTAGCTGGTCCCAGACACCTCTTTCTCACAATCAGTCTCAGAGTTGAGGCTCCTCCTTGACGTATTATAGCTTCCAGTTCAGTGTTTGTCTGGGATTCCTGTCTGTCAGAATGAGTGGGTCTCTGATTCATGTGCCTTCTCTTGGGCTCTTTTCCTTCTGCTTCTTTATTGTCCAGCTGCGATGTATCTTTGTTTTATCTTATATTTTATTTTGTCATATTAAAAAGCCAATATTATGTTCTAACACAGTAAGAACTGGTCTACTTTTAAAAGGCCCCATCACTTTTTACGGGATTCCCAGTACGCTGAAGGTGTATTAAGAACTATGGGTTCAACTGAGAGATCCTCAAAAAGGATGGCAGCAAGTAATAGAAGAAAACACTAGATGTCAGTCTTAGAGCCTCCATGTACATCAGCACATGTGCATGCATGTGCAGCCCTAAATGCAGACACACATGCAAAGAAAAGAATGTCTATGATGAAACAGTAAAAATTACTCATTAACTCTTGACCCTTGAATCAATATAATTTTTATATTTAGTATGTGTTATAAAATGGAAAGTCACACCAAGCATTTGTTGGACATCACAGAATGACAGCTGTCCTGAAGAAATGGAGGTGTGGATCTGAACCACTGGTTGCGCCAGCTGAGCTTTCTAAGGAAAAATTATTTTTATTTAAAGGAATGACTACAAAAACTACTGTTATTCTTAATTGGTATTTCACAAACATTTTCTCCAAAATGAACAAAATAAGCCTGCTACTTGAAGGAATATATACATATACATATATGCATATATACATGTATGTAAATATATACATATATATTTATATACATTATCACTACTAATGTGTGTATATATATACACATATATACACACATATATACATATACATATATGTGTGTATGTATATATATATATATATACATATATACATATATATATATGTATATATATAAAAAGTTTCAAGGTTTCAGGCAAAAGTTAGCATTTCTTGACATTTGTCATCGTGAAGGTACCATAACTTCAAACAGACTTCAGATGAGATTAGTGGTGACATTTACAAATGTAAACTTCAAAATGATGTAGTAACAAGTCGGTTTTGGGAAGTTCGCTATAACATCAAGCAAATAGTATTTTCAAACAACCAGTGTATTATGAAATCCTGTATTAGTAACATATCCTCTTATATTCAGGACAAATCAATTAATTGGGAGTATTGAAATGGTTTCAGAGTCCATAATTTAATTAACCTTCTAGAAACTATCACTCATGCTGAAAAACTGGATAGCCATATGTGGAACAAGACCAGAGCCTTTCTCTCACCTTGTATAGCATTAGCTTCAAATGGATCAAAGGCTTTAGTGTATGGTTTGAGACTATGAAATTGTTAAGAGGAAAAAAATCAGGGAAATACCAAAAAACATTTCAAGACACAAGCATAGACAAGGTCTTTCTGTAAAATATTTGTGCCACTTTAGAAATAATGCCAATGGCATCCTAAGTGCAGCAAAGAACACATGTGAAAAGGCAGCCTACAGGACTGCAGACAGTCTTTATTACTTTCAATCTGACAGAGAAATAGCATATACACTAGATACTTAAAATTAAAAAATTAAATTATTGATTGGGTAATCAATAAACAGGCTAATAAAAGGATAAGATAATTCTCAAAAGATGTAGACTGCTGTCTGTAAGCAGGTGAGGCCAGGTGAAATATAAGGCTAGAACCTGTGATTGGTCAATGGAAAGAGAAGGCGGGGCAAAGAGACAGCAATAAAGAGACTGGACAACAGAGAACGGAACAGAAAGATGGAGGAAAAAGATGAACCAGATCCACATGGCCTGGAATAGCCACAGGTAGCTATGGATCTCATAGTGAAAGAAAATTTTGAAATAGGCCCAAACTAATAAGAATAGCAGGGCCCTGTGATTCCTTTTCCTAACCTAAATAGTTAAAAATGCCTGTTAGCAAGTTTGTTAGGCCAGGGCCCAGTTAATTAGTTACAGAGGATGTGGAGTTACAGGACAAAGGCCTGTTGAATCATCCAGGGAACTGGCTAGCCATGAAAGATAAAAAGCATGCAAGGACATCCTTGAAAGAACAGAGATATGTCCAAATGAGTAATGGGCCATCTGGTGTTCTTCCACCCTTCCCCTTTTGGGCCCGCTCGGCCTTCCAAGAAAGTAGTTTAACCAGATGTTCTGCTAGCCTAGGTAAGCATCCGCCTACAGAAGCTGTACTCTGCCCTGATCAGCCTGCACAGCCTGCTGATGTTCAAAAATGTAAAGCAACCAATCATGTGTACCCCTGTGAAAATCACCCACTTCCCACACCCCTTGCCTATAAAACCCCTAAACCTCTGAGCCTCTGGGTCAGCTCCTCTGTCTCCTGAGTGAGATATATGCTGACCCGGAGCTCCGCTATTAAAACTGCCTCATGTGTTTGCATCAAGCCAGTCTCTCATGAGTCCTTCGGTGTGCGCCGCCCTGAGACTTCAGTGGAGGTCTCCCTTTGGGGGTCTTTCAATAAAAGGGCAATAGAATAATGTAGGGCAATTTGTCCAATCTAGGTGTATAGCTTGCATCAATATTAATTGGGTTTTGAGTCCTTTGTGTGGACATTTTGGGGGTTGAGGATTTACTGTTATAAATCTGGCTGTTAAATTACAAGCCTCTGGAGTTTTCATTTATGGGGCTAGGGGTTTAGAGCCAGCAGTAGCCAGTCTCAGCAGTCTATCCACAGGGGACAGATGGAGTGCAAAGCTGTTCCCCAGCAGGCCAACCAGAGGAACCTGGAAAGACAGAGAGTTGTGGCTCCCCATGGGGGTGGCAAGACTGCAGTGCGGGTGGATAGCAGGCCATAGTGTGGATTGCTTTTTAATAACTTCACAAGGTTTTTTTCTTTGAGTTTGTGTATATAGTGGATTACATTGATGGATTTCCAAATATTGAACCATCCCTGCATTCCTGGGATAAAGTCTACTTGATCATGATGGATGAATGTTTTGATATGTTCTTGGATTCGGTTTGCCAGAATTTTATTGAGTATTTTTGTATCGACATTCATAGAGGAGATTGTTCTGAAGTTCTCTTTGTTGGGTCTTTGTGAGGTTTAGGTATGAGCATGATTATAGCTTCATAGAACAAATTGGGTAGTGTTCCTTCTGTTTCTATTCTGTGGAATAGTTTGGACAGAATTGGTATTAGTTTTTCTTTGAAGGTCTGATAGAATTCTGCACTAAAATCATCTGGTCCTGAGCTATTTTTGGTGGGGAGACTTTTAATGCTGCTATTTCTTTAAAGATTATAGGACTGTTTAGATGGTTTATCTGTTCCTGATTTAACTTTGGTACCTAGTATCTGTCTAGAAAATTGTCCATTTCATCAAGACTTTCCAGTTTTGTTGAGTATAAGCTTTTGTAGTAGGATCTGATGATTTTTTGAATTTCCTCAGTTTCTGTTGTTATGTCTCCCTTTTCAGTTCTAATTTCATTAATTTGGATACTGTCTCTGTGCTCTCTGGTTAGTCTGGCTAAGGGTTACTCTATCTTGTTGATTTTGTCAAAGAACCAGCTCCTGGTTTTGTTGATACCTTATATAGTTCTTTTTGTTTCTATTTGGTTGATTTCAGCCCTGAGTTTGATTATTTCCTGCTGTCTACTTCTCTTGGGTGTATTTGCTTCTTTTTGTTCTAGAGCTTTCAGGTGTGTTGTCAAAAAATACATGATCATCTCACTAGATGCTGAGAAAACATTTGAAAAAATTCAACATCCCTTCATGGTAAAAGTCTTAGAAATATCAGGAATTCTAGGCCCATACCTAAACAGAGTAGAAGCAATATACAGCAAACCATAGCTAACATCAAACTAAATGGAGAGAAATTTGAAGCAATCACACTAAGATCAGGGACTAGTCAAGGCTACCCACTTTCCCCCCACCTATTTGATATAGTACTGGAAGTCCTAGCTAGACCAATTAGACAACTAAAAGAGGTCAAATGAATACAAATTGGAAAGGAAGAAGTCAAAATATCACTATTTGCAGATGATATGATAGTATACTTAAGAGATTCCAAAACTTCCACCAGAGAACTCCTAAACCTGATAAAAAAAAAAATCAAAAAAACAAAACAAAACTTCAGCAAAGTGGCTGGTTATAAAATCAACTCAAACAAATCAGTAGCCTTCCTCTACTCAAAAGATAAACAGGCTGAGAAAGAAATTAGGGAAATGACACCCTTCACAATAGTCACAAATAATGTAAAATACCTTGGTGTGAATTTAACCAAACAAGTGAAAGATCTGTATGACAAGAACTTCAAGTCTCTGAAGAAAGAAATTGAGGAAGATCTCAGAAGACAGAAAAATCTCCCATGCTCATGGACTGGCAGGATTAATATAGTGAAAATGGCCATCTTGCCAAAAGCAATCTACAGATTCAATGCAATCACCATTAAAATCCCAACTCAATTCTTCACAGAGTTAGAAAGAGAAATTCTCAAATTCATTTGTAATTACAAAAAACCCAGAATAGTGAAAACTATTCTCAACAATAAAAGGACTTCTGGGGGAATCACCATTCCTGACCTCAAGCTGTACAACAGAGCAATAGTGATAAAAACTGCATGGTATTGGTATAGAGACAGGCAGGAAGATCAATGGAATAGAATTGAAGACACAGAAATGAACCCACATACCTGTGGTCACTTGATCTTTGACAAAGAAGCTAAAACCGTCCAGTGGAAAAAGGACAGCATTTTCAACAAATGGTGCTGGTTCAACTGGAGGCCAGCATGTAGAAGAATGCAAATCGATCCATTCTTATCTCCTTGTACAAAGCTCAAGTGCAGGTGGATAAAGAACCTTCACATAGGCCCTGAGCAGAAGCACACCCAGTGTGCTCCTGCTACTCGTCCATATCTCCGCCTACCGAGGCTCTTGCGTGCTCTGAAGATGGCGGCAGCTGCGGGAAGGTTGCTCTAGTGCTCGGTTGCTCATCATGCGAGTGCTATTTCCCGGAGTATTTCTGCCTTAACAGTTCTTAAGCCTCTTGCTTCTAGAAGAACTTGTTTGACAGACATACTGTGGTCTGCCTCTGCACAAGCAAAGTCTGCCTTTAGCACTAGTTCCTCCTTCCACACCCCTGCTGTCACCCAGCATGCGACCTACTTTAAAGGTACTGCTCTTGTCAATCTAGAGTTCAAAGAGCTGAGTCTCGACAACTTTAAGGGAAAATACTTGGTGCTTTTCTTCTACCCTTTGGATTTCATATTTGTGTGTCCTACAGAAATTGTTGCTTTCAGTGACAAAGCAAATGAATTTCATGTTGTAAACTGTGAAGTAGTTGCAGTTTCAGTGGATTCCCAGTTCAGTCATCTTGCTTGGATCAACACACCAAGAAAGAATGGTGGTTTGCGCCACATGAACATCACGCTGTTGTCGGATATAACTACGGAGTGCTATTGGAAAATGCTGGCATTGCACTCAGAGGTCTCTTCATTATTGACCCTAATGGTGTCGTCAAGCACCTGAGTGTCAATGACTTTCCAGTGGGCCGCAGTGTGGAAGAAACACTCCGTTTGGTAAAGCCGTTCCAGTTTGTGGAGACCCATGGAGAAGTCTGCCCAGCCAACTGGACACCAGAGTCCCCTATGATCAAGCCAAGTCCAACAGCTTCCAAAGAGTACTTTGAGAAGGTCCATCAGTAGGCCATTCCATGTCTGCTGTTTACCCAAAGCTTCTCGGGCCAAAATAGAGCCCCAGCTGGAATTCTTTTAAAGCCGTGAAGATTATTTATAGAATGGCAAAACCTCATTATATTTGTGTTTATAAGTACTGCTGCACAGGCTTTGTAATTTTAAGACAGGTTCAGGCTAGCTGCTTCCATAGCTGTCCTTACTAAGGAGTTCTTGATGGCTAACCAATTCTCCATGAGTGCTTGGTCCCCATTTCTTGGATCATGTCTTCAGGGGGTGAGCATTCTTCCCCTTAGCTTGCCTTGAACCTTGGTCTGCAGTGAAGTAGCACATAGCACCATTACTTAGTGAAATGAAGTAGCACATAGCACCAGTACTTAGTAAAAGCTTCTGATCAATGTCCTGAAATTTCCTCCTGAATTTTTGTGAATTATGCTGAATTTCCCATTATTTTTTTATTGTAGTTATTAACTCATAGTGTTCTTGTGTGTTCTGAGGTATTAGTGAGGTATAATTATGAAGGACTATATCTAATCCAGTGGTTTTCTTTCTACAACATCATAAGTAATTTTCTTCTTCAAGTGCTGGATGTATAGCATAAAAATAAACATTAAAATATTTGTGTTTTTGAAAAAAAAAAAAAGAACCTCCACATAAAACCAGATACAGTGAAACTAACAGAAGAGAAGGTGGGGAAGACCCTCGAATACTTAGGCACAGGGAGAAAGTTCTGAACAGAACACTAATGGCTTATGCTCTAAGATCAAGAATTGACAAATGGGACCTCATAAAATTGCAAAGCTTCTGTAAGGCAAAGGACATTGTCAATAGGAGAAAATGGCAACCAACAGATTGGGAAAAGATCTTTACTAATCCTACATACAATAAAGGGCTAATATCCAATATGTACAAAGAACTCAAGAAATTAAGATTCCAGACAACCGAATAATCCTATTAAAAATGGGATATAGAACTAAACAAAGAATTCTCAACTGAGGAAACTCAAATAGCTGAGCACCACCTAACTAAATGTTCAGCATCCTTAGTCATCTCAGGGAAATGCAAATCAAAACAACCCTGAGATTCCACCTCACACCAGTCAGAATGGCTAAGATCAAAAACTCAGGTGATAGTAGATGCTGGTGAGGATGTAGAGAAAGAGAAACACTCCTCCACTGTTGGTTGGATTGCAAGATGGTGCAACCACTCTGGAAATCAGTCTGGTGGTTCCTCAGAAAATTGGACATAGCATTACCTTGAGGATCCAGCTATACCACTCCTGGGCATATACCCAGAAGATGCTCTAACATATAACCAGGACACATGCTCCACTATGTTCATAGCAGCCTTATTTATAGCCAGAAGCTGAAAAGAACCCATATGTCCTTCAACAGAGGAATGAATACAGAAAATGTGGTACATTTACACAATGGAGTATTACTCAGCTATTAAAAATAATGAATTAGAGAAATTCTTAGGGAAATGGATGAAACTAGAAAATATCATCCTGAAGGAAGGAAGACCAAATTGTGGGTGCTTTGGTTTTTTTTAGAAGGAGTAGCAAGATACTCAACCAGAGCCCCCAGAGTCTAAACCTCCAGCCTGAGAACAGAAAGGGAGGGACTCATGATCCACTTGTATAGGTAACTGAGGGTGGCTTCGTTAGGCAACAGTGGAAGTGGAGGGCCATGGTCCCCAAAAGATTGGATCCATAGTGTTGGGGAATGTGAGAGCAGGGAGGTGGGTTTGGGAGAACGGTGGGAGCACACCCTCATAAAAATTGGAAGAGGGGGTATGGGATAAGGGGTTTTGGGGGAGAAAGGAAGAGGAGATAACAGTGAAAGGTAAATACATAAAATGTCCAATAAAAGAAAATCAGATAATGGGTCTGGCAAAAAAAAAAATGATTTTCAAAGGTTTCCAGGAGATGCTTATTGACTAAGATCTTATTTTAAGCTCTTCACAAAAGAATTTATGTCTCTATTTAATATTCTCAAGAGAGATGCAAATCCTAATTTCCCTCAACAAGTAATTTACAAAAGAAGAGTAATTTTACAAAACGTAGAAGAAGCTCTCATTAACTGATATATTATATAGATTGATTGTTGGCTGTTTTATAATAGTCCCTTGATAAAGGAAATTATTAATAATGAATTATATTTCTTTAAATAGTGTCTTCATGATTCTCTGAGGGTAGAAGGAGCATGCTTTGTTTGCTCTTAACTTTCTAAAACTGAAAGCTCACGGTAAATCTGCTGCTGATTGCCTCTGGTATTGCTGAGATCAATAAAAACTATGCCACAACTGTGTGGAAGGACCTTTTTACCCTTAAATGGAATGGCCAGGACCCAGTTCCTATATAGGGCCAAGGATTGATATGCCTGTTTGATACCACAGAAGGCACAGCTAAATGGCCGCCAAAAAGACTAATGAATTAAATAGATACTCCCACAAAACCAGGCCCAATTATAAATAAGATGAATAACAACTGACATCCAGGAAAGAGAAATTTCCCTGAGAATTCCCTTCTTTGTTACTTTCCAGGTAAAAATTAATCACCCGTGATGTCTGCTGTTAGGAGTTCTGATCCTGATGCTGGCCTCTGGACTTATACTACTCAGACCTCCAATGGGCCTTTGACAAGGACATCAAACAGCTAGAGATTGACATCACTAATCTGAAGAAATCCCTAGTTTCACTGTCTGTTGCGATCCTGAAAATTGCAAAGGACTTTATTGGACTTGATTTTCTCTTTTACAGTAGAAAATACTGTGTGTACAGCTCTAGACTGTGTACAGCCCTTAAAGAAGAATGTTGCTTTACACAGACAAAACAGGGATGACTAAAGAGAACATGAAAAAGGCCAGAGAAGGTCTTGAGAAAAGACAGAGAGAGAAAGAGAAAAATGAGAGCTTGTACAAGATTTGGTCTTCAACCTCTCTATGATTGTTAACCCTACTTCCTTCCACCTTGGGAACATTAATTAGGTTATTTCTCTTATTTCCTTTGGTCCCTGGGCCTTAAATAGGCTGACTTTGTGAAAAAAACAGATAATTTGATAGCAAAATCTATTCAGATACATTATCATAAGTTAGCTATGGAGGACTATGAGACTCTAGATGAGGATGTTACTCTATCCAGGGTGCACCCAAGTCCCGTCTCCACCCAATCTAAAAGATGGGACTTCCGCCCCTAAACCAAGCAGAGAGGGATCACCCAGAACCCCCTCTGTCTGGTGATCTGAATTCTTGCTTAGGCTGCGAGGCTAAGCATTGCAAGGGAATATAAAAAAAAGCTGAAAATATCTTTCTGGGTTCCCTGAGGGACAAGCCTGACTGCATTGGGGTTGATGTCAAAAGTATCCCCTCTTCAAGAAAAAGACATTGGGACAGGTATGGCCCTCATGCCTCACTGGACAACGACAGGAGGACTGGAGCCATTACAAGGTCCCCTTTAATTACTGGAGGTCAGGCCTCTATCCCCGCCTTGGCAAGATTAGAATCACCACAGCCCTTCTATACTTAGAGAAGGGAGGAGATGTCAGAGGCAGCCCTGCTTATACACTGAAGGCCTAAAATCAGCCATAAGCCTAAAATCAGCAATAGGCCTGACATACATGCCTGCTAACACAAAGACTTGGGTCTCTATGGAAAAACACTGAAACAGAGGGCTATAAACTATTGTAAACAGGCAGCTTTTGTGGAAATCTACCAGCCTGAGTAGTCTTAGATCTTGTAAATAGGCAGCCTTGGCAGATAGTACTAAATTAGATAAGGACAAGTGAATCATAGGCAGAGTTATATTCACCTGACCCCTGAACCTTCACCCAGCTGATACCCTGTTCCGAAAGATATCTGTACTCCCCCTGAATATCTATGCTCCTGTGTCATCCCCTTCCCCACATTCTGCATTTTTATGTTTATAACCCCTGTGTTAAAAAGTAAAAATTATGATTTGATAATAATAAAAAAAGAAAGAAAAGAAAAGAAAAAAAAAAAAGAAATAACACACAGTGACCCCCTGGCTCTTCTGACTTAGCTTCTGACAATCCATTTTCTTGTTCTCAGAAATATTTTGAATTACAAAATGTTATTGTGGTTTTTGTTAGTATGCTGGGTAAAATAATTTTTATTGATTTCATTTTAAACTTCAAAGTTTGTAGTGAGTTAAAATGTCCTTCAACATAATTATAGGCCATATTTATTTTCATATTGTAAAATGCTAGTTAATCTCTTGAACATTTTAAAAAACTGGATTCCTTTTTGAGAATTCATATATGAGCACTGTATTTACATAATTTTTCCCTTTCCTTCCTCTCACTCTTCCCAATCCCCCATACTTTTCAAATACATCTAATTAATTATTGTTCATATATATATGTATATATGTATACATGTATAAGTATATATGTATATACAAATACTGATAAATAAAGTGTTTTGAGTTAAAAAAAATATCATCCTGGGTAACCCAATCACAAAAGAACACACAGGGTATGCACTCACATAATTGAACATTAGCCCAGAAGCTTGAAATACCCAATATTCAACTCACAGACCATATGAAGCTCGTGAAGAAGGAAGACCAAAGTGTGGGTGTTTTGGTCCTTCTTAGAAAGAGTAACAAAATACACATGGGGGCAAATATGGAGAAAAAGTGCAGTACAGAAACTGAAGAAAATATGGAGACTGTTCCACCTGGGTATCTATCCCATGTGCAGTCACCAGGTAGACACTGATGTGGATGTTAGGAAGTGCATGCTTACAGGAGCCTGATATAGCTGTCTCCTTAGAGGTCTGCCAGAGTCTGACATATACAGAGGTGGATGTTCACATCTAACCACTGAACTGATCATTGGGTTCCCAATGGAGGAGTTAGAGAGAAGACTGAAGGAGCTGAAAGGGTTTGTGGCCCCATGGGGAGAGCAATAATACCAACCAACCAGATCTCCCAGGGTCTAAACCACCAGCCTGGGAGCACATAGGGAGTGACCCATGACTCCAGCTGTATATGTATATGTAAGGGAGGATGGCCTTTTTGGCATAGGTGGGAGAGGAGATCCTTGGTCCAGTGAAGGCTGGATGCCTTGTGTGGGAGAATTCAAGGGAAGGGAGGTGAGAGTGGGTGGGTGGGAGCATATCCTCATAGAAGCAGGAGGTGGGGGGAACTGGATGGGGGGTTTCTGGGTGGGGGGTAATGAGGAAAGGGGATAACATCTGAAATGTAAATAAAATATCCAATCCAAAACATGTATGAAACCCTACATACATTCTCATGGCACTACTGTTACTTTTTGAAATGAATTCTTTTATGTAATTGTAAGAAAAGCCTGTAAGCAGGCTTGGAAGAAGCATACACACTCGTAACAGAGGAATCCAAGCAACTCATGAGCTCCAATCTGTAACTCTGAATGGCCACACTTGGTTATTATTGTTTGTGCTCAAGGAATAACAGTAAATTAGTTATAATCTATTTTCCTTGAGATTTTCTCTTTACATAAAATACTTAAAAGTATTTTTACAACACAAAAACATGGTTCTACAAAAATCAGTGTAAAATCTGAAAATTATAGATGAAAGAATCAATTATTAAAGTGCCAGAATTTAGGGTCAGAGAGAAGACACCTGAGATGGATAGGAAGAAAGACAAAGTATAATGGACTAGTTGGGTGAGGCCTAGGGTGAGCAGAGGACAGAAGAGTGTCCTGGAGAGGACATGAATGTGCTGGGAACAGAAAGGCAGCAGGGGCAAAGAACAGTGTGACAGCAACATGTTTTAAGATGTGGCCTTACCATGCTTGAGTACATAGCTGAGCATTGCATGATGTAGTTTTTTTGTTAGGTGCTTGTAGAGAGACTAAAGGTAATAACAGGAGAAAGTCTGGGGAAATAGAAACATCACGTTAGAAATGGTAACGAAGCCTAGGCTAAATACTATGTGTGTGATGGCTATGTAAAAACATTTTTTCTTTTCACAAGTATGACCTTTTCTTTTTCACCAAAAGTAACAGGTAGCAAACACACATGAGACTGTCTAGCAAGAGAAACTGTACAGGGAGCAAGTGGGAAAGCAGAGCTACGGAAGTGGCTAAACCAAGTGGTCAGGTGGGGGAGGAGGAAGGAGGCAAAAGGAAGCAATGCTTGATTAGTGTTGAGTAGTTCTCTTTCTTCTCCAGGATACACACTGCCTGTTCAAAGGACTCCCACAACACATTTACAGTGCTTCTGGTCTTTCTTCCATAAACATGGTTTACATTTTGTTACAAAAGCTTCATTCTCTCTAAAGCACTGATTTGTAATGAGCATGTGTTATGCCTTGCACCACCTCTGTGAGGAGGCTCTTAATTAGAAGATTACTTGCTATTAGGGAATAACAATCATTACTGATGCCGAATGAACATAATCCAGGGCATGCCAGCACCCTTCCTCTTTTATTTAGTTTACTTTTAAAAGTGAGGTCATAGTATAAGAAAACAAGATAGACTACTCATCGTAGTTTCTTGAAACAATATGTAGTACTATCTGGCACTAATGCTTCAGTACCCAGTTGAAAGTCCTTACATCACAATCGGAGAAAAAACCCATGGCACTTAGGCTTGAAGGCCACGTAGTCACAGAGGATTCCTATAGGTCCAACCTGGGCTTGAGCTGTGAAGCACATCCATCATTCTATGCTCACAGCACTACAGCAGCCAGGCCAGTGCTTCACAACATGTACTGAGCCTGTCCCTGATGAGTGGGAGATATCAATTTCTTTAAATTCTTTGGAGCTGTATGTCACACCTCATATTTTTCCTTTTAGAAACAGAGATAGGAGTTTCCATGAATTACAGAATCCAGTTGAAAGTGTATAGAGTACCATCCACTGCATACTCAGAACCATCCTGAGGTTATCAACTCACCTTTAGAATACTGCTCACTTTATATCATTGAAACCCAGATATAGGGGCCTCCACAATATATATTCTTTTCCTCACATATTATGAAGTGCCATTGGGTGCAGCAGAGTTGTCCTTTACATCTCAGGACTGTGTGACTTCTGGTATCACATGTTCACAGTGTGGCCAGTTAATTACTTCACTGTGTAATTCCACAGAGGAGGACAATGATGGAAGAGCTTTCCTAGAAATTTGCATACCATTTGTCCTTGCACCATGTGTAGAAGTGTCGGGCCTGACATGAGGTCTAATCTCTGTTCCACCTTCACCCTTCAGTCATGTACACAGGTGGGTGTGATAAACAGGCCCCAGGCCCTAGAGAGATTTACATACTAATAAGGTACCTAAAGGCCAGAGAGTGGAGCCAATTAAGCATTCCTTTCCAGCCCCTCCCCCTCTTCCCCTCCCTATTTAACTCAGGTCCACCCTGCGTTTTGGGGGGGTATGCATCCAGATCTATCCACCATCTGCCATGCCAATAAACCGGTTTTGGAAGCCCAAGGACTTTCTTGTGTGTTGGGGCCATGCTGTGAGAAGCCGTGGAGCCACAGCAGAGGCCTTTAGTGAGCAGCCGGGCCTAACTTCCAGCTGGAGAAACCCAGGGCGTTCTCAGCCAACTACACACAGCATGGCATGAGAGATCCTGCGATTCCCCAGCCATATTTTTTTTTTTCCTACATAGAAGGATGTACGAAGTCAGGGGATGCCATCCAGCATTACCCCGCTCCCACTCCTGCCTTGCTTCCATGCATTTTCACCCTCTTCTCGTTTTAACACGGACCAGCTCTCTGGACATGACAGTGATGAGGGCTAAGAAGAGGGTGTGGGTGACAGACGCTTCAACACCACCATGAGTGCATGACCCACAGGAACGGGAGCTCACTCTCAGGATGTCTTCATATGAAATGCTGCTTTTCCCTAGGTCCTGTAGCCACATCAACCAATGGCTGAGTCTGGAAGATGAAGTACAGTATGGCTACACTGAAATGGGAGATTGACATCCCATAGTCCAAGGGGAGGTACTATACCACTGGAGAGAAATGACTGTTTAGCTGGTGCACTCCTGTAATCTCAGTATTTGTGAGGCTGACGTATAGGAATAACCATAAGTCTGAGAGTTAGCCTGGGCTACATAGTAATACTAGTAGTCAGTCAGTCCTATGTGGCAAAACTTGTCTATAAATTTGAGGCCTATCACAAAATTAAGAGTGGCGCAAATGATGGGAAGACACTGTTGTCCCTATAGCAACACCTACCATTTGCAAGCTACCATTCTTTCTGGCATAGTATATGGTATGGGATTTTAGGCTATTTGGGGATATATTCCAGGTATTGTGAAGGATGCAAAGCTGCTTCAAGTCCCCATGCCTAAGACTGCTGGTTATCTGAATGGATTTATCCCAAATCTCTTTATTTCTAAGTATTTCTCAACACAAAATATGGCAGTAAAATAACTGCCAGATAGACATGGATAGGAAGACTACATTTCTCCACTTTCCTCGCACACTGAAGTGAACACATGCTAAGTTTTGGCCAATGGGATGGATGAATAGCTATGTGCATCACTTCCTATTTAATTCCTTCTCTTCTTGAATCTGCTGACTAGAACCTGATCAATCCATGGAGACACCTTAGAAATTACAAAGTAAGAAGGGAGAGAGACTGGGTCTCTAGATACAGAGCTGCCATCCCAGTACTAGAACAGTGACTTAAAGACTGGCATGTAAAAGAGAAATGTCTTCTTGGGCTTTGGTGACAGTGCTGGAGCAGACACTCACTGAACTGTTCAGACCCTTGTGTGGCTTTCTAGCTGCTTGTTCCTGTTCCTGCTCAGAAGGCCAGTGATTAGCTGTATTCTACATTCCGGTTTGAGAACCCAGTAACCTAAAATATAAGAAATACTTAAATTTATGACTTGTAGAAATGTTATACATGTGTGCAGTGAAATATATCTCACATTTTCCTTTCTCCAGCCCACCATCCAACAAGCCTCGTTCCCAGTTGGATGTCTCCTAGTCACCCTTGCTTTTGACAGCCCACGAAGTTCAGTTAGTGAGGCCTAATACACACACAGGGAGTCAAAAATATTTATTTTGTTAATTTTTAAGGCCATTGTTTTCAACCTAAGACCAGAATTTTGCTGTGATGTTACCATCATCACACCGGGCTCTGCAAATAAATGTTCTGGTCCAACTAACAGGGCAATTTTCCTTGCCATTTTAAAAAGCTGACTGTTTTAATTACCATGTGTGTGCATGGAGCCCAGATGATAACCCTGGGTGTTGGTCCTTTCCTTCTTCCTCTTTTGGGGATTCTCATGGTTACAATGCCATCCTGACCTAGAATCCTGGGATTATAAATGTTTGCTACTTCATCAGGATTTACACGAGTAGCTTGAATCATTAGAGTATTGACATAAATGAAATATATTTATACCCATGGCAATTCTTATGTGCTTTTTGTTAATAACTCATGACTGAATCTGTTTAAAATGAATGTTCACACAAATACCTCCTTAGGGATGGGGTGACACCAAATTCAGGTTTGTTATTAATGCCACACCGTATAAAGCCCACCAGTTTTTAAAGAATCATCAAGCCTGTACTTCCAAAATGGTCATCAAAAAGGAACAAAGAACCATACAAGCATCTTAAAACAGCCATCAATGCCTTCTACTTTATGAGCATGTGAGGAATGCTTGAGTTATTGTCACAGTGGTTGTGAATTCTAGGTGTCCCTTTATCTGCTGAGACCCGAACTTACTAAGAGGCAACCCAAGCAGGTAGATGAATAACAACAGTGTTAAAACACTGTTGTTAGGTTGTATGAATTTCCCGAAAAATCTGTGAGTTAGATTTCTTTGATTTAAGGAGTCAACAACAACAAAATTTGGTATAAGTAACATGGAAATATAAAAGTCTCTTGTCCATCTTCACTTGCGTCAAGACCATCATGAAAATGTATAGCAAGTATTTTTAATTCGCTCATTTTCATGTTAAATAATTATATTTTATGAATAATCTTAAATATATTAGAAAACATTTAGAATACTACATAAAGTTATAGACATTTTAAAGTCACTACTGAATGAACAGACTATGGGAGGTAAAACGTGATCAGGTTAGAGACATTACAACTTTTTACAATAAACTTAGTTTTGTTTGTTTTTGTGTTTTTAAACAAAAGACCACATGGAGAGTTCAGTCAGTGTGTGATTTCTGACAGGTAAGGTATAAGCTGATTTGAGAGGCTGTAGTTCATCTCTGAGACACCCCACTCTGTAGCTCTGGGTCTATCTCAGGTAGGTTAGTTCTCCTTTACAATCCAAAAGTCTCACCTATCCAGTGGGCAAAGTGACCACAGGTTCCTCATGGAATTACTAGAATTTGCCTGAAGATCACTGAGTAAACAAACATAGAAAGGGTGGCCACAATGCTACTGCCTCACTTACCAAGTTGCATTCTGTGTCACTCACTGGAAGAACGCAACACTTCTTCCACATACAAACAGTTTTTCAGAGAAGATTCATTCTCCTGTAAAGACTTGACTAAAGAAGTATGGGAACAAAAAGGTAGGAAAGGCTTTCTGGGATAAATCTAACGAGCACACTCCAGCTCTGCTGTGAGCATCTGATTCTATGTAAGACATTTTAAGTCAACTTCAGAACAAAACTGAAACTCTAAGAAGGCATTCAACCTAAGATCAAGGCCATTGACCACCAAACAAACTGAATGCTTTCAGTAGTATTTCTTGAGGAAGCTACTACAGAGTGCTTACAATGTTAATTAAAGGCCCTATCCTGGAACATGACTGATTGAGTAATTAACAATGACACCAGGGTTCTCACAGCATACTTTACAAACAAAATCTTATTCTTAACGAAACATTTTCATAAGTCAGTCTATAGTGATTTATTGCAGTTGCATGATAAGAGGAAAAGAGACTACACAAGTTAACAACATAAGACATCAATCTAAAACAATTTATGGACGTATTTTGGAAAAAGTTAATACAGGGTAGTTAACAGAAAGCATTTAGTTAAGTTTTCCTTTGTAAAGTTGGTAAAAATGCACTAAGAGCAAACATCAGGTAATAGTTACCTCTGTGGCCTTGGCTGAGGGCTCCAATCCAGTCATATTTGCTACTATTAACTGATGTAAGAGTTGAACCTGAGCCACACTTAGGAAGAAGTCCAGATTTGTGGTTATGTTCACTTCCAAGGAATGGCCACACACTAAAATCTCCTGAAGAGGGAATGAGGGGAATAGGATTAATAGAAAATTTGAAAACAATAGTCCTCAGATAGTTAATCATTGTTACTGAATGCTTACTACTTTCTAACTCTCGAGAGACTCAAGTACACATACTAATAAGAAAAGCAAAAGTCACAAGCACAGTTGCGAACAGAGTTCAGTGGTGAACTCTCTGCTAGGCTGTGTGCAAATAGGTATCAAGGATCAATAGGAAAGTTTCCTCTTTCAAATCCATTTGATTTTATTTTCATACTCTGAACTACTGTTATTGTTTTGTATGTAATTAATGGTGCAATTTTGTAGGTAATGTACTAACAGCTACTGAGAATCTCTTATATAAAGAACTACAGCAGAGTGCCGGGACCCCGCAGGAATACCTCCCCCCTCCAATATTACAGTGGCCTTCAAGGCCAACCTCTCTTGGAGCAGACAGATGAAAAGAGGGTACTAAAGGTAGGTAGTTAAAATTAGAAACATCATAGTATAAACACTAGTCAAAGACTACAATACATGATTTATAACAAAGTAAAAGGCTGAAGCAGAAGACAGCGATCCTAGTTTCTCTTCTTCAACTGTCAGAACCTTGGCAGCATGAGGCAGATGTCTGCCACTTAATGGGAGCTGTTCTTCATAACTGTGTCACTTGAACATTTATCATTAGAAACCACTCAGAGGAGGTAAACAAAAGAAAAAACAACCCAGAAGCTTCAGTTAATGAGCACAAATCCTGCCTCATGCGGACAGTGTTCAAATGCCTGCAAATGCCTCCCTATTCGGGTCATAAAAGAACAGACTTAAGGAAAGTATAGCTGGCCCAAATCCACACCAGACAGTTTAGAGCTGCTTTTAGCCATAAAGAACATCATGTCTGGCATGATTATTTTTCTTATAATTTTTTTCACAAATTTCCTGTATTTATTATATTTATTTCATTTCCCTAATCATGATGAAAAAGGAGAAGACAATGATTTAGAAGTGTTTTTTTTTTTTAAATTGTCTTCTCATTATAATATGACTTAAAGGAATAAAAATTTCTATAAAAATAATAGATGTATTAGTGACATATGTCCTATAATTAGAGGATGAGAAATCCTAATCTAGTACTGAACAGTATGAAATGTAATGGGTAGACTAGCTTACAAACAGAGCGACAAGAGTATGTTCTATTCCCATTCCTCCTGTAATGATCTGCCTGACAGTTTACTGTCTAGAACAGTGTGGAGGTGAACTGGGACACTTCTTTCACTCAACTGAGGAAAGTACAAGGCAGCTAGCTGATAGGAGGAAGGCAGCTGTCTCCTCCAAGGTCTGCCAGAGTCTGACATATCCAGAGGCAGATGCTCGAAGCTACCCATTGATCTGATCAAGGGTTTCCAATGAAGAAGTTAGAGGACTGATCGAGCTGAAAGGGTGGGTGACCCCAAGAGGAGAGCAACAGTGCCAGCCAACAAGAGTTCCCCAGGGTCTAAACCAACAGCCTGGGAGCACAAAGGGAGGCACCGATGACTTCAGCTGTATACTTAGGAGAAGAAGGCCTTGTTGGGCATGGGTGGGAGAGGAGATCCCTGGCCCCATAAAGGCTGAACACTGAGCAGGAAGGAATTAGAGGGTGGGGAGGGGGGAGTGGAGGGTAGGTGGGGGCACACCCTTGTGGAGGCAGGAGAGGGAACAGGATAGGGGGTTCCTGGGTGGGGGAGAATGGGGTGAGGGGATAAAATCTGAAATGTATTTTATAAAATAAAATAAAAATAAAAATAAAAAAAAGTTAAAAAAATTATTCAGATCAAATTACTATTTCTAATTTCCATCATTAAATTCTGCAATGGCGCTATGTTTTAAGAATAAAAAAATAGACATATATTATTCAGTTGGTTACCTGCTTCCACCAAGTGTAATTATAAACATATTAGATATTATTTTGGGCTATTTTTATTTGAAGCTTCTTCATACAGTTGGGATTGCTTTAATTTATTTTTGTGATTTTTTTATGTTATATAGAATGCTTCATCTTATATTATATATCATGTTATTTCTTTTAAATAAAATATGTTTTTCAAAAAAAAAAAAAAAAAAAAAAAAAGAGTTAGGCCAGTGAGCTGTTAAGCCCCGGCCATAGGGCATTCCATCGCCTGCTTCCTGGCTTGTTCCCCGGGAAATGAGGAATTGTTACTAAGGCCTTGAAATCAAATTGCCAGTTAGTTAAGCCTAGATAGAATTGTATTAATATTTTGGTATGTTTTAATTTTCATTTCTTAACTTTGTGATGGCAAGTTCTTAAAAATACAAGAAAGGAATGTTTCTAGACAAAAAGTTCTTAGTTAAAAGAGATTTTGTGGTTTTGTTTTGTTTGTATGTTTTCTTTTGTTCCTTCTTATTGTTGGTTATTTACTCCCTCTTTTATTTTGTGGTGGTTTTGGTGGTCAAACTCATAGCTTCACACATAGCAGGCAAGTATGCTATGTGGGTGCTACATGGCCAGATCCAATATTTAAATTTATTAAACCAAATATAAACAGGAAGTTAAACAGTTTTCTAATGTATTCAAGTGTGTGAATCTTGGCTCATTTTCAGTTTGGGTGTATACCTCATAAGGTGTTGTGTAAAGTGTACACCAGTTGTGTTACTAAGAAACCAGCTATAAGACTTACTCCTTACACAACTTTTGGGGTTATAAAGAAACCCCATTAGCCTCTTCTAGTCCTCCTCTGTCCCATAGGAGCTCAGCCTCTTGGCTCTTCCCTGCTGCCTGCCCTTCTCAGACTCTTTCCAGACCACCTCCATTCTTTGGTGACTCCCGCCGTAACACCTGCACAGGGACCCTGAAGCTGTATACCTTGTGGGCACACAGATCCCCAGACCTTCTGCCTTCATCACAGAGGCTTCTTCAAGGAGACAGCAATCAACACAAAACCTCACAACTAGACAACACATAGTGAGTTGAGACTTTGGCAAACTCATCTCAAAGTGGGATGCCTTCATCAAACCCCTCCCTAGCTAAAGGTTCTGGGATCTCTGAGGAAAAGGAAGTGGAAAGATTCTAAGAGGTGGTGGGGGACAGCAACGAAACAGCACCTTCCAACACAATAGTACTGATACACACGACACAGAGCCTGTGACCGCAGCCACAAGATGGAGAAGGGAAATGAACACCAAGGCTTGCCCCTAATTCAAAAGCTATTTTTAACAGATTCCGGTAGGGAAAGAAAAATGAATTTTCCCAATGGAGTGTCATCAGACATAGGAATCAGTCCAGGCTGAGCACTCTGCCAACCATAGTCGCCCCCTCCTACCATAGTCGCCCCCTCCTACTGTAGTTGCCCCCTCACCCCTAAAAAGGACGTCATGGTTCATTTTTTTGCATGTGCTTTCATGACTTTTAAACAAAGTTTTTCTTTTCTTTCTTCTTCCTTCTTTTGTTGTTATTTTGTTTTTGAGACAAGTCTCTTTATGTAGCCCTGACTGTCCTGAAACTCACTATGTAGACCAGGCTGGCCTCAAACTTACAGAGATCCACCCTCCTCTGCCTCCTAAGTGCTGAGATTAAAGGCCTGGGATAACATGCCTGGCTTCTTTTGTTTGTTTGTTTGTTTGTTTGTTAGAGAGAGAGAGAGAGAGAGAACATGAACATGAAGGGTGGATAGAAGAGTCTTGGATGAGTTGGGGAAGAAAAAAAAAGAATATGATTAAAATATATGAAAAACTTTTAAATAAAAAATTAATTAAAAAAGAAACCAAAGTAGGCCTAACTTTTGCCATACAAATATTATAAAACTCAAGTAAGATTATACAAAAATAATTTTTCAAAAATTTAGAGAAGGAATACAAGCTTTCTATTGTTTTAAATTAATATTAAGTACCATTTTCACTTAACAATGGGTTATAAGCTAATAGATGCATGGTGTGCTAAACATACTCATAACTCAATTAAAAATGCTTATTTAGTAAACATAAATGCTATACACTGATCCTTTTAGACCAGGCAGCCAATGGGAGCTGTGCCTCAGCTTCCTCACCTGTAACCCCGAGCTTACTCAGTCACCTGACAGGGGTACTAGTATCAGTAGAAGACTCAGTATTTCTAAGTCTTGCTGGTGTCTGTCATTATGAATCAACTACTGTGCGGTAGTGTAGGAGGAAGTACTGAAACTGCAACAGATCGAGAAGAGTCACCCCATTACTCAGACTAAACTGGAGTCTATATTCTTCTGTTCTAACCTCCATATGCAGATTTTCTGGCGAGATTATTTTGGTGAAAATGATGGCAGGTGCTCCAGTTATTCGTACAGAAAAATCTGTCAAGATGGGTGTCAAAATTGCTCTCCTTTCTTGATGACGTTGTATGCTAAAAGATAAGACAAACAATTTGTATTCATTAGAAAAATGAAATCAGAAAACTATTATTCACTTGCTGCTTTTCAAGGATAACTTTACTTGTGTTCAAGTCTGTACTATAAACACGCATATCAAAGTCTCACCACTGTTTAAAGAGTGTCTATTTGGTTTTTACAGTCAGTTCCTAGGTTCTGTAAGGTCTTAAAAAACTGCCAGAGTAAAGAACCTTTGAGAAATTCAAATGAATGTACAAAATTTCCTAACAATATCATCCTGGGTCTTATTATGGTTTCTACTTATAACTCTATTTGTTCTTGCAAGGTTTTTTTTTCATTTTTTTTTTGTTTTGTTTTGTTTTGTTTTTCGAGACAGGGTTTCTCTGTGTAGCCCTGGCTGTCCTGGAACTCACTCTGTAGACCAGGCTGGCCTCGAACTCAGAAATCCGCCTGCCTCTGCCTCCCAAGTGCTGGGATTAAAGGTGTTAGACATGGCTTACATTAAGCTCTAAGACTCGTTTCAGTTTATGAATAATAATATGGACACTGAAGCCTTCTTTATCTATTAAGTAGCTTTTGTACGTGAAAGCGAATGCTTCCCCCAAGCAAGCTTGTAAACTGCAAAGCTCCTTCTCAGCCTTATGACAGGAACGAGGAAGCAGAACAGAGCGCAGTGACTGGACTGGACACTCAGTGGAAACGCCACCTCCAGAACCTGGGCTGCAGCACGTCATCTCCATCACAGCTTCTGGTCTCCTTTAATTCCACTTTATACACTTTTAGCTTTGCTCAGTAACCTGCTTGACACCCACAACTGCTAGTAATTGGAAGGAAGTACTGTCGACGTGGCAGAAGGTGAGCCTAAACACCGCCAACGAGAAACAACTTCTCCTGACACACACATTCCAAGCAACTCTGCAGTTTTAGTTTTCATTTTATGAAATAATACATCAGTATGTTTATGTTAGAATAGAAGCCACACCCCTAAATTTCTTTTAGAATTAATTTAATATTCTTTATAAATACAACTTTATTAGTCCCTTATGATAAAATGATAAATTTGAAAGCAGAAAATTGGCATAACTTATACCTCATGTGAAAATGTAGATAAAGTACAAGACTTTCTACATCTTAAAAAAAAAAATAAACTATTCAGGATAGTCTCGAGAGCACTAATGTCTTTTGTTAAATTTCCAGTGGGCAGTGCTTGATATGGTATGTGCCAAAAAAGCAAATTGGATCATCTGGTTCTGTGACACATAAGTATTGGATTTCAAGAAAGTCAATTTTAAAGAATTAAGAGATCTGGTAAGTAGAGAGCAACAGGAAGCAGCATTAAAATCTGTGACTACAGAGGAGAGGGCTAGATCCTAAGAGACACCATAATTACAGTCTAATCGCTCAAATTCCATAAAATGACCAATGTGAGAAACACGAAACGGAATGTGCTCTGGAGAGGAGTGCAGGAGGAGGTACATTACAACGGCCTCAAATGGAAGCGATGGCAGCAAACCAAGTGGCTACAAACACTGAAGCACTGTGGGAAAGAAAAGGCACTTGTCCCTATCATTTATTTTTTTTCCTCGCTTGTGTGATGAGTTAAATCAGTGACACTAAATAGAAAAGCCTAATTACCACAGCAGGAAAAAAGAAATCTCATCAAAGCAACAGTCATCTTCCTGCTGTCGTTCTGTGCTATCACTGTCAAACATTTGAAATAATGATAAACTTTTAAAATAACAATTAGAAAATTTTATAAATCAATCACTGTCAAAGATGAATCACAGGGAGGAAAAGAAATGCTGAAGGAACAGTGGTTACCAAGTCCATCAGTATTGCGGCAGGTAATGTACAGTGCTCAAGATTACAAAGGAGCCGGGCAGTGGTGGCACACGCCTTTAATCCCAGCACTTGGGAGGTAGAGGCAGGTGGATTTCTGAGTTCGAGGACAGCCTGGTCTACAGAGTGAGTTCCAGGACAGTCAGGGCTATACAGAGAAACCCTGTCTCAAAAAACCAAAAAAAAAAATTACCAAGGAACCAAAACCCCAACTGTCAGCAGCCATTGGTGACAGAGCTGGGGTCTAGGCAGCAGGGAACTGACCACCTAGACCTGGGCCCTAAGGCTACAAAAGCATCAGCCCATCTGAAAGAGAAGAACAGGAACTGCCTAGCTTAGCAAGAGCATACTGGAAGGGGCAGAGATCTCCCTGAAAATGTAAAATAATAGGATTTACCCTCTTTATGTGTGACTAATTTATATTATCTCGGAAGTCCAGGAATAACCATTTGAGTAATTTATAAGAACAAAACAAAACAGCTACAGTTAAAAAATGGATTCATGTGTGTAATGAAAAGCAGTACCAATATACAAATATCTGGGTTGGGTTTGTTAAGAGTACCAACTGCCATAATAACAAGATTAGAAGATTTCCTACCTGCTGGCCGTGTTCCACTCCAGGGCTGGGTTTTGAGAGTTCCTCTCACCCTCTGTTGGCACTCCTCCTGACACACTGCCTTTCTCTGGTTTGAGTTGGTCCCACTGGGCAGTACCGATATTGATGGACTGCAGGTCTATTTGGTACTGTCTGTCTTCAATTTCTGATCCAGGATCTCGAAGAATTCCTAAGTTTAAGGCTTTCCTGAGAAGGAATGAGAAGCAATGAAAAAGGTAAACATATTCTATGGTTATTTGCTTACTAAGATACTATCATAGTCATGTTCACACTAGTTTTACAATCAAGATGGATGATCGACTTAGTTAATAAACTAGGTTAATCGGATGGAGGTAAAAGCTAAGACAAATTTTCCTGAATTGGATTCAACTTCAATTTAAAGACTTTCTCCCAGATGAGGGTTCAAATAAAATCAGGCACCAAAAAGATACAAATGTTATCAGTCAGGTGGTACTCAGGGGCCTTGAGTGGGGTCCAGCAGGGATGAGAAGCAGAGCCAGGGCCTCAGAGTGGCTACTTCAGATGAGAACACCCTAGTGTGTGGCTAAGAATGAAAATAATAGAATCCTGCAGGATTACAAGTCAAGATAGAATCACTTAAACTTAAAACTCAATCAGATCACATGACAGAAGTGACTGTACATGAAAAGAAAAGAAATGTAAGCAACTTACAGTTAAACCAGTGCTCAGATGCATAGACAGCTGAGGGAAGAGATTATTTTAAATCCTCAGTGGACTTTCAGGGAGATACTACACAGAATGGGACAATATGAAAGCATGCAAGGGAGCTAGAATGAGGACTGGTAGCCTTGCAGGCCTTGGAGGATGCACTCCCTTAGGGGCTGCTTTGGATCCCATACTTGGTTTCCCCAGTAACACAAGAAAAGAAAGCACATTAACTGCTTCTCTATAGGCTTCCTGATAAATCAAAAGAAGCAGATACCTCCAGCTAAGGGAAGAGAGGAACACTAGTCTGATCCAATCTAAAGATTAAAACATTATATGACATTGTATCATTCCATAGGACTTAATTCAACAGGGCCTGTCAATCACCTAGCCAGGAGCCCACACCCAAGGAAAGCTGACTCCCTTGCAGATAATGCTGAGGAGATGGGAGGAAAGGGTACCCTCCTAATGAGATAATACACTCATCCTCCCAGAAGCCCCGCTCTCACCATGGCTAAGGAAGTTCCTTCTTGTCAGCAGATCTAAGCCTGTCCACTTTTCTGAGTTGAGAAACGTATAATTTTTCCTTCCCTTTGTATACTACTCAAAATCCCAAGCATGTTTTCCAGGCCACTCTGAGGTTCTAACTATTAATCTGAAGCCCCCACTTCTGCCATGTACCATCTTGTGAACCCCATTGCTAAACATGGCAGCTTTCTCTGCTCCCAACTAAAAAACCTGTAAATTTTTCTTTCCATCTTTGTCACTTCCCTCTACACAGTAGCTGCTGGGACCGACAGTTGGCCCATCTTGTTTTTCTTTCAAACTCTAGGAGCTCCCTTCTGAGTACATCTTTAAATTCTTTTGCTAAGGAGCCTAAGATCCCAGAAAGTGAACCTGATTTTCCTGGTAACAAATTAATCAGAATAAGTATAAGCAATTCATATATTCTACTTATAAACCATGAGGTTTAGGACAGTCCAGTTGCAGCCTTGTCCGTGAGACACAGCTGAAGTTCTAACAACAGGATGTTAAAAGTCAGCTAATAGAAAAACAGGTACTAGACAAACCTCGTTCAAAAAACCCTGGTAGAAGTACTTAGTCATTATTGTACATAGATTTTTTTTCCTTTTTTTTTATTGGACATTATATTTACATTTCAAATTTTATCCCCTTACCCTATTCCCCCCACAACCCAAGAACCCCTTATCCCATCCCCCCTCCTTTTGCTTCTATGAGAGTGTGCCCCTCTCCCCCACTCCCACCTCCCCACCCTCGAATCCCCGCCTCCACTCAGTGTTCAGCCTTCATAGGACCAAAGATCTCCTCTCTCACCTATGCCCAACAAGGCCATCCTCCCCTACATATACAGCTGGAGTCATCATGGGTCCCCCCCTATGTGCTCTCAGGCTGGTGGTTTAGACCCTGGGAGCTCTGGTTGGTTGGTATGGTTGCCCTCCTCATGGGGTCACCAACCCTTTCAGCTCCTTCAGTCTTCTCTCTATAACTTCTTCATTGGGAACCCTTGATCAGATCAATGGTTAGCTGTGAGCATCTGCCTCTGGGTATGTCAGACTCTGGGGGACCTCTAAGGAGACAACCATATCAGGCTCCTGTCAGCATGTACTTCCTGACATCCATATCAGTGTCTACCTTTGGTGACTGCACATGGGATGAATACCCAGGTGGAATGGTCTCTAGACAACCTTTCCTTCAGTTTCTGTCCCACACTTTGTCTCCATATTTGCTTCTTTGGGTATTTTGTTGCTCCTTCTAAGTAAGACCTAGGCAGCCACATTTGTTCTTCCTTCTTCATGAGCTTCATGTGGTCTGTTAGTTGAATCTTGGCTGTTTCAAGCTTTTGGGCTAATATCCACTTATCAGTGAGTAAATACCATGTGTGTTCTTTTGTGATTGGGTTATCTCACTCAGGATGATATTTTCTAGTTCCATCCATTTACCTAAGAATTTCTCAAATTCATTATTTTTAATAGCTGAGTAATACTCCATTGTGTAAATATACCACATTCTTTGTATCCATTCCTCTGTTGAAGGACATCTGGGTTCTTTCCAGCTTCTGGTTATTATAAATCAGGCTGCTATGAACATAGTGGAGCATATGTCCTTGTTATATGTTGGAGCATCTTCTGGGAATATGCCCAGGAGTGGTATAGCTGGGTCCTCAGGTAATTCTATGTCCAATTTTCTAAGGAAACACCAGACTGATTTCCAGAGTGGTTGTACCAGCTTGCAATCCCACCAACAATGAGGGAGTGTTTCTCTTTCTCCACATCCTCGCCAGCATCTACTATCACTTGAGTTTTTGATCTTATGGTATCTCAGGGTTGTTTTAATTTGCATTTCCCTGATGACTAAGGATATTGAACATTTCTTAAGGTGCTTCTCAGCCATTTGAGTTTCCTCTCTTGAGAATTCTTTGTTTAGCTCTGTACCCCATTTTTAATGGGGTTATTTGGTTGTCTGGAGTCTAATTTCTTGAGTTCTTTGTATATATTGGATATTAGCCCTCTATCGGATGTAGGATTGGTTCAGCTCTTTTCCCAATCTGTTGGTTGCCGTTTTGTCCTATTACACTGTTCTTTGCCTTACAGAAGCTTTGCAATTTTATGAGGCTAAAGAAAAATTTATAAAAACCATTTCCCTCCTGGCATTAAACTCACTTCAACTCATTTCAATCAATTAACATCATACAGACTGTAGTCTGTGAGCACAATAAAATTACTTTACTGAAGAGAACTTTAGTCCATATTTTAGAAATTTAAAAGACATTTCTAAGTTAGTTATTTCTTAGTCAAAAATTTAATAAAGAAACAATTCCAATCTTACACACTGGATAGGGTAGAGATGGCACTTCAGAAAAATATATTGTTTAACTTACTAGAGTCAGTGAGGAAGCCAGGGCCAGAACTCATGACTACACATAAGAAAGCAAGAGAAACTCTTGGAGCACAGGATACAAGAGTAGGAACTAGCGAAATAATAAGAAATGATCAACAAGTCCAAACAATAGATGAATGTCTAGCAAAAGGGAAAAATAAAAGAATAAAAAGTAAGATATCTGCCATAAAAGGCAACATAACTATGATGCGGAGCACAGTAAGCAGACAGAGGTGGAAGCTGAGCCAGTTTGGAGAGTCAGGAGCCTCCAACTTCTGTACAAAAAACAAAACAGAACAAAACTCTCTCCTGGTTATTTCTCTCCCGAGAAGGCATTTCTTACTCTGTTCATGATAGCTTTAGATAAAGGCTATCCTCTTATCTCTCCCGTAAACATAACATTAATTTTCCTCCTGAGTTCTGCGTTGTGAAAATGACCCATTTTTAATATCCTGACCATACAAATCATTAACACAGTGCTGTCAGTGGGAAAGCAGCCAAGTCCTCCTAGTGTTAGGACGACCAGATCCGTACTATCTTCCACACATCCCTCACAGCTAGTGGGGGATTTAGAAGCAATGAAAAAACAGAGAAAAGACTGAGCACAGAATTCAACTTGAAACACATACAAGGACCAACTACCATAGACATGGGTAGTCCAGGGAAGAGAAAGAAAGTATTTATGTAACTTCCAAACAACGCTGTCTCCTCATACAAATGAAGAAATTTCTCACACAGGTGAAAAAAAGCCCAAAGATGTGGCAAGAGATACAGAAACCATAAGAAGACTCCAAACAGCTACTGTGGAGAAGAGGCAGGAAAGAAGGAAGGCTAGAGTTCCACCACCCCTCAGTAGGTAAAGTTTAATGGATCCAAGCAAGGCACAGCTGTGGAAAACAGAGCTGCATGGCCTAAAAGGTGGACTTACTGTGAAAAAATGGACATTTAACCCTTGCCTAATAGAATACAGAAGTGACAGGGTGACAGAGTTAACCAGAGAAAGCCCAAGTTTGAGTTACTTATGTTAGAGAACACAGACATCTATCCATCCATACATATGCGCATGTGTGCAGAGGTTGATACACCATAACATGTGAGGTATAAACTGTGAACAGACGTGCAGTGACCAGAGCTCAGCCTTAGAGAGCAGGCATTAAGACTGGAGAATCAAAACCAACCAACCAACCAATTCAACAGAGAAATGTTGTGGATAGCCCTGGCTTTGTATTTTGATACTAATTCCCCTTTCCAGTGAAGGGCTGCAGAGGAGGTGTGAGTCATTACACAGGTGAATTCTAGTGAACCTTCTGCCCATCTTAATTTGTAAAATAAAGGCTGGAGCCAGTGACTGGGCAGAGGAAGGGGAGGTGGAGATATATAGGCTGGTGGGAAGAGAGCAGGGGGGAGGACTACAACTGAGGAGAGAAGAGAGGAGAAGAGAGAGAAGACAACAAGATGACTGAATGACTCAATGACTGGGTAGCAGGAGGTAAGACAGACGCAGGGCGTGGAAAATCCTCAAGTTATAAGGGTCTCATAGCTGGGGAACAAAGTAGTGCAGGGGTATCTGCCCAATCTAGGCTTACAGAATATAGTCATAATTACTGAGTTATGTTTTCATTGACTGGTCATATTTGGGTTGGAGATTTAAATATCACCCACTACAGAGAAAGACACTGGTCCTTAATGAATTCAAACCACATTTTTATTAGCCTAAAACCCTTGTAATAGTATGGTGGTTAGCATATAATACATTTCTACTTTCCAGGCAACGAAAAAGTTTATCATGCAAAACTAAAAAATATATGTGTATCTTTGCCAAACAGTTTCTTTAATAATTTCTGAGGAACTAACATATCAAAATCAGGACACATAAATGTATTTCCAATTTGCTTTCTTAAGTAAAAATTGCATATTTATATTAGAAAGTACAAAAGTATGACACCTAGTCATTAATGTTGGTATTTTAAGGAACTATTAATATAACAACTGAGCTTGGTTTGATTTGTCTGTAGTAAATTAGATGCCCTTTTCAGACTTATTAAACACAAGTCAACTTTCCCCTCAGTACACCATGTCAACAACTGATTTTCAATTCTTTACAAAGAATATAAACTACAAGTAAGTCAGTAAAAACTAGAATGTTTAAAATTAATTAATTAATCTTCTCTAAGACCATGATGTTTTATGTTACAATAAAAAGCCTCATAGTATTGTTTCCTTTCTCTACATGTTTGCTATTGAGAAAGAAACCAAGTCTTCCTGCCTCAATTTCATATGCTTCTAAAACGTTCTATGAACTTTGCTCCGTCCCTATTGCCACTTTGAAACCAAGCGATTGGACCAGGAAAGATGAAGAAGCACGGTTCTCATGACTTCCTTATTCTTCACACAAAGGCTGCTTTATAAGCTCCACGTAGGAGTTGTAATTGTAATTGCTTTGGCCTTCCAAGACTCCCCTCCCACACCATTTAGACCACTCAGCAGGTGGTGTGGGAGGGTCAGCTCAGGTCTGCCATAGTTGGTCAATAATGTGATCATAAGGAAGCGAAGATGACTTTAAGTGTATGACAGGGAACACAGCTTTAATGTTTTCCTTTCTAAGTGATCTAGTCTGGGCCAGGCCTTCTGTACGTTTACACAAGGAGCGGCTCATGCTGAGCCATTTACTGCTCACTGCTGAATAGGCAGATCTTGGGAATTCAATGTAAAGAAGCAAAATTCATTCACTTATAGCTCAATTGAGATCTACAAAATGCTAAACAAGGTAGAAAATAGGAACATAAAACCAAGTACAACTTTCCTGTCTTGAATAAATTAAATTTCTACATAGTTATCACAAAATCTCTAGGATAGACAGTGATTTGGAGAGTAAATAAGGCAGGAGATATAATGGCTGACTGTCAGACTGGGTCTTTAGATGAGTCATTTAGAGCAAGACTGTCTTCAGCTGCTTAAGAACTGCTGAGAAGACTGGAGAAAATGTTAGACTCCCAAATGGACAGTGTCTGATCCAGGAGGACTCAGCTAGGCTTCAAGAATACCACTCCCCTTACCTCCTCTCTTTCCCTGATGTAAGCATTTTAAATCATGACAAGGTCTGTAAATATGGAGTCTTTAAAATAATTTATTGTTAACTTGCTAACTAGATTATATATTGAGAAAAAGCCTAATGTTGGTATTTGTAAAGGCAAATTACAACCTAGTTAACTGGACCGCAAGTATCCCAGGTGTTCCAAATTGCAATACAACATTTTAATAAAGACAATTCCCTTCCTATCTTACTATATTCATTTTATTAATATGTTTCTCTGTATCATTTATTTTATTCTCTTTAATTACATACTTTCATTCCATATTGATTCTACTACCAAACACTAAAGTATTTGTAATGATAAATACATATTACATAAAATCAATGGTGAAGTACCACGAGCACCTGCTGCTGCCGCCGTCACCTGTATCTAGGAAGATGCGCACCCAGAGGGTCACAGCAGCCTCTGCTTCACCATGCTGACACTGTAAGGATGAGACTTGTGAAACAAAGCCACACCTTGACTAGAATTCAATCTCCTTTTACCTGTGTTCTGTATGTAACGCTACTAGAAACAACATTTAAAATGTCGAACATTTTACTGAAGTAAATTTGTGTTATACAGTTGGTTGAAAACCATAAAGTTTCAAGTTAAACTAGACAGTACCGCCAATGATACAGACCAGAAGTGATTTAAATAAAAAAATATTGAAAAAAAAAACCACTTAGATTTGACATTAACAACCCAACTCCTTTAAAAATAAAATTGTGTTAATTTGTAATCTATAAGGATTTTAAATTCCACAAATATCACAAAATTAGTCATGAAGAGCAGGAAGCATAATATTGTCAAATTTATAAACATTATTCCTTAAGCTGTTTATTAAAAACTTCAGTGAAACAGTGAGGGAGAATGCAGAGATGAGGGAAGTGTCTTCCTCTTAACACTGTTACTTCATTTCCAGCCTCACAAGAATCGCAAGCAGTTTGGGGATTAGTTCCACAGTCATAGCACTGAGAAGGACATCTGAAGACCAGGGTGTAACAGGCACCAGTGCAGTGTGCTGGGGTGCAGTGTGCTGGTTGAGCTGAGGCTGTGAAGGCCTTTTTGTCAGAGTGGGTAGACGAATGGAGAGCATTTTAACAACCAGGCTCACACTGATGTTAAAGGGTCAGCATGGGAAGCACATGTGGGGTGTTTTAGATTCTTGGTGGTAAGCTGTGCAGGCTTAAGTTGCAGCCTGAATACTCTTTTATAGTATTATGGTAACACAACAACCAAATTCAGAGAGTATATGGGATACATACATTAATGCACAGGAAACAATAGAACACATCTAGCAATTCTTGCTGAATACAAATCTGGAATACCATTCTCATTGTTATAATAGTTGAATATTTTGAAATAATTGCTTAATCTGACTAGAGGATATTGATATAACTGGGGAAAGAATTCTAATCCTAACCCTAACCCCAAGTGAAAAATCACTGACAAGCTAAAAATTAGAGTATTTTGTATATAACAATGAAAATATCAATAAATATAAAATAAAGTCATAAAACCATCTTAATCTGATCTATCCAAAAGATTTGGAACAGTTATAAATTATCAGTATCAATCTTAAAGCTCTCAGATAATTTTCAATTTACACAGACATATTAAAAGACAAGACTATAATACATATGCAGTTAAGACCCTAATATTGAATAAGTAAATACCTACTTGACATTTTAAGTTAGTAAGTGGGATATACATCATCCTTAGTGAAGGCTGCAGAGAATTTACCCATATTAACATTACAACATTATGTCAGTGTCTACAACTGAACATTAATAGTGTTTAAGTCAGTGTAATTATATATAATTTTTTATTTTTCCTATTTATGCCCCAAAATAAGCCACCCTAAATCCAAGGCAGTTTATCATTTAATGTTCTTTAATTTGTTATCTAAAAATAAGGAAGGATAGAATTATCACACTGTTTTATTAAAGGCATGGCTACAGTGTGGCTAAGCTTGACTTGCTAGTAGTGGTATAGTTTTGGGAGGTTGTAGAACTTTAGAGTGGTTGGGGTCTAGCTGGAGAAAGTGGGTCACTGGTGTGGGTTTATAGCCAGGTTCTATTCCCTGCTCTCTGCTGTGAGGCTTGCAGAGGTGTGAACTAATAGCCTCAGACTCCTGCCACCACACCTGGAGCTCTTCCTGACACCCATGTTTTGCTTGCTGGTCAGCAGGCAATTTGGGCAAGGAGTTTCATGATTCCTCCACTTAGAGCCAATTCTTATCGGCAATGATGGGCTTACATGGCCTCAAACCATAAACCCAAACAAATGTTTCTTGCCCTAAGCTGCTTTTTCTCAGGTACTTTCTAACAGTAATAAAAGCAGCAGTTAATATACACTGTCAGTATTCCATTTTGAACTTTATATATACTCATAGAAGACTGTGGGAAAAATGCCTATTTAAATACAAGGTTTAGAAGGTAAACCAAGGAGGCCTGAAGAGCATGTGAAAGTTTCTAGTAGAGTAAGAACTGGCAGTCTCAACACAGAATCATCTCTTTTAGCCACTAAGATCACAGTCACTAAGAAAATTACTCAATTATAAAACATAAATATTTTACTGAAGATGAGAGTTGGTTATGTAACATAAATCTATCCTTAATTACAACAATGCTGCTAGGTATGTTATGAACCTATACATTAAAGATGTCTGAACTTTAATAACCTGGACCACACCAGGGTCACAATTGGTAGCAGAACACTGATCATCATATAAAAGCCACCAAACACATGAAAGGAATTACAGTACATCACACATCAAACATTATAGCCTGGTGCTTCCTTCCTCTAATCCTACTGGCAGGAAATGGTCTACATAGCCTTTGAGGTGACCAGACACATTTAAAAGAAGTCTCTTGTTAAAAAAAGCTCCTGGATGCTGCAGTTCTCACCAGAAGGGAGAGCACCTTCTGCTATGGTCCACTGTGCTACACCTCCAGTCACCTGGATGCTGCAGTTCTCACCAGAAGGGAGAGCACCTTCCGCTATGGACCACTGTACTACACCTCCCGCCACCACACAGCTCTGGAGCCACACCGAGAAGGTACTGTAATTGAACGATGCCATTTATTCTCCAAAGACTTAATATATAGAAGGAATCATGAAAATCGTGTTTCTATGTTGTATATAACAGGCAAATTCATCCAAAATTGAAAAGGTTCAACAATTTTACTTTAGAGTAATAGAATCAGCTTTTTACCTGAGCCTCAGTTATACACCTTTAGTACAAGAATACATTTCAGAAAATATCTTTCTCACATGACAATTCTTGAACCTTGGCAGTATACAAATGATTCTTGTATACTGTCAGGTTTTTGTTTGTTTTTAAAGAATACTACATTTCTGAGGATGTATTTTCAAATAAAATAATTGAAGTTAGATAAGATAAAAATCCAGATAAAAGCAAAAATTTACAGACTATCTAATGTGATACAAACTAGGAAAGCATCTATATAAAATCAATTAGATTCAATTTTTCTTATTTCAAAATTTAAGTATGTTTATAATATAACTTGAAACTGTTTACCAGAATGAAAGCAAATTAAAGGATCATCTCTTTGAACATTTCATTAATGTCTCTCCTGCCACTAAGCTGAACAAAGGTTCATTCTATAACTGTGTGTATTTGTTTAGTTTTCCTAGATTCTGGAAAAATCCGAGTCCTGTGGTACAATACCTCAGTTTTATCAGGTGTTCATTAAAATCACCTGAAAATACTGAGGTTCTGTCTCACTGAACATAAGCTTCACGGATTCTATTCATAACTCAGTGACTGCAGTTGTACTCAATGCAAAGATGTGCTGTCCACAGTGTATCTGGTAAGATGACGTAGGAGAGGAGCTTCTCTGACTTTTGTGTCAGGTCATCAAACGCATACCTGATGACATACAATTCAACGAAAGGAAAACCAGTCGCAGAATTCAAAACATTATTTCCTGTAGAAGAACTCTGTGCTCTGTGATCTCTAAATGCCAAATACATATGTATATGAAAGTTTTTACTAAATGATCGAAGCCTTAAATAATATGGATAGAAATGGTTGCAATGCTAAAGTTACACCCACAGTTATTAAGGCTTACTAACGTGCTAGAAGATTCGGACAAAAATAGCACTAAGGATGAGTATCTATTACGTGATAATAAAGTATGAGGAATTTATGTTAAAATTACGCCTTTACATTGCTCAAAATTGTTGACCTATATTTTTTGTTTATTGTACTGCTTTGGTTCAGAATCTGTGACAATAAAATTTATAGGTGGTAAATACAGGTTAAGAAAAAAGCATTCACAAATTAGAATCTGAAATTACCATTTAGTTTTCTTGAACGTTACCAATGATCATAAAGGTCAGATTAGTGTTAATCTTTGACATATCGGCTACTATGGGCAGAAGTGAAGACTGCAGGGGTCTGGGAGGATTAATGAGGTTGTGTTCAAGCAATTAGTACTTCTCCTGTGGGAACTATCACTTCAAGAATGAAAAAAATATGGACAAATAAGAAAATACTTCTATGGCCATTTTTACCTACTTTGACAATCAGGGCTGTACGTTTGTCAACATGAACTACTTTTTTGGTATCTTGCTCTGATCAAAGTTCAGGGTTAGAAATTACAGGACAAAAGCATATCAGATTAAAGAATGGATTCAATAAAGAGGATACACAGCTTCTAAACAAGGGGAAAGCCATTCTTAGTGCATAAAAAACTATAGTGTTTAATCTAAAACACTAATGTCAGTGCACACAGTAATAGAGAAAGGAAAGCGTGCATGGGAAGGAAGCTGTCCTTCACACTGACCCTGCAGAGGACAACTGCTCCTTGCTGGGGCATGGGAAGTACAAGGATGCTTTCTAAGGCAGCATGTCACCTCACTGCTGCTTATCAGACACTTATATGTGACATATACAGGTAATATACTGTGCATATGTAGTGAATGTGTGTACGATCCTCGCTTCTTAATTTTCCTTCTAATTCGCTTCTCTCTGGTAGAGATATGAGGTTCTGGTTGGAAGTGGACACTAGTCCAACACAGGCTAAAACTATAAATAAGTGGCCCATACAGAGGCTCACATTTGCAAGTTCACTATCCATCCTTTCATCCATAAACACACAGAGGAAACAAACATACAAGATACTCTTTAATTATCACATTCAATTATTTTATATCAGGCATTTAAGAAAACAGAAAACTATTTTACCATTTTTCTGTCTTGCCTATCAGTAGCCATGGTACACAAGCATTATATGCCAAATATTGTGGATATTTAAAGGTTTAAAATTATTTTAAGGTCTATTTAACCTGTTCTTAATTCCAGTGTGCCGTGATAGGTGTGTGTGTGAGTGGATGAAAGCGGAGGTCAGAAGATGACTTTGGCCAGTTGGTTATCTTTACTATGTGGGTCCCAGGAATTGAACTCAGATTTTCAGGACTGGTGACAAGCTATTTAATGGCTCAACCATCTTGCTGATCCTTCAAGTGTATTTTTAAAGGTACATTATGTTTACTCTGTTATATTTAAGCCCATGGAAAGTTATATTTATACGTTAAATTGGCATGAAAACATTCGTGCCTTAATGGAAGATTCAAACCAGGGCTTGATGCATCCCATATCCAGTGCACTTTATATAACCCAAGAGTGTTTCAAAGAACTGTAAGGAAGTCTTTTTTTTCTTTTTTTCAAATTAAGAGACTCATGATAAGACCTGCAGCATATCCTAATATTCTGTAGCTGCTTTTCCAATGCAAATTAAAAGAGCAAAGTAAGAGAACTCAATAAAAGGGCAAAACATATTTTAAAAATGGTCTACAATTTATGACAGTAGAACTTAAGAGTCTCTTTGAGATGGTTACCAAGGAAGCTTTTGGCAGCAAAGAGACGCAAATTCATGGAAATTTATATCCTGCTACAGGAAGCCACAAAAGAATAGTTACTTTAGTTAGAGCCAAATCTCAAGCCCTCAATTGGATTAGCTGAAGATCAGTTCAAGGATGAAAACTCCACCCACAGTATTTTCACACAGAGCTTTGGGGCAAGTCACTCTAAATACTCACTACACTGAGTCAATCTGACTTGTAAAAGGGAGTCATCTGAAAGCAACAGTACAGTACGCATTGTAGGGCTAGGGATATAACAGCACTAGATAATGACACATACCCTGACAAAAACCAACACAATCATCAGTCTGAGAACACCTGTATATTCAGAGAACTAGAATGAATCTAGAGGCTGAGAGGAGGAGAGAGGACATATTTGGGGAGGATTTAAATAATTTAATCTGAATACTGTGTCTGGAACTACATCTCTACTACAACAGACCATGAGGTAAGTTTTAGCAAACTACAAAAAGAAATAATGCCATGATGTGAGCATTACGGCCTCAGAACAGAAACACTAACATTAATGGGATAGTTAACCTGTGACTCATATACCCTTCCTGATTCAAATGGCAACACAGAACACTACAGCAATTCCAACTACCAAGTGATGTAGACATTCCTAAGGACAGACCCCCAACAAGATCTAAACTAGATCTCCCACTGAAGGAGACAACTCAGGTTTGCTTTTACACTTTATCATGTAAATAATGATTTCAAGTCTGAAACGTCTAATTAAAAATGTTTAAAGAACATTAAGGGAGTTTGCAAAAATGCTGAATATCTAGCTGTTTAAAAACAAAAATCAGTATTAAAATTATCTTTGGATCTATGTGTATAAAATATTGGTCTTAAAACAGAATTTGTTTTCTGAATATGACATGAGGAGATCCATAATACATTAATAAGTAAACACAAATACATCTGGAAAACACCATGTAGACACTATTAATTAAGACACTATTAATTAAGACTACAGAGAGATACATACAGGAAAAAATGGGCTAAAACAGAATTGACCTAAATACGAACAGTTCTGCAGCATAAAGAAGTACTTGGTTTGGAATAAGTACTGGAAGGAAGAAAGACTCCTTTCTTAGTGCACATAGTTTGTATTATTGAATTAAAAAAAAGTAACCTTGGGGCTAGAGAGATGTGTCTGCAGACCCGAGCTCAAATCCTCAGCAAGCAGGTAAAAAGCCAGGTGTGACAGCACCATCTCTAACCTCAGGATGTGGAGACTGCTGTCCAGCTACTTTAGCTCAATTGATAAGTTGCAAGTTCAGTGAGAAACCATGTCTCAAAATAAAAAACACAGATCAATTGGGGAAAGCACTGATGTCATTATTGACTTAATTTTGAGTAATTAGTCTCCCGCTAACAGGTCATATTCCCTGCTTCCTTGACATTTTATAATTGTTATTATATATAAAACATGCATAAAGAGACACTAAAATCAACACTGCCTTCCACCCCCACAAACCCGAGAGGCCCACCTTTTCCGGTTGCTTAGAAAGGACAAGGTATGGATCTCCTTAATCCAACTGACCTATGGTGCAGCAGATTTGCAGTTTTAGTTGTATTTGATCACCTTTGGTTACGTGTCTGTAAGACAGGGCTTTCCCTGTGCGCTCATAGGCTTCTCCCACTAGGACAAAACTGCTCAGTGGGAATCAAGGCAAACAAAAAGATAAGCCACTATGTCAGCCAGTTTATAAGTAGCCATACTGAAAAGGGTGTTTCAAAGTGGAATACAGTTGTAATAATATATCTGTCAATATGCCTATCATATTGCCTAAGCAACACATAACTGAAGTATTTTACTGCATTTTGAAAGTCTGACGTGTATTTTAGATAGACTTACTAAAACATCTAGAAAGCTCCCTTCTTGCAAACCCCATGCCCACTTGAGGGCAGGCACTACTGACCCTCTCTGACATGTTCTACTCTCACTGCTCATGTTGAAATCTATATCAGAAGTTTTTCTCAATAAAATCCAATAGTATCTCATGTAAAAAAGAAATCCCAGCTTGACTTGCCATATTTGCTTGTGGCTACTATGTGGATTGGTATACCTTAGTGTGACTTTGTCTTTTAACACATGTGCAAATCAAGTTTTCATGGCTCGCTCCTCCCATTAGTGATCCATGGGTGTTTGGGGCTCTCCCAGACGCCAATTTATCACTATAGCCCATGTGACTTCATTGATGTCCTTCAGGTGACCTTCTGAGGATAACTGATTTTCCCGCTTCAAACTAAGTACAGATCAAGCCATGCTGTGATGCTTATCACAACCCCACGTCTTTCTGTGGCAGAACAATGTTCAGTCACATGGAATGCCACATTTTGTTTGTTTTGTTCATTATTGTGATATCTTTAGGTTGTTTCACTCTTAAAAATTAAAACTATTAACTAATTTCACTATAAACATTTGTATGGACATATATGTATATAGGAGTAGAATTGGTGGACCATATGATAATTATGTTTAATCTTAATAAAAATTGCCCAGGACTTTTACATACCCATTTTATATTTCAACCAGAAATGTATATTCTTATAATGTTATAAATATATGTAAGTATGTTTATGTATATATTTATATAGCTATATATGCATGCATATATATTTACATATGTATTCATGTATATTTATGCCCAATTTCTGACACAAAACTCTTAAAACTTTCTGTATCTCTAATGTAGTGTGAGTGTATGGGAAAGCTGGTGAAGTGAATAGGGCTATATCCTCTGAAAGACCAAGGCAAAATTGTGATGGGTATTTTCATTCAGTCTCTAGGGAATAAAGGGCTGAAGGCTGCCAATGGGCAAGACTGAAAATAATCTTATTTATGTAATAGCTACCCCCAAAGGATGTGGATAAGCTTCTGCTTTTATTTGTTCTAAATGTAAACATCAGGAACTGTGAATTCTCACACTTTTTAAAGACTGGCTTTGCTACCTAAATCAAGGACATTCTCACGACCCCAGAATAAATACTTTCGCAGTTAATATAACTCCCATTTTTCCCTCATCCATACCATGAGAAGTAGTAATCTACTTTTGTTGTGTATCTTTGTGTTCTGACACTTTTATATATTCAGGAAGCATACAATATGAAATGAATCTTTACAGCGTTGTCCACTGATATTTATTGTTAATATATTTATAAAAATAAACACAGCCCTAGGACAGAGGGTCTTCTGCTTGTTTCTGTATTGTTATTCTAAACGAGCCACTCCTACTCAATTACTTCACTCCTATGTGGCTTCTACTTTTGCTGTTTGTTCTCTGGTGGTGGTGACACAGCAGCTCAATGAGATCCTGAAATGCTTTGGATGAGCTCTTGGGTTAACCTTGTTAGTTTAGTTACATGAAAAGACTTAGAATGTGAGTGATCCAGGAAAACTGTTCTGTCTAGCATGCGGTGAACTCCAGAATTCTATGGTGTTTGACACTCTGGCACATAGTGTAAGTCTTGTCTATGTTGGACTTCAAGATTACCATACATGCTTTGAATTCAATTTCTCCTGAGCCAGGAGAGCAGAAGCAGGCAGCAGAAAAGTATTGTGAAGGACACTGACATTAGAGAGAATGCTGTGAAAGTCCAGTAAGAAAACTACAAACAAGCACTGAGAAATAGAAAGCAAACCTGAGGGAACATCTCACTGAATACAAGCAATGAGGCTGTAATTCCTGCAAGGTTTTGAAGTTGGAAAGGAAAGGGCAAAGGGAGGGAAGGAGGTCTCACGGTTTACTTCACTAATGTACAAACTTTATCATACACATTTTTCCATCAAAAGTTAAAAGAAAAAGCCTTAAAGATGATGTGTTCCTAAAGTACAGAAAATAAATGTGTGGAAGAACTTCTAAATGTTGGAAAATATGAAGTCCTTTCTAATCCTCGTCCTCCTCCCTAACACATGGTTAGAGATGGAAGTCTGGGCCTCAGTCTTACTGAAAATCACTCTACCACCGTGCTATATTCCAAAAGCTCTGAAAGCTCTAGTTTTAACTCACTGTTGGATAAACAACAATTATTTTTCATAGTTCTCACTTTTAGTTTTTAAAATCCCAAAGATGGGTTAGATGATTCACAAAACCTCACCGAACTCCGATATCTTTGGATTTTTATATAAACTTAACTAAATAAGAGGTGAGATAAATACTATAAACTATATAAAATATCAATATAAGGACAAGAGCAGTATGTAAGTCAGAGCTAATTGGAAAACTCTATAAATAAATTTACTATATCCATTCAAAGATGGCCTGTTTGAAACTAGACCATGGGTATGGTGGTCACACCTATGGTCTTAGTGCTTGGGAGACAGGGATGTTGCGGCAGCAGGATCTAGATTTTGGGATCAACTTGGACTATATAGTGAAACCAGGTCTTAAATGAAGAGTAAAGTAAAAACTTTGAGTCTTCTAGGTGGTGAATGTAATAGCTGAATTCGAACCTTTTCAAAGCTATGACATCTACTGGAGAACTGTAAGCACTGAAGCTTTTAAAAGACTGTGACATCTGAAATTCAGACCAGCAAGTGGAGCACGACTTGTTCAACTCTATTTCTATGACTTTTCTCACTCGGCATTATTTGCAGTTGTACTTTACGCCTGGCAGCAGTTGTGACTTCAGTACAAGTTATGTATTATTTTTACCATGCTCATTACATACGTTCAGCAGTAGTGTCATCTGCATACGCTTGGTGTGGTTTGCAAACACTTGGTTACAAAATCCAGAGCCAGGCATTTTCACAGAAAGTGTTTACTGTGAAATTTCTCCTTAGAAGTTTGCTTTTCTTTACAGCTTTGATCCATATGACATCCGCAAGCATACACTTCAAATAATGGCTTAGGCCTAAATTAAGAAAATGTTTCACTTTGATACAACAGACTCTAGTAGGATGTGGTAGTTTTAGAAAGGACCTCATTTCTTACGTGATTAGAGATTTGGTCAAATATAAAGGCTGCTAAAATTTTCCACACTCTTTCTTCAGTTCTTGATGCTTTAGGACTTACATTCTGCTATTTATCAACACCTCACAGGAATACTTGATTTGTCTGAATGAATTTAAAAACCCACACCTGAGGAAAATCAGGAAAGTCTGAACTACCAAAAGATCCCCAGTAAAAAGTATTTCTAGAAGTCACACCAAGCAAGTTTATTGATCATTGTACATCTCTGCAGGACAAACTGTTGCAAGATGGAACCTAAGAAAATCAACTTACTGGTAAATATCTTTCCTGAGGACAGATCTGCCAAGTGGATTATCAGCCTGGGGAGCCATTGCAACAGAGCCAACCTTCAAAACCATCGTGTCTTCCTTTGTTGCCTGACTCACTGTAACAAAGGGAAGAGACATAAGTACATGTAGATCTGAGATGCATAGTGACAGATTTGTGGAAATAGGATGCCAATGCCTTAAAATTCCAACAAATGAGAAACAGAACAATAAAAAGTTTCATTCAAAATAAAAAATTTGATGATTTTGTAAGTCTATTTCCTTCCAATCTAATTTAGTGATTTTCTGTTTACTGCAATTAAAATCACAATGAAAAAAATAATTATCTCACCCTAATATAATAATAATTGTTTTTATTAAGTATATATACTTAACACTAAAACCATATAATGATCTAATTCCATAAAATACTACTGGATTGTTCCTGAAAGTAATTTTTAGTTCTGGAATTTTAGCACTAAAAACATACAGCAGAATATCAACAATGCAGGCAAAAAGTTCACCATTTTTTAAATTTTTATGTGTGATGATAATTAATTATATCACAATTACATAGTGCATTGCACTTTTAGCTACTAAATGTCAGAAAATCTAAAAGAAATGGGTGGTTCCAATGTTGAAGATAGAAAAGGCCAAATGATTTACTATGAGAAAACATCTTAGCTTGTCATCAGAGGTGCCCTGAGTTTGAATGACTGTACCTGGAAAAGGGCTTGGGGAACAGGTTTAACTTTTGATGAAACAGACAGGTAAAAGTATCAAAAACCAAAGCAATGAGAGATGTTAAATGGACACCTGGGTTCTAATTCTTCTCTTTGTATTGAATAAGAATTTATGTAACCTCATGTTCTTATAAAGCTCACACTTTCTGCTGTAACTCACAGCTATTATTAGGCAAAGATAGGGCCTTTTTGGATGGCACTGTGCAGCAAATTCAAAGACTTTTAACAATAAACGATAAGAACTGTTTACCTATTATAAACCATTAAAACATAATATACAACTTTCCTCACTGTAAGTGTTTTAAAATCTGTACGTGAACTGAAGCTCATGGCGGGTGTGCTGCCTCCTCTTGTGAGGCACTCCTAAGGGCACGAGGAAGGTGGTGCTGAGACTATGAGTACAAAGTTTTAGAAAGAAAAGAAACTCCTGCTTTTCTCAAGGAGCCCTTAGGATCTGCCACAAACAAAACAGAGTAGGGCTGGGTGTAAGGCCTCCAGAACATCCTACGAAGGCTCAATTCGTGTTTCCCAAACTGTGCTGCCCAAAGAATGCAAAAGCTAGATTATTTCCAGCTGCTTCAGCAGCACACTTGGTATGGTCTGACTTTGATTAGCCCCCAAAAAAGAAAGTTAGAATAGAGAAAATGAAAAAGCAAGAATAAAGCTTGTCGGCAAGGGTTGGAGGATGAATGTGACAGGAGAGGGGTGGGAGGAGGGTGGGCAGCAAATGGCAGAAATGGAGATGAACTATCATAATAAATATTAGCATGTGGACATCTTAGTAAACACAAAAATTTAAAAAGCCCATTGCAAAAAAGATCAAACAAACCTACATCTCATGCAGCTGGGCTATTTTCAAATGAAGGCGGTCTGGCTTGATTATAGGTCCTCATACTCTGACCAGTGTTTACATTTCAGAGATCTCACATTATATGCGAAGCTTAATAGTTCCATGTGAGTAATGCCTCTGATTAAGCAGAAGGCATCAATTAAATCAATAAATAGTAAGCCTGGAGAATAGACTAGACCACTGAAGTACAATTAGTGGACTTGCTAACGGTCCTTCTATGCTGCAGAAGCTACCTGCCATATGAAGTCTCAGCTGCAACAGACACGCCACAGAAAATGAGGTGCATACGGAAGAAAAATGACATACTGTGTTCCACACAAAGCCAGACCCAAGAACAGAACTCTGCTAGTCAAGCATGCTTTCAGTAAGCTACACTATGAAGTCAAAGTAAAATACATATAGAAATACTTGCTGACAAGCATTCATAAATTAGATTAAAATTTTATTACAGAAAATATTGAATTTATCAAAATTTTACTCATATACAAGCAAGAATAATGAAACTGTGAACTTACATACAGAAATGCCTTGAGTGATCTCTTCAGGTACTTTATAGCTAGGGAGGTAGTAGCTTTAAAGCCTACCTTCTGGCTTACCTAACCTGCTTTTAATTGTTGAGCCACATGAGGGAATGTTTGCTTTTAAAGCATTTTAAACATGAAAATCAATACCTTCCTTCTTCGCCTTAGCTGTTTTAAGTGAGCCTCATCAGGAACCACTCACCCCAGGAGAAGCATGCTGTCTCCAAAACACAGCTTTCTATGATAAAATAAAAACTAAGGATGGACGTGAAACACCTATGGACTTAGAATCTTGATAACTGTGAAAGAGGCAAACAGCACTTAGACTGAAACTAGTCTGCAAAGTTCACTACCTAAATAAAATGCTAGAATGTTAAGATAATTTTATCACAGAACAAAGGTGTAACTCAAAGTGAAAACACACGTTTTGCTCACAAACACTGTGAGAATCCTTCAGTACGGCAATTAGATAGACTGTGAAGGCAAGTGAGCGAACAGGAAATACAAGTCGGAGGACTGCACTAAGGCAAGGCACACGTGAGTCAGTAATGCTAGCACACACACACACACACATATAAGCACGCACAAACGCGAACATGTAACAGACTATAACTGTCTCCTTGGCTGCCTGAACACTTACTATGCAGATCAGTATGACCTTGAACTTGTGGCAATCCTATTGCACCCGCTATGGAGTTCTTCGATTACAGGCACAGCCCACGAGCATGGACGGACATATGTCTTTTAAAGTACCAGCTTATACCAGTTCACTTAGAAAAATTAACTTGTTTTGTAGTCTTGGTACAGTTTTAAACTTAGTAAGTTGATGATGAAATAAACCCATGGAGCTTTTAAAAACTGTATTTGTGATTAATATTAACTTATATTGTGTGAAATGGATTATCTAAAAATATTAACTTTTAGGCTAGAAGTTCATCCCAGAGATATTTTGTTCATGAGGCCTGAGGCTTCATGTTCAGCACTAGAAAGAAAAACAGCAGCAGCAGCAGCAGCAGGAGGTGGAGGAGGAAGAGGAGAAAGAAGAAGAGGAGGAAGAAGAAGAGGAGGGAGAGGAGGAGAAGAAACCAAAAGAAAGTAGTACAAGATATGAGAAAAGAATTACTTTGCAGCCAATTAACATGCTAAAGGCAATTAATTACAAGGAAACAGAGAGTCCTTTGTAAATCAAAGTCGCAGTGATAAAAAACTATGCATGGGGGGCAGCTATGGGGACGGCTATGGGGGGCGGCTTTGGGGGGCGGCTATGGGGGGCAGCTATGGGGGCGGCTTCCTCCATCCTTGTATTCGGCCGCTCCTATCTCTCTGCGCATACTACCTGTGCTCATTTTCTCCCTCATCTCAACTGCTCATCTCCAATATTGTTTTCTGCTTAGGTTTTAATGAAATTTGGCTTTACTATATATATTCAACTGAAATTAAATATGTATGGAATAGAGAACATAAGACACATTCAACAAAGAATCTTTGTGACACAAAAGAACTTATTAAGATGAGTTATTTAAATTAGAGTACTGACTCAGTAGATAAGGGTGCTTGCTGCTGATTCTAATACCTTGAATTTGCTCCTTTGTACTCAGGAGGATAAATGACCCCCCCCCCCCAAATTGTCCTCTGACCTCTACATGCCCAGGCGACATTCTCTCATCCCTTCATAAATTACATATTCAGTTAAAAAATTCATAAAGAAGGATGACTAGCTAATCTATGTGGTATTTCATGACAGTCATCTCTACCATGGTTATGAGAAAATGATAACCTAACTTGTAAATTTGGCCACTAGGGAAAGAATTATCCTCTGTAAAAATTTAAGTTCTTTAAACCACTATAAGTTTATTGTAAATTATTTATTATTCATTAAATAGCCATCTAACTAAAGAGAGTACGTAGACAGTAGCATAAAGGTTATTATATCTGCAGGAGATGTGCAGCTCTTCCCTGTGTGGTGAGCAGGTGGTCACACACCACTGCTCAGAAGGATCCATGTTCTTTAGGACTCCTGTGCTGTATAAGCCACGTGAGCAGAGAACAGCAACTGCATAGCTCTGCTAGAAGTACAAACCTTCCTAATTGTGGAAATGAAAAAGATTATCATTTAAATAAACCTTAGGAACTGGTAATATTCATATAGACTATCTTCTGTTACTTAAGATCATCTGTGTAGGTAGACAGAGCAACTGAAGGGATTCTGAGAAGAAAGTGTGTAACAAGCGCATTACTCTGGTATTTGTTACCACTGGACACTTAAGTCTTTCTTCTCCTCTATATAATAAATAATAGAACAGAAAAGATTGCTCCTATTTCTATATACCATGGACTGTGACATGTATCTCAAAGGCTTACTTTTTCTTGTCTCTTGAACTTGTAAAACTACAATGATAAGCAGGGTAGTTTCTATGGATTGAATCATATATTCCTCCAAAGTGCTTATGTTGGGGCTAAAATCAAGATGATGGTATTCAGAAGTGGAGGCTCTCATTTTGAGACCCATTCTTTGGGCAGGCATCAGTCCTCTACACTATTAACGATGCTGTGTTGCGCTTGCAGACAGGAGCCTAGCATCGCAGCCCTCTGAGAAGCTCTACCCAGCAGCTGACCGAGACAGATGCTGATACCCACAGACAAACATTGGACAGAGGTTGGGAATCCCTGTGGAAGAGTTAGGGGAAGGATTGAAGGCCCTCAAGGAGATGGCAACCCCATAGGAAGATCAACAGTGTCAACTAAACTGGACCCCTGGGAACTCCCAGAGACTGAGACTGAAGCATCAACCAAAGAGCAAACATGGGCTGCTCCAAGGCCCCCAGCACATATGTAGCTGCCTTGTCTGGTCTGAATGGGAAAAGATGTACCCGATGCTGCAGAGACCTGATGCACCAGGGTGGGAGCTATCCTCTCAGAGGTGAAGGGGAAGTGTGTGTGTGTGTGGGGGGAGGAACTCTGCTAGGGGGGACCAACATTTGGGATATAATTAATTAAGAAAGAAGTGGGCCTCTAGGAAGTAATAATCCACTCATAAGCATTCCATCTGCTATTAAAGGTCAATGAATTTGTCCCTTCTGCTGCTTTGTTTTGTGAGGTTTCAGTAATGACATGCCAATCTGCAAGCAGAAAACAACCCTCATCATGCACAGAATCTGCTAGTGCCTTTATCTGGCTCTTCAAAGCATTCAGACTGTAAGCGATCAATTTCTAATATTTATTAATTCCCAGGTTAAGATAACTGTAGCCACAGGAATAGACAACAGTAGCAAAGGAACACCCACAACTCGTCCTCTTCTGCAGCTCAGAATGGCGTGAGGGTAAAGGCAGCCGCACATGTACTTGTAAGATGTGAGGCATACAGAGTTCTGATCTCATAGAAACGGCACAGCTTCCTCATGGGAAGAATTCTATTATATAAGATTAAATAGGAATCTGCTTATATGTCCTGTCTCCTAGACAAGCCATATTGGTCTGTTGACAAGTTTTCTTCCTGTCCTCCATCATAGGCATTTATATCAGAATTTTTATGAATTTCCTTATCATGAACATTATTATTTTTATTTTTTGAATAAAATTTTACATATCTTGGATAGCAATTGAGTACAGCATTAGAATTCTAGACAGAAAGAAAAATGCTATAGAATAAAAACAATCTGTTTTCTCTTTCTCCTAAACTAATAGACAGGGAGTACCTCCTGTAAAAAGCCATAATAAAATAAGTCTTCATTCATATATTAGTAAGAGAAAATTATTTAATCCAAACCCCTACCCACTCATCTCCAAGCTTCAAAAATAGAAAAAGAAAAAGAAAAAAAAAAAATTCCAGAAAACTATACCTGCAACAGTTGATGGTGTTTCTTCTGTTTGGGGAACAAAAATTCTGATCACACTTGTATTGATATAAATCAAAGGCAAGTTGCGTGAAGTCAGCGTATGGGTCCTCATGGGCTGACCAGAAGATTTTCTTTTCTCTCTTTGGGTCTTGGGAAGTTTAGTGTGAAATATGCTTGCAATTGCATAAAGTAAAGGAAAGCACAGAACAATATCAAATGCTTGTGCAGAAAGAAGAATTTCATGAAGAAAATGAGGTGAGCCATCCATTAAACCTTCAGATAACTTATAAAAACTTCTTCGCTCATTTCTTGAGGTTAACTTGTGGCGGACATTTTTGGTTACAGCTTTTGTGTATGTCAGAGAAAGGAATCCATGCTGCTGGTGAGCGCCGTCTAGAAGTTTTGTAGTTGTCTGTTCCAGAAAATGAAAGCAGAAGACACATTTCAATTTTTTAAAGGAGATAGTATTTGTGTGTGTTTGTGTGTGTGTGTGCGAGAGAGAGAGAGAGAGAGAAAGAGAGAGAGAGACAGAGACAGAGACACAGACAGAAAGACAGAGAGAGACAGAGACAGAGACACAGATAGAGAGACAGAGAGAGACAGAGGGGAGAGACTAGATTTTTGACCTTCTTGTATTGGTCATCCTATACTTTTTAATAAACATGGGAGTGTTTTTCCCCTAATCAATTAGTGTTACATAAAATCCTATTTTACATATCACTTAACATAAAATTAGACTAGACATTATCTATATCATTTCCAACACCCCTTTCCAATACCTAATAGGAGAAAAGGAAAAGAAAAAGAGCACATCAGATAAACAGGACAAAGGAACCAGTAAGCCACGTTGTCTCTGGGTCTGCCACCCATCCCCCCAGGGCCCCTTCTCTCTACTTTCTCAGGCTCACACTTATGACCAACAACAGATCAGAGGGGAAAACTATGTAATTCAGATATTACTGCTGAGTTTTTACTTTTTCCTGTTGCCTGTTTGCTTTGGGGTGTGTGTGTGTGTGTGTGTGTGTGTGTGTGTGTGTGTGTATGTGTGTGTGTATTCAACTGAGGGTCTTAACGCATGCTATGTACGTACTCCTGAGCTCAATTGTTTGCTAGACTTTTAAACTGGACTTTATAATGAAGGAAGGTAATAAAAACTCTGTATGTATTTTTAAAGTGAATTACCTGACCATTGGGAAAAACATAGAAAGTAATCATTTAGTGCTGAAATGTGTTTTCCCCTATTGGTCTGCCTTCACACCATTTAGTCCTTCCAAACGCCCTCTTTTTATCTACTGTCTGCTTCCCTTCTTTTCTTTCTCTGTTTGAAAGCAACAGAACCATAGTAAAGCAAGATAAAGTGCTGTACTTTGATCCTATGTGTGCCAGTAGGAAGCAACAGGTGGAAAGAGCTGCTGTCACCCCAGCAGACAGGGAACAGCAATCTTCCATTCCCAGGTGTCTAAATAAACCAGTCCATAATAAGTTTTTATTTAAACCCTGGAAAGAGCATAAAAAGCATATCAATACATGCATAAATGCTTTAAAAACCTTTGAAACATGTCAAATATAAGCACTCTTGAGAGGTTAGCTATAGAAGGGAAAGGCTTGCGTTTTCTTTCTTCTTTTTTAAATGGGTTATTTTATTTATTTACATTTCAACTGTTATCCCCCTTCTTGGGTTCACCTCTGCAAACCCCCATCCCATTCCCCCTTGCATTTTCTTAAATTGCTGTACTTAAGGAAGAAGAATAAATACACTTGGTAAAAATGGAGGTAAAACATTTCTTTTCATATTTCAAATGATAAAAATCAGCATTTTACTTAGAATTGAAAATGAATAAAGACAATAAATAATTAAGAACTTTCCATAGAAGTGACTCTGATGGGGTTAGTCCTGGGGCCTGAAGCTCCGGGATTCCTCATGCAGCTTACAGTCTGCTACAGAGCTCCAACTCTACTCTAGGACAAGTCATTTTTTTAAGTGTAGAAAGAAAATGTCAAAAAAAATTGGCTGGGCAGTGGTGATGCACACCTTTAATCCCAGCACTTGGGAGGCAGATTTCTGAGTTCGAGGCCAGCCTGGTCTACAGAGTGAGTTCCAGGACAGCCAGGGCTATACAGAAAAACTCTTTGTCTAGAAGAAAAAAAGAAAAAAAAAAAAAAAAAGAAAAAAAAATGAAAATATTCAAAACAAAATCTGTGAGTTGTCTGAAGCCATTTAAAGTCATTAAGACTGTTTCTCAGGGCTGAGTGGCAGTCAGCTGCTCCTAAGAATGCAAATGAGCATGCAGGTGAATGACCAGAGATCCCAGGAGCTTCTGCTCTCAGACAGCACAAGGTAGACTCCTGTGTGCAGTACTAAAGAAACTATTACAAACATTAAAGTTCAATGAAAAGAAGCATTAGCTATTATGCAAATAAACTAGTAAGCCTTATAATTAAGGAGAAAAATCCTAGGAAGTGTTTCCTAAGGAAACATTTATGCTTTTACAGCTTTACATTTATGAATTTTGCAACACCGAGAAAATGTTAATGTTGTGGTGACTTAGTAGACTAAGCAGCAGGTACATTTTAAAATTTCATGAATTTTTATTAACTTTAAGAATTTTACTTATTGGAAGGAATTTAATAACATATTTACATAAGTTGTACCATTCAAAAAATACATTTGAAAGTTACTAGGATGTACCCTAATTTAATTTTGTACACAGGAAACAAGAGCACTACAAACTTGTCTTGAATAAAGACAGCAGTAAGTACTTCTATTAGCTGCAAGAAGATGACAACTGCATAAGAGAAAACAAAACAAAACAAAACAAAACAAAACCAAGAAAAACACAAAGCAGTCTGGGCAAGAAGTAACTCAGGAATGACAAACACTGTATTGGCCAATGCTCGATTATTCAACACAAGTGGAAAGCCATTTTACTTAATAACATACCTTGATTTTCTTTCTTTCTTTTTTATTTTTTTTTGGTTCTAAGGGGGGTTATTCAGGAGATAGAGCAAAGATGGTGGGGGGGGGAGTAGAAGAAGAAGATGGAAGAAGAGCTGATTTTCTTATATTGACAGCAATATTAATTTATACTCACAAACTCAGAATAGTGAAAGTACATATAGATAACAACCAGCGTATGACAGAAAGGCAATTTATGATACAAAAACAGATTATGGCTTACTTATAAAGAGTATGTCATTTGCAACAGTGATAATCAAGCATTTGACTGTATGGACAGTTCAGGTCCTATTCTGGATACTTGCTATGGGAATTCTGGGATACAGTTTTAAAGTGATTTCTTACAGAGGAAAGGAAGGCAGAACAGTTACTGCAAGAGTCCTGCTTGCTCAGGGCTGAACCAACAAGGTGCTAGTCAGTACAGGACAGGAAGACACCCCCACAGTGCCCCAAAGACCAATGCTCTTCCCAAGGCTTGAGGTGACTGATGGACAGGAGCAAAAAAGGTGAGAAGACAAAAAAAGCAACAAAAGCAAGAGAGAGAGAGAGAGAGAGAGAGAGAGAGAGAGAGAGAGAGAGAGAAAGAGAGAGGAAGGAGGAGGAGGAGGAGGAGGAGGAGGAGGAGAAGAAGAAGAGAGGGAGAGAGGGAAAGAGGGAGGGAAGGAGGAAGAACGAGTGAGCTAGAGCTGGAATGTTCAGTTCTGAGCCATCTCTTAGTATGGCCTCTGTGCTTTTTCTGTAAAAATCATTGCAAATGGAGATAACTGAAACAAAAAAATAAAGTAACTGATTTCTATACGCAATTATTACTTTAAAGTTTTAGTAATGGCAGTCCATCATGAACTTACTTATGAAAGGAAAAACCTTCCAAAACATCAACATAGCAATTCATAAATGATAAAATATAGTTATAAATGTGATACAATCCTACCTTTAAATTTTGATGTTTATTTAATTGCTACAAAGAAATTGGCTACAAAACATGAACAGATTAAGACTAAGCAATTGTAATTTAAAAAAAAATTAAAGGAAGAAGTCTAAAAGAACGTACTGAGTTCTAATTCTTAATATCATTACTCCTGTTGCAAAGTAAAACAAAATCAAACAATTTAAAATATATTCTCAAAAATAAAAAATTACTAAATGAGTCTCACCACAGGTTTTTCTTTGCACTGCAGAAACACTCCTTCAAAATGTCCTGACTGCCAACCTTCCCCAGGCCTGGAAAACATAAGTTCACCTTATGTGTTCTATTCAATTTCTCTCAATTAAAAAACTGACATCAAAATACCAGCAGTTCCACAGTAAAGCATGCTATGCTCCTCACAGATGTAACAATGTGGCCAGCGGACCCACTTACAGCAGTGCAGCAAGCTCTCTGCCCTGCACAGAAAGGCTTCTGATGATTTAACTGTTTTTCTTTTTATCAATTTTTGTCTCTTCTAATAAATGAAAAGGTACAGAGAGGTAAAAATTTTTGTCTATTTTATTAAACTCTGTATCTTTTAGTGCTTAGCAAAGAGCCCAGCATATAAAATAAGTTAGTAATCATATCATTATACTGATAAATTATCTAAAATTTAGAATGTATATAAATTAACAGGATACTAAGGATAAACTAAAGTACATAATATTCATATCGGAAATTGCTTCAGTTCTTCAATAAATATATTGCATGAAAAATCATTTCATTTTAAATACAGTATACTGGAAAGAACTCAAAGGAAAAAACATCAAATGCCAATTAACCACTCATTGTTAGTATGACAAAAATAATTGCCACCTAACTGTTAAGGTAATATTATAAGAAGTGCTACAACACAGCAAATAATATATTGTATATTTCATAATGATAATTTCCAGCTATCTATTACGGATTTGTACTTGGTGGTATAAGTATGACATGTGAGAAAAGACAAGTAGAGTAGAACTAGACATGTTTGCAAAAATATTTTAGGAAAAGTAATTATAGAGCAGTACATGTATAAAAAGACATTAGGCACCTACAGTTACACAATAAAAACTGTTAAACTGATAAATACTATGAATCCATTAAGAAGATACATCTTAAAACTATTTCTAGGAGAAATTACCATGAAACTGAAAATACAATACTATTTAAAATATTTTAATAGCATCTTTAGATTTTATAGTATGTGTGTTATATTTCAGATTAAAAATAAACCCCTCAGTTATATTATAAATCAAAAAAAAAAAGATTTGTACTTTTATTTAGGAAACACTAATGGTGAGATTATTTTAAAACATTGAAAAACATCTAAAAAAAGCAAGTAATATTTTCATATAATCTTACTTTTGATATAGAGGAGCTACATAGAGAATAATGTGGTTTTACATTTATCTATGACACGTATATTATTTATAACAAAAGAGAACTCTCCTCAGAGTTAAGGGGCATGAACAGGTGCTCACCTCAGTGTAGAATACAGAGCAAGTAGATCAAAGTACGCAGCAACAATCAGACATGTCAATTGTGTCCTAAGCATCTTAGCAAATCTTTAACACATGGCATACACTTGGGAGGTATTTGTAAAAGCAGTAATGTGAATGTTTATGAACAGCTATATGCCATGTTATAAAATTTTATTGGATATAAATGAAAGAATACTAAAACAACAACTTAACAATTGTTAAGCATCCTCTGAGAGTTATAACTGTAGAACAGAAACCTCCTATGGTGACCAGCTCTAACAAATGCAGCCACCCATCGTTGCCACCCGTCACTGACCTGCTTTGATAGTGGTCGATACTAAAACTCTCTATCTTACACTTCACCTTAGTGTACACATCCTGCACGTCGATGGATGCACTGAGATCTTCTACTTCACTGACCATGCAAACTTCTGCAAAAAGAAACAAGCATCATTATCAAGAGAGTTCCTCATAATCAACATCAAAATCTCCCATCTTCTATTTCCCATTGGCTAATGCACCCTGACCATCTAAAGAGCATAAAGATTACAGACTCCTATACTTCTAAGCAACATTAGTGCCAAAGGCCCCTTAATGCTAAGAAAAAGTGTCTATCTGTCTCAAGTTAGGAAAAACCATAGTTATCATTGAATAGATAAATGTGTTACCAGCCAAGGATCTCTGAATACTGATAATGCAACGCACTGCTATGCTCAGAATAAGTCACTCATACCTTCTAGCTGAATTTTAATTACCAAAAAGCAAAATTAGGTTTTACAAAGTCAAAAAGAATAGGTAAACATAAGCTTTGTATAGTGATGAGATTCAGTGAACAACATTCATAAACACTTGAATAAGAGCTAATTAAATTATAAATAAAAACACTGAAGAAAATTTTATCTAATATTTCTTCTAAAAGCAGTAATAATTTTTTTTTAAATTTTTACAGTAGAAAAGAAAAATACTCCTGTACCTGTGCCTTTCTTTTCAAGGTCTGGAGCAAAGAGCTTTATAGTAGCTTTGGGGAGCACCCACTGCATCCAGAGACTAACACGGCCGCTGGACCCACCAATGTTACTGGTAGTCTGTTCCAAGGTAACAGAGTCTGAGAATGGTGAATCATCACCAGCTTGAATTGAATCTCCCTGTGATGAAGAAAAAACAAACAAACAAAACAAACTCAACCAGAAAAAGATAAAATAAAATTTATAATTTAACATGATTTTAACTTTTCCATATTATATGTTCTGATCATACAAATAGTACTGCTAACAAACCAAGCTAAGCATTACAAACACATATATATATATATTGAGTATATATAAACATATACTACTCAAGCAGTTTATATAGTTTTAATATAGGTGCATGATATTATAGCTTTTCTGAGATCAAGGATCTCCAAACAGTCAAGGGCCATAGCCAGCTGCCTAGGAGTACATTTTTATACAATCACAGCCAAGGAATCATTTACTGACTATGGCTGCTTTTTGATGGAGACGATTAGCTGCCCAAGAGAAGCTGAAGACCACAGGTTTCCAGCATTTACCCTCTACCTCTTGACAGGAGAAATGTGTGTTTGACATAGGGCATTAATGAATAAATTTAGAGAAAAATGTAACCAAGTGGTTTGTACAACGTAATAGTCAAGAAAGAATTTCTCTTGGTAAACTAGATTAGACTTTATGAAATGTTTTATATGACTGAAATCTAGAGGAATAACATACGAGTTTATTTAATTTCATAGGTATATACTGAACTTGAATAAGGTCCAAATTCTATGGTAGCAAGTTTGCCCTGAAAGATCTGGTGGGTGTTTTTGTTTGTATTCAAAAGATTTTAGTAGCTTAGAACAAAATAAAACCTTGTATTTGATTTTAAACTAGAGTTGCGTAGTTCTAGTCTGAGATGCAGGAAAAGATGCTGCTAGAAGCAGAGGCTTCACTGCTGTGCATATAAAAGCTGGACAAAACCACATCAAATACAGCATGCTTATTTGTTAGAAGATGCATTTGTAATCTATATCTACTTAAGTAGGTTGAGTCTAGTAGGCAGCATGATATAGTACAATAAGGACTTTCCAGAGTCCATTACCTCCTTCATAAGTCAGTTTTTATGATATTGAATGCTTAGAACCTAGAATAAACAAGAGCATGAAAGTAAAGAAAGTGTTTCTCTAGAGTCAACACTTCCTAAGCGGATGTTAATCATCAACACTAAGCTTGCATGTTCCCTTCTGCCTCTCTCGTTCTGTCATTTCTCCAACAAGACACACATTTTCATTTGCATGTACTGAGGAGGCTCTAACAGGCCTGAACAAACTTTTTGCCCTTTTACCCCCTTTCCTCTCCCTTGCTAAAACCTTTACATCCCTAAAGTTAGTTACCAAAGCTTTTTATTCTCTTGCCACTTCCTCCTCCTGAGGTTGACTATTAAGATCCAATGACAAAATAGTTAAGTCTAGCAGTGAAAAGCCCTGAACACTATGCCCAAGCAAAACTTACAAATTCATTCTAACTTAGGGATTTTCCCCTTTGCCTGTATAAACTGCCTACAAGCCACTTCTGTCCCTTCTCTCCTCAGAGGCAGCCCTGTGCCCCTCTATCCTTCCCTGTCTCCTACCCCTTTTCTTCCCTCTTGTTCCCGTCCCCTTCTCCCTAAACCTCTATCTCTTGTCTGTGTCTCTCATTCCCTGCATTTGTCCTTCTGGGGCTGAGAACTTGGTCTTGGGGGTCTTGTGGGATACCAGTACTTTCATACGTCCATAATCTCTCATGGTTCCCTGTTGATTTGAATGTCTTAAACAAAATGTTTATTTCCTATGTAATCATGCAAGAGCAAAACGTCCCTTAGAATGTTTGAGAAGGCATGCAATGTGTTGATGTGTTATTTTCTCCTGTAGATAGTCAAAGCAGAAGCCACTAATCTCTAGATCAACCATACCTGAAAGTAAGAGCCATAATTAAAGCCTCACACAAGGAGCCAGAAGCCATGTTCTATCCTGCAGACATGCACTTCTGGCCAGATAATTAGAAAGTTGCTACAGATGTGTTTTATCTGCCTTCTCTCCTTTAGCTTAAAAGACAGAAGAACAAGTGTGAAGGACTATGGCAGAGACAACCTTCAATGCAAGAGCTCACAAGAAAGGTATGACCAAGCACAGCAAAAGAACTAGTGTCCTGGGACTTACTGAGACAGGAAATTTTTAGTTCCTTGTCCCAAATATAACCAAAAGCTGTTTATGTTTTTTTTTCATATTTCTACAAAATAAGTAGACCCTTATCTTTCTTTCTTTTTTCTTTTTTTTTTCTTTTTTTTTTTTTGGTTTTTCGAGACATGGTTTCTCTGTGTAGCCCTGGCTGTCCTGGAACTCACTCGGTAGACCAGGCTGGCCTCGAACTCAGAAGACCCTTATCTTTCAAATTTATAAATTTATCACAAATGAAATTTAAGAAGCTACAGAAATTTTATTTTTGGTTAGCTAACACAACATCTAATAAAAAAGCACAAACTATTTCCAAAGCAAATGCTTTTTACAATGTCAAATCAATAGAAGATGACACAATGTAGCTAGTATGCCTTTTAAAAGAGTTAGTTTCTAGAATAGAAACATTCCTAATCAAATCCTCCAAGAACAGCATACCCCATGGGAGGACAGGTGCAGAGAAAACAGCATCTAATCATGTTTAAACACTACTGGGTATCCTGATAAGAGTCCTGTGACTGTGGAATCTAGCTTAGTAAGCACTCCTGAGAAAAACGTTTAAACTACTATGTCATGCAGTTTCAATTTTCTTTTTGGATTTAAAACATTTGCTGTGATATTGCTAAACATGTTTTTACATTAATTTCCTTCTTTATTTAACAATTCTATAATGAAAACTGGACCCAAGATGGTAATGCTGAACTATTTTCCCACACTTCCCTAGTCCAATTCTAAAATAAAAAATTCATGGGAAATTAACCAACATACTGAATTTATTTTCCTAGGTAAATTTATCTTGGTTCACGGCAGAACTAACGCTTCAGCTCTGTATCCTAGGCCTGCTGCAGAGCTCAGGGAAGGTCATAGTTGGCCACACTGCTACTCCTCCTTTTCAAAATAATTTCAACATTCTTGTTCAATCACACAAGCTCCCCAAGGGCTAAACACTTCCACTGTTGTTTGTACTGAAGTCAGCAGTAACAAGTGGCCTGCTGGGTCTCCTGCACCTTTGCTCTCTCAGTTTCAGTAAACCAGCTTTTAAGCAGAGAACTTAAGTCTCACCCATACTTCCAAGTTTACCATGACACAATGCAAACACAGGAAGCTGACGCTGTATTTGCAGGAATCAGTGCCTGCACCAACACATTAGTATGAAAATATCATTCAGCAAAGTTTCAATCATCTGGATCCTACAAACAGTTTTACTTAATACAAACAGTTGTCAGAATGTAGTTAGAATCACTAGATTCATTTCTAATAAATTCCATACTTGAAAAAGTAAAAACCAGCTCTGACCTATACAACCAAATAAGATAGCATATTTAAGTTGTAAAAAAAATTAACTTTCTTTCAATAGAGATTTGAATTAGACATTTATAAACCCAAAGTTAAATTTCAAAGAAGATCCAATTAGATAACTGACATGAAAAAGTAAGGCTGCCTCAGATTATTACGCCATAGTGTATAAAAAAATCTACAGATAATAAGAGAAATACTAGAGGTATTTTCTGATATGATTATTTTAAGTAGGGAAAATCATTAAATAGAAAATATTTGATAGCTAACAAAGGCTAAAGAACAACCTTCACTTATCTGACTCATTAGTTCATCCCATGTTCTCTGAAGAATAAAAAGATAAATTAAATGTCATGGTTTGTATATTTTGAATAAAAACTTCTCATTGAATACAAACCATCTAATAAATAAAATACGTTTTATTTTAGAAAATATTAAAAATAATGAGCAGCCTTAAAACAGCAGTATAGTAAAAATGCTCACACCGCACTTCTCATCAACAGGGCTTTGAACGCATTATGTGAGCACTGCTTCAGGCGCAGTCTCTGAGTCTGACGATAGCTTTGCTGTAACAATCATTTACATTTTTAATATACTGATGTCCATCCAACAGCTATGCATATTAGGAAACTATCATCTTTAAAGCAATAAAGCAATTTGATTCCTAGATTAATAAATAATTCTAGTTAAAGTTTGGGTAAAAGTAGCTTCTAAACATTGGTGGGTCAACATATCACTTTCTGTTTTAAGAACAACTAGTGTCTTAGGCATTTACTTGACATTTTAATTTTTCTCTTGCTTCATTGTCAGGTTGTTGAGACAGAGTCACCCTATCCCTATGTGGCTTAAGCTAACTCAAAATCATGATGCAGCCCAGAGTGGTCTGAAGCTCTCTCCTTCCTCCTCAACCTGCAAAGTGGCATAATCACAGTGAGGCAGTATGGTATTAGCAATATCTGTTGGCTTATCAAAATTTAAGTCCCCATTTAAAGACATACCTGTGTTAAACAGCATAGTGATGAGCTGAATTTCCCAGCTAAGCTAGTATTACTTTTATACAGAGAGTCACTGTCTATGTGAAACATGATAAATTCTTCTAAGGACAAATGACTATGCCTTAAATACTGTGCTGTTTTTAAAAAGGCTGAACTTAATTAATAAATATGCAGTATAAGAAAATAGCAAAAAGCAGTGTGTATGTCAGTTTAAGGATAAAATGTTATTGCTCCTGAGAGTTTTCAAATGCACAGCTGACATGAATATACAATAAAGGGCTGGGTTTCCTACTGCTATTCTTTCATGAAGCACCACACTATGCAATTAATAGCACAAGGCACTGAAACCATGATACAGTGCTTTAACCACTATGGAAAATTTCATGATCTAGATAATTTTATTTCTACTATAATAATTTTTATTTAACAACCCTTACAAAAGAGTATAAATTACAAAAGAGTATAAATATCGAAATAATATAGAAACAGAAAAAAAAATCAAGGCCAGTTTTTCAATATGTTTTTTAACTCTTTATACAGAAATGTCATTAAAGACAGAACAATATGATAAATTTCCCTTCACAATAAAAAATAAAATGTCGAAAGTTAAAATTACGTTTAACTTGCAATGCTGCCTAATTTTTTTAAATGGAAAATCAATTCAAGTTATTACTGAAAGTCCTAGTCAGAGTAATTAGGTAACAAAAGTAAAATCATCCAAAACATAAAGTAAAAGTGTTTCTTCTTGTAGACAACCTTGCACACAGAGAACCCTGAAGAAGCAACTGTCCAAGGACAAGGAAGTGGGCTTAGGCTAGATCAAGGAAGTAATCTCAGGCAGGAATCTAAATCTGAGGCTAGATCAAGGAAGTGGGCTTCAGACATGAAAATGATTTTGGGCTAGGACAGGGAAGTGGGCTCAGATACTTTTGGTCAGTCCTTAGAAACAGTGATCACCATTGTCTAAATCAGTTATTCTTAAAATGTGATACTAAGAGCAGAGCCGTGATACTACATAGAATATTTTTGGAAATTTAAACTTGTTTTAAAATAGATTGTATTTGGTGTTCTATAAGAAAGCAATCACAGGACAGGAGAGGGAAGGAGGGACTTGGGTAGGAAAGGGGACAGGGAGTAGAAGAGGGGAACATGATCAGGTATTGGGTGGGGGGTGAGGGGACAGGACTGAAGCCATGAGGCAAGCAGAAAGAATAAAAAAAAAAAACCTCGGGAGGTAGGAGGTGGGGGAACCGTCCAGAATGTTCCAGAAACTTGGGAGGTGAGCAACTCTCAGGTCTCAAAGGTAGGGACCTTAGATGAAATGCTCTACAGTGAGGAGGAAGAACTTGTAGAGCCCACCTCCAGCAGAAAGGCAGGGTATCAAGTGAGGGATGGAGTTGACATCCTACAGTCAAAACTCTGACCCATAATTGTTCCAGTCTGAAAGAACTGCAGGGACAAAACTGGAGAAGAACCTGAGGAAAAGGAGGTCCAGCAACAGGTCCAAATTGAGACCCACCTCAAGGGGAGGCCCCAAGGCCTGACACTATTATAGAGGATATGGTGTGCTCACAAAAAGGGAATTATCATGACTGCCCTCTGAAAGACCCAACAAGCAACTGAGTCAGATGCAGGTATTTACACCCAACCAATGGACAGAAGCTGCTGACCCCTGTGGTTGAATTAGGGAAAAGCAGAAAGAAGCTGAGGAGGAAGGTGACCCTATAAGAAGACCAGCAGTCTCAACTAACCTGAACCTCTCAAGATCTCTCAGACACTAGGCCACCAACCAGGCAGCACATGCCAGGTGATATGAGGTCCCCAACACATATACAGCAGAGGACTGCTGAGTCTGGACTCAGTCAGAGAAGATGCACCTAACCCTCAAGAGACTGGAGGCCTCAGGGAGTGAAGAGGTCTGGTGGGGTGGGAGGTGAGGGTGGGATAGGGACATCCTCATGGAGACGAGGGTGGGGCAGGGAGGTGGTATGGGATGTGGAACAGTCTGAGGGTGGTCTGGGAGAGGGATAAAATCTGAACTGTAAAATAAATAAATAAATAAATAAATAAATAAATAAATAAATAAATAAAGGACAACCAAAAAAAGCAACAGTGATCATGGGAGTGTTCACGAAACTTTGTTTATTGTCATGCTTGTTCCTTGACTATTTGCATCTATTTTATTGCTCTTTCCTCAACCTAGAACTGACCTTAATACTTGCATGTAATTAAAATGGTATAAATGCAAAAAAGAGGAGGGGGAATGGGATGGGGGTTTCTAGGGTGGGGAAATGGAAAGGTATCTAAAATGTAAATAAATAGAATATCTGATTTAAAAAAAAAGAAAACCCTGAAGAATCTATAACACTAAATTCTAGAATCAATAAACTATGCTAAGTTGTAGGATGCCAAATAAATCAATAGTAATTCATTGTGTTTCTCTGTACTGCTAGTGAACAAGAGAAATTCTTCTATATTATCTAGAAGAAAAATACAAATTAAGCAGAAAAAACATTTGTGTAAAACTTTTTCAATAACAAAAAGAAAAATGGGATCTAGCCTCAACAGACTTTAATTTTTAAAAAGATTTATTTTATGTACATGAGTACACTGTAGCTGTCTTCAGACATGCCAGAAGAGGGCATCAGATCCCATTCAGATGGTTGTGAGCCACCAAGTAGTTGCTGGGAACTCAGGACCTCTGGAAGAACAGTCAGTGCTCTTAACCTCCTAGCCATCTCTGCAGCCCCCTTTAGAAACTTTGAGACACACCTACTCAAACATCACATGTCCTGTCTAGAGGCGGCTGCTGCTCAACAGTGCTTCAGCTGAGGCCGATGAAAAGGTATATGGGTGGACAGCAATGCAACTGAATAGAAATTTGTAACTAGCAAATTTTAAGCTTTATATTACTGTCATCTACATCTGGAATGTCACCAGAGGCCACTTTGGTACAGGCTTAAGTGGTACCTTACAGCTTAACGTTTAGCAAGGAGAGGTAGTAGGAACTTTAGGAGGCGAAGTCTTACGGGCAGTTTTCTGGTACCTAGGTGTATGTCCTTAAAGGACCGTAGTCTCCTCCCATCACTTTTAATCCCTTTAATGGGTTGGACTTCCAAAAGTGGAAAGGTGACTAATGTGTATATTTAAATATAGCAAAAATTATTCAATGGACTATAAGACTATAAGACTATTAGTTATATATTAAAAGCAATACATTAAATGTGGTCAGCAAAAGTTTTTTTAACATTAGGCCCTTGAGTGGGATTCAGATCTTTTGATCAGTAACTATTATTTTGTCAATGACTAGTATAAAATTCAGTTGGTAAAATGGTTGCGATGACATATGGCTGTAATCCCAGCACAGGCAGGAGGACTGCCACAAATTTGAAGACAGCCACTGCTATGTAGTAGTAAATACTGTAAAATAGATCGACAGATGAATAGACAGACAGACAGCATGGTTTCTAAGAACACAGCAATGCAGGAGGCTGAAGACCATGGTTTCTTGTGTCTTCCCCTAGCGCCTGCCATGTCACGTCCAGATAGTCAAAAACTTAAACTTCTTTTGCTTAGCTCAACTATCACCTAACTTTGAAGTATAGTGATACATATGAACCATGAGAATTTTCCTATGAAAAACATGCTTTTCTACAGAATAGACCAAGAGAAAAACTTCCCAACCTATTTTTATAAAAAACAATGATATTATTTCTTCTAGTAAAATACTGCATGTTTATCATAAGAAAGAAAAGCCGGCTGGGCAGTGGTGGCGCATGCCTTTAATCCCAGCACTTGGGAGGCAGAGGCAGGCGGATTTCTGAGTTCGAGGCTAGCCTGGTCTACAGAGTGAGTTCCAGGACAGCCAAGGCTATACAGAGAAACCCTGTCTCGGAAAAAAAAAAAAGAAAGAAAAGGCTAACGTGGTGTCATACACCTTTAACCTCAGAACCGAGCATCCAGGAGACAGAGTCTATACAATGAATCCCAGGGAAGCCAGAGTAAGAACCTGCCTTTACCAAGAAAAAAAAAGTTAAAACTGAAAGTAAAAATAAAAAAGGAGAATATATCACAATATATTTCAGAAGTGCAGGACCACTTTAACATTTAAAAATCTATCCAATCAATTATAATAATCTCAACAAAATAAAATATCAAATATTGCATGTGGTAACACATGCTTTCCTGAGCTCCCAGCCCACCTGGCTTAGGTAACCAGTTCTAAGCCCACCAGGGTTACATATTGAAAAAACAAACAAAAAAAAAAAAAAAAGAAAAAGAAAAAAAACACCACCACCAAAACCAAAAAATAACATAACACATACAGACACAGACACAGACACACAGACACACAGACACACACACACACACACACACACACAGGGTTGGGGGGGCAGTAAAACTAGTATAACTGTAGGCATACCATTACAAAGAAAGTAGAATTTTGCCAACATTAGGGAGAACAAAAACAAATAAAGGCATATATTGTATTCAAGGGAATAAGAGAACTGTACTCAAACTGACTACATAGTGGATTAATGTTTTGGGTGGAATATCTGTCATTGTCCCAGAGGACAGATTATGATGCTAAAGCCTGGAGATTAAACAATGTGATGCTGACACTGCTGGAAAAGACCCACACTGTCTCCAAGGTCTCTTCAACAGAATTCACAAAGCCAGAATTATGGTGAAAAGTTGGCCCAGCTGCTACCTTGGGTGTTGCTAACTTTAATTCACTATGATTTCATTTCCTAGTACACAGAATGGAAATGTTAATCTAAAAACTCTCTCTGAGGATGGATCTCTTTCAACAAGGCAGCTGCTGATGACAGAAGTTAGAAAACATTTTTGCTCCTATGATGAATTCTGCAAATGTCCTATCCTAAGAGGAAGCTCATTCTTAGAGCTAAGAAAATGGGTCCATAGTGAAGAAAAGCAACAGATGAAGCTGAGCTAATTTTCCATGGTTTACTGTAGCAGGTTAGTGGGCTCTGCTGTTGCCATTGCCCTGGGTCTTTTCTGATGTTAGCTAGATGATCCTGATGGCAGCAGTACTGTGTGGGAAGGTGTCCGCTGCCATGGGCGGGATCATGGAGTCAGTGTACCTGAGTCTGCTGGCTGGGTCTCGAACAGACACTACTCTGCAGGCTGTGTCCCTGGTGGACACAACTGAGATGGCACTCTGCAGGCAGAGGCCGGTGGACCTGTGAGTTTGATGCCTGCCTAGTTTATGTAGGGAATTCCAGGCCAACCAGAGATTATAATGAGACCTGGTTTCAAAAAACAAACAAAAAAAGAAACAAGAATAAAATATAATTTTCCTTACATTGATATCTATATATTAGAAAATAACAAACTACTGAGAAAATCCTATTAAGAATGTACTTACTAAAGTACAGTAAAGTAACAGAGTCTGCTGACTAGGATGCTAACAAAGTGTGCGATCTGTCTGGAGAAGGACAGCACTCCCCCAGCCTGTGGTGTGCTGGAACAGGAGTTTAGAGAGGATGGTACACTGAGTGACGTCACACGGTAGAAATCATCATGAAGATGCAGATCATCTGCATCACCACGAGAAAGTCACAGCTATAATCCAACATATGCTGTGTACGTGCTCTGTGCCCAAATACTTTCGTCGCTCACATGCAATGTTGCTAATGGGAAGGCTTCCTGTAACGAGGAGACAATTTCAGTGCAAGGATGACTCAAGAGAAGCAAAGGACTGCAGTGCTGCCCAGCAATGCCATGCTCAAGGAGGTGCTGGGACAGACTCCATGTGTTTAAATCGTCTCCTGTGATACAGACTCTGTATTCCCATGCTTTCCAATGAGAAAACAACTTTTTCTTGCATTAAGTTAGGCCGGTGGTACATTTGAACACACAGGCAAATCCAGGAAAAATCACGATACTTGTTACATGGGAACTCAAAGGATCTCAAAAATGAGTTAAGTGCATGATTCAAAGGTGGAAGGAAAGAAAATTGAAAAGGTAATAAAGCAAATTTCTAGAAACACTATGAGCAAAAGGAAACAAGAAATAAAAGTTTGGCCCAAAGTTTGAATTTCTGTTGAACTAATGATGCACAGGGTGACACTCTGATACACTGAGAAAACATTCGGCAAATCTTTATGTTGTCTTTTACTACTGAATTATTACGGAGATACATTTAAATGTAGGTGTGTTCTCAGTTTACGGTGATGTCAACAAAAATATTTTATTGAAAGGACATAAAAAGATAAGGTATGTAAAGCATGAACATGTAAAGAAACTTTAGCTGTACTATTCAACGGTCACAACAAAACCATCCATCTCAACAGCAGCCCCTCTCCTTCATGGAGATAAATCAGCCAGAGCATCTAAAGGTACCTCTGAAGGAATAAGCTTCCCAAGAGTTAGGGTCCAACGAGTATCTGGTTAACCAATGACTTCTCCTTCTGGACATACTATCTACATTAAAGTGTACATACTGTGCAAATGAGCACCACATTTGTTCTAGGTTGTTCAACCCTGATTCTGTATTGCTTCAAATAAGCTCTTTTACATAGTCTCTCTTGATGATTCCCGAATGCATTACATTAACATTCATTCATTTTTAGGTTTCTTTAGGCTTGTGAGGAACAGGAGAGAGAAGCTGACTGTGGGACAATAAATAGATCTTTCCCAACTGTTTTAAAGGTTTAGATCAGGTAAGGTCAGCCATTCCAATTTGCTTGCTTTTATTGATTTGTAAAATTACAAAAACAGAGTAACGTTCCCCTCAGTTAAGTCTCTGTCTTTATTTTGCCAAGTGCTTTGTTTCCAGAGGAAACTGACTTATCTCTGCAGACAAGCCACAGCATCTACCCAGGGAAGGTTAGCAGGTAGGGGTAGGAGGAGGACGAGGAGGAGGAGGAGGAGGAGGAGGAAGAGAAGAAGGAGGAAGAAGAGGAGGAAGAAGGAGGAGGAAGGAGGAGGAGGAAGGAGGAGGAAGAAAAGAAGGAGGAGGAAGAGGAGGAGGAAGGAG
>JANHMN010000012.1:61976488-61988017 GCA_030674055.1 Rhabdomys pumilio
AGGTTAGGAATCAGAAATTCAACAGGTCCTTTGGTGAATATAACAACCCTGCAACACAGTGAAAACTGTATCACAGATTAATCAATCACATAGTCTTAGAAATTTAACAATCGACTTAAAGACCCAATTATGCTTTGTTCAAAACTGTATCTGAAGTTTGTCACTGCTCCAGAAAGTCATGCTTCAGCAGCACTACCACTTGTGGCAATTACTAAAGCTCTACAGAACCCTGTCTGTAGCCTTTGCATATGAATCCTAGGTACGTTTCTCTGTAATTACTTCTTGGCTATGAATTCCAACAGTTGTGCCATAGCATTCACATAGTATATATTACCAGATCTTGTATATTTTCCTTTCTATCTTAGTAATAGAAAAGGAGACACTGAGGACAACAGGGCTCAGAACCACTGAGTGGAAGACAACAGTAAACACCTGACATACAAGCACAGAGAGCAAGAGAGAAGAGCAAACCTCTTTTTGACTAAGCTTGGAAGTTTGCATACCCCCAAACAGTACCCTTACTGCACCGCAGACTGTGTCCAGTCCTGGAATACCTCACAGCTTACTCTAAGTGTAAAGACTGCTTGGCATTCATAGGAAGATCACACAGACCCAGGCAGAGCAGAGCTTCTCAAGAGCCTTCTCAGTCTGTCAGAGTCTATGGTGGAAAAGTCACCTTTGCTTTCAATGGCTGTGACAGAACTTCATTGTATCTGATCTCTCCCGGGATAACAAGAAATTTCAGAACCACGTACCTCAGTGGTAGTTCCTACGTCAGCAGATGGGCTGCATGTGCTGGTGTCTGGTGGGGCTGTGCCTACACTGCTCCGAACTGGAGAACCAGGGACAGGCCCTGCCACTGTCTCTGGGTAGACTGAAGATGGACTAAGATTGCCTCTCTTCTGAATTTTACTCCAGACTTTACTCATGGTATCGGACAGTTCATAAATGAGCTGAACCTGAGCATAAGGGAGAGAAAGGAGGAGAATCAAATTTTCAAATTCTATTCACAGCCTTCTAAAATGCTAGATAGAGGAAAACTGACAAGATCAAAACGTGCGAGTCTACAAAATAAGTAACAACCAAATAACAGCCAAAATAACATCATGGAGCAGGATTGATTCACACCAGCCGAGAACTTACACTGTGCTATTTTATCATCAGCAAGCATTTTTGAAGGTGCATGCAGTCTAACCAGCAGTGCTCACTATTGAGAAGTAGATTCCTTTTAAGGATGATGATGAACAAATACAAATGCCTTTACACAGAGACTGGTGAAAGCAGAGAGCAAATACACACCTTGGGAAGTGTGGTTACTTTGTGCAATATAGAGCAACTATCACCTTTCTTTAAAGATAATTTCCATAGCTAAATCTTCCCTATTTTTCTGAGATAAGAATTGCATGGGGTTACTTATGAGGCAGGTGAAAAGAGTTATATACTAGAGAGTAGGAAAGGAGAAACATTACGTTGTGAGACTCTAGAGATAGAAAACATCTCCAAACTGCTTTGCCTGGAATATGTCATTCTAATATTCAGAGAAAAATTGTTTACCTTGCAAATTGTTTGACTGGGTAATAAGATATTTATACAAGATTTCATAAATAAGCATTAATCATGGAGTTTGTATGAGAACGTACTGGCATATACTGTATAAAACAAGTCCGGGGGGAAGGCAAACACAACATATAAGCAAACCCACAGCTGGATACCATACTCTGCCATTTTTTAAAAGTGAAATTCTCCTATTTATAAAAAGTTACAGCCCTAGGACACATCCAGATGATGAGGCTGGCCTCTCACATGAGCAAAACAGATACACAGAGACACTGCTGTCAATGCTTCCTTGATACAAACGCTGCATTCTTTAAGTTTTCTACTGCCTTTTTGTGTATTGAAGCCTTAAATCTGAACTTCATAGAAAAAAATTGAAGTCATTTTCTATTGTGTAACTAAGATTTTTCTCTTAAAAGGAATTGTTGGAACCCAAATCCTTATGAATGACTGTAAAGAGCTGTCTAATAAGGAGAACATTAACCAAAGGAAGTAAGTTCTGCTCCTAAGGCTTTAGGGTTATTTACTCCAGAGGCACAGTGCTGCTCTTATTGTTACTACTTCTGATTCCTTCCACTAGTGTTCTTTTCTTTTTTTTTTTAATTGGATATTTTATTTATGTTTCAGATGTTATCCCCTTGCCCCATTTGCCCCAGCCCAGGAAACACCTATCCCATCGCCCCTCCTCCTGCTTCTATGAGGATGTGCCCCCACTCCCACCTCCCCACCCTCAAATTCCCCTACACTCAGCTTCCAGACTTCATGAGAACAAGGATCTCCTCCCCACCTATGCCCGACAAAGCCATCCTCCACTACATATACAGCTGGAGGCATGGGTCCCTCCCTATGTGCTCCCGGACTGGACTGGAGGTTTAGACCCTGGGAGATCTGGTTGGTTGGTATTGTTGCTCTCCTCATGGACCTGAAAACCCTTTCAGCTCCTTCAGCTCCTTCTCTCACTCCTCCATTGGGAACTCCATGAACAATCAGTTCAATGGTTAGATGTGAGCATCCACCTCTGACGATGTCAGACACTGGAAGACATCTAAGGAGACAACTGTATCAGGCTCCTGTCAGCATGCACTTCCTGACCTCCACATCAGCATCTACCTTTGGTGATTGCACATGGGATGGATACCCAGGTGGAACAGGCTCCAGAAGACCCCTCCTTCAGTTTCTGTCTCACGCTTTGTCTCCATATTTGCTCCTGTGAGTATTTTGTTACTCCTTCTAAGGACTGAAGCACCCACACTTTGGCCTTCCTTCTTCATGAGCTTCATGTGGTCTGTGAGTTGTATCTTGGGTATTGCGAGCTTCTGGGCTAATATCCACTTATCAGTGAGTGCATACCATGAGTGTTCTTTTGTGACTGGGTTACCTCACTCAGGATGATATTTTCTAGTTCCATCCATTTGCCTAAGAATTTCATGAATTCATTGTTTTTAATAGCTGAGTAATCCTCCATTGTAAATGTGCCACATTTCTCTGTATCCATTCCTCTGTTGAAGGACATCTGGGTTCTTTCCAGCTTCTGGCTATTATAAATAAGGCTGCTATGAACATAGTGGAGCATGTGTCCTTGTTTTTTATATTTTTTTTGGTTTTTCGAGACAGGGTTTCTCTGTGTAGTCTTGGCTGTCCTGGAACTCACTCTGTAGACCAGGCTGGCCTCAAACTCAGAAATCCGCCTGCCTCTGGACTATAACTTTTGAGGATGGTTTCTATAATGATTTAATGAGTATCTATATCCCAAACTTTTTCAAACTGGGTAACTTAAACACAGAGTTTATTGCACGCTAAGTATACTTCAGTAAAACTGGATTATAAGAGAAATGAAAAGTAAGTAACATGAAGCACCATTCCATGAGCTATGTGTGAAGGTAACTGAATAGCAATGGCAATCTGAATATGACATACTGACTAAGTAAAAAGTTTTATTTTATTTATTTAAATATTCAGAAATGAAGAAAATCATATCATTAACGATAGAACCAAAGTGGAAGCTTATCTCTGAGATGGAGAGTATAAAATGGATGCCCATTTAGATCTAGAATAAGCAATTAGTATTCAACAAGAATCCAGCACATGAAACAGGTACCTGCTGGGATGTAGGCCTGAAATGGATGCCCACTGTGGTCTAGAACATGAAGTGGACACTCACACTCACGACTTTATCTAACACCTATTAACTGAGCAATCTGTCTATACAAGGAGAAGGTGGAGTACAGAGAAGGAGGAGAGTTGTCCAAATCAGCTAGCTATGTTCAAACTCTGAGCCACAAGGAAAGAGTAACAAGAAGAGAGTTTCCTGTTTAGGAAGAAAAGATGAATTAATTCCACAGTTTGGGAACTGAAAGAGTACCAGACTTTTACTCTTAGAAACAGTTCAAACCAAGCATTATCACTTTTACGTATTGTGGTGTTTTACTTTGTCTTTATCTAGACTATTGTCATAATGATGGAAAGCTAGGAAACTCATAGAGAGAAGCTGAATCTGTTCTTTTGTGTTCTATTTTGTAGAAATTAAGGAATCAAGCGCCATCAATGAGGTGCCTTAAAACAAAAAAAATGTTTGTGACACATATGAATAAATCATTATATCAGCACTGTAATATACCATCTGAGACAGTAGAACCTGAGTGTCCTAAGGACTGCATTTGCACTTTGAAAGTTCTATTCCCACAAATGCACAGCACTTGCTCCATGGACCTCACATTATTGTCTGCCTATAGGTATCTGTATCCAAACCTCTCTTTTTAAGTGGAGTTAATTAGTGCTCACTCTAATGGCCTCTTTTGACTTCTCAGGACAATTTTACTATACATAAGATCACAAAGATAAAGGGGGATAAGAGAATAACATCCCCCTCCACCCTGCCCAAGGGACACAACTTAAACTCAACAGTCTCCTTTACTCTTAGAAGCATTTTAAAGCAGACAATAGCACTAGCATTCTACTAGCAACCTAAGAGATGGAGACTTGGCTCATAGTTCTTCTCTATAGCAGTCCTGGAACACAGTCCAAGCATGGAGTCATGGAGGGGAATTCTGAGTGCTTGTTAAAATACGAGTCTTTTGACCTCAGTTTCATCAAAAACACAGAATTCTTGAAATTCTTGGAATGTGTTTGTGTGATCCTTCTGGAATGTGTGCCTGATCCTCCCAGGTGTAGGGGAGTTCACTTCAGATTATTCATTATAACTACAGTTGTTATTTGTTTTATATGCCTCTGTGGGAAAACATGTTTTGCCATGTGTGTCTTATCCTTGTGATTGCACACTTTACTCAGGTGACTCTTTTTAACCCTTAGAGTATAAATTGTCTGGTACTCTGAATAAACTTGGCTACTGCATGAGATTGCAGTAGTCTGCCTCATTTTTTAGTCCCCACTCTACCAGGGTCATGCAACCAACTAGAGTGGTAAAAAACAACACTATGAAATCAAATTATACAGCATATAACAGAAAGAAGCAGGGAGAGTGCCAGCAACATGGTTCTGTGGATAAAGAAACTTGCAACCAAGACTAATAACCTAAATTCCATTTCCAAGACACACATGCTTAAAGGACAGAAATAACTCCTACTATAAGCACCTCAACAGCTAGCTGGTTAGCTAGCTAGCTAGCTAACTAGCTAGATAATAGACAGATGATAGATATATAGATAGATGACAGACAGATGATTGATAGATGATAGATAGATGATATACAGATGACAGATAGATAGACAGACAGACAGACAGACACACACACAGACAGATGAATGTTTAAAAAGAGGCAGGGGGAAGAAAAGAGCTGCATTGTACTGAAAAGGAAATTCTATAATATGGAATGATAGTGGAACTTATTTTTTTTAAATACTTCAAAAACTGGCTGATAACTACTAAAGTTGGAATAGATTCATGAATTTTGAATTTGATTCAATAATATGTTAAAGGGGATTGTTCTGAAAATAGTATTAAACATTGACTTTGTGGAAACTATACAATAGCATACTTGAAGTTAAAAAATGTAAACTTTATGATAATTAATAATTTACACAAACCAGATGATATGGATTCATAGTTACAGTCAGGTGGCAGAATATAACATGATTGGCATATCATGGTTGAAATGTCATGGAAGTGGCAATGACTTTAATAGGAAACTTTTCATAAGTGTTCTCTTCTGGTGTAAAATACAGCAAGATGTAAAAGGGGAGAAGAGAATCTGATTAAAAATTATATTTTGTCATTTCAGTATATCCTCCAGTCCAATAATAAAAGCAATAGTTCACCAGAATTTCAAAACAGCACATCTATAACTGATTTTACTGCACCAGCCAAAAGCTGAATTTATGCTCTCATCAATATGATGAGAGTTATAAAACTTGATAGAACTTCAAAGCCATTCTTAATCTAATCACCACAATGTTGCTCGACAGGTTTAAAGACAAAAAGATTGGGTATTTAGCAGAAGCGATGTCTTTTAATAAAACAAATGAACATTTTCCTTTAAAAACACTTAGGTTTTAGAATGAAGTGTACCAACCTGGGGATTAGAGCATTTTATCTCTAATGACTCTAAGTCAACATGTAGACAGACAACAAATGAATGCCTTTCATCAGGTCCCACAGGAAGTAGCTTTTGAGAGGTGACTGCTAGAGTAGAGGTACAGCCCATAGGCTCCACGAGGGAAAGTGTCACTTGTTTTCCTAGAAGGGTATATATGCTGAAATGATGCAAGCTTATGGTCCAAGGAAATGCATCACCTGTAAGAGAATAAAATAAAAGCAGGAAACCAACAAACTTACACACTTAATGAATACAAACAAAAAATGATTTAAAATTTCAATCTGACATGTAACACTTGACATAATATGGAGAGCTTTTGGGACCTCTTGGCAGGAATCTGACATTAGCCAAGGACAAGGAAATGAGCTGCAGACAACTGGCAATGACAGGGAAGTAAGTTCAGGCTAAAATCTAAGTCTTAGGCTAGAACAAAGAAGTAGGCCTCAGGCATGAATAGGACTCCAGGCTAGAACAGAGAATAAGGCTCAGATATTTTTGTTATCCTGATGAGCCCTTAGAAACAGTGATCAAGAGAGTGATCACAGGAGTGATCCTGGGACTTTGTTTATTACCTTGTTCGTTCCTTGACTATTTGCATCTATTGTATTGCTAGTTCTTCAACCTAGAACTGACCTAAATACTTGCATGTAATTAAAATGGTTTAAAAGCAAATTGGGAAAATATAAACCCACTTTTAGCCTCAGAACTGACTGGGAGTCATGCTACAGTGTTGGCTAATGGTCTTTTTTCTTTTTAATCCTTACTCTTGTGCTGGAGAACCTGGTGACTGACTGAGCTGACCTGGTCAACATAAGAAAGGTAGTGTTGGGAGTCGACTTTAAGCAAAAAATGGCTAGAAAGCAGCTATCAGCTTTGCAGCCATCTTGAGCTATGTACCCTGACATGAGACTTGGTTTTCAACAGCCTACAACAGTTGAAGCACACTCTGATACCCCATATAGCTTGTTTTGCTGTTTAGTGACCCAAGCTGCATAGTGCACGTGGTAAAATGTTTTCACCTGTGCTCTCCTGCGTATGCTTATAAATACCCAAGATTTCCTTGTACTAGGGTGAATGAGAATCAATAGGAGTTACGAAGATATATACAGTCAATAAGGTTAAGAGGTATATGAGTAAACAGGGTTAAGAGGAATGAACAAGAGTGAATATGCGCCAACAGAAGAGAAACAATAAAGGAGACTTGAGACTTGACTCCAGAACCTCTGCCTTGTCTCCATTCTTCGAAACCCTGACCCCTTGACCAGAACAGCAGCTCGGTCTACAACAGTGTGGCGCCAAGCTTGAGGAAGAGAACAGTCCGCAACATTTTAGCCCCAAGCCAAGAAGAAAACGGTCCTCGACAAGGTAGGATCTCAGAGACTAAGGTACTAAATAATTTACATTCTACTTAAAATAATTTAATTTAGTATTTGTAATTACTATAATATACTTCTATACTCTTCATACATTATAAGCATTATATGAAGAAAGCAAAATACAAGAAATAAAAACAGAAATAGAAGTCCTAACACCCTCTTTGTCACTATGGTAGATAGTAAATGCCCCTGACTTAGAGACTGTGTAAATGGATTGCACTTATGATATACAGTGACGAATGCATGGAGAAGACATGTAGCTGTGAAGTGAGAGAGGAAAATACTATCTCTGTCCTTGTGTGGCAACTCACACCAGAATTAACAGGGATGAAGCATACTACTGAATCAGCCTTCTGGTGCTATGTCAGAAGTACTTAGTCAGAAATTCTATAGTTAGAACTCTTCATATCCCTTACGTGGCTCTTAAAGTATACGAGATATATTTTAAAGGATGCAGGTTTGATTAAAAATTTCGCATTCATAAATATCATAATTGAAAAAATTTCTTTTACTGTTTAGTAATTCATGTTATGAACAATGGATTTATAAGTACAAACACAGACTATAAAACATTTTAGAATTTTACATGGTAGTTACAGGTAAAGTGGACTGATAATTTGAAAGGTCCAATTGGAATATTTAAAATTCATTATTCTGATATCAACTTATAAATACATTTCTATCAAATATTTAGAATACCCAGTTATATGTGTACTTATCAGTACAGAAAGGACAGTATAATCACTGTTTAAATGATGTTATCATTTTAAAACATATAGAGACCATTTATTTTTCCACTAGAGAGGTATTCAATACTCACTATGTATATTTTACAACATATGAAAAAGTTAAACATCAAAATAAGTGATGAATCCACTGTCCCCGTCATCCCCAATTACACATGAATATTCAGCTACAGTTCCCTAGTCAGTTCCATGAGGGACAGAAGAGCTGGGGTAAAGCAGGGGAAAGGGTAATGTCCACTTTGGTTGTCACTGAAGACAAACTAACAAATATATTGCTAAGTGAATTTACACAATGAGTTAAAAACACACACACATACGTATATATATATATAGACTTTGATATATATATATATATATATGTGTGTGTGTGTATATATATGTGTATATATATGTGTATATATATATATATATATATATATATATATATATATGGACACACATATATATACATGGACTTTATATATGTATATATGCATATGTGTATATATAGACACATATATGATAAATGTGAACATTAAAATATCTAAATGAGGAAACTCTGAAATTGGGACTTTAGATAACAGAATAAGTACAGGTAGAGGGTAGTTGGGAAGTTGAGTAGAAACAATCATTTCATAATAGTACCTGGTCCACCTTACACACCTTTGCCTGTTCCAGACACAATATTTTAATACTAAGGGAAAAAATGAGAACTTTAAATCATCTGTAACTGATTCTAAACTAATTGTTAAACCTACATCAAATTCTATGCTGTTTACAAAATTTTTGTATGTGTTTTCAAACGTTATTCTAACAAATACCAAACGGTGATTTATATTATGGAACAAGATTACATTTAAATTTGTTAAATTAAAAACGTCACAGTTGACATTGGTACTCTCAGAAAAAATTCTGATTCAGAATCAGGAAAATTAAAATTGGTTACGTCATATACTTTTAAAATAATTAATATTACTTTATGGGCTTAGCACACAGACTGTCTTAAAAAGATAAAGTATATTCTGGGATCTTAAATTAACATTCAATGACAAAAAAATCAAAGAGCAACAATTAGGACCAAAATCAACAAATAATATTAATTGTATAATGACATTTATATACATAAACATCTCAAAATAAAACACCTAACTTACATAAAACAGACAAAATAATAAATACAAATACTTCTAAAATGAGCTCAGATATCTATTTACTACTAGCCCAAACCAGGTTATTCTGAGAACTCTATGTCCCCATGTAGCTTTCTTCCAGCCTAGCCTGCCCTCAAAGCTCAGGCTATTTGTCTAGTGAACATTCAAAGCAGAGTAGGAGGCTAGTCTGGCACTACTTTCCTAAGCACAGGAACCCTTGTCTTAGCCTCCTCAACGGCTACACAACAGGCATAAGCCATTGTGCTCGGGTAAGAGTTTTCATTTTCATTAGACTTCTAATGGTATAATTGTATCTTCATTTTCTAAATACATTCTTTCTGGCAAAATTTATTAATTTTCAAATAAAACGGTTTGTTTCCACCCTGTTTAACACGGTAGAAAAAGAGCAAGAAGGTTTTTGGGGTTTTTTGTTTGTTTGTTTGTTTTGTTTTTTTTATTTTTTTATTTTTTGTTTTTTTTGTTTTTTTTCCGAGACAGGGTTTCTCTGTGTAGCCCTGGCTGTCCTGGAACTCACTCTGTAGATCAGGCTGGCCTCGAACTCACAAATCCGTCTGTCTCTGCCTCCCAAGTGCTGGGATTAAAGGTGAAAGGTGTGCGCCACTACCGCCTAGCAAGAGCAAGAAGGTTAAGAAGCATGTATGTGTGAATTTGAGACTTCACTAATTTATCAGAAGAAAATAGTCACCAGAAAATGACTAAGAGCCCATGTAGTTCAGGACAAATAATGTGAATGGAACTATGCATAGCACAAACTTAAGGATGAGATGGAAGACATAAGAAAAGAGGTGAGCCTCTTCATTCATCACGTGTGCCAGCACCAATGGGTAGAGACTGGGAGGAAAGTGATTACAGATTACAACTGAGTAAGGCAACAGGAAAAGGAAAGCACTAATTGTAAAATACAGAATACTGTGATGCTGATTTTAACAAACTAGGATCCTAACAATGGCTTAGGAAACACTCTTACTACAGACCATGCACACACAATGTCATCCTCACACTGAGTCAGTGAACAATGGATAACTGCACTGACTCTTACTCTGACATCAAGTTTATGAGATTGAATGTGTTGTGATCAAACACAGTGTGATTTTCTATGTCAGCAAAACTGTGTGTAGGAAATAAGAATGACTGTACACCAGGAAACATCAAGTACACGGAATGCTCAGAGTACAAAATGGTAATATCAAATACTTGAAATTTCAACTTAAAAAACTTTCTTAAATACCTACAAATTTAAGAATGAAGGGTGATGATTACTACTATTTTGAATTTTTATCACAATTATAATTCATTTATAATATATATAAAAATTAGATAATTTTTATAAATGGCAAATTCAAGGTAATATACTGCAAACAATGAAGCATTAGTATATTTAAAAATAGAATATTGTGTGAAATGATGGCCCACAAGAGGTGGAAGAAAATCACACTAAAATGTGAAATACAAAAAACCAGAATTCTAAATTTTAGACTAGAACAAAGAAGTAGGCTTCAGACATAAAAATGACCTTGGGCTAGGCTAGGGAAGTAGGCTCAGATACTTTGGTCATCCTGATAAGCCTTTAGAAACAGTGATCATGGGAGTGTTCCCGTAACTGGGTTTAATGCTTTGCTTCTTTGACTATTTATGTTATTGTATTGCTTGTTCCTTGACTATTTGCATCTATTGTATTGCTAGACCCTCAACCTAGAACTGACCTTATTACATGCATGTAGTCAAAATGGTATAAAAGCATAAAGGAAGAGGGGGGGATAGGATAGAGGGTTCTAAAGAGGGGAAATGGGGAAAGGGGATGACATTTGTACTGTAAATAAATAAAATAAAAAATATAAACATAAAAAAAAACAAAAATAAAAACCCTGCCAACAAAAAATTAAATATCCAGAAAAACCACTACTTAAAAAATAAAGGCAAGGAGATTCGAATATAGGGCAGATTAAAGTGTTTGCTTAACATGTACAAGGCCTGAAGTTCAGTTACCAATAGCACCAAACTGAACAGAACAAAACACAAGAGTGAAAAAGGTATTCTCGCCGGGCAGTGGTGGTGCACGCCTTTAATCCCAGCACTTGGGAGGCAGAGGCAGGTGGATTTCTGAGTTCGAGGCCAGCCTGGTCTACAGAGTGAGTTCCAGGGCAGCCAGG
>JANHMN010000012.1:61995769-62056452 GCA_030674055.1 Rhabdomys pumilio
TCACGCTTTGTCTCCATATTTGCTCCTGTGAGTATTTTGTTACTCCTAAGGACTGAAGCACACACACTTTGGTCTTCTTTGTTCATGAGCTTCATGTGGTCTGTGAGTTGTATCTTGGGTATTTCGAGCTTTTGGGCTAATATCCACTTATCAGTGAGTGCATACCATGAGTGTTCTTTTGTGACTGGGTTACCTCACTCAGGATGATATTTTCTAGTTCCATCCATTTGCCTAAGAATTTCATGAATTCATTGTTTTTAATATCTGAGTAATCCTCCATTGTAAATGTGCCACATTTCTCTGTATCCATTCCTCTGTTGAAGGACATCTGGGTTCTTTCCAGCTTCTGGCTATTATAAATAAGGCTGCTATGAACATAGTGGAGCATGTGTCCTTGTTATACGTTGGAGCATCTTCTAGGTATATGCCCAGGAGTGGTATAGCTAGGTCCTCAGGTAACTCTACGTCCAATTTTCTGAGGAACCTCCAGACGGAGTTCCAGAGTGGTTGTACCAGCTTGCAACCCCACCAACAATGGAGGAGTGTTCCTCTTTCTCCACATCCTCAACAGCATGTGCAGTCACCTGAGTTTTTGATCTTAGCCACTCTGACTGGTTTAAGGTGGAATCTCAAGGTTGTTTTGATTTGCATTTTCCTGATGACTAAAGATGCTGAACATTTCTTTAGGTGCCTCTCAGCCATTCGAGTTTCCTCAGTTGAAAATTCTTTGTTTAGCTCTGTACTCCATTTCTTAATAGGGTTATTTGGTTGTCTGGAGTCTAATTTTTTGAGTTCTTTGTATATTATGGATATTAGCCCTCTATCAGATGTAGGATTGGTAAAGATCTTTTCCCAATCTATTGGTTGCCGTTTTGTCCTATAGACAGTGTCTTTTGCCTTACAGAAACTTTGCAATTTTATGAGGTCCCACTTGTCAATACTTGATCTTAGAGCATAAGTCATTAATATTCTGTTCAGGAACTTTTTTGCCTCTACCCAAGTATTCGAGGTTTTTCCTCACCTTCTCTTCTATTAGTTTCACTGTATCTGGCTGTGTGTGAAGATCCTTTATCCACTTGGACTTGAGCTTTGTACAAGGAGATAAGAATGGATTGATTTGAATTCTTCTACATGCTGACCTCCAGTTGAACCAGCACCATTTGTTGAAAATGATGTCCTTTGTCCACTGGATGCTTTTAGCTTCTCTGTCAAAGATCAAGTGACCATAGGTGTGTGGGTTCATCCGGGTCTTCAGTTCTATTCCATTGATCTTCCTGCCTGTCTCCGTACCAATATCATAGAGTTTTTATCACTACTGCTCTGTAGTACAGCTTTAAGTCAGAGATGGTGATTCCCCCAGAAGTTTTTATTGTTGAAAATAGTTTTTGCTATCCTGGGTTTTTGTTATTACAAATGAATTTGAGAATTTTACTTTCTAACTCTGTGAAGGATTGAGTTGGAGTTTTAATGGGGATTGAATTATCTGTAGATTGCTGTCAGCAAGATAGCCATTTTCAATATATTAATCGTGTCAATCCATGAGCATAAGAGACCTTTCCATCTTCTGAGATCTTCTTCGATTTCTTTTTTCAGAGACTTGAAAATCTTGCCAAACAGATCTTTCACTTGCTTGGTTAAATTCACACCAAGGTATTTTATATTATTTGTGATTATTGTGAAGGTTGTCATTTCCCTAATTTCTTTCTTAGTCTATTTATCCTTCAAGTAGAGGAAGGCTACTGATTTGTATGAGTTGATTTTATAACCAGCCAATTTGCTGAAGTTTTTTTTTATCAGGTTTAGGAGTTCTCTGGTATAAGTTTTCAGGTCCTTTAGGTACATAATCATATCATATCCAAATAATGATATTTTCACTTCTTCTTTTCCTATTTGTATCCCTTCGAGTTCTTTTTGTTGTCCAATTGCTCTGGCTAGAACTTCCAATATGGTATTGAATAGGTAGGGTGAGAGTGGGCAGCCTTGGTTAGTCCCTGACCTTAGTGCATTTGCTTCAAATTTCTCTCCATTTGGTTTGATGTTGGCTACTGGTTTGCTGTATATTGCTTTTACTATGTTTAGGTATGAGCCTTGAATTAGTGATCTTTCTAAGACTTTTATCATGAAGAGATATTGAATTTTCTTAAATGCTTTCTAAGCATCTAGTGAGGTGAACATGTGGTTTTTTTCTTTGAGTTTATTTATATAGTGGATTACATTGATGGATTTCTGAATACTGAACCATCCTTGCATTCCTGTGAAAAAGCCTACTTGATCATGATGGATGAATGTTTTGATGTGTTCTTGCATTCGGTTGGCCAGAACTTTATTGAGTATTTTTGTATCGATATTCATAAGGGAGATTGGTCTGAAGTTCTCTTTATTAGGTCTTTATGAGGTTTAGGTATGAGTGTGATTGTATCATCATAGAACGAATTGGGTAGTGTTCCTTCTGTTTCTATTTTGTGGAATAGTTTGAAGAGAATTGATATTAGGTCTTCGTTGAATGTCTGATAGAATTCTGCACTAAAAACCATCTGGTCCTGGGCTTTTTTGATGGGGATACTTTTAATGACTGTTGCTATTTCTTTAGGGGTTATGAGACTGTTTAGATGGTTTATCTGCTCCTGATTTAACTTCAGTACCTGGTATCTGTCTAGAAAATTGTCCATTTCATCCAGATTTTCTAGTTTTGTTGAGTGTAGGCTTTTGTAATAGGATCTGTTGATTTTTTGAATTTCCTCAGTTTCTGTTGTTATATCTGCCTTTGCAGTTCTGATTTTATTAATTTTGCTAATGTCTCTGTGCCCTCTGGTTAATCTGGCTAAGAGTTTATCTGCCTTGTTGATTTTCTCAAAGAACCAGCTTCCGGTTTTGTTGATACTTTGTATAGTTCTTTTTGTTTCTACTTGGTTGATTTCAGCCCTGAATTTGATTATTTCCCGCTGTCTACTCCTCTTGGGTGTATTTACTTCTTTTTGTTCTAGAGTTTTCAGGTGTGTTGTCAAGTTGCTAGTGTATGCTCTCTCCAGTGTCTTTTTGTAGACACTTAGAGCTAGGAGGTTTTCCTTTAGCACTGCTTTCATTGTGTCCCATAAGTTTTGGTATGACAAGCCTTCATTTTCATTAAATTCTAAAAAGTCTTTAATTTCTTTATTTCTTCCTTGACCAAGTCATCATTGAGTAGAGTGTTGTTCAGTTTCCATGTGTATGTGGGCTTTCCATTGATTCTGTTAATATTAAAGACCAGCCTTAGTCCATGGTGATCTGATAGAATGCAAGGGATTATTTCAATATTTTTCTATTTCTTGAGGCCTGCTTTGTGACCAATTACATGGTCTATTTTGGAGAAGGCACCATGAGGTGCTGAGAAAAAGGTATATTATTTTGTTTTAGGATGAAATGTTCTATAGATATCCATTAAATCAATTTGGTTCATAACTTCCGTTAATTCCACTGTGTCTCTGTTTAGTTTCTGTTTCCATGATCTGTCCACTGCTGAGCGTGGGGTGTTGAAATCCCTCACTATTTTTGTGTGAGGTGCAATGTGTGCTTTAGTTTTAGTAACGTTTCTTTATGAATGTGGGTACCCTTGTATTTGGAACACAGATGTACAGAATTGAGAACTCATTTTAGTAGATCTTTCCTTTGATGTGTATGAAGTGTCCTTTATCTTTTTTGATAACTTTCAGTTGAAAGTCGATTTTTATTCGATATTAGAATGGCTACTCCAGCTTGTTTCTTGGAACCATTTGCTTGGAAAATTGTTTTCCAACCCTTTACTCTGAGGTAGTGTCTGTCTTTGCCACTGGGGTGCTTTTCCTGTTTGCAGTAAAATTCTGCGTCCTGTTTACATATCCAGTCCATTAGTCTATGTCTTTTTATTGGCGAATTGAGTTCATTGATGTTAAAAGATATTTAGGAAAAGTGATTGTTTCTTCCTGTTATTTTAGTTATTACAGGTATGTTTGTGTAGCTATCTTCTTTTGAGTTTGTTGGAAGATTACATTCTTGCTTTTTCTAGGTTTAGTTTCTCTCCTTGTGTTAGAGTTTTCATCTATTATCCTTTGTAGGGCTGGATTTATGCGAAGATATTGAGTAAATTTGGTTTCTCCATCTATAGTGATTGAGAGTTTTGTTGGGTATAGTAGTATGGGCTGGCATTTGTTTTCTCTTAGGATCTGTATGATATCATTCCAGGATATTCTGGCTTTTATAGTCTCTGGTGAGAAGTCTGGTGTAATTCTGATATGTTTGCCTTTATATGTTACTTGACCTTTTCTCTTTCTGTTTTTAGTGTTTTTTCTTTTTTCTTTTCTTTTTTCTTTTTTTGCATTTGATGTTTTGATTATTATGTGATGGGAGGAATTTCTTTTCTGGTCTAGTCTATTTGGAGTTCTGCAGGCTTCTTATATGTTTATGGGCAATTCTTTCTTTAGGTTAGGAAAGTTTTCATCTATAATTTTGTTGAAGATATTTACTGGACCTTTAAGTTGGGAATCTTCACTCTTGTCTATACCTATTATCCTTAGGTTTGGTCTTCTCATTTTGTCCTGGGTTTCCTGGATGTTTTGTGCTAGGAGCTTTTCACATTTTGCATTTTCTCTGACAGTTGTGGCAATGTTTTCCATGATATCTTCTGCACATGAGATTCTCTCTTCTATTTCTTGTATTCTGTTGGTGATGCTTCCATCTATGACTCCTGATTTCTTTACTAGGTTTTCTATCTCCAGTATAGTCTCCCTTTGAGATTTCTTTATTGTTTCTACTATTTTTAGATCCTGGATGGTTTTGAATAATTCCTTCACCTGTTTGGTTATGTTTTCCTATAATTCTTTAAAAAATTTTTGTGTTTCCTCTTTGGGCTTTTACCTGATTACCTGTGTTCTCCTGTATTTCTTTAAGGGACTTGTTTATGTCTGTCTTAAAGTCCTCTATCATCCTCATGAGAAGTGATTTTAAATATGAATCCTGCTTTTCCAGTGTGATGGGGTATCCAGGACTTGCTATGGTAGGAGAACTCGGTTCTAATGATGCCAGGTAACTTTGGTTTCTGTTGTTTATATTCTTGTGCTTGCCTTTCACCATGTGGTTAACTCTAGTGCTACCTGCACTCACCGTCTTTGACTGGAGACTGTATTTCCAATTATCTTGCTTGTATCAGAACTCCTGAAAGTCCAGATGTCTCTGTGATCATGTAATCCTGAGCTCCTGGGTGGAAGAGCTCCTGGGACTCAGGCTTCCTCTGGGATCCTGAAATCCTGCTGCTCTGAGTGCAGTGGTTCCTCAGCTGCTCCGAGTGCAGTGGTTCCACCACTGATCATCTGCTCTGATTCCACAATACAATTCCAGTCTGCGGTACTCAAACTTGTCTCTGTACACTGCGGGTCTCCTCTACTTGGCCTTCTGTATAAGCTGGAATCCTGAAGAAGTACATTCCCACAGTGCTGGCAAGTAAGTGAAGCAGACAAAATAGACTGAGTCGTCCTCCTTCCAACATCCTTATATAGGCCCCAAATAGAACTTTTTAAAACTCTCCTTTTAATATCTCATATTACCAACATAGGGAAGTTTCTAAAGGAGCTTTCAGCTCAAGAAAAGCAGAGAAATTAACATCAAAATTTGGAACTAAAACTTACATAGCTATCTGCTTTTAGCAATAAACAAAATATACGGTAACCCAGATACAAGAATTCTTCAATCTTACATCTTCATAATGTGAACAAGGTGTTGAACTATTTAGTATTGTCAAAATGTGAGCTGTGTTATTGAAACACAGCATCATATTATTTTCCTTACAACACAAAACTTTCCAAATTCACCTTTTGTTTGAAATGAGTATGTGACAGTTCAAAGAGGTATGTATGTACAACTGAAAGTACTGCAATCCCAGAAATAAAGTACACTTGAAAATGATCCACAGCTCAGTTCATCTCACAATTATTTACCTACCGTGTGTAAATAATTTATATTTATATTCTAATTTATATTAGAATCCTGAGAAGTAATATATTCAATTGTTTTTAGATAATGTACTCATTAATAACTCAAGTGGCTTCAAATAAAATTGCCGTCTTTGATTTTGACTTTGGCCTACAGGAATATCCCACACGACCGGCCAACTCCCTGTCCCCTAGGAAATCAGAGTCTGAGCACACATAGGGGATAACAGCACTTCTGCTGCCCCTTCTTCCTTTCCTCCTACTATACTGACTATAGTACTTTGTCATTCTGTTGAACCACAGAAGCTGCTCCTAGTCTAGGCAGGGGCTCAGATAGAAAGAAGACCTCCATTTTTCTTCCTAGCCTTCACTCAGACCTCTCCACACTTACCTCGATCTGCTGGAACCTGTCCTCCCAGCACAGTCCCAGCCACTAGAGATGTGGCCTTTTAGTGCAGACCCAAATTCCCCATTGCTCTTCCTAGCTGCCCTTTTCAGTCCATCTCTAATCCTTTGTGATTCCTTACACATCAGCAGAATAACACTCTACAAGAGGCCCCACACCCACGACACTTGGCTGGGACCTAGTGGCTGTGATTCAGAAATGGCATGACCTCCACTCTTGGCTAGGACTAACACTGAACAACAACAACCAACAAACAGAATACTCCTTTAGCAAATATATATACACCAGATAACTGTATCAGGTCCCAGGGTAAAAACACAAACAGCCAAGACAATATTCTTCTTTAAGAATCCAGGAATCCTACTGTTTTAGTCTCTGAAAAAGCAATTTAGCTGAAGTATAAGACAAAGACTTCTAAATCACAGCCATGAACTTGTTTAAAAACTTTAAGGATATAAATGCCTTAGAAATCATGAAAATATAAACAGTTCAAAAACCAATAAAAATAATTTCAAGACATGAAAGAATTTACAAAAGAAATAGAATCACTACAGAAAAAGCAAACTGTAATAAAACTGGAAGTGAAAACTCATGATGTCACAGAAACCTCAGAGGTCAGCTTTAGTAACACGGTAAAGGACAGGCAAGAGAGAACTGAAGGTCTTAAAAACAAAGTAGAAAAAAATGAATTCCTAGGGCAAATAAAATATATTAAATCTATGAAGATCCAGGCACAAAACTCTCAGAAAATATGGAGCACTATGAAGACCAAACCACAGCCCAGCAGTGGTGGCGCACGCCTTTAATCCCAGCACTTGGGAGGCAGAGGCAGAGGCAGTCAGATTTCTGAGTTCGAGGCCAGCCTGGTCTACAGAGTGAGTTCCAGGACAGCCAAGACAGAGAAACCCTGTCTCAAAAAAACAAAAAAAAAAAAAAAACAAAAAACAAAAAAAAAAAAAAAAAAGAAGACCAAACCTATATATGTAGGTATCGAAGCTGGAGAAGAATCCCAGGACACGAGACACAGAAGATATTTCTAACAAAGTCACAGACACCTATTGGCATACAGATCATAAAAGGGATTTCCCCATGACACATACAATCAAAACAGCACATGAACGAAACAAAGAAAGGATATTAAAAGTTGCAAGGGAAAAGGAGCAATCATCTAGAAAGGCAGGCCCATTAGAGCAACACATTACGTTTTAATGAAAGCTCTGATAGCCAGAAGATTCTGGACGGCTGTTAAGTCTGACAGGCCACTGATGCCAGCCCAGAGCACTATATTCAGTAAAACTATCAATCACAATCCATGGAAAAAGAAAACATTCTATGATAAAATCAAATTTAATCCACTTTGTTTACTAATTCAGCTCTGCAGAAGGCACTAGGACAACTTCATTCTGACGAGAAAGTTTATACCCAGAGCCAAATTAATTCAGTGCAGAATCCTATCAGACATTAAAAACCAGGACCCCTAAAATTAATAAGCAAAATAAAAATTGAAGAAAAATTTTCTAATCTTTTTATAAAGCCACTAATACCTTGATACTGAAAACACAGACCCCCACCACAAAACAGAAAATTGTAGACTAATATCCCTTTTGAATAGAGATGCAAAACATATCAATCAATAAGATAGTTATAAGCTGAATAAGAATGCATGAAAAAGTTTATCTACCATAATCAACTTAGCTTATTTATTGCTGGCAGGATTCCAAACTGGTATAACCCCCTATCAGTGTGGTAGTTCCTTAAAAATCTGAAAAATCACTTTACAATTATGCCACTCTTGGGTATAAATTCAAAGGACTCTATATCTTACTCTAAAGATACTAGTCCATCCATGAACACTGTTGCTCTATTCATTACAGTCAGAAACTAGAAACAGTCTAGGTAACCATCACTAATGAATGTTTAATTCTAATGTGATACATTTACACAATGTAATATTATGCAGCCACTAATAAAAATAGAAATTGCAGGTAAATTATCCTGAGTGAGGTAACTGGGACACAAAAAACAAACACTGCATGTCTTCTCCAATATGTAGACGTTAGCTTTTATGCTACAGCTTTGTGTGTTTCAATTTAAACATGCACAGGGTCTAGATAACTAATAGAGATGGGAGTAGGGTGGGAGACAGAACAGAGTGTCACAAAGCTGTAAAGAGGGAACTAGACTGGGATGGCGGGGATGGGTGCACAGGCAGAAAGAGTAGGGGATGGGGGAGGGGCACTAACACTTAGAGGACTTTTGAAAAAAATTTAAATGTACCCTCTTCAAGGATGGGCCTTGGGATCACAAAAGGAATCTCCTGCAGAGGTTCCATGTACTTGTGACCAGCACTAATAATCTTTATTTGCGGCAAACACAGGACAAGTGTTCCTGGTATGCTGGTTTGTCCATGGTACCAACTTCTTACTGTTCCGGGGATATCACCAGACACAATTGTACTTGGTGAAGGCAGGCTGTCATTTGGAATGAATACACAGCAAGACTGTACATCAAGCTAGAAAAGAAAAGCATAATTAAAATTATTAAAGTAAAATCAAACTTACATTTGAACTACTTAATATTGTCACAACAAATAATGAAGTCAAAAATGGAAGATATGCCCTCCATGTCTTCATGAGTTTACTTAAGAAATCCAAATGACAATTGAAAAAGCATTGCTTCAAGCTATAAACCCGATCCAAGTACCCAGAGACATGAGACCAAAACTGCAGCTGTTGTTCACAACTTATCTTCAAGAATCGTGAAGGAGTTAGGGCATGTGCAGGGAGATACTGAAGACACAAAATTCCTGTTTCTCCAGGTCATTAGACGAGGTTAGCAACAGCCAGATAAGGCTATCCACTTTGGTTTTTGCTTTTTTGGGGGGTGGGATGGGGTGCTTTTTTGTTTGTTTTTCTGTGTAGCCCTGGTTGTCCTGGAAATGACTCTGAAACCAGGCTGGCCTCAAATTCATAGAGATCTACCTGCCTCTGCCTCCCAAGTACTGGAATTAAAGGCTTGAACCACCACTGCCTGGCAACTTTCTATTTTTAATAATGCTATTTCTATGCCCATTCGGGCCCTGTATTTAAAAATTAGAAACTAACTGGGCGGTGGTGGCACACGCCTTTAATCCCAGCACTTGGGAGGCAGAGGCAGGTGGATTTCTGAGTTCGAGGCCAGCCTGGTCTATAGAGTGAGTTCCAGGACAACCAGGACTACACAGAGAAACCCTGTCTCAAAAAACAAAAATAAATAAATAAATAAATAATTAGAAACTAATTTTATATATGAACACATACTAAAATACCCATTTCATAGCTCTAAACAATCATTAAAAGAGTGTGTCTATGTAACAAACTTTGTGTATACACTCTATGAGGCAAAATGTATATGTATATTTCTGTGTGTGTGTGTGTGTGTGTGTGTGTGTGTGTGTGTATGCCATGAATTACAGATGAAAATATAAAAAGTCTTAGAAATCAAAGTGCTTTGTCTCATTTTAGTCTTCAACTTACATAAATTGTAATTTTACATAAAATGTTTAATTTCCCTTAAAAATTGAGAATAGTTACTTAACTCACCAGAAATATAGAGCATTAAAGCCAAATGCAAAATTCAATGACATCAGTGATGTTTTTAATAAGTCAGTATCAGTGAAGATTAAGTTCTAGCTTCCAAAATGCTATTCCATTTGAGATTATAATAATACCTCAAATTCCAACATTCTTAAATTATTTTTTAAACAAATGTAAATTATTACTTAATAGTATTCTATTAAAATTGTGCAAAAAAGATATGATTTGAAGGTATAATTAAACATGTATGGTTTGGTAAGTTTAGGTATACTTCAGGTAATTGTGTTAGAAGGGAGAATATGCTTTATAATTGATAATGAAAGACATGGTAATATCCCTTCTTTCAGGTTAATGTACTTCTAGGAAGAACATGGAATTCCACTTAGAGTTCCTTGATACAATACATAATTCACTGACATACAAATAAATAGCACTGTTTGTATTGGCTTCACATCTTTGGGTAGGGACAACTACTGAATTTGGTGACAGAAAATGGCACATGACCGTCCGTTCTACAGCCTTCCCTTGCAGCTTTCACAGTGGAAGTAGGTAAGAGGTAAACAGTTTATGATCAGATCAACGTCACAACATCACTCACTGAGTCACAAGTCTAAATATAAATAGTCTTACATGTATCACTAGTATGTTTTAACTATTTAACATAATGCATTAATGATGTTTAATTTTACAAGTTACAATGGCAGAACCTAAGTGAGCTTTCTTTCCTAAACCAGGTTACGAGACTAAAATATAAATAAATATTGACATTCTTTCCTAAATCAGGTTAAGAGAATAAAATATAAATAAATATTGACATTTCGTGTAGATACCAATGTTAAAAATGCTTTCAACATTGGAAAGTCATCAGTTTAATATGCTAAAACACATGGCCATACACACAAAGTCAGCTTTAGAAATAAAATTTTAATTGTACTATGATTTCCAAAATCATAAAACATTCCACTCTACTAACTTAAAAATCAACTACTTCATAGCATGGAAACAGTGAATAAAGCATACATAATCAATAGCATAAACATGTATGAGTCAGGTTAAGAACTCTGAAACATGAGTTTTCTAAAATATGGTTTTTATGCTGAGGGTTCTTCTATCGATTAGAATCTAAGTACACATACTACAAATTGCTCAAAATTACTATGGAGAATAACATGCATTCTATACAGAGGCTATGACATGAATCTTTTCTACACTTTTAGAGTAACTGTTAAAGTGTGTGTCTAAACTGTGGTTTAATGTAAACTGTTGAGTGATTTATATTATTGGGCATAAGTGTGCAGCTGTAAATTCTGCAGTAGTGCAAGGACCTGACAATTCAAGGGAAAGAAAATGAAGTAATCTGCCAGTAAGACATCCTGAATCCGGGGTCAGGTTCTGTTCATGGAAACCACCTGGTTGGGACCCTCTGCAGCACCAAACACAAATGATCTTAAAAAACTGCCCTATTCATTAATGCACTGCAGCTGCACCGTGTTACTCCATTTTTCCATGGCAACATCCTTTCTGTTTCAGGGATCTTGTTTCAGTTGTGGTAGCAACAAGTTCTTTTTCCAACATTGAACACATTCATGGGTGAAATAAGGGGATTACTATAAATTCTCGAAGGGGAACTACCTCTATGTGATTCCTACTAGGTCAAGGGTTAGGCTTAGGTACCAGGTATAGAGGATAAACCAATAAAGTAGAAAAAAGTTTGGAATTCATACTTTAATAAATGAAATGATTGCAATGTATTCTTTTTCTTAAACTTCAGGTTTATGTGCCATTGAAAAAGACCCATGCCTGGTGTTTCCCAGCTCTGTAGGTGAAAATTCCAAAATTCCAAAATCAGAAGCTTATTCTCTTCTAATGAGGGACAGAGAGAAAGTGGATCTAGACAGAAGTAGGGAGGAACTAGGAGGAGCAGACGACAGGAAATGTGTCATGGAATATAGTGCATGAGAAAAGAATCCAATTCAAAACAAGGAAAATCTGAACTGATTTTTGTGATTTATTTGCTATATAAGTGTGAGGGCAACTCATTTAAAAAGCAGTATTTACACATTAACCTGAAAAATCTTAGCTAGTCACTTGCTATCTCATGAAATACTTTATATGTAAACTCTAGCTAATGCTGGTCTACATGCTTTTACACAGACAATCCCGTCATAGGCCCCAAAAATATGTTCCCCTTGTTTGAAATAAAACTTTAGGAATAATTGTACTTATCTAAAAACACTAAAGAAAGAGATATTCTCTATGTGAATATACTTCATTCTTTAAGAAATAATTTCAGGATAGAGAGATGGGTTAGCAGTTAAAAGCACTGATTGCTCTTCCAGAGGTCCTGAGTTCAATTCTCAGTAACCACATGGAGGCTCACAACCATCTATAATTCTTTCTTCTGATGTGTCTGAACACAGCTACAGTGTGCTCAAACAAACAAACAAATAAATAAAATTCTTTTTAAAACTTTCAAATTAAAGGGAAAAAAAGTCTGCCATTGTAAGCTACTTTCTCCCTGTTGTTTTCATCTGTGCTTTCTTTCACATCTACAAGGATCTGAACTGAAACTCAAGTAACACACAGACAAAAGAAAATAGGCCTGCCATGAAAAAGATTACAATAAAGTGTGACAAAGCACTATAGTAGAGAGCTTTATTGATAAGTTAGATTCTCTAGAATTGAAACAAATAAATAAATGAATTAATTACTTCATCTTTTCAGAGAATTTCTCAATACTACAAAACTGTCAGCAGACATTACCTCTAAGTCAATACTGTTCGTACTTCATCTGAGCTACAGCATGTAACAGAGTTCCCAGCATTTACTAGATATTCAGTTAAAAACTGATAAATAAGTAAATGACAATTTTTGCAACTAAAAATTAAAGTCATTTCTTCATGTATGCTCTTCACTGTTTTGTTCCACTGAAGAAATCTATTAGGATAATTAATAAAATTGACTTAATGATCAGATAAGTTCAAATACAACTTCGGTACATGTGATAGTCATTTTCCTCATAAAAGGGAAATAAAACCACCAGCCTGGGAGCACATAGGGAGGGACCCATGACTCCATCTGTACATGAAGGGGAGGATGGCCTTGTCTGGCATAGGTGGGAGAGGAGACTCTTGGTCCCATGAAGGATGAACACCGAGTGGGGTGGGGAATTCGAGGATGGGGAGGTGGGAGTGGGGGCGTAGGTGGGGGTACATCCTCATAGAAGCATGAGGAGGGGGGATGGGATAGGAGGTTCCTGAGTGGTGAGGGGAGGGGGGGTAGGGGATAAAATCTGAAATGTAAATATAATATCCAAGAAAAAAAAGAAAAAAAAAAGAAAGTACAGTTACAGAAAAAAAAAAAGTAGAGTTACAAAAAAAAAGGGAAATACAACATCGACAGAAAGATGCTGTCAACTAAACATTTCCCAAATCCACAAATAAACACTAAGTGTCTGCTATTTGCAAAACTATTTGACTTCAAGTATTTAAAAGGATGTACATGGTGCACATTCTAAACTTTGGTTGTTTACCTGAATTTTACCTGTATATTTTTGCTATGGCAAAACAAAGACACAAAACCATAACCAACTTCATTTCTTGTTTATATTACTAGTGTATCTCTTATTTGGGGTCTCTTCTGATGTAATGAAGTACCATGGCCAAATGCAACTTGCAGAGGAAAGTGTTTATTTCAGCTTACATCTCCAAGTCACCGTTCATCACTGAGAGAACTTAGAGCTGGGACTCAAGGCAGGAACCCAGAGGTATGAGCTGATGTAGAGGCCATGGAAGAGTGCTGTACTCTGACTTGATCATTTGGGCTTTCTTTTAGCTCCTAGTAAGCTAGGCCCTCCCACAGCAATGACCAATCAAGTGAATGTATCAGAGGCTAGCCCACAGGCCAACCTGGTGGGAACATTTTCTTGGCTGAAGTTCTGTCTTCCCAAATGACTCTGGCTAGTATCAAGATGACACAAAACCAGTCAGCACAGTGTGTCATGGAAATATTTTGCATAGGGAAACTAAATATACCAAAGTTTAAGTTTCAAATAAAAATAAAACAAAATCTCAATGGGAATTCTTGAATAGCTTCCATACTCTTCCCATTCAGTCTTGATGGGGGGGGGGGGGTTGTTAAATTCCTAGAGTTAGATTTCAGAATTCATCTTGCAAGAAGCTACCATAAAATGGTAGTAACTCTGTTAGTGCCTATGAATGAATAGGCAGGTAAACCTCTACATAAAACCTTTATTGTTAAGTGTTAAAAAACATGCTTTTATAATTAATGCACTGGCTCTTCATCTGTCTGTCCTGAAATGTCCACTCCTACTTGATACTGAAGATGAGTCAGGGAGTTCCCAGACACTAAGAACTACTATTATTTCATCACTGGCCAAAGCCAGGGTTAAGCTCCCCAGGAGAGAATTCAATTGCCCTAGCTTAACTGGCTTACAGTGCTTTACTTGAGATAGTTTGATTGACAGGCTCATCAAAATAACACAAAAGTAGTTCCATACATAATGGCAGAATACCACTGAAGGGATCAGAGACCCAGAAAACAAATTAAACTTTGGAATGTTTTAGAACAACAACTTGAACCTCAATATACATGAGCAAAACAGCCGAGCTCAGCAACAACAAAAACAATGCTTTCGTTTCTTTGAGCTCCAGGCCAGAGCATCTCGATTTTTGTGGTTGAATATAAAATTCACTCAAATCAGTAGCCTTCATTTATACAAATGATAAACGGGCTGAGAAAGAAATTAGCGGAAAAAACACCCTTCACAATAGCCACAAATAATATAAAATGTCTTAGTGTACCTCTAACCAAGCAAGTGGAAAATCTGTATGACAAGATCGTCAAGTCCCTGAAGAAAGAAACTGAAGACCTCAAAATTTTTGTAACTTTATGCCACTGTTAATTATGTGCTTGCAGAATAAAATTATAGCTTTTGATAATGTAAGATAATCATCATACTGGCACTTGTGGTTTTCAGATAAAGAAAATTGTCAAAGAACAAATGAGCCTAATATAATCCATTAAAAGGTCCTCAAGCAAAAAAAATGTCTAAGTCAGCATGTACTGCTACAAAAGAAACATTATAAGGATATATAGGAGTCCTATTTTGCTACTAAAAATATATAGTATATGCCAAATATTGTTAGTGCCTTTATACTTCATAAGGTTTTCTGTCCTAAGCATGAAATAACATGGTTTTAACAAATGCCAATTTTGGCCCCAAACTCAATCTTCCATAAACTCTGGTCCCAAATATATTTACTTCTTCAAAGTTTTACTAAAAAAATAATCTTTTTATGGTTTTAAAGTTATGATGTTCAGTTTTATCTGATGACAGGTTCAGAGTTTACTGCTTTACATTTCGATCAATGAAACATCTTAGAAAATAGAAAATGTTCGTTTTTACAAACAATATTTTAACTTAGATTTAAATCACTTAATCAGAATAAATATAATTTTTTCTCTAAAACTTACATGACATATTAACATCTGGAAATTTTAAAATATAGTAGGTGTCACACAGGACCAGGACCAGGACCAGGACCAGGGTACAACAAATAAAATCCCAGAGTCAGAAGCAAGATACTTTATGAAATGAAATACTCATATGCAAATTAATACCCAGTACACTTACTTACTCAAACTGAGAGACCACAAAATACATGGTGCGTTTCAAAGGCTGAGAGTGACAAACTTTATGTGATGTGTTCTTCATCTAATTTCACTTAAAACAAAAGAAGGAATAAGGGCTACTGTGATGGCTTACATATGCTCTGACCAAAAAGTGGCACTATTAGACGGTATGGCCCTGTTGGAGTATGTATGTCACTGAGGGCGTGTGTTTTAAGATCCTCATCCTAGCTCCCTGGAAGCCAATATTCTACTAGCAGCCTTCAGAAGATGTAGAAATCTCAGATCTGACTGCACCATGCCTGCCAGGATGCTGCCATGCTCCCTCCTTGATGACAATGGACTGAACATCTGAACCTGTAAGCCAGCCCCAATTAAATGCTGTCCTTATAAAAGTTGCCTTGGTCATGGTATCTGTTCATAGCAGTATACCTTAACTAAGACACCTACCATTATCTGTATTTATGAATAGCAGAGAATTGAGAAAAAGTAAAGCTAGTAAGAGCACTGCATCGTTATACAACTGTCATGATTACTACAAGGCTGGTAAACTTAAAAATAATCTTACATGGCAATGGTATATTTCATAGCACAGATAAGCAGTAGAAAGGCCAGAGTTAACATGTAAACTGTCCCTGACTTGTGGAAATTCAACACTTTCTGGACTTCCATGAACATTTCAGCCTCTCCCATTCATCTGACTAAGTTTTCCTCAGAGACGTTTCGTCTTCTACTGTCTACTTTAAAGTACTGTGTCAGTGGACCATTGCTCTTTCAACTGACATGTTTTCCTGAATTTCTAGTTTCTCCCATTCTCCTTGTCTTAAGCATCTATAGGAAGACTCGCCAGATCAAATTTCAACTGTAAGTCTGTCCTAAAAAGGAATATTCTAAGATACCAATATATTCTAATATAGCAGAATATTCTTTTTTTTTTTTTTTTTCTCCGAGACAGGGTTTCTCTGTGTAGTCCTGGCTGTCCTGGAACTCACTCTGTAGACCAGGCTGGCCTCGAACTCAGAAATCCACCTGCCTCTGCCTCCCAAGTGCTGGGATTAAAGGTGTGCGCCACCACTGCCCAACATAGCAGAATATTTTAATACACCAGTATATACCAGTTAACCATTTCAAATATACACATAAAATCAGACCCAATTCTTTTTCTAATTCTGAAAAGCTATATTGTATTGTTTAAATGACATCACTATCTACTCAGACACTACAACCAGAAGGGAGATGACCTCCTTAGACTGCTCTCTCGGTCCCTAAGTCCTTCAGTTAGAAAGTTAACTGCAACCTGAGTCATTTGGTTATTCACTTGACTTACTGCTTGGTGTTCTGAAACCACAGTTTTCTGTACTTTGTTTATATATTTTTCTTGTTTCTGACAGTAAGATAAATGTGATTCTGTTAATTCATCTTGAGTATAATAAAGAACTCTATGTATATGTATACATATATATTGTTAAGGAATTAAGGAGTATAAAGGGAATGTTTAGAAATATAAAGAAAATAGAATGTTTTTCTAAGGCTGGCATCTAACTTTTTATCTTTTGAAAATGGTATCAAGAAGATAATCACAGAATGCTGTTTAATTCATTGTAGACTGGATAAGGAAGAAAGGAGGTAAGTTTTATTATAACTGTTAATATGAAACACCATTTAAGCTCATGGTATACTTTATTTGGCTGTTACTGTTAACTCTTATGTTACAGAACATGGAATGGTATCAACCAGTTCTATTAATCACTGGATATTCACCTGGGTCACTGTAATATAATGTGGACATAAAATGTTACCCAGGACTGCACTGAAGGCTTGGTCTATAGATGGTGGGACCAAGAGCCGAGCTGATTAGTTAGAAGGTGGTTCTGAGTTGGAAGAAGTGAGCAGAAGATGCCTGTGAATGGTGTGTGCAGTCCCTTGCCACCTCTCTCTGTTTCCCAGGTGGGTGGAGTTGAGCAGCTCTGCTCGGCTTTACCTGTTTGCCATACATAGTTCTCAACACAGGCCCACAGGCAATGGAGTCAGCCATCCATACATATTTCTTCTAAAAAACAACAACTCAAACTTCTCAAGTAGCAAATAAAAATATTCTTACTTTCTCAGGTACTTTGTCAAAGTAACAGAACACTAATTAGCTTGGTCTCTGAGTTCATCAGAAGAAGGCAGTCCATGTCCATAATGCTTATCCTAATACACTCCCATGCCTTTTTGAGACATAGAGTTTTCTAAATCTCTCAAGAGGAATTCCACATAAGATGTTTCACATAATGTCACTGGATATGTGCATGTCCACACATGTGCATGTGCATATGTGCACTATATAAACTCAATCTCTAAGATTCTGTTAACACTTATACTAGAAAAACACATTTATACTAGGAAAACACACTTATACTAAAAAAATAGTAACAAACAAAAGAAAACAGGACATGTACTTCACAGACAAAAAGTTTATAAGTATCAAAAGAAAGTAATTTTTATAACAAGGTGTAAATAAAAATCAAAAAAATATTACTGCTAAGTTCTATTATATATGAAATGTAAAGAAAAGTTTGTCTTTCCTATTAGATTTTATAGTGCCAAACCTGGTCAAACAAAAATGCCCACTCCAGGATACTGTGGATTGAACAGATTGAGTTTTATGCATTAAAAAGTCAAAATAAAACAGAATAAAATTTAGTATATCTAATCATAAATCTTTTGGATACTATTTTAAAAACCAGTGTTTAGAATATATCAGTTATTTTAACTTTAAAACAAATTCAATATATATACATTTTTATAAACCATTTATTGTCACATAATTTTGACTGTAAAAAGTAAATGGTACCAATGCACATGAGATGAACTGTGGGAATACAGTCTGTAATTAGCAAGTGTATCAGGAAACACAGACAGACTATGGAAATGTAGCCTGTAGTAAGCACAGCACCCGTGGACATGAGATACACTACAGCAATGTTGTCAGAAAGACTGTAGCATTACTCACTATGCTACAATTATTATAGCATTATGGGAAGTGGAGCCATAGCATTTTTAATGCTTCAATTTACCTGTAGCGTGAGACTCTTCACTGCATTCCATAATATCGCAATAAATTCTTTCATTTTGTCTTCAGGACTTCTACATTCTTCATGAATGTGCAGCATGGCCTTCACAGGAACTGACAGTGGTCTGGACTCTTAAGTTTAGGAACAGCTCGTTAGCAAAATGCACACATTGTACTTCTACAAAGCTATATTGTAAGTAGTTCTAAGGTGGTTTCTATCTCTCTTAAAATTATCGCATCTGCATGAGATTCTAAGTGCCCACTATTTGATTCACTCTGTGGGGTTCCTGAGCTCAGCTATCAGTCAAGTCCCAGATGACTGAGAGGGTAACTTCTAGGTGAACAGAAATGCTCTCTAAACTGTTCACACAGAGAGGCACTCACTTATAAACTAAGCTGTGCCTTTAGTTCCACACAACAATTGATCATCATAAAGTGACAGAAAATGGGTCTTCTCATCAATCAAACTTTCAGGTGGTAATGTCTTACTTACAAAATTATTTATAGAAAAAATTAACAAATAGTATAAAGTAGAAATTATATAAATAGCAAAATATAACAAAGAGAAAATAAAAACATTTTATAACAAAAATTAATCAATGTATACATAGGACTTATGTCATAATAAAAAATCTGATATTCTCTGTTAATAGAAATTTGGTTCATTGACAAGAACTATTGAATTTCAAAACTCTGATAAGATTTCATGAATTATTTTAAGCTATTTAATAATTTCTAGTAATATGCAAATCATGTATACTTATCTTAATAAATTCATACATGTTTACGGTGTGCAAGTTAATATAGATAAGTAATTTACATGCAAAAGAAAACAGAAAATCAGGGGAGAAAGAGAGAAGGCAGAACAGGTGACAGAGAAGATGCTAATTGATAAGAACAGGTGACAGAGAACACGCTAACTGATGACGTCAGTGAGAACTACAAGTCAACAACGGAAGGTGACGCATTGCTAAAAACATTTTTTGGTATCTTTTAAAGTGAAAATAAACTAAAATTTTGTGATATAAGTAAATATATTTTCAAAATAGTGTGTAAATTTTAGTGAGAACTTCCCTACTACATATATAAAATTTACAAGAAACTGAAAAACAAACCATGGTACAAATTATCTTTGTGGGGATAAGTGGAAAGACGGTAAGTAAAGGGAATACTGTATCTCTATTGTGTATATCTGGACATAAATTCCTTTATAATAATTACCTACTTTGATTTTCTTAACATTTAAGTAACTTTATACACATTGGGATCTTTACACAATAAAATATTAATCTATGCTTACTTTAAATTTCTATCAATTTAATTAAAATCATTTTTAAAGTATGAATACAAAACATTTTCACAAAAGCTTGCTGTGAGTTTTTTTTTCTTTAAAGAAAATTAAAGATTTATTTATTTTATATATGTGAGTACACTGTCACTGTCTTCAGACACACCAGAAGAGGGCATCAGACCCCACTACAGATGGTTGTGAGCCACCATGTGGTTGCTGAGAATTGAACTCAGGACCTCTGGAATAGCAGTCAGTGTTCTTTTTTTTTTTTTAAATGGATATTTTATTTACATTTCAGATGCCAATCCCTTTCCCCATTTCCCCTCCCTAGAAAACCCCTATCCCGTGCCCCCCCCCCTTTTCCATTTGGCTTTTATACAATTTTTTTTAAATGTTAATCAAGGGCTTTATAAGTATGGTAATGCTCAATCAGAAGTATACTGCTATGTAATGAGTACTATAGCTTGAAATAAATCCACCAGACAGTGGTAACATATCAAGTGCACTACTGTCTGACAATGAAATAGGAATTTGTCCCAAGACAAATGCATGCTTCCTGTACATGCTGATGTAGATAAAGTCCTCACATAATAAAAAGTTGAAAAAACATACAGTCCTAAAAACCTGCCTATAGCTTAAATGCATTATGCAAGTAAGAAAAGCACAATTAACATTTATTATTAAATAACTGTAGCTATTAAAAATATAAATGTTCACTATTTTGGTAATACTGTTTTCAATCCACCATATTTTCTAATAGATAATAGTGCACCTTTGTGTCATGTGCTTTGTGAATAAGTAAAATAATGAGTTCTACAATTCAGTATAGTTTTATGAACAGGATAAATATTCTGTATAAACCTCTGCTAGTCTGAAGTCACATTCATTACTGAGACCTTTATAATACATACTCATATACAAATAATCAACCATTATACCTGTTAACAGCCCAGAAGGAATGCTTACATCCAAATACATCAAGACTGCCAGTTAAGACAATTAATCACAAGGAGGTTAATTAACTTATTCCAAGTTACCTACATATAAGGTGGAAACAGAAATGGCAGTCTAGACACTAAGGCCTCAGAGTCTACCCATTCAACCACTATGTGCACGTTCTGTATTCAAATGATGCACAGTGACGTCTTATGTCATCAAATGCTTAGAGAATGCATCACATTTCTATCATATGCCAAATAATTCTTAAAGTAATTTACTTATTCTTATTGGAGATATATTAAAGTTACATTTATCACAGTATAATGTTAAACATTTACTTTCTGTTTCAGCACTGAATAAAGTAATTTTGAAACATTAAATTTTATTAGTTCAAAATAAGATAATTGTTTTTAGGGATGCACTGGCACTACTGACTACCAAGTTTATTTATCTATGTGCTCTGAAAATGTTCTGTACTGTGAGCCACTTTAACTTACTGGGTTAGCTGTAGCACTTACTATATGGTTAGGAAGTCATTTACTCCTGCTCAGTATCAAGATACTCATCAAAAAAGATAATCTCCTCTCAAAATACTACTCATTTAAAATGCCATAATATTTATAAATCAGTCTTTGAAAATATTATGAACATAATGATTAATGACAAAAGTTTAACGATTCATTAAATATATACAGAAAAAAATTTTAAGTTTAACATGTCTGAAATTTATCTATAGCCTTTTCTTACCAAAGATCAAGTTATTAGATCTATCACAAATGTCATTTCTTCTAAGAAATGGTCACTGATTTTCTATTAGATTTGGTCTTTTGTAACTTGCAGAGTTTGGACACACTAGAACATAACATAAATTCTTCATGGCGTCTGTCCACAGAGACAGCAGAGCACAGTGATGAAGTACAGCACACGGTAGTGATTATGTTATAAAATCTGTCTTGTATCCCCAATCATCTTATGCTTCCATTACAAAATAATCTCTCTGTGCGCATTACTTGCAGTTAGATGAAATGAAGAAATGATACAAGAGTGAAAATGTCGGCACGGTGAAGAAAGTCCTCAGCTAGGAGGCGCTTCCTGTGCAATAGTGCAGCCTGAGTTAGATTCCCAGAATTCACTTTAAGCTAGGCATGGTCATATGTGCTTCCAATCCGACAATGGGAAGCAGACACAGGAATTCCTCTGGCTCACTGGCCAGCCACCCTAGCATAACTGGGGACCTCCAGATCAGTCAGAGACATGTCTCAAGTGGGTATTTTGAAATAGAATCAGCACAGTGGTGGTGGTGTACTGCTTTAGTTCTAGTACTCAGGAGGTAGAGGCAGGCAGACCTCTATGAGTTCAAAGATGATGTGGTCTACAGAGTGAGTTCCAGGACAGGCAGGGCTACACACAGAAATCCTGCCTCAAAAAAACAAAGAAAAAACCAAACAAACAGGATTCAAAGTTAAGTAGGTAGGAAAAAGAAGAGTGGATCTGGGAAGAATTCAAGGTACTGATGACTCTGCTTAAAATTTGCTTAAAATTTTATATGCTGTATAAAATTCTCAAAAAAGTAATATAACATAAAGAAAGGCAGAAGTGATGTAATTCTATTATAATCTTAAAAGATTAAGAAGTATTTTTAAAAAGTTCAAATTTACACAACAACAACAAAAAAGTAAACAAAGATGGGCAACCCATTAGGAATGATACCCAAGTCTGACACGTGCGTGTAGAAATACACAAACTCATGCATCCACGCACATACAGACACACCTAAAAAAATTAGGCCACAGGTTTACATGACAATACTTTTGCTATTAAATTTCAACCTGTTATTATACCAAAACATTACCTTAGCATGCTCAGACTGAACTGGAAATCTGTTACCAATCAGTTATTTTGGGGGTTGCAAAATGACTTCAGTTGCAAAATATATCCCTTCAGTACAGAAAACCAGGTGAAGAAAATAGTAACATTCAATATCAAGTGGCTTATACTTGATATCAGAGAATCTCATAACACCAAAATTATGCCATTATCTCAAAGAATCAAAAGGCATTTGGTCATTTGAAATAACTCAGTTCTCACAGTAAATACTGCTCAACATTATGCCTTTCCTGTTCTAAGTCTTTTCACCTATCAAATACAGTCCACAAAGTGGGAGGAGTTATCACTAGGATCCATTAGACCTGGGACTTAGGCAAAACATGAGGATGGTTTCCAATAAGAAAATCCAACCCTCTAGCAGTTTTTCTTTAAAGATGCACTTCTAACTATCCACTACATGTTTATTGCCTTCAACACAGATGTGATATAAAGAGAATATTTATTTCACTGAAGGGACATATGTATTTCCTTTATTTTATTTAGCACTTCGTAACTATTATGTATCTTTATTGAAATCTCTCAATCAGCATATTTTGATATTAATCTAAAATACTGCACCTTTGGGTAAAGTACCTATTCATAGCACACGCTTCCTCCTTAGTCAATAACTGACTATTGAGTGCTGGGACTTTTGTACAAAGGACGCTAGTACCAAGATATACCGTCTACCCTTATTTTTATTTGATATATACATAATTAAAAAGAAATGTGCCCATCTCTGTTTCTCACTTATGATAATGAAAAATAAATTGTCCAATGAAGCATTTACAACAAAGACAACATCTGGACTTAACACAGTTCAATCGTCTAAAAGAAAATTTAACAGATAAAAATTACAAGCCTCTAGCTTGAGTGGTTCTCAAACTTCCTAATGCTGCAAAATGAACCTTTAATACAGTTTTTCTTGCTGTGTTGATCCCAACCATAAATTCTCATTGTGACTTCATAACTGTAACCTTGCCACTGTCATAAATTACAATGTAAATATTTATGTTTTTCCCATGGTCTTTGGCAACTCCTGTGAAAGGGCCATTGGACACCCCGCCCCACGCACACAAAGGGGTTACAATCACTGATCTAAATAAGTTTTACAAATTCAGTCTGCTAAACATCTTAGACAAGAAATATGTTAAGAACAGTCATATGCAATGTTTTATTGCTGTTAAGAGATATTAGACCAAGACAACTCTTATAAAGGCAAACAGTTAATTGGTGCTGGCTTACAGTTTCAGAGGTTTAGTCTATTATCATCATGGCAGGAAGCATGGGGAGCATCCAGGCAGACAAGTGCTAGAGAAGGATCTAAGAGTTATCTGGATTCATAGGCAGCAGATATAGTTTGGGCACAGGAGACCTCAAAGCCTGCTGACACACTTCCTGCAACAAGGCCACACCTCTTCATAGTGCCATTCCATATGACCAAACATTCAAACACATGAATCTATGGAGGCCAAAACTGTTCAAAGCACCATAGGCAAACAGAGAAGATGATCAACTAAACACACCAAAAGGCAACTCAAGGCTTCCTAGTAGATAGTGAGAAAGGGGAAAGCTTGAGGGAAATTGTACGACCTGAGGCAGAAGAAATAGTTGAAACATAACAAAACTCATCACACACTGTAAAATCTCATGACTAAGGAACACTAAGCTGACTAAAAAGACTTGCTTTCAAGTTACATACCAGAGACAAACAACATTCTCAACACGGGGATTATGTAGTATCTCACACCATTATTTTATGCAAGAAGATACTACAAAAACCTAGAATAAAGTGTTAATCACCTATTTTGTTAAGGGTTAAGCTAAACAGTACATACACATTTTTGTTTATTTGTGAATATATGTGTATGGGAGTACATGCCATCATGCCTCACATGTAGAGGACAGAGGACAAATCCCCTTATACCATGTGGCTCCTGAGAATAGACCAACTTGTCCACCTTAGCAGCAAGCATCTTTATGCAAAAGCAATCATCTCACCAGCATATAAGATGGTATTTCTTTTAAAAAAAATTATATAGTTAAAAATATATGAGAATATATAACTCAAATAAAATTGAGATGTCGGGAGAATGAAAGAAAAGAGGAAGAAAATGAAAAATCCCACAAAAGTTTATTCACAAACTACTTCTGACTGCTGCCATGGTTCTAAATACACAACTCGCACATCTGTGCACTCTGCTTGTCACTGCACAGTACTGATACACTACCACACAGATCTAGTAAGTCAGCTATCAGTCACAGGTACACAGAGACACACATACAAATCAACAGTCACTAATAGGGACCATGAAGAAGCTTACTTAGAAACAATTCTTTGGTATGCATAAGATTATTGCATTAATATTAAAGCAAATATACCTACTATGACTTGGATGTGCTCACCTATTTTAGCATAAAAACAACTATCAACAATGTAGTGTTTGCTGAAGAACACACATCATGTTTTCAGTGTTGTTTGCTTTGTAATTATCAATGTTGAGTACACTAATTCACAGACACAGTGAAAATGTGACAAGTATGTGTAGATCACTTTCAATATGTTAGAAATCTGTCCTAATCCTAAACCTCAAAACACTAAGACACTTTTTCATGCAACTGGGACAGCAACTCAAACAGCAATCCTTTAAAAATCAAACATTCTAACATACTATAATCCACGGGCACAATCTGATACTTACTTGCCAATGAACATACTTAAAAGTCCTTGTTTTCCACAATTAAACCATCATGCCCCCATAATAGCAGGAAGCATGGTCCATGGTAAGCACACCACACCTTACACTCAGTAGTCTTGGATGTGAGTCAACTCAGCAGCTTCCCTTGGTGTTGCATTTCATGGTGTCAAGTACAGCACAAAGCATGCATGCTCTATCATCAGACTGAGAGCGCAAGATACCGTGTGATACAAACAAGCGTTGCAGAGACACATCACACTCAGTGAATGTCTCAATGGGAGACATTCACTTTGGCCAGGGCATGACCAGAAACATTCTACTGTTGTCAATTTTTCCATAAGCTCCTACATTCAGTTAAGAAAGTGAGACTCCAGTACTAGAGAGATGGCTCAGTGATAAAGAGCACTGACTGTTCTTCCAGAGGTCCTAAGTTCAATTCCCAGTACCCACATGGAAGCTCACAACCATCTGTAATAAGATCTGATGCCCTTTTCTAGTGTGTCTGAAGACAGCAAGAGTGACAGTGTACTCACATGCCTAAAAGAAATAAATCTTAAACAAACAAAAAAGAAAGTGAGACTCTAAAGAAGGAAACAGATAACAGTGTGAGATCAAAGGGGTGTGGGAGGACACTACGGGGACTAGTCAGGACTTCCCAGAGATGCTGACACTGGGGAGAAGGCTGAGATCAGTGCTGCAGCATGACAGCAGAGGAAAATTCAGTATCAGAACTAGAACCAAAAGGATCAAGAGACATGGAGGCAAGAATCCTGATTAAGCCTTGAAACAACGTGTAAGTAGCAGAAAAGAGATACATAAAAACAGTAAGTACAACCTAGGTTTGTCCTAGGTCAAACCACACATTAGACATGAACAACATTCAGGACACTGAAGCAGAAAGCTGTTGAAAAATAGCTATACAATAGCTTAAAAAAAAAAAAAAAGAAAACCACTGTTACCACAACCAGTTGAGATACCAAGTAAATATAAAACAGAAGGAAGAGTATTGAAGTATTATGCACACTCATGCATTGATATAATGGACTTATTCATTATTAGTAAGTTTTTACATTTGCGTATGTGTGATGTCTGTGTTCCACAGCACGTACATCAAGGTCTGGGCACAACTTTATGGAGTCAGTCCTTTCTTACCATAGTGGCTCCCAGGAATCAAACTCAGATTAACAAATTGAACAACAGTATTCTACCTACTGAGCCATGAAATGGACTAAAAATAATTTGCACATGATTAGGACCCCAAGGAAAAAGAGAAGAAAAAAGATTACTCAACCAGTTTTAGAAGTCTATTTGAAACATTAAACATGACAGAATTAGAAAAAAAAATCTTATGAAGTCCTCTATGAAAAAAAAATTGTGACAAGTCTCTAACTGGACAGAAATAGTTCCAGTGTAACTGTGGCTTCATAGAATGAATTGGGTAGTGTTCCTTCTGTTTCTATTTTGTGGAATAGTTTGAAGAGTATTGGTATTAAGTCTTCTTTGAAAGTCTGACAGAATTCTGCACTAAACCCATCTGGTCCTGGGTTTTTGGGTTTGTTTTGTTTTGTTTTGTTTTGTTTTGGTTGAAGATTTTCAATAACTGCTTCTATTTCTTTAGGGGTTATAGGATTGTTTAGATGGTTTATCTGCTCTTGATTTAACTTTGGTATTTGGTATCAGTCTAGAAAAATTTCCAAGTAATCCAGATTTTCCAGTGTTGTTGAATATAAGCTTTCATAGTAGGATCTGATGATTTTTAGAATTTCCTCAGTTTCTGTTGTTACAGCTCCCTTCTCACTTGTTTTGGTAATTTGGATACTGTCTCAGTGCTCTCTCATTATTCTGGCTAAGTGTTTATCTCTCTCACTGACTTTCTCAAAGAATGAGCTCTTGATTTTATTGATTCTTTGCATAATTCTTTTTCTTCCTACTTGGTTAATTTCAGCCCTGAGTTTATTTTCCTGCCATCTACTCCTCTTTGGTGTATTTATTTCTTTTTGTTCTAGAGCTTTCAGATGTGCTGTCAAGCTGCTGATCTATGCTTTCCAGTGGTTTTTTGGAGGCACTCAAAGCTGAGTTTTCCTCTTAACACTGCTTTAGCTGTGTCCTATAAGTTTGGGTATGTTGTGCCTACCTTTTCATTAAAGACTAAAAAGTCTTTAATTTCTTTCTTTATTTCTTCCTTGACCAAGTTATCATTGAATAGGGCATTGTTCAGCTTCTATGTCTATGTGGGCTTTCTATTGGTTTTGTTGCTATTGAACACCAGCCTTAGTCTGTGGTGATCTGTTAGGATACATAGGATTATTTCAATCTTCTTGTATTTGTTGAGGCCTGTTTTGTCATTGATTATATGATCAATTTTGGAGAAGGTGCCATGAGGTGCTGAGAAAAAGGTACATTCTTTTGTTTTCGGATGAAATGTTCAATAGATAATCCATTTAGTCCACTGATGAAGTCTCTCACTATTATCGCATGAGGTGCAATGTGTGCTTTGAGCTTTAGTAAAGTTTCTTTCATAAATGAGGGTGCCTTTACATTGGAGCACAGATGTTCAGAATTGAGAGCTCATCTTGGTAGATTTTTTTCCTTTGATGAGTATGAGGTGTCCTTCCTTATCCTTTTTGATAACTTTCGGTTGAAAATGAATTTTATTCGATATTAAAATAGCCACTCCAGCTTGTTTCTTGGGACTATTTGCTTGGAAAATTGTTTTCCATCCTTTTACTCTGAGGTAGTGTCTGTCTTTGACACTGAGGTGCATTTCCTGTATGCAGCAAAATGCTGGGTCCTGTTTACATATTCGGTCTGTTGTTCTATGTCATTTTTATTGGAGAATTGAGTCCACTGATGTTAAGAGATATTAAGTAATAGTGATTTTTTTGCTTCCTGTTATTTTTGATGTTATTTTTATGTTTGTGTGGCTATCTTCTTCTGGTTTTTTTTGAAAGATTACTTTCTTGCTTTATCTAGGGTGTAGTTTCCCTCCTTGTGTTGGCATTTTTTATCTTTTGTAGAGCTGTTTTTGTGGAAAGATATTGTATAAATTTGTTTTTGTCATGGAATATCTTGGTTTCCACATCTACGGTAATCGAGAGTTTTGCTGGGTATAGTAGTCTGGGCTGGCATTTGTGTTCTCTTAGGGTCTGTATGACATCTGCCCAGGATCTTCTAGCTTTCATAGTCTCTTTGAGAAGTCTGGTGTAATTCTGATAGGTCTGTCGTCATATGTTACTTGACCTTTTTCCCTTACTGCATTTAATATTCTTTCTTTGTTTTGTCCATTTGGTGTTTTGACTATTATGTGACAGGAAAATGTTTATGGGCATCTCTTACTTTAGGTTAGGAAAGTTTTCCTCTATAATTTTGTTGAAGATATTTACTGGCCCTTTAAGTTGGGAATCTTCACTCTCATCTATTCCTATTATTTTTAGGTTTGGTCTTCTCATTGTGTCCTGAATTTCCTGGATGTTTTGGGTTAGAAGCTTTTTGCATTTTCTTTGAGTTGTGTCAATATTTTCTATGGTATCTTCTGCACCCGAGATTCTCTCTTCCATCTCTTGTATTCTGTTGGTGATGCTCGCATCTATGACTCCTGATCTCTTTTCTAGGTTTTCTATCTCCAGGGTAGTCTCCCTTTGTGATTTCTTTATTGTTTCTACTTCCATTTTTATGTCCTGAATGATTTTGTTCAATTCCTAGTCCTGTTTGGTTGTGTTCTCTTGTAATTCTTTAAGGGATTTTTATGTTTCCTCTTTTAGGGCTTCTACCTGTTTACCTGTATTCTCCTTTATTTCTTTAAGGAAGTTATTTATGTTCTTCTTAAAGTCCTCTATCATCATCATGAGATGTGATCTTAAATCAGAGTCGTGCTTTTTTGGTGTGTGTTAGGGTATCCGACTGTGGCTTGTCCCTCCTTCAAGCCTGTGTGTCAGTACTACTGGGAGACTAGTTCTCTCTGGGAGGAATCTGGGTATGGAGAGCTGTTGCACAGGGTTAGCTCCTGGGTGCAGACAGAAACGGGAAGAATCTTGTCCCTGGCTATTCCTTGGTTCCAGTGTCCTGATGGCCCTTGGTTGGTTTCTCTTGGGTCAGGAATTTGAGCAGAAGTGGTGGTCTTAACTATGCTCACAGGTGTGTTGGCACTCCTGGGAGACCAGCTCGCTCTCTCTCAGTGGGATTGGGGTATGGAGACTTGTGGCATAGGATCAGCTCTGGACGCAGATGAAACCTAGAAGAATCCTAAGGCATTTTCTTAATTAGTGATTGATGGGGGAAGGCCCAACCTATCCTGGCTGATTCCATAAGAAAGCAGGCTGAGCAAGGTATGAGGAACAAGCCAGCTAGCAGCACCCCTCCATGGCCTCTGCATTAGCTCCTGCCTCCAGGTTCCTACTAAAGAATAGCAATATGGAAGTATAAACCAAATAAAGTCTTTCCTCCCCGACTTGCTTGGTTATGGTGTTTCCACTGCAGCAAAAGAAACTCTTAAAACAGGCATGTACCATATTTTTAGTAATAGTTACTAGTTTTTCATATTTGAAGTAAATCAGGGTATGTTAGTTTGAGATGAATTGGGTTTAGTGTCAAAACATACAGTATTGACCCTTTACATATTGACTATGCCCCATATATTACTTATGTTCTATCTGCATTTTACAATGATTATTTTTGGTGAATTCACTTTGGAATTCACATTTAAATAACTCAAGTGACCTTTACAATTGCTTTTAATGTCTAAGGCTAGATAGTATTTTCAGCTTTAAGAAACATGTGACGAACTGCTTATAGTGCTTGAGACTTCATCATAAAACAAATGACATCTGATGCTATTCCTCTGGAAAGGCCCTTGGGAAACAATGGCTTTGGATTCTGCTAGTCAGCGTGACATGGCATGCAAAACTGCATCTCATGCTGAGCCAACCCAGAAAATATATGTCATCATCACTATGTGACATTTGGAATTTCATCTGGAAACTATAATTTCATTCTCATTGCTAAAAGGGAGTGGGAAGACTGCATTAAAATTTTTGAATTTTTGCTGAGTTCCTGCCAATTCATATAAAAACTGGAGTAACATTCCCAAAGAATTCCATATTTGAGACACTTGCAGTGTACTTATATTAACACCACAATGTGTTCTCAAAGAACCTCATAGCTAACTGACAGTATAGTTCAAATCATTTCTATAATAGCTCAAGTTAATGGATTTCTGGGACAAAATTCACAATGTAACAGATAAAGCTGAGAAATAAATTATATAAAACAGAGCTGAGCAATTCAAAATTATACACAACAAATACATGTCCTAATTCCTTTCCCTTGGTTGAATAAACAGTAGGTCAAAAATCAAAACAGGAAGGCAGAGTTTCAAAGCCTGTGCTCCAGCACTAGGAAGTCTAAGGTCAAAACTGGAAGACCATGAGTCCAAGGCAAGATGAGCTATATAGGAAGAGACCCTTCTCAGGAAAACAAAACAAAGCAAACACACACGAAAAAAAAACATGGCTGGAGGTATGGCTCTGTTGTAGGGCTATCGCTTAAGACCTCAATCCAGCTTAAGTGTAACATACCTATTTTAGATTATATCCTCTAATCCCCTTAGCCATGTGCATACTACCCACATTATTCAATTCTTCTCAGAATAGAATGTGTGACTCCAGCATATGTTACATGCTCATTTTAAACTGTGCTATGCCTAACAGCAAATGAAACATTAGTAAAAACAAACTGTAGTAGCTCAAAATATTATATTTCTGGGCCATGTGTATGCTGTCCTTTCATGTCATGGTATTCTATGTCATGTTACTTAGAAACATGGCTGTGATAACACTGGACTGTCATTAACAACTAATCTCCTGATGCATAGCAAGTATGGAAGAAAGATCACATAGACAGGTCATGTCAGACAATTTCTACTCAGGTATACTTTCAATAGACATTAAACATGATCTGTTTTGCTTTAATCACAAAGTATTAGGAATGTGAGCTCAAGGTTATCAAAGCCATGTACACTGCTACAGCCAAGAAATCTGTATCACTAAAACAAAGATAAGCCAGTATGAAAAAAAAGTCCTGACAGTGCAGAGTGTCTGGCACTAATTCATGCTAAAGAAAAAAACTGGTTTTGCCTACCTGACCACGTTGGTTATGGAAATCAATAACAACCCTTTTGGTTATAGTTTCTTTCTCTTGTGATTAGTCTTTCTAATTTCAAAACATGTAATCCTCATTAAAGAAATGACTATAAACTAACAGACAATCTGCTATAAATTGCTTTCCCCAACCTAGCCATTCATTATCCAGTCTGCACAGATCTCCAGATGCTGGCACATCCTTTGGCTGTCTCCAAGCCTTCTTTCCTTATAAGGAACTAGCTCCCCTATGGGTTCCTATTTAATATGGCTCACAGACCTCCCACTGCTACACCCACTAGTCATTATCTTCCTCATTCTGCTTAAGTCCAAATCTAGAGGTATTATCAACTTTCTTCCAGACCTCCCATACTTTCTTCACCCAGCGAATTCTCTTCTCACATTGATTTGGATCCACAGGGATCAGGATCCAATCTGGTATGGTCAGGTGCCTTTGAACCTACCAGATTCTTTTATCTTCTTTCCCTGTAGTTTCAAAGAATAGCGGTAGAATATTCTCGAAGTGTAATATCCTTAGAGGACACAACATTCCCTGGAGCACTAAAGTGGAAGTTAAATATTGTTAGAATACTGTTAAATCACTGTAATGTTATAGCGATAAGACTGCTATGGAGATGAGGGTCTAAGATCTGTTTGAGAGCTGTAACCTAAAGGACCCTATCTGCTGCTGGTTTCCTTCAACTATTTACTGGGACTAGAATCCAGAAACTGCAACAGCTTCCATATACCAGGGTGCTGGTGGTAAAAAAAAACAAAACAAGACATAGCAATATGTCCCAAATGAATGCTAGAAACAGAACTCTGGATTCGAAAGACGGAAGGGATACATTGTAGCTCTCAGGTCTTAGAACATAATAAACCTGTAGGTCTTCAGTCCAGCCTTGGCATCTCAAGGGCTCAGGGTTTCCCAGCTTCTCCACATCTGTTTAGAATTCCTACTGGAGTACAGCAAAAGGACCTCGGCAGAAGAAGAGTGACATCCGAAGATAGGAAGGAATAGTTAGCATGGCTGTGGTCGGTTCTAGTTCTTCTTCCAGCTCTAGTTCTATGCAGCTGTTTGAATGGACAGTCAAGTCAGCTAAGAGTGCACAATGCAGAGTGGTGGAGTTCAGCTCCAGTGTGTACACACTCACGAGAAGCCAGCTTTCCTTCATAGGTTTCCTGAGTTTTGGGGTCCTGGCTCATAAGAAACTGTATTGCTTATATTGTTCCTTGATGCCCATCTATATAAACAATGAACAACTTAATGAGCAATGAACAGCAGACCTATTCATTGGATCTTTTTAAATAGCCCCAAAATTAGCCCTGGAAAAACTGAAAGAACCTAGACACTAACATTAAAGGCAGTGGTGGCGCACACCTTTGATCCCAGCACTTGGGAGGCAGAGGCAGGCAGATTTCTGAGTTCGAGGCCAGCCTGGTTTACAGAGTGAGTTCCAGGACAAGCAGGGCTACACAGAGAAACCCTGTCTCGGAAAACCAAAAAAAAAGAAAAAAGAAAAAAAAAAAAAGAAAAAAGAAAAAAGAAAAAAAATAGCAGTTTTCTTTAAAATAGGTATATAAAATGCAAAACCTATAAAGAGTACTGGGCAAACTATTTAGTATCTATTTATACTTTACCTATCTATGAAAAAGATATGTAGTTTGTTGATATTTGATTAAGTATACTGACATTGGAGCCTTTCCCTATGTCAGAAAATTACAGATAAAAAGGTATTAAGTCACAAGGCTCTCAAGATGGCTGCAGGGTTAATGTACTTGGTAACATTACCATCCCCCAGTAAATGATAAATATATAAATGTAAAGAAAAGGGAAAATCTTTAAACATATTTTTAAAAAACCAAAATTTACTTATTAGTGAACTAGGTGAGCAGGTAAAAGCATTTGCTATCAAGCCTGAAGACTCGAGTCCCATACACTGAGATATACACACAGCAGGACAGAATAAAACACACATGCAGTGGAAGTGCTACCCTATCCTATACATACATGAATACAAAATCAATAAGGCAGGAGAAGCAGAGTGTGAATCCCCAGAACCATGTAAACGTTCAGTGGCCACTGCAGCCCTCTTGTAACTGCAGACTCTAATGGTCGAGATAGGATCGGCAGAGCAAACTGCCTAAGGAGAGCAGAGACCCTGCCCTCACAATTGACTAAAACTGACTGAAAGAAAAATGATCATTCAACAGCAAAAAGGAAACAGCAAGCACCATCAAGTCTTCATTTGTTCTTGGATAATTCTAATTTATTATATTTTACTAGGTTATGGCTAAGCAGATTTACAAATGTTATTAGCTGTTTTTAATTCCATTGTCACAGTATGTACACACACCTTTAAAGGATTCTTGTGTGGTAGAGAGACAGATCAGTGGTTAACAGCAGGGCCCCTTCGCACAACCACAATGGGTGGCCTGGAGCTCCAACTCTGAGATCTGCAGGCACCTACATCTGTGTGCACACACTACCCCAACCCTTAAAAAGAAGACATAGAAAAGAAACATACCCAAACACAAGCCCTAAAGGTAAATTTAGCTTAAAAGGAAAAAAGGCAGCCCTTTTCCATTAAGCTGGAATATATATCTTGTGTTTGGAAGATGGCAATTCCTTAACTGAGTGTCAACATAACTTTCCAAAATGTAATCAGGAAAACTGAAAAAAGTATCCTGAGTTCAATATTTCCCATCTTGAATCTAAATTTCTCAGAGAGGTTATCTCTAAAACTAACCATTAAAATAAACTGAATTAACAATAAAATCTTGAAGTTCTTAAAGTATTTTTAAAAATTTAAAAATAATGGTATTTTACTTTCATGTTATTAATGTAGCACTAAAAAGTCATATGGAAAACTATTACTCTGTAAGGTTCTTAAAACAACCTTGGCCAACAAGTCAATTAGGTTTAGTCCATCCCTGGTTCTGGATGTCCTGCCTGGTGCAGATATACCCATATGGGTACTGCTTCCCCATGCTTCCAGTGTAGCTGCTTTAAGGTCACCAGGCTCTCTAAGGAAGCTGAACAAACTCCCAGGTTCTCCTGGTGAAGGGAACTTTGGGTTGTCATTATGACCTATAGCAGGGAGGGGACAGGCTAGCCCAAGGGAAACTTCAAACAGAATCATTTTCTACTCTGAGAGAGAAAACACTGTTTAGCCATACTTGATCTCAGCACATTACATTTAATATCTACCTTCAATTCTTTAATATTTTCCATTGAAATTAAATATCTAATTCATTACAAATGAATGGAATTTTAAGCTAAACTGCATAGTAAAAGCAACTAACTTCTAACATACATAAATCCACAAAATATAGTTTTTAATGCTTCCTACTAATTCCATACTATAATTAGAAACATATCTGTGCAAATTCAAGCTTAACCAAATTAAAGGACGACCTGAGCACTCACAAGAGAAATTGTTGTTGATGTATACTGAATGGGGTGGTGTTACTCATTTTGCTTTTAATCAAGTTATTAAAATTAGATGTTAGAAAATATCAATGCTATTGAAACATTAACAGGAACTGGAAGTCTTCACATTTAAAATTGTCCTAAAAATGCATATTGCCTGTGACTAGAATGATTTCTTTGTTGTTGTTGTTGTTGTTTGTTTGTTTTATGTTTTTCAAGACAGGGTTTCTCTGTGTAGCCCTGGTTGTCCTGGAACTCACTCTGTAGACCAGGCTGGCCTCAAACTCAGAAATCTGCCTGCCTCTGCCTCCCGAGTGCTGGGATTAAAGGCGTGCACCACCACTGCCAGGCTATGATTTCTTCTTCTTTAATGAAATTGTAGACTTTAGAATGATATGTTAAACTCAAGAAAAAAGAAAAACAGAAGAAAAGGTGCTATATTCTTTCTTCATGGAAGGCAAGAATTCCATGTATGAACAGCAAAGAGCTTATACCTTGATAAAATTATTCTCACATCCTCTACAATAGTTCAAAAGAACCAGTACTTAGACTACCAAAGTGTTTGTAGACTGAATGACAGCTAAACTCATGATATACATTCTTTTTATCCCAATCTCAACAGAAGATGTTATTTTTCTAAATATTAAATCCATGACTCTGCTTAATATATCCTACATCCCATTTCAACCTGTGATCTTTCAATATACTTTAACTCTCATTCTTGGTAAATTTTAACTCTCTCCCTCCTTTCCTCTCTCTCTCCCTCTTTCTCTCCTCCCCACATTCCATGCTGAGAGTCATACCTAAGAGTTAAAACAACCATGTTTTTCAGAGTGCTATGTATGGCTCATCCATTCCTACTTCCTCAGTTCCCCATCACTGCCCAGCAATAAAGTCCCTCTGGCCATCTGGCCTACAGCAACAGTCTGTTTTCTCAGGCTCCCTGTTTATCAAACTTCTGTACCAGTCACTGCCTTCATTGGCAAAGTTTCAATCATCTGATATAACTATGTAGCTGTACTGCCTCCATCTTATAATTAAACTTCTGTGCCTTTTCTGCTGTGTCCCTCTCCTTAATATTTAAATTAAAACATCTTCTGAAGTAAAATATGGGTTTTTTTCTTCCTATATTCTCTTGACATACTGTATTTATTGCACCATGATTTTACTGAGGAAATGAATGCAAGCACCATCACATGCAGCTTTGTCTTCAGATATCACAACTACAAGGAAGTTTTTTTTTTAAACCGAGCTTCTCATAATCCATTTTAGGTTGGGATGGAGACCATTAAAGGACAGTTAATATTCACTCTGTATCTTTTTAGTTAGAACTCACAAACTTGATTTACTCATGTAGCCTTAACTATCATTTCACACTATTGAGAATCCTGATGTAACTAGAAAAGGACATGTGACTGGCTTCCAAATACAAGTAAAAGAGGAGTACTTTTTTAAAGACAAGGGTAGGTACTCTCACCCTCCCTTTTACTAATTCCTGTTCACTGACACACACTCAACTAACTGATACGGCAGGCCTCATGAACTGTCGGCTTGCCTCGACCACCTGGACTACTGGCACATGCCACTACCTCAAGACTGATGCCTTCTGAACCACAAGGCACAGCTAGCAGTGGAGGCGAAATCTTTAGACTATACTTAGGTGTGTAACAGGAAGAAAACTACATCCACATTAGAGTTTCATCCCTAAATGCCACCCAGGAATAGAGCTGCACAAGGAAAGGCAGGGAGAGTGACTCTTCAAATATGTCATTAAGTATCTATCTTCCCAGCTTGAATTACAGGCCTTCTTATGAGCACCTTACCATAGAGGACCATTCCCGGATACACGTGATCCCATGTTAGTTGTCACCTAACAATGATCATTCTTCACCTGCTTCATGAAACTGATGCAAACCCAACCTTCAGTGAGACATACTCTCACTACCATAAGGAAGCACCACCCATTCGATACAGCTCTGCATATTCTTTCCATTTAAATTTCAGTGCTTCATTTGGAACCTTTCTACTACCTGCCTGCAGGGTAAGAGATCCCTCCTACAGTATATGATCCACTGCTAGTTCCCCTGCATATCATTTTGGCTATTATTATATTATATTATATTATATTATATTATATTATATTATATTATATTATATGTCAGCTCTACAGTTCAACCATGACCCTTATTGTATATCTTTTTCTCATCAGTATGTTCAATATAGTAAAAATATCAACATGGTTATAAAATATGCTTCAAAATACAAGTATCTGATTTGGCTGCTAGCCCTTCCATGTTGTTTCTCAGTGTGCTTACTGACTGATTTCTCTCCTTGCCATAGTTTCTGGTTGTTTTATCTTTGACATCATAAGTAATATATATATATATATATAATATATATATATATGATAAAATTGTACAGTATTAAGTTTTCAAAGTTTTTGTATTCATTGTATATATTTTACCACTTTCTAAATGCTAGCCAAACACATCATACCATTAAGGAGGGATTCCTAGACCAGGAAAATCTAGGTTTTCCTGAAGAATAAGAAATTCTGTGCTGCTGGGCTCTTAATTTGCTCCTACCCATTTAGCATGCCCTGCATGCTGGTACTAACATTGCTTATATAAGAACAGAAGAATATACTGGCAGTTTCTTGTTGAAATAAAAAGCCAAAGCAAACACGGACTTAGGCAAGAAGGTGGTTTGAAGTTGAGCCTTATCTTGGCAACATAGAAAAACCTCATCTCTTTAAAAAGAAAAATGAGGGGCAGGGAATTTATCTATAAAATGAATATTAGCATTTATTCAATATACAAAGAAACTAAAAATATACTATAGAGCAATATACACACACACACATATATACATATACATACACACACATATACACACACATACACAGTGAATAGTATAGATTCACAGATTTAAAACTAGTTAAAATAGTAAGAAAAAATAATCTACAAAGAAACAAAAACAACCAAAAAATTGCACATACATGCAAAGAGCTGAAAATTATAAATAACTTTCCAAATTCAGTAGTATATTATACAATATAAATAACATTGATGGCCACACTATTATGTGTATGTATAAATTCAAAGAAATCATAAATATCAGATTTGACCTAAGGCCCACTCCACAACATGGAACCCATACCCAACAGTGCTTGGGTGACCAAGAGCCAAAGACTAGATAGCCTAATAATAATAATAATAATAATAATAATAATAATAATAACAACAACAACAATAACAACAACAACAACAATAGCATAGCAAAAAAGACTGCTAACAACAACAACACTAACAACAATAAAAACATAACAAGAAAATGACTGCTAATGACATTTTGCTACATTCAGATATAAATCAGTGCCTTGCTCAGCCATCATCAGAGAAGCTTCCTCCTGCAGCAGATGGGAAAAACATAGACACACAGCAGACATTATGCAAACAATGAGAGACACCTTGGACTACTTAGCCCTTAATGGAATACCTCCATCAAGTGCCTCCCCTCAGGGCTCAGGGACCCCTGTGGAAGAGGAGGAGGAAATGGTGTATGAGCCAGAGGGGATGGAGGACACCAGAAAAAGAGTTCTCTAAAACTGCATGATCAAAGCTCCCATGAACTCCCAGCCACTAAGGAAGCACACACAGGGCCGCACAGGACTGCTTTGCACATACGTTATTAAGGCTTCTGGCTCAGTGTTGTTAAGGGATTCCTACATGTGCAAATACATCAGTCTCTGCTTCTTGTGTCTTCTCTTAGGATCTTTTCCTTCTCTTTGTTTTGTCCAACTACGATGGGTTAGTCTTTATCTTTTCTATTTAATTTTGATGTATTAGCTCTTAGAAAACTGTTTATTTTCTAATGAAAGACAGAAAGGAAGTAGATCCAGGTGGGAAGCGTAGATGAAGGAAACAGTAATAAGTATACAGTATGTGAGAAAAATCTATTTTCAATAACGGAAAAAAGAGCAAACACTGTAAATTAATTAAAAAATATTTAAACCAAATTTTAAGTTAAAAAATGTGTATTCTCAAGAAAAGTAACATTACTGCTAAGTTCCCAAGAGAGGCAAAAGTGGTGGGCATCTGAGAGAGAAGATGCATAATTCAAAAAGAGTACATTATGCCTATGGTGTTTGCCAAATATAAATATTCAAGTATACTTACACAACGTATGAGGATTCTAAAGCTAGGAAGAACTAAAGACAAAAAATTTCTCCTAAGGCAAAAAACAATACCACAGCATTCACCAATAATTTGAATGGGAAAATAATCAATATACTATTTATTTTTATATTATACACATACTGACTAACCATTGTAGAATATATAAGATGGTGAATTATATTTTTACTACTTTCCTCCCTCAATAATTCATATTATATTCTGATAAGAACATGGATGATAATAAAGTAAACTAATCTTCAGAGAAATGATACATCTGTCCTGACACATACCTGTCACTGTTTTTGTTTTGACTGGGCTACTGGCATATTCTGAGGCCTGATATGACTGCTGCTTTCCCAATGGGGCACTTCCAATGGACAGCTCATCTTCTTTCCTTCTGTTAACTGAAGTGACAAGAGGTACAGCTACCACAGGCTGCTGAAAGAAACAAAACAGAAAAGAAATCCTCATCTTCGTGAAGCAATAAAGGTCAAAGCTGGCATCTCTTATGGACAGTACTTTGTTAATTTGGGGTCTGGGCTGTGTTGTAAATCACACCACCTCTTTTCTTCGTCTCCTTTCTCTCATATGTAAGTAATCCCCACTTATACTCAAGGAACATGATACAATATAGAATAGAGGATTTCCTCCACAGCATACAGAACCAGCCTATGTGAATTCCCAATCTGTGAAGTCAGCCAAGTGTGGATCAAGCACACTTCGGGCAGCGTGCCACTACCCTACACTACACTTGCAGGGCTCTTTTCTCATGTCCCTATTCCCTACACTATACAGTGGAACAGCTCTAGCCAGCATGTGCACTCCATTAGGCATCAGGCATTGTAGTGATATCAAGTGTACGGCAGGGTGTGAGCAGGCTGTGTGGAAACAGGCACAGCACAAAGTCAAGCTTACATCAACACCCTTGGCTCCTGGAACCAACAATCACTCAAGGGTACTGGGAGGCAATGGAACTACTTTTTTCCTATAAATATAATTCATTCAGCAACATTTAATTTATATTTTCATAAAAGGTTAACAAAAGTAAAGAACATAACAATTATACTGCAATAACAATTAATTAAACCTTATAAATTATTTATTTCTAGAATTTCCCCCATAGTATTTTCAGATGAAAGCTGAGAATTCTGTGTTCAAGCCTAAAAAGCTATAGGTTAACACAGATTGTAATGAGAAAAATAAAATCTAAAATTTGAAAGTCATTGAGGATGGAGAGATAACTATTGATTATTCATTTGGACAGCCCAAATTTTGAAGATATTTTGAGAATTCTACTTTGTATGATGAAGTGATAATCAGAGCATATTTAGAAAGCATAGAACATCATTGAAAATTAGAGAAAGCTGGAAAGCATTATGATTCTCTACTGAGCACAGAAGTACAGAGCTGAACAATAAAGCAGCTGTTTCTTCTTTATTCAGTGAAATGAAGTCTGGTGTTACTGCCAGTGATGTCTAATATAAGCCTGTCAGATTTTTGGAAAAAAAAAAAAAAAAAACTGTATTTTTTTTTGCTATAGAATCAAAGATCAATGCTGAACTTCATGGAAAAGAACCATCAAATATTGGGCTTTAGCCACAACTAAGAAGGCAAGCACAACTGGGAAAGCAAGGGTGGGAGCTGGTGAGCCTAGTGTGTCATACAAACTGGAAGATGTGCAGGCTGCAGTGTCACTCAGTGTGATGATTGTAACAACTACAAACTGTCACAAATCATGCAAAAAGAAAAAGGAAGATAAATGGGAAGCTATCCTAAGAAAGAGAAAAATATCCTGAAAATGTGAAAACTCATTTATTTGTGTATCTAATTATAAGGATATACTTAATATTAAGTTAATTACATTTAACACATATTTAGTACTTTAAATTCTTAGGCATAGAGATACATGCCTGTAATTCCAGCACTATGGACACTAAGGTATGAGAACTGAATTCTAGGCCAGCTTTGTACTAAGGATCAGTAGTCTAATAAATCCATCAATCTCTGTCCATCATTTATATACCTGAGAAAATAATCAGGCAGCCAGATAACTATAATCATATTAAAGATTAAAATGAGTGTTTCTAAAAATAAGAAAGCAAAACTAAATTCTAGGCAAAATGATGAAATGACATAAGATTAACAGAAGTCACAGGAATAAGACCACCCAACAGCAAAGAAAATCATCCCTTTGCAGATTAAACTCAAGTGTACTGATACACTTATGAAAGTGCACTTTAGAAAGTCCATCTGACGCCTTGCTAATTCTGCACGGCAGCAAGTGTTCTCAAATCGGAATCTGTTCATAACGGTTTCTGCATATCCTTCAGGATGAAGTCTCAATTACCAAAGTACTGAGGACTCTAGACAAAATCTTTTTAGGAATTGGGTTCTAACTGTTGTTTGTGTCTAGAATTCAGTTTACTTCAGCCCAGAGTACTCACTGCCATGATTCTTACTTGTCTTTTCAGGCGGATACAAGCTTCTGCCTGGCTCCCATGCTGCTCCTTTGAGCTCACACCTTCTCACACTTGCCATCTGTTTTGGAGAAGCACCCCTCCCCTCTTGTTTTGACATCACATAGACACACAGCCATCACTGAAACTGGTCTCTAAGTACTCTGTGATAGCCTCAAATTATATCAAATATTCTAGAGAGAGGGATGCTTTTAGTGATAACAACAGTTTTATAAGCTTCATGTCCAGCAGGCAGTTCAATATTTTATACTGTGTGTTAAAATGAAGAGTAAAACAGGAACAAGGGTTATAGAAATTAAATTCAGATGAATTGAAAACCTCTAAATGCAGCTGTGAATGTGGTAGAATTTCTTCTGCACAGCATAATGAGGCTGTGGGTTCAATCCCTAGCACCAAAAACAAGAACAAAAAAATGCTTCCTGGGTTACACAGATTAATATTTTAATCTTTCATAATTATAGAATTTATTTTTCTCCTACTGAGTAGCATAATTTTCCTATGATAATAGGAAAATTAAAGAAATCTCAAATGGAATATTGCAAAATTATAATGATAATAAATAAATACAATACAATACAGCATAAATATGACCCCAAAAGGACTAAATTATGCTATTTACAAGCACTGTTACCATAGGTAAAATCCTCAGAAACCGTCACTTAAAATGAGAACAATAACAGTTTTCCATAATTACATTGAATATTTCATTTAATGATTCTAGAAATACAACGATTTATTAAATGTAATGATTAATTACATCTAGTGGTTCTAGAAACGACCTATTCTAGTCTCCATTTGTAACTTTACATGTTTTAAATGAATATGTATCAGAAATATTTTTGTACTACCTATCAAATTACCAAGGTTAAAGTTCAAAGGTTCAAAGGTTCAAAGCAGGTTTACTGGATAAATCCAAAGATGAGTAAGAATAAAACAAGAATAAATAGGACTCCCCAGAAAGATTGTTGTTGTTAGTCTTTCTGCCTTACAAGCAAGTGAGCATACAGAAAGTTACTTTTACAGACAAACTGTGTTAAACTGCAGTTTCTTATAAATAAAATTACAGATCTTCTCTGAAAGGCATAAAGGAGCCTAAAGAAATTCTAGCATATAAATAAGAAACTAATATCAGTAAGGACAGCATCATCTCTAATCCCAGTCCATAACAATGGCATCATCTAACTCCATGACAGAATCAGTATCAACAGCATCATCTAACTCCAGGACAGTCACCTTCTAATGTGAATCATTAGCACTGGCAGCATCTAGTCCTAGCTTCGGTCCCAGCAGCAGCATGGAGCTCATCACAACAGAGGAAAGGCTGGATGTGCTAACATAACTTACAGAATCACTCACCTGTTGCGCATGTCTACTTGTTCGTCTCTGTGGCTGATAGATGACCCAAGTATACAGTATTGGATCAATGTTAACAGCTAGTCCTTGGACACTACAAAGAAATACAGCACCTAAAATAAAATATTTTGAAATTATTACAATTCATATACAAAAATAACAATCTATAAGAGAAGGGAAAGTAATTAATACTGTTAGGATCCATAAGATTTTAAGCCTGCATTCCATTGCCATAGGAAAGTAAAATGTTACTGATGCAGGCACTTTAAGAAAAAGGATAACATTCCTCTTTTTGTAAAGAATATAGTTATAAATAACCTATTCCAATGCACTAACCAAATAAACTAGACAAAACCACTAAAAGGACAGAAATAATTCATCTACTGAAGATTATTCTATAGAAGATTATGAGAGAAATGGTTTAGGCCAAAAACCAATTGTAAAAGACAAAAATCCAACTCTAAAGAACAAAGAATCCAGAAACAATCACTGCTTTTAAAATTAAATATACAATTATTTCTAAATATCATTCAAATCACTCTTGTCTTTTTAAATCAGTAACAATAGAAACAGAAAGTGGAGTTCATCGTGTGAGCTGGTTAAGAGGAACTCATTAAAGTGAGGGTAGGGAAGTCAGACTTAATGGAAGGAATGTAACAAGGGTATTTTTCAACAAAGATTTCTTCACTGTCTTCTGAATTTAACAATGTTGCTATCAAGTACTTAGATACAATGTTCATTAAACAGTAATTTATGTAGAGATGTCTTTCCCTTTCTCTAAATCCCCAGTTCTGCATACCCTTCACCACTTGACCAGCCTAACATGGTTGAATTTGAATTCTCTTACTGACTCATAAACATTCTATAGTTCATTTTAGTCACTGAGAACTCAGTTTTCTCAATATAGATGTCACTAAAAGGTATTAGACATAACAATGGGTGCTTTAGGAAACAATTGTGAGGAAAGTAACATACCTACTACTTCACACTGATGAGAAGGATAGCTATGGACGAATGTGGCTCACATAAAATCATAGCTTCAAACAATGCGTCTTTATTTGCAATTTTTGGAAACACACCACATTGTCAAAAGGTTGGGACAGATACACACACACACACTGTACAACATTAAGGAATGACATATTTCTCTTAGCCTTGAATTCAATGTCAGATAATGTTTCTTGTGCACATCTTTTCCTCCTGATACATTATGACATAGACAGGGAACTCTGTGTGTGTGTGTGTGTGTGTGTGTGTGTGTGTGTGTGTGTGCCTCTGTCTGTCTGTCTGCCTGTATCTCAGAGAGACATTGTGTGTGTACATTTTCCTACTGTTAGTTTTGCCAAATCAGTTGAAGATGCAATCTCTCTAACAGCTTTTTAGCAACTATAAGTTAATAGTCAATTTCCTTGTATCTGACTCAGACTTTTTATTATTTCATTTTACACGACAATAATTCTGCATTTTAATCTTGATGAATATATACAATTTCCCACATCTGGCCTAAATTTCAAATATACAGAGTAAAATACCTTGACCATCAAGTCCCAGGTCCTTTGTGTCTGCCAACTCAGTACTGTGTTTGCATGTCAAAGCCATAGTGTGCAGGCTTGTGTCCAGGTACTAAGGATTTAAAAGCACATGCCCATGCTAAAGTAGCAATCTTTTTATACCTACTCAGCCATCTGTCAACTCATTAATAGTTTATTACAATAGTGTTCTAAATTAACTGGGATAAATATTGAGTCATCCACATTAAATAGTATCTAAGTTTTAAAATTTTTGTGAACCAAAAATTTTTATGTTGTTTTGTTTTTGTTTTAAATTATGCGTTCAAAATCATTGTAACAGAAGACAAATGAGATGACATTATGTATTTTTGTTTAATTAAAGAATCTTTCATATTAAAGATTTTATTAATAGTAACTTTACTTCAAATATTTCCTGACATTAAACATCACTGCCTGAATCCTTACCTAAAAGCAAAAGGTAGACATCACAGAAGCCCCTAAGATGGGTACTAACAAGGTACTACTCTCCATTCAAGCTGGAAGTTATTTATTTTAATCTTTCAAGGTCATAGCTCTTTTTATGTTCAAGAACTCTAAAACTGTTATCCTTGGATAAGCATTTTTAATTGTTTCATTTTTTAACATTAAAAAAAATAAAATAAAAAAGAAATTCCCACTTTCAGATTTGACATAAAGTGGCCTGAAACTAAATGATTTCCTACCCTAAGTGGTTTGCTTTTAAGAATAAGAACAGTAAGTAAAATAAAACTCCATTTTCATCACTAATGTGATCTGCCTAATACTTTTGATATTACTGAAGCATTTGATGATAATCTAGATCACTGCTGTTATACTCTATAAAGCACTCTATGAAATATCACTGCTGTACAGTACAAACGCTTTGTTGTGTTTTGTGTATAATCACACTTGACAGAGGATTCAATTTTGTGGTTTTTCTCTGTAACAGAGTTGTAACATAAGATACAGTTAAAACTGAAGAGCTGGGAACATCAAGTGTTGTAATTCAAGATTAAAAGCTTAACATGGATGTAAACTATAGATAGGGAATTAGAGAGATAAAATATAGGCTGTGAGTTACTAAAATGTATTTGCATATTAAATGGACTATCTGGCTGCAGCAACTGAGAATGAAAATGTACTCAGTTTTATAAAATGAAAAAGAGCTATAGAATAACGTATAACTAAAAAGTATTTTAGTTGTGATTCATGCCTATTTCCATTATACTATCGAAGCTAAGGCAAGACTGCTGGAGATCTGTAACAGCCTGGGGTCCACAGTGTGCTCATGGCCAGATGTAGCCACCAAGGTCAAAGAAAGTCATCTCTACCAAAGGCAACAAGAAAATAACAGCATTGGTTAGTCAATGCAGTATTTAATTCTAAAGCTGGAACACAATTATAAAAGGTTAAATCTAAACAGTAACAAGAAAAATAAAATGATTCATGTTAACACATGCTTTGGCCCACAGACTGGTAGCCAGTCTGATTTGTATAAAGTAAGTTTACTGAAATATAGCTGTACCTATTGCTTGAGGTCTACAAAAACTTTTGAACACTAAGAAGAAAATGAGCAGCTGAAACAGCAATTATGACACATAAGCCATTAAATACTTACCATCTATGTGACCCTTTAAGAAAATGTTTGCTGAGGCCTGATGGCACATTGCTAATAGGAGTTTAAGTGGATATAACATTTTTAAATATAAATTGGGGAAATTGCTTGTGCATATATGTGCATATACTTGCACAAGCATATACTTACAATCTTTACTAACCATTTACAAATAAATTGGAGAAGTTGCTTCCAATTTGTAACTTTTATCAATAACAACAAAATGCTTTTACATAAATGTTATCTTTCTGAACTTTTTTTTTTGCTAAAGTCCTTTTGAATAGTTTAAAATAATTCCTAATGTCATAAACTCCCTATTTTTTAATATGTATATCCTACAAAACCTTCTAGTGCTGCTAGAAGGAAAAAGATGTCAACTACCACTGAGGGGAAGCAAAACACTAAAAAGTAAGGACAATGCCGCCAGTTTCTCAAAACATATGTACTTTTATTATCTATAATCTCTCAATTCTTGCCTGTAGTCATAACAGAGATTCGAATTTCATTCCCAGAAGAACAGTAATAAGTATCACAATTACTGACAAAGTGAAGCCATTGATTATCTCTATACCCAGCTACAGCAGTCAACAAAGGGTCAGAAAAAGAAAAAAGAAAAATTGAACATCCCAAATGGTGATGTCTCATGTGGATTCTTCACAAGAATCTTAACAGTTTTCATATGAAACGGAACAATCTCAACCTCAGTTTCTCCTGTTAAAGATAAAAGTATTCTATTTGGAACCAAGATGGACTAACTGAACCATGATTTAACTTGTGTGACAAAAACAAAGCCTAAGAAAATCATACGATTTAATATAATATTGTACCATATACACTATGCATGATCCTAGAAACCTGCTAACAGAGGACTGTGGACACTGAAATTTGGAAAACAATTAATGTGACTCTCACAACTGTCACATGGTACTGCTACCTCCAGAATATTCCAGAGTGACACAGAAAAGGAACCTATCCAAAGATAGGCTGTATCTTTGGCAAAGTCTCCAAACCAAAAGGACAAAATGGAGACAGAGAGAATGGGTAATAAGATTTTCAGGAAAGAAGCCAATGGCAACAAAGCTGTAGACAGGGCTCAGCAGGCCTTCTCATGAACTCCTGCAAGTACCAGCCGGGGAGGGAAATGCCTCAGTATACTAAAGGCCACAAATGCATGGGAGGCAGGTGAACAGATTCCAGAAATGACACCAAAACTACAACAAAGTGTAGCAGTTCATACCCATAAAATGTCAGAAAACCATCACACAGAGAATACCTATAAGTGTTTATATCTGCAAACATTGCTGGTGAAAGATGAAAAGGGTTCGGGTACTAAAAAAAACCTAATGGCTCCCTAAAATGTAACCATTTAGCATATGCCACAGCAGCTCCTCTCCTAGGTATACACTAAAAAGAAGTGGACAAAGGTGGTCAGGTGTACATATGTGCGTATGTATGTTTTAAATCGCATTTGTTCACAAAGTCCAGGTGGAAACAATTTGAATATCCACAATGAATGGGGAAATAAATCAGGGGATATAAACACAATAGAATGTTTGGCAAAAGAAGAAATAAACACTAATATATGGTACAACACAGATAAAGTTTGAAAATTTCATGTTAAATGAAAGAAGCCAGATCTAGACTATCCAGGATAGAAAAACCACAGGAAGGGAAAGACTGGTGGCTGGCAGGAACTGGGAAATAACTACTTAAAATACCAAATTGTTTATAAATTAAAATAACAATGACAATACTGCTTTGAAACTAAATAGAGTGACAGAATATTTAACATTTAAATGCCACTGAGCTATTTAACTTCATAATAGCTAATGCTATATTACAGTCATGAACCCAAATCAAAATTTAAAAAGGACACACCATTTTGGTAATAAGGGATCACACATACAATGGCAGCCCCATTAGATTGTAAAGGAATGATAAGTTGTTACCTAGTGACTGTAGCCCTCAAAATGTCCCAGAGCCTAAAATAGATTCAGAGATCCAAGGCCAGACATTAAGCAAAGCTTGGGGAATTCTCAATGCAGATATGGAGGAAGGATTGCAGAAGCCAGACAGGTCAAGGACAACACACACACACACACACACACACACACACACACACACACACACACACAAACAGAGAATCAACTAGCCTGAACCCTCAAGGGCTCAGAGAAACTGAATTGTCAACCAGAAAGTCTGCATGGGACTCACCTAGGCCCTCTGTGCATATTTTAAGTGTATAGTTGGGCCTTCTTGTGGGGTTTCTAACACCGGGAGTAAGAGCTGTCTCTAACTCTTGCCTGCCTTCCGGACCCTTTCCCCAGGACTGGATTGCCTTGTCTAGCCTTAAGAGAAGGTGCCTAGTCTTACTGTAACTTGATGTTCCATGGCCAGTTGATATCCATTCAGGATAGCCCTTTTCTGAAGAGGAAAGAGGAGGAGTGGATACAGTTGAGGAGCAAGGAAAAGAGGGGGAGGGGCTGGGAGAGGGAACACTGCATTTGGGATGTAAAATGAATAAAATAAAATTAAAAGTTCCAGTGCAATACCTCTCTCATGTTGTTGTTGGGGTAAATAAAGCACTGTCCTTCCAGTTAGATGGAAGCACAAAGAATACAATTAGGTAGAGTACATAACTATGACTTCTTAAATCTTTTGAGTGTTCTATCTGCGTGTACACCTGCATGCCAGAAGAGGGCACTAGATCACACTATAGATGGTCATGTGGTTGCTGGGGATAGAACTCAGGACATCTAGAAGAATAGCTGAGCCATCTCTCCAGCCCATAACTATGATTCCTAATGATAATATCATGGTATTTTCCACTGTGCCCCTAATATATACATACATACATACATACATACATACATACATACATACATACATACACACACACACACACACACATACATATACATACATATGTATATGTATATAATGCATACATGCATACATATATGTGTATGTATATATATGTGTGTGTCTGCATACACACACATTAAGGCATATATATTATGAAATATGTTTGTTTTCTTATATCAACATATTATATATTAACATATTTGTTTATTTATTAATATTAATATATGTTAATATTCTAAATAAATGCTAGGGTACACTCTCTAGGTTCTGAATAATTATAAGCTATGATGCATATTCAATGAGAAATAACATATTTCTTTTTTTCAGAGGTTATGGGATTTATTTATTTACATTCCAAATGTTGCCCCCCCTTCCTGGTATCCCTCCCAGAGTTCTTCACCCTATCCCCCATCCCCTTTGCCTGAGAGGGTGTTCCCTCACCTACACACCTACCCAACCCCACCTCACCCTCTCCCATAACCCTCTTTCCTGCGGCATCAAGTCTCTACAAGATTGGAGCATCCTCTCCCACTGGGCATGGCTGTCCTCTGAGAGGCTCTATCAGCAGCTGACTGAAACAGATGCAGACACAAAATTGAACTGAGGTCCGGGACCCCTGTGGAAGAATTAAGGAAGAACTGAAGAGGATGGCAACCCCATAGGAAGAACAACAGGGTCAACTGACCAGACCTCTGGGAGCTCCCATTTTCATGATGGAATGACTTATAATTAGACATAACTCCTATTGCTTTAAAATGCAGTTCAAAACTGTGGTTTGTAGTAGTATCAATACTACTAAATACTGAGAAACAATTTGGACAAATAGTGCAGGACATGGAAAACATAACTATACAGTCTGCTGCGGCAGACACAATGGGCAAACCTGTACACAACTGATTCTTTCATATGAAAAATACAGGGGACATTAAGTTGGGATGAGGATGGGAGCAGCGGAGGAAGAGTAGAGAGGGGGTATTACGAAGTGGATATGATCAAATTATATTCTTGAATAATTTGTCTCCAAAATGTTGTGGAAAGAACTGAACAGAAGTAAACCTAGAGGGGAAATTAACAAAAGTTAGATTATTGTTAAGATTTCTCAATAACATTAAAATACTAGTGAGTATTAGAACTGCTACAGACTAGAGTTTTTCCTAAATTGCTAGATTCTCAAATTTTTACTCAAAGATTATCTTATGTCGTGATGACAAGAATATGAAATTGAATACACTTATTTCCTTAAGGTTGAGCTTGTGTTTTCTCAGTGATAAAATGCTGACAGTCACATACATACTGTTGCTGAGAGTATTAGAGTTCATGAAAAAGCAACTATTCCTGACTAGAAGTAAAACAGTATCTATGCCCATCAAATAAATAAAATGTGTATCATTAATACTTTTATCATGTATCATAATACAATAACCCCAAACCATGTGATTTTACGTTTATCTTCACACAATTGAGCTACATATCACTTATGGCATTCTCCTTGTGCTGTAATTAGTTTTAAGAACACAGATTTTTTTTTTAAAGCATGGAAATTTCACACTTAAATTTTATACTCTATGCTCAATGACTGAATTCTAAACTTGCTTCTCTTATGCAACAGGAATAGCAGTAGATGCTGGATATGGGGCACTGACAGTCTCTTGGCTGTTCGTTTAGAGAAAACCATCAGGGGCCATGCTTCTATCATCTGAGACAAAGCAGTAGACTAACTAGTTGAAACATCTTCAAAGGCACAATTACTTACATTTTTGGGCATAACCATCATGTACAGAACTAACAGGAAAACGAGACAACCAAAAAGGTAAAAACAAACCCTATCAAATGATGCCAAGAAGCAAGGAAACTCAGGATATACTTCAGTGTGATAAGAAGAGCAGTGACTTCCTTCTCAGACCCTGTGCAGTGCCACTCATATGACAAGTAATATAGTGATATTATAAAGACTTAAAGTAATTTATAATGTACTAAAAGGAAAAAATTGATAAAACTTGGTAATTCATAGTATGGAGATATCTGTCACATTCAGATTCAGGTTTTGGAAACTGAAATAATGATGGAAAGATGATCTGGCTAAAATCACACAGACAGATGCTAAGGAGGGAGCTGGGGAAGGGGAGAGGGTGCTAAACATAAAATCAAAGGAGCAAGGTTAAAAAGTGGCTAACTTCAACATGGCTAATTGTTGCTGTCTGAAACAATTTCATATCTTAGGAAACCAACTCTATTCCTAAAAATTGAAAAAAGCAATGAAAAAAAAAAACTACTGGTAAAATTAGTTGCAAGCTGTGATAATATCATTTGTGAAAGTCCCAAGGTATACTTTATGCCCAAGAAGACCTAAAAGATTTCTCATAGATACCATGCTCAAAATATATGTATGAAACAATAATTAATGGAGCACAAGGCAGGAACTTGAAAAGTAAAAAAAGATATATGGAGAGATTTGGAGAAAAGAAAATAGGAAAATAAAAGAATTATAATCCCAAAGTATAATTCAAAATAAATAAATAAAATATAACATTACAATATATTCTTTTAGTAATCAATCATGGCATCATGACTTTATCAATGAACAAATATATGTTCCTTTTGTACATTAAGTACACCGGACCATCATCCAGCAAGCTTGACAACAACAGTCACACTGAATGTAATAAATCTAACTACTGGAACACAGAAATGAGCGTGCTAGAACATGTTGAATAGCACCATAGAAAGCCTTAAGTGATGTCACTTCTAATTAAATACCTTGGGGGACCATGTGAACGAAAAGATCCAAAACACAAGATGCTTAAGAGACTCTCATTTAAACAAACAGAGCTATAAATAACATGAGAGGTTTAATAAACATTGGTATATTGTGTCAGTAGGGGATGACTTCAAGAAATCTGTTAACTATGCTAAGAGAGTTAAGTGAATGCTGACTTATAGCTAAAAGAGAATTACATCTGGGAAATACGTTATTTAATGTTGAGGCATTTAGCATTTAGACTTGACACATCATGATTTTTTCTAAAAATTTAAGCAAAAATAAATTAATAAAACATTAATATTTATTTAAATTAAAAGTATCCAATATACAAATTGATATTTTATATATAATATTCTCTCAGTAAAATCTTTAAAAAAAATAAATGTATAAAATCCATCCCTAGCCGGGCGGTGGTGGCACACGCCTTTAGTCCCAGCACTTGGGAGGCAGAGGCAGGCGGATTTCTAAGTTCGACGCCAGCCTGGTCTACAGAGTGAGTTCCAGGACAGCCAGAGCTACCCTGTCTCGAAAAACCAATAAATAAATAAATAAATAAATAAATAAATAAATAAATATTTTTAAAAATCCATCCCTGAGTACAGTCAATATGAAATGTTTAGGTTTCACAAATGTACTCTCTCATGTGATGTGTTTTGATGTGTTAAAATGATCTATCTGTACTACAAATATGGCTCCTTTGTAAATATATAATTTAAATTTTTCTACTAGGGCAAAGATGAAAGAATTGTACTCATGAAATGAGTTTTGAAATGAGTGTTCCTCGATGAAATATTTTTAGATGAAACACACTTTACTATTTGGATTCTGACATGAAAACATAGCAATCTATCAGAGCAAAGTAAATACACATCAATATGTAACACTTCCCAATTACTACCATATTCAGCAAAAAGTTGAACTTCTTATTTTGAGTCTATATGCCAAAGTGAATCATCAAGATTACCAGTTAGAAAAAAAAATCACTAATCATTTAGTATTACTCTAAAATTCAATGTGGTACATCAGTTTGATTAGGGTATTTTTTGAAGGACTACTGGATTATTTCATAATATTGGATACCAAAGTAAGCAAAAGGAGCCAGGATGATATCATGCTTTGTGTTTAACAGTCTAGAAAAGTTTTCTGAGGAGAAGAAGAATGATGAAGAAACATGTTTGGGAGAAAAGTAGAAGCTCATCTCATTCACATACTCATGTTACTAAACACCCAAGCCAAGCCCAAACTTGACGATGAGACCCTACTGTTGAGGAGGACACTACACATACTGGTTCCAAAACAGAGTATGGAGTTGCTACTGGACAGAAGTCTTCCTTCCTGAAGCCAGCTTGCATAGTACAAGGTGTTAGTTACACAGGCTTCTGGGAGTGGAGACATCAACAGCCTTTCCTAGCTGTGAACTCTGGGAACTATAATAATGATCAGTTTTGGAAAGATATGCCCAAAGATGCAAATATTAGAGGGGAACCACTGCTTTCTGGTTGGATTTAAGGCCTTCTCCACAGGAGAAACCACATGCATTGTACTGTAAATCTGGCCAAGATTCCATATTTGAGGAGCTTACAGGCCCCAGGGATTAACCTATAAATATTAGTCTTCTGGAAAGACACAGTATCAAACTACCATCTCAATTCTTATCTCCCTATTGTAGATTCATGCATGTCTCAAACCTCATTAGAGAAGTTTCTTTTATGAGGTAGATAGTAATCAATCCAGAAATTCATAACTGATCAATGTATAGTAAATACATGTCAGTAGAGTACTCAGCCATAAATGCTACATACATAACTTCTTCCCAAAGCTCAGGATCCATTGTAGAAGAGCAGACAGAAAGATTTTAAGAGCCAAAGGTTGGAAAAGATTGGAATAACAATCTTTCAGATATGACAAGACCATCCACTTATAAACTCATAGTAGCTGAGATTGCCCACACAAAATCAAGCCAGCCAACTTGCATAGTGTTGGATGAGATTCATGAGACCCACTCCTAATGAAGTGTGGGAAGCCAACAGAAGGGAGCTATCATCCTTGCAGCCATCTTGAGCCAAATACCCTGACAAGAGACTTGTTTTCAACAGCCTACAACACCTGAGCACACTCTGATAACATCTTGTTTTATATACCCAGGATTTTCCCTTGGGTGCATGTGACTTAAAGGTGTGACTTAAGAAGTGAGACTTATGAAAGGCAAGAGGCAGACAGAAAGGGGGACTGGAAACTGGACTGGAAACTTGGAACTTGGAGGCACTAGGGACTAGGAACTAGGGACTAGGAACTCGAGACTTGGGACTTGGACTAGGAACAAGAGACTTGGAAAGAAAGAAGAAGAGAGACTTGAGAATAAATGGGACTGAATCACACTCTGTCTGGTCTCCATTCTTCACGTCTGCCCTCACTCTCTCTCTTGCTGAACCCTGACCCATGGACCGGAGCAGCAGTATGAGCCAGGACAATTTAGCCCCCAAGCTTTTGGCAGTGCAGGCTCTAACATTGATAGAGCGGTCCCCGACAATGAAGGTCTAGAATAGCTGAAGGTACCTGAGAAGGAAGAGTCAGGTTTCTTTAAGGGTACCTCTCCACATGTAGACCATGTTCCAATGAATAGCCCCACACCTAGGAGAAGGAGGAAGGGAGAGAGAGAGGTGGGTGTACATGTCTGTGTGTGTGTGTGTGTGTGTGTGTGTGTGTGTGTGTGTGTGGCACAAGTTTCAGTTGACAGAAAGCACAATTGGTAAATGTTCTAGTTACTTTTCTACCACTATGCCAAACACCGTGACCAAGGCAACTTAGAAAAGCAAGTATTTAATTGGGATTACCATTTTAGATAGAATTCATGGTGGCAAAGCAAAGGTACAATAGCAGGAATAGCTGAAAACTTACATACTTTTTTTGAGATAAGTTTATCATTTTTCCATTCCCTATCCTTCCACCAAAGCCTTCCATATACCGCTCTTTGCTACTTTGGAATTCATGACCTATTTTTGCATTGTTATTCCATGGATATATACATATACACAAAGATTCCTAACTATAATTTGCTCAGTTGATATACTATTTCTCATATGTACATCAGGACTGCCAGTTTGGTACTGGATAACAAATTTATGTCGTCTTCCCTAGAGAAGACCATTTTTCCAACTTTCTTTGTGTAGGGTTAATGGCTTGGGTTACTGTACCTATACTCCACATCCTATGCTTTGGTCTACTTTGGCATTTCTATTGATATCATACTTGCTCAGCTCATGTTTAGGCAGTCATGTTGGTAAGACTTCATGGGTGTAACTTAGAACATTACTAGGAGACACAATCACAAAGCAAACTCCCTGATCCTCTGGCACTTCTAATCTTTCCACTCCTTCCTCTACAATGTTCCCCACGCCTCAGCTGTGGAGGTGTTTTGTAAATGTACCTGTTGGAATTCGGCCTTCTGATTGATTGTGATTTTCTACAATGGTCTCTATCTATTGCAAAAAGAAGTTTCCTTGATAAGAAGTGAGAGGATTATACTTATTTGTAGTTATGAGGACAAATGTTTAGATTGATGTCATTAAGTGTACTAGTTTAGTAGTGTTCGTAGGTTCTTCTCCAAGATCAATGATTTCAGTAGCACTGAGTAGGTGGCTAGGTTTCCTGTAGTAAGTTGAGCATGTCTTAAGTCCAATTAAAGTGCTCACACGTGATCAGTAAACAGGAAGCAGAGAAAGGCACACTGAATCTTTTAAACGTCAAAGTTTTCTCCTAGTGACATACTTCCTGATGAAAGGCTATGACATACATTCTAAGCTTCCCCTTACCCATGAACTAGGGATCAAGTATTCGAAAACATGAGAACATGGGAAACATACTAACCAAACTACCACAGTGGAGTAGAAGATGGAGGCGGATGGGAGGAGTTAAGGGCAAAATTGAGGATGAATGTGATCAAATTTCAGTGTCTGGATTCACAAAGAATTAATAGAAGTATTTTTTATTATTAAAAGCACATGCCCAAGAAAGATAAATAAAAGAAGAGTAGACATATAAATGGTATGAGGAGCCATGAAATGAAATGATAACACCACGAGTGTCAGTGAGAACTAGAAGGAGAAAGGCAAAAGGTATCATTCACTCAGCAAAGAGTTTAACCAACAGTAAGAAGCCTAAGAAATCATGAGGAATCAGACACAAAGAGTTAAGAGAACCCAGAGAAGTAGGAAACAAAGAGAAGATACATGGAAGAAAGGGCTCCAAACACAAGAAATTGCCAACTTAGTCAAACACTGACAGCAATTGGATAAAATAAAGACTGAGATATGCCAACCAAATACATCTGGGGCCTTATAACTTGGACAAGAGCAGCATCAATGGAATGGGGAGACGGAGTTTGCAAAAGGCTGGTTCCATTACAAGAGTTCAGAAACAGAGGAAGACATGGAAGTAAAGGGGACAGATAATTCTTTTGAGGAGTTTTACATGAACAAAATGAAATAAGGTGGGTGGAAAAGAGAAATGAACTCCAGGAAGGTGTTGGGTTAAGATGGTGGCGGAAGCAGTACATCTAGAGCTGCTGAGGCTAATCCACAGAGGGGGAGCATAAATAGTCCTGACATGGAAGAACGTAGAGATTTATTGTAGTCGTGTCCTTGAGGATGTAGAAGAGATGAGTAGGGTGGACCAGCTTTAGACAGGAGCACAGCTATTCTACCTACAGCAAGAGTGAAGAACACCAGAAGACTTTACTGAGGTATACACTGAGTTGTGTGTGGGGCAACGGTGCTTGATAATTTCTTCAGCCTTTCAGGGCTGTGCCATCATCAGTAAAATGGGTTTGGAAAGGCTAAGAGTTAAAGAAAATGGGAGGACCTGAAGAATAAACTAAGAAGATGATTTAAGAAAGTTCTTCATCACAGAAATCATCCAGGAAACCTTACTAAAAAGTGGATTGCTGTTTCAAAGTTCTGGAGGGTGGTCTTAGATATTTCTAGCCAGATCCCCAGATACTCCATTCAGTGGTGACTATAGTCTGAGTAGGGGATGTATGGGAATGTAGAGTCAACTGTGCAAGTGAACAGTGAAGTTCTGAGTATAACGTAAATTGTTTAACAGGAGCTGGACATGTAAAGGACCAAACACCAGAACCTATGGGAAACTGTCAAAGCCTTTCCTGTGAGAAAGGTTTGAAAAGGCGAAGCATGCTACTGTTCAAGTACAAATGTTTACCAGTGATGGAGCAGTGTGTACAAAAACTAGCAATCATAGCTTCCTCCTCCAGAATGATTACAGTCTGAGATCTCCTAGTAAGACTTGCTAACTCTTCCTCTCCGTGCCTTTACCTAAAAAACTGAGCTGAGGTTCTGGGTAGTTAAGGCAGTCAGTGCAGTTCCATCAGAATATACACAGCCTGGCTAACTCCAGCTTTTCTGTACTAGAATCTTTTGTCTGTCCCTGCGTCTTCTGTCTGTCCTTGATTTATTCCCTTGCTGTCCCAGTCAGGTTCTACACCTAAATGGCTAACTAATGAAGTCAAAGAACCCACAACATAGGGGTACTTAACAGGAAGCAACAAGCACCCACTTTTAGAGTAAGCTGAGACCATCTAAAGAACATATATGTTTCTGTCTCCAAAGACTGTTCTGTACACAATATACTCACCTTAGATAGCTATTATTCTTATCATTTTGAATGCAAAAAGAAAAGGTGGTACCTGAACTGTGGTCCTTATGGTGTTCATCTAGGATATAAAATATAAATGCACCCTTCCTAACAATCTGAGGAGGTAAGTAATAGATGTTAAAATGAAACCTTAGAAAAATGAGGTAACGTATCTAAGATGAAAGTTAGTAAGCCTGGAAAAGAGAATTCAAAACCAAGTCCTTCAACAATAAAAGTCTGCACTTGTAGCTTTTGTTAAAAAAAATTGTTTAGGGGCTGGAGAGATAGCTCAGCAGTTAAGAGCACTGAGTGCTCTTCCAGAGGTCCTGAGTTCAATCCCCACATGGTGGCTCACAACCATCTGTAATGGGATCTTATGCCCTCTTCTGGTGTGTCTGAAGACAGAGACAGTGTACCCACATACATAAAATAAATAATTTAAAAAAACTTTAATGTCTGGTACTGCATCTATAAACTATTCATTTTATGTAAATCTCCCCCATCCATAAGCTCTAAGTCATACTGTTGTCTGATGCTCTCTTTAGCCTCCCACCCGTCATTTACTAGCATCACCTCACTCCAAAATATTTTCTAACATCAAAAAGTATGCATCAGACCATGAGCATATGTTCCTATAATAATTTCAAAGGACTGGTAGTAATTTTTGTATTTCTGAGTCATAATAAAATACATGGCAATGTCTATTTTGAGCTAAAGGTTAAATTTAACTGATCTGTTATATCACAGTTCATATTTGTTTATAGCAAATTAGCTCAATTGTGATTGGTGCATAAGGCACTGTGGTCAGTACTATATGTAACCAAATCATAATGATTTGTTGTTTTAGACAACATAAAGCTTCCCCAACATACAACAAAGCTGGCAACTTTCTCATAGTCAAAGAGAAATCTTCTGCAGTATATGATCATATGGAAAATGATGCCCCGCCCCCAGAGAAATGCTTTCTTTTTACACTAGGAGTAACTCAGTCAGGGGCTTCAACAGCCAATCAGGAAGAGGCAGAGTACAGATGGCTTAAGTGCAAGGATGCTAACTCCCTGTTTCAAAGGCACAGTGTACGCTGAAGAGCTCTATTAGTTCACATTGGTTCCTCTCTTTTTCATCTAGTGAACACTTTCAAACCATGTGTCCTCAAGGACCTGTACCTTAAGTTAAAAGCCCTAGCCCCAGAGCTACACTATAGTTGTGCTGGTTATATTCATCCATGCTATTCTTTTTTTTATAGCTATGTAGCCCTAGCAAGCTTAGAACTCACTACATACATCAGGTGTGGCCTCAAGTTCAGAGTTCTGCCTGCCTTTGTGTCTTTTCTCAACTAAACTGGTATGCATCAAAGCCTAACTTTAATTATCCAACTAAGTAACCAACTTTGGGAAACAATCTTTCAAAGGAAAGACACAAAGCAGGATCCAGTGTCCTGGGGGAAAGGTGGCGGTGCTCTTGAAGGCACACTACTCAGGCCAGGAGAATACTGTAGAATTCAAACAACAGGGATGAGCAGTGCTCACATTCATGAAGACCTTTTCAGGAGGTCCTTCCTCGAGGACTCGCAGATGTCTCAAGCAATCATAACAAAGAGCACTTTTCTTCATTTCCTTCGTTTCATGGACTGACAGAGAGTTATTCTACAGCAACTGCTAATATCTGAATAAAACAATCCTATTCATCAGTTACCCAGTCTGGAGTGGGAATGAGTGTGCTAAATTGTCTAATAATCTAAGAGGTCATAATGACCATTCTAGACACATCCTCTAAAAGTTACCCTTTCCAAATCAGAGTGATTTAAACGGGGAGATGGTTCACTCAGAAAAATGTTCTCCATACATGCATGAAGACCTAAGCTTAACTCCCCAGCGCCTACATGAAAAGACTGGGCAAGGGGACATGGTACCTGTAATCCAGTGCTGGGTGGGCAAAGATAGGAAAATCCTGGGAACTCTCTGAGCAGCTGGCCTAGCCTATCTGTTGAGGCATAGAGCTCCCATTATGTAGTGAGTTTGAGACCCAGCCTTGATATGTGTTTAAGAAAGGAATCAGCAAATTGTATTCTTAAGCCAAAATCTGATTTAACAAAGACTGAAAAATGGAAAGGGTTTAAATAGCAAAAAAATATTGCAATACTTGAAAAATCATATGAAATTAAAACTAATTCCCATAAAATAAAAATTGTTAGAATGCATTCTTTTGGATTGTTTACATGTTGCTTTTGGTTACTGCCCAGCTATGGCATCAGCAAGGAACAGTTGTAACTCAAAACAGAAAAATTTCAAATATTCACTATCTAGCCATTCATAAAAACACTGCCAACCACTGATATAAAACATGCATAGACTTTCAGACTCATTATTATGAGGTAATGAACCTACCTCAGTTCCTCAATAAGCTGGCTGAAGTGGATTATCAGATAAGATCATTCTAAGGTCTCCTGTGGTGATAACACCACGACTTCTAGCCATTTATTCTATATGCAGGAGTTATAAAGGTAAGGAAACAGAAGGGAGTGATAAATGCCACACTTTGGTGTATTTTCCAGCACCCGTGAGTTCATATTGTCACAAGAGACAGTGTTTTCTTTAAGGTCTGCTACTGCTAGCCTGTAGTATCCATCTCACCTCCAGCAAACTGTGAGAGGATAAATACCACTGCCTGCTGGGAATAAACACGACATGAACAGGAAAGCGCTGATTTCTCTCCGAAGAACTGAGCTTTCTACAATGCCACAGATAATGATGGACACAGTCCACTCATAGAACTTAAGACCAAAGTTCTGAGTAAAGAAGATCTCGTCACAATGTTTAAGGATTTATGTATCACAGTTGTCCATCACTATCAATTGCCTTTGTTCTAGCACTGAAATCTCTGTTTTCTGAATTATATTAACCGATTATCTATATACCCTTTATAGTTGTTAGTGGGTTAGAGTAAAAGGGGCATAGGTATGTTTAAATTATAAATAAAAAACATAAAATTACATAATTTTAAAAGCCAGCATTTTCTTGGTTAGAAAATTTTCCATTTATAATAAAATATTTTCAAAATTGTGTTATGAAAATTACAGAAATAGAAATTCTTTTTGGTTAAGAAATTCATAGTTTTTGTACACCGATTCAAATCTAGTGGCCATATTTTTCAGTTAGGAATTTTGGGGTGTGTGTGTGTGTGTGTGTGTGTGTGTGTGTGTGTGTGTGTGTATGTATGAGAGAGAGAGAGAGAGAGAGAGAGAGAGAGAGAGAGAGAGAGAGAGAG
>JANHMN010000012.1:62056852-62082950 GCA_030674055.1 Rhabdomys pumilio
TTATATGTAAAAGGCAAAGTGCCTTCTAAAATATCTACCATATTGGTGAATCCTCAAGCTCACATTCACTCATCTCCATTAACTTGATAAAAGAAATTCATGGACCTAAAAATCCTCAATAAAATTTTCATATTTTACTTTCAAGTCAAAAATTTCAAAGACCTAAAACTAAGTCAGGCATGATGGCTCCCATTTGTACTATCCGTAGGGAAGCGGCTGAGGTAGGTATGCCAAGAATACTATGCCTATCTGAGCCATATAGTCTGTCCCAAGACAGCCTGGGCCAAAGAAAAGAACTCTGTCTCAAAACACAAAACCAACATCTACAAGTAATTTAAGGAAAAATAACACTAAAAAACAAACTGTTCAAAAATTTAAGAATATACCATGAAACTTTGGAATAATATAAATATACTGATATTTATTTAAAAGCCCTCATTTAAAATATTTTTTATGATTACATAATTATTTTTGATCAAATGATAAGTAAATTTTACTTTTTAAGCAAAGAACTATATCTTAAAAATAAATTCATATATTATATTACAGTAGTAGCTAAGACAAAAGTTCAATTCCATCAAGCATGGTGGCATGTGCCTTTAACTGCAGCACTTAGAAAGCTGAGACAAGAGCATCTCTGTGAGTTGGAGGCCATCTTAGTCTACATAGTTCCAGGACAGCCAAGGCTACAAACACATCAATCTTGTCTCAAATTTTTAAGAGTTTAATTATTATCCAACTGAGATTGGCTGACATAGGCTCATATGTTTGTATGCTTAGTCACCAGCTGATGGGCTATCAAGGGAAGGATTGGGAGATGTGGCATTGCTGGAGGTGTGTCACCTTGGTAAGCTTTGGTATCCCAAAACCCAACATCAGGCCAAGTATTTATCTGTCTCTGTGTCTCTGTGTCTCTGTGTCTCTGTGTCTCTGTGTCTCTGTGTCTGTCTCTCTCTCTCTCTCTCTCTCTCTCTCTCTCTCTTTCTCTCCTCCCTTCCTTCCCTCCCTTCCTTTCCTCCCTCCCATCTACGTTCCCTTCTTTCTTCCTGTTAGCTTCCAGTATTTCAGAATTTAGCATTCAGAAACATCTCCATTGCCATGCCTACCTGTCTGCTACCATGTTTCATATCCTAACGAATACGGACTAAACTTCTGAAGTATAATTAAGTGCTTTATTTTATAAGAGTTGCCATGGTCATGGTATCTCTTTATAACAGTACAATTGCAACTAAGACATTATTCCACACCAAAATATAGCTTTTGAAATAAATTTATGATCAAAGTATTCATAATATTACATAACTTAAAACAAAACAAGAAAAACTATTGGAGTAGCCATACACTTTAAAATATTCCTATACTTTAAAAGCTATAAAAATTTGAAGTGTTTAAACAAATTGTTGCTATATAAGGACTTTAAGTTGAAATATTATGGGAATATGAAAACTTAAATAATGTGAAGTATTAAGTGATCAAAACTGTATATGCTTTCAAGAGTAATTTTTTACACTGGGGTCTTCTTTACTTTTCTCTTAATGGCAGAGCAGAGGAGACACCACAAGGTGGTGCTAATATCCTCCAACAACTAGCAGGGAGAAAACCACAGCCATTCAGATGTGGCCTAAAGTCAAATGCACCAATCAACAGGGAGGACTACAACTGTGTATTTGATTTGGAATTACCTCAGCTCTTTGAACATTCTGAAATCTTTCACTGTTGCCACACAAAGACCCTACAAACTTCAGACCAATTTCCCTTATGAATATCAATGAAAAAATACTCAATTAAATTTCCCAAACTGAATCCAAAACCACATCAAAACAATCACTTGATCATTTTTTTCATGATCAAGTAGGCTTCATTCTAGGGATGCAGGGATGATTCAATATATAAAAACCCATCAAAGTAATCCACTATATAAACAAGCTTAAAGAAAAAAAGACACATGATCATCTCATCAGATGCTGAGAAAGCATTTGACAAAATTCAACATCCCTTCATGGTTAAAGTCTTGGTAAGATCAGGAATTCAAGGCCCATACCTAAACACAATAAAAGCAATATACAGCAAGCCAGTAGCCAACATCAAACTAAATGGAGAGAAACTTGGAGCAATCACACTAAAAACAGGGACTGCCCACTCTCTCCCTACCTATTCAATATAGTACTAGAAGTCCTAGCTAGAGCAATTAGACAACAAAGGGAAGTCAAAGGAATACAAATAGAAAAAGAAGAAGTCAAAATATCACTATTTGCAGATGATATGATAGTATACTTAAGTGACCCTAAAACTTCCACCAGAGAACTCCTAAACCTGATAAACAACTTCAGCAAAGTGGCTGGATATAAAATCAACTCAAACAAACCAGTAGCCTTCCTGTACTCAAAGGAAAAACAGGCTGAGAAAAAATCAGGGAAATGACACCCTTCGCAATAGTCACAAATAATATAAAATACCTTGGTGTGAATCTAACCAAGCAAGTGAAAGATCTGTATGACAAGAACTTCAAGTCTCTGAAGAAAGAAATCGAAGATCTCAGAAGATGGAAAGATCTCCCATGCTCATGGATTGGCAGGATTAATAGAGTACAAATGGCCATCTTGCAGAGAGCAATCTACAGATTCAATGTCAATTCCAAATCAATTCTTCATAGAGTTAGAAAAAGCCATTTGCAAATTCATTTGGAATAATAAAAACCCAGGATAGCAAAAACTATTCTCAACAATAAAAGAATTTCTGCGGGAATCACCATCCCTGACTTCTAGTTGTACTATAGAGCGATAGTGATAAAAACCACATAATATTGGTACAGAACCAGGCAAGTAGATAAATAGAATAGAACTGAAGACCCAGAAATGAACCTACACTCCTAGTGTAACTTGATCTTTGACAAAGAAGCTAAAACCACTAAGTGGAAAAAGGACAGCGTTTTCAACAAATGGTGCTGGTTCAACTGGAGGTCAGCATGTAGAAGGATGCAAATTGATCCATTCTTATCTCCCTGTACAAAGCTCAAGTCCAAGTGGATCAAGGACCTCCACATAAAACCAGATATGAATCTAACAGAAGAGAAAGTGGGGGAAAACCCTGAACACATGGACACAGGGGGAAATTTCCTGAACAGAACACCAATGGCTTATGCTCTAAGATCAACAATCAACAACCCAGACCTGATAAAATTGCACAGCTTCTATAAAGGCAAAGGACACTGTCAATAGGACAAAACTGCAACCAACAGATTAGGAAAAGATCTTTACTAATCTTACATCTGATAGAGGCCTAATATCCACTATATACAAAGAACTCAAGAAATTATACTCCAGAGAACCAAATAACTCTATTAAAAAATGGGGTACAGAGCTAAACAAACCTTCTTATATGATTGCCCACTTGTTGAGATTAACTCTAAAGAGCTATTAGGATGTAAAGAAACTGAAGTGATAACAAAAATGACAACTGGCTAGGCCACATAAGTTTTTGTCACACGTAGTGGGAACACTGGTCAGAGTCTACACACATGGTATTATATTTGATTTTATTTTGGAAAAAAATACTTCATGGGTAAGCCAACTATGGTCTACTGGTGAAACTAACACTTAAGCCTTTAAATGATGCCCATCTGTCAATGTTTGTACCACCCATACTTTTCTCTATTAATGTATTAGAATGCAAAGATTCAGAGAAATAGTCCAGAAAAAAAATGAATCTATCAGAGATACACAAGTGTAATGTATTACAGTCTTCTATTGAAGGGTTAACATCAATAATTGCTCTATAAAGACAACTGAAATCTCCCAAGGAGCACTCCATGCTGGTGTAGTATAAGATACATATAAATTTATTGTGCCTGCTGAAAATTAAGGTATTTGGTAATATATTTATCTGATCATCTATTATCTGTAGAGAGGAGTAAAACCACTTTGTCAGAACATGATTAATACTAATAACATGGTTTTACTGAACAATCAGATGCTATGATTTTGTAGAGGAAGAAAAAGTCACGTTTAACTGTAAAACATAGCTGGACAAGTAATTTAAAACACAATATGAGTTTTATTTAGTAGTTAGTATACTATATGTAACACTTAATAATTTATTAAGTATTACAAATAAGTTACTTTATGAATATGATGTTTTGAAAGTACATATAAATTTGAGAAAAAGTTTTTCCTAACTGGGAAATATTCATATTGTGAGAGAGTTAAGCTACTATTTTGAAGGTTAAAAGGGTATTCTAGAAAGACAAGTGAGCACATTTAGGATTCAGAGGCACCAGAGCAAAAGCACAATCTCTCTCCAGCCACACAGTTTCCCTTACCCCTCTCACACATTTCTCTCCTCACCCTTACACACAGGCTTCCAAGCAGAAAAAAAGATAATCTAGAAAATTATATTAGGGCAGTGGTGGTGCATGCCTTTAATCCTGGCACTCAGGGGTAAAGGCAGGTGGATCTCTGACTTTGAAGCCAGCTCCATTTACACAGTGAGTTCCACTGTGTAGATTTGGGAGTATACAGAGAAATCTTGTCTCGAAAACCCATAGGGAGATGGATGGATGGATGGATGGATGGATGGAAAAGAAAAAGAAACTAAGAGGAGATAAATGAAAGAAAGAAAAAGAATCTAAGAAGATGAGAATAAAGACCTGTGTTGAAGTTTAAAATTAACTTGCAGGCAATGATTTATTTACTTGTGCATCTAGTGGGAGGTATGTGTAGGTGTCACCTTGTGGGTAGGTCATGCCCTACCATGCATGCAGTGATCAGAATACCATGTGCAGAAGCAGTTCTCTCCCTGCACTAAGCAGGTCCCAGGGGGAGTACTAAATTGTTTTCTCAGGCACCTTAAGTTATCTGATCTTGTTTTGCTTTGCTTTTTCTTTACAATGCTAGAGATTGTACCAAGAACACTGAGTCTACTAGGCAAACGCTCTGCTACTTAGCCGAATTCTCAGCCCTCTTAGACGTGTGTGACACAAAGATCTAGCCCCATCCGAGTTTGAACGGCGAGGAAAACTGGGTTACTTCAGCCCTGCTGCTCATAATAGAATAGCAGACTACTTTCTGCATCTTGAGATGATTTCAATACTGTCAATTGTGCTGATTCACTCTCCCAAGGAGAGTATGAAAAAAAGTAATATCCTATTACAAGTTTCCTCAAAAGAATATTTAAAAGTGTTCTTACAAAAAAGGGAAAAAAGTCCGATAACTCACCTTTATTTGCACTTTAAATAAGTATTACCTATTAACATGCAGTCTTAAGATTACAGTAGGAAGTGTGAATGATGAACCTATAAGAATGGAAACTCTAGATATCAGAAAAATTAGCCTGTTATGAGGAGGCTCCCAGCTGTAGCTGCTCGGACTCCAAACTCCTTACTGTCTCATGATGACAGTGTGATGGGATAAAGGACCTCTAGAGTGGCATTACAGTTCATGTTCTAGGAGAGGCAGCCTCACTGGCTTTATGTCTGTGGACTTAATCCTGCACAATTACTTCCCACTTCATTTGCAAACTTTATTTTCATGACTGTTTTATTTTGCAATCTTAAATGAATCTATAATCAGAAACATTAAAAGTTAATCATGGTATAGAAACAGAGTTTATTTTGAAAGAACACACTTGAAGCCCAAAGAGTCAGATCACTAATAATATGCAGATATTAGGAGACGGGGCTCAGAGGTAGCCATATTTTCATAAAAGTAAAGGTAGATCATTTAACTGTTTAGCTATTGATATACAGTTTTAAATAAATCTTGACTTCTCTGTGTGGCTACTGGAGAATAACATAAAATAAAGAAATATAGCTGCCAGATTAATTCACTGCTACATTTATATTAAAGGAAATTCATTTACAAGTCAACCTGAGTTTCATACCCAGAACCTACTGGGTAAAAAAGATTGAATCCCACAAGTTGTCCCATGTTCTTCATGAGCGCCCTTGTAGCTACTGACAGGAAGAAAGTAAAAAAAAAAAAATGCAGATGACATATGATACATACATACATACGTACATACATACATACGTACATACATACATGACAGAGATAAAGAGATAGAGTTGTTGCTGTTGTGTTTTTTTTTTTTTAAGAAAAACATATAGCCATAAAATCTACCTTTATGAAATAGTGAAATCTTCTAGCAGGTACTCAGGTAAAGTCTGGGTCAAATTTTATATAGCCAGCAGACTACAACATTAGAATGACAAATGTGATAAGAAAGAACATGAATTCCATCAACCCAAAATTGCTGTAACCAACAGAGGTAAGTCACATCACACTCTGGAAACTACTTCCTAAATAAACTCACTAATTTTCTTAAAAATGAATCCCAGAACTTAAAACATTTATACATGCACATAAGGAAACATACAGAACAATGTTCATAACAGCATTATTTGTAATTACTTTTAATTACAAATATAATCTAAATAATTGCTGAGGGAAAAGCCAAACACCCAAAGCCAAACAGTGGACAGAGCTTGGGGACTCCTATGGAGGTAGGATTGCGGACCCGAAGGGGATAGGAACTCCACAGGAAGACCAGCAGAGTCAACTAACCTGGACCCTTGGAGCTCTCAAGAGTCTGAACCACAAACCAAAGAACATACATGGGCTGAACCTAGACTTCCCTGTTCATATGTAACAGATGTGCAGCTTGGTCTTCATGTGGGCCCCGAACAATTGGAACAGTGGCTGTCCCAAAAACTGTTGCCTGTAAGTGGGATGTGTTCTCCTACCTGTGCTGCCTTGTCTGGCCTTAATTGAAAATGCAGAGGCTAGCCTCGCAGAGACTTGAAGTGCCCGAGGTGAGGGCGTCAGGCGGAACACTAGCTGCTCAGAGGAGAAGAAAAGGGGGAAGGATTTTAAGAGGGGGTGACCAGGAATGAGGCAGTGAGCAGAAAGTAAAGTGAATAAATAAAAACCAACACAGTTCTAAGCCTGTGAGAAATCATGAATGAGTACTTGGAAGACTGAAATAGGCTGTAAACTGAACCAGCCAGTATATATCTGCACGGCCATACACAATATTCCACTGACTAGATGGCCATGGTGCATTAGTAGTATGTGACAGAAAGTGACAAAACCATCCAACATCTCATATGATCACCTGGCTGCTCTCTAGCTCAGAGAAAGGCTGAAACATATAAATCATAAATGTGTTTTCCTGACAGCAGTAAATACAAATTACACTAAGGATTTCTCTAGACCTAATTAGTTGAAAGCTATATATCTATTTGTTCTAAGCTATGCATATGTATTTCTGACATTTGTCCTTTACTTTGAAACTCAAAGAGTGGTACCCTATAGAGTATACCATGGGGGCTTTGGAGGTTGACACAACACTCAGCACTGAGTGGGAGGGAAGCGCCAGAGAGTAGTATGAAATTAAGAGGCACAATCTCAGCTGAGACTTAACTTAGCTGTGATTTCCAAGAGGGCCTCCCTCAGTTCTGTAGAGAACCTTTATACATAGTACAGGTGGCATCTATTACATTAGCACAATGACAATCAGTAATAGAGGTGTACAAACTGGGGTCCTTAATGTTCTCTTACAATCAGAGAATGAAGAAACACTGAAAACAAAACAAAACAAAACAGAACTGGTCAAGTCAGAGAACAATGCCACCCCAGTAAAATAAAATCAAGGCTCTTTAGACACTGGTTGCAAATAGATAAAAAGCCATCAAAATGTAAGCAAGATGCAAATTTTATGCTGTTAGCAGGAAGGTAAACTAGTATTACCTATATGGAATTAGGATGTTTCCTTTGTCATTAAGGAAAATAAGCAGAACTAGTATCTTTGATTACGCTGTTGTAACAAACAAATAGACTTTTCTCTCCTGTCATGTAAGGGTAGTGTAATCCCAGAAAAATTTTAAGGGAAACAAACAAATAGTAAAGGTGACAGAATCCTGATATGAAAAAGTTTCCAGACTGTAAAATATGGAGAAGAAACTTTAAGGCAGTGAGACTTGTAAGAAACATAAAAATCTTAATTTTTGCCTCACTTCCAGTACTACTGTATCTAAGGAAACTGGGAAGGAACCTATAGCAATGTGCATAGAGCACCGACGTCAAGGAAGAATACAGTATATGTACATCACTGACGTGCACATGTCCTTTCCACACCTAATGTCTGGAGATGTTCAGTCTGCAAACTGCAAACTCTTACAAATTCTTCAGAATATACCAAAGTATATTTGATTTTACATAAACATTTACATTTACATTTGAAATGATTGCACATGGAATTTCTATTCCCTTATTCACATAGAATGGTCGTCGCGTTCATGAAAAGACTAATATGGTAGGTACCAGGAGGATTCATTAATTCCTGTCGCAGATTGCTCTGCCCCAAGCTTGGGGGACAAAATGTCATGGAGCGCTCTGCCAATGTTGGAACCCGCACTGCCAAAAGCGTTGGGCGCTAAATTGTTAGAGCCCACACTGCTGCTCTGGTCTGTGGGTTGGGTTCAGCAAGAGAAAGAGTGAGGACAGATGCGAAGAATAGAGACCAGACAGAGTGTGATTCAATCCCGTTCATTCTTCAGTCTCTCTTCTCTCCAGTCCCTAGTTCCCAGCACCAAATCTCAAGTCCTAATCCTAGGTCCAGCTGTAATAAGTCTCAAGTCCTAATTCTAGTTCAAAGTTACTAGTCTCTTTCCCAGTTCCAAGTTCCAAGTCTTGAAGTACTCTCTTCTGTCTGCCTCACCTTTTATATGTCTCACTTCTAAGTCATGCCTTTAAGTCTTGTCTCTAAATCACATCTTTAAGTCACGCCTTTAAGTCTCACTCCTTTAAGTCTCACACACCCAAGGGAAGATCCTGGGTATCTAAAACAAGATGTTATCAGAGTGTGCTCAGCTGTTGTAGGCTGTTGTAAACAAGTATTTTGTCAGGGCATATGGCTCAAGATGACTGCAAGGATGATAGCCGCCTTCTGTCGGCTCCCCACAGCTACCCTCTTGCTTCTGCTTAAAGCATAACTCACTTTTTTCCCCAGCACTTTCAAGCTTTTTTCAGAGAATCAAGGTTTTTTAATACTCAGAACAGTGAGTCAAAAGCTGGTTGATAGACGCCAGGTTTCAACACACTAACATAACTGGAAATTATACAGTTATTGCAACTTACAATAAATGCTGTAGAGGAGACAAAGCCAATTTTAGCTGGACAATTTAAAGAGCCTTACAACATGCACTAACTCCTGTTTGAAATCCAGATCCTGTCCCAACATTATCTATTGCTATCCTAACATCATAGTGAGCTACAGCTAGCTTCCAAATATGTCTCTGACAAAGTCCAGATCCAGTCTTCCAAAAGTAGACTGTTATTTCTCATATTGGATTGATTTCTAAACCAGTACATGATTGAGTCCTAATAGCTGGGCATCTTTAAGAGGAATATAAGAGACATAATTTCTCTTTTTGATTCTTTATCCCACAAGGTCTAAAAAACTTGCGGCAAGGCAGCTTGTCTCATCTTGGATATAGTCAAGCAATGGTGGGTCAGGAACATATGTCCAATATAGCTCCCAAGTCACCCTTGTCAGGGCACTCAGCAAGCTCACAGGTCGACATCAATCTTTGTCTCAGCAACAGTATGTCTCACCAATCTTTCCAAAGTTCCTTGGGCTTCTTCTTCAATACCTTGTCCTTGAGGATTAGACAAAATCCCCTTAATGAATTGTTGACAAAAAGTCTCAACTGCTCAACTACAATCACTAGACCCATTATCTTTTTTTTTTAATTGGATATTCTATTTATTGGCTTTTCAATGTTATCTCCTCTCCCATTCCCCACAAAAACCCCTTATCTCATCCTCCTTCCTCCGATTTCTATGAGGGTGTGTTCCCACCATCCTCTTATTCCCACCTCCCTGCTCTCAAATTCCCAAATACTAGGGAATCTGAACTTTCAGGCACCAAGGCCGTCCTCTTCTACTGATGCCTGGCAAGGCCACCCTGAGCTACCTATACAGGTGGAGCCATGGGTCCTTCCCATTGTGTTCTCAGGCTGGAAGTCTTAGAATGGCTATTCCAGGTTGTTTCTTAGGACCATTTCCTTGAAAAATTGTTTTCCAGCCTTTTACCTCTAACGTAGTATCTGTCTTTGTCACTGAGGTGAGTTTCCTGTATGCAGCAAAATGGTCCTGTTTACATATCCAGTCCATTAGCCTATGTCTTTTTATTGGGGAATTGAGTCCATTGATGTTAAGAGATATTAAGGAAAGGAGACTGTTGCTTCCTGTTATTTTTGTTATTAGAGGTGGCATTGTTTGTGTGGCTATCTTCTTTTGGATTTGTTGGAAAAGGATTACTTTCTTGCTCTTTCTAGGGTATAATTTCCCTCCTTGTATTGGAGCTTTCCTGCTATTATCATTTGAAATGCCAGGTTTGTGGAAAGATATTATGTAAATTTATTTTTATCGTGGAATATCTTGATTTCTTCATCTATGGTAATTGAGAATTTTGTTGGGTATAGTAGCCTGGGTTGCATCTGTGTTCTCTTAGGGTATGTATGACATCCGTCCAGGATCTTCTGGCTTTTATAGTATCTGGTGAGAAGTCTGGTGTAATTCTGATAGGTCTGCCTTCATATGTTACTTGGCCTTTTTCCCTTACTGCATTTAATATTCTTTCTTTGTTTTGTGCATTTTGTGTTTTGATTATTATATAACGCGAAGTATTTCTTTTCTGGTCTAGCCTATTTGGTGTTTTGTAGGCTCCTTGTGTTTATGGGCATTTTGTTCTTTAGGTTAGTGAAGTTTTCATCTATAATTTTGTTGAAGATATTTACTGGCCCTTTTCTATACCTATTATCCTTAGGTTTGGTCTTCTCATTGTGTCCTGGATTTCCTGGATGTTTTGGTTAAGAACTTTTTGCAGTTTGCATTCTCTTTGACAGTTGGGTCAATATTTTCTATGTTATCTTCTGCACCTGAGAATCTCTCTTTTATCTCTTGTATTCTATTGGTGGTGCTTGCATCTATGACTCCTGATTTCTTTCCTAGGTTTTCTATCTTCAGGGTAGTCTCCCTTTGTGATTTCTTTATTGTTTCTACTTCCATTTTTATGTCCTGGGTGATTTTGTTCAATTCCTTCACCTGTTTGGTTGTGTTCTCTTTTAATTCTTTAAGGGATTTTTGTGTTTCCACTTTAAGGGCTTCTACCTGTTTACCTGTGTTCTCCTCAATTTCTTTGAGAATGTTATTTATGCCCTTCTTAAAATCCTCTATCATCATCATTTGAAGTGATTTTAAATCAATCTGAATCTTGCTTCCAAGGCTTTTGGCAGTGCGGGTTCCAACATTAATAGAGCGGTCCCCGACATTTTGGCCCCCAAGTGTGGGGCAGCTCGGGCCTCAACATTTTTGGCACCCAACGTGAGGCTGTGCGGTTTGCAACAGGTAGCAGGCTTAATTATTGCTGGTATAACAGCTTTAATTCCATTAATTGCTAGCTTCTGCAATAGCATTGACACAAAGAGTTAAGACAACTATTTTTGTTAACCATCTAACAAAAAAAACGTTATTAATGTATTGAGTATACAAAAAAATTTATATAGGTATCTGGAACAATGAATGATACTCTATAACCCATTCAAATTATCTGAAGGAGGTTCAAGACTCAAGAATTAGAAGCCATCCCAAGTGTCATGACTAATATCATTGGAGTAGTGTTACTTTTGAAATTCACAATGATTGTCATTATAATTAGAAAAAAGTTTAAAGATACCTGTTTGGTATTTGGCATAATCCTAACACCTGTCTGGGTGTGTTAACTTTGCACAGTGAGATTATAAATTTAAAGAATGCTGCTCTGTTGACCTTTGATGCTGCAGATAATACCGATAAAATTATCCATGGCCTGAGCTCAGTATTTCCATTTTGGACAACCCTCAGGAATGGCATATATAGCTTGATCAGGCTAGCCCTTCTTGTTCTGGGAATACTTTTATTCATGTTAAAGCTTGTCTCTAACTACATCAACAGGCTAGCAGCCAAAGTACATGACTTGAAACTGATAATGGACCCCCCCCCCCCGACACAGTTATTAATTTAACAGGCTGGCAAGCCAAGGACAGGTAAGATTCTGCACAGAGCCTTACCACCCTAAGACATAAGTGCATTGCTTTTGAGAATGCATATTCCATGACAGGTAAGAAAGGCATTCTTTTCAGAATGACCTAAGACAGGCTCAGTCTTGTTAATAAAATAAAAAAGGAGAGGTGAAGTGCCTTTGCGGCTGCTTGGTAAGAAGCTAACATGGGCCAAGGACAAGGAAGTAGGCTTCAAGCAGAAATCTGACATTAGACTAGAATTACAAAAAAGTAATTTCAGGTAGGTGTCTAAATCATAGGCTATAACAAAGAAGTAATCTCAGACAGGAATCTAAATATTAGGCCAGAACACACTAGTAATTTCAGACAGGAATCTAAATTTTAGGCTAGAACAAGGAAGTAGGCTTCAGACATGAAAATGACTCTGGACTAGGATAGGGAAGTAGGCTCAGATACTTTGGTCATCCTGATAAGCCTTTAGAAACAGTGATCATTGGCATGTTCACATAATTGGATTTAATGCCTTGCTTCTTCTTTGACTATTTGTATTTATTGTATTGCTTGTTCCTGGACTATTTGCATCTATATATTGCTAGACCCTCAACCTAGAACTGACCTTAATACATGCATGTAATCAAAATGGTATAAAAGCATAAAGGAAGAGGGGATATAGGATAGGGAGTTCTAGGGAGAGGAAAAGGGAAAAGGGGATGACATAGGTATTGTAAATAAATAAAATATCCAATAAAAAAAGAAGAAGAAGAAAAATCCATTGCAGCTGGTGGCTCAGAAAACAACAATAAACATAAACCCAAGTTGCTTCAAAAATAAAGTTGGCAGTTTACACTACAATCTAATGTACTTATAAAATCTGGACCTAAAAGCATATTTTCACCCTCAAAGCACATGGATATCCTTAAACTAAAAGTCATGCACTGAATATCAAGACAAAAACATATAAATATGTCTTACCTAAAGTATGTTTCCCATAATTATATATACATTCAAATATACAAATACACATCTTAAATTTTGGATTTTTTTTAATTTTCCTAGACATATTAAAATTAATTTAAGACTCATTCTTATTGTAAAGCTTAGTAGCCTCAAGATTTTTGTTTCTTTACTATAATTAGAACATTACACTTAAAGGAGCCCTTTGACAGATATGAATTACCAACACCAGTAGTCTTCTACACTGGAGCCATTACTACCTGATAACAAGCAGGTAATGGCATGTGATGATATAAAAGTCCATATTGTAACTGAGCTGGCTGCAGAAACAGATACTTAGAAAGCAGGAAATCTCTAGTCAATTAGATGATTTACATCCAGTGTGACATAAAGCAGATAGGTTCAAGAATATACCAAGTTACTCAAACCAGTAAACATTTAAAACCTATGAATTGTTGATGTGTTCAATTTTCCATTCAATACTTAGAAATCACTTAGTTGATCATAATAATTGAAACCTCAAGTTAAACCCATGCAAAAGTGAAACTGTTGGAATTATTCTCACAGTATCCACTAAAGTAAGTTTTTTATATGTCAGGGTATGCAGTATTTTCACCCAGGCTTCCCTCATATGAACTACTTTTTTTCTCACTTTTGCCAGTCTAATATATAATGATTCTATATATGCAAAACAAAAGAAAGCTCAATAAAGAATGACTGAGAAAGGAAAGAGTAAGACATATTTATTTTTATTTCAATAAACTTGGTGCAAAGATATAATTATAAATAAATCAATATTCACAATACAAGTTCCAAATGATCGACTAATATCAAATGATTAATAAATAATTTAGTCAAAACAAAACTTTTAAAAGCTCATTATTTCAATGAGAATATAAGTTCCTTGAAGGTAATGAATGGTTTAAATATTTGTCAAGTACAAAAGAGAAATAAAACAAAAGTTATTATAAGACTCCAGAGTTCAAGGTTAAAAACAAATTATTTAACAGGAAAAAGCTAATTTGCTTGTTCCCAACCAAACATTTTAATAAAAATATCCTACCCACGTCCTTGTAATCATGAATATTATTATGATACCCGAATATGAACTCTCCTCTAGATATGCCAATGTTAGCTTAAACCACATATGCACACAGATTAGCACTATTCCATGAAGGATGCTCTTAGTAAAACACTTTTTACAACTGCCTCTGAGAGACAGGTTAAAGCATCAGTCCCCTTTCATCTGGAAAGCAATGGTGGGCAGAAAAAATGCGGCCTGAGATGACACTGGCTTCTGTTTCACAAACTGGGTAACACAGAAATAGCTGCACATTTAGCTCTTATCTGAAAATATAGAGTCATTACAAGACTTTATGAGAGAAAAAAACAGTTTAGCAATTTGAAGAAAAAGAAAAGCAAACTTAGCATACTTGTAATACTGAAAAATTCTATGACTAATACTAACATCCTAAAGGAGGTTAAATAAAGATGTATTAAGTGGGATATATTTAAGAGAATCACAAAGAAAGTAAGTTTGCAAGCTGCTGCCTGACTAGATCAGAAGAAAATGACAACAGATTAAAATGTGTTTAGTCTTGAGAATACAAATCTTCCCAATTTATCTCATAGATACCTTAGCAGTGTGCTCAGTGGACAGAGATAAAACAACCTTTAAATACGTGTAAAGCCACAAAATATAACAATTACTTTTAAAAATATCTAAAATCTCTCTCCCTTTGACCACTTCAATTAAAAAAAAAAAGAAAAAAAAAAAAAAAGAAAAGAAAAAGGCCTCCCTCTCTATCACTAATTACTTCTCTTTTAAAGTAAAAGACTTAAGGTCATTCTTCTGCTCTGTCATTGAAACACAAACCAAAAAGTCCAAAACCTAATTTTAAATTTGGTGCACTTTTGAATTAAATTGTAGCTGTACCTGTGGCTCTCAAACTTTCTTAGTAAAAGAATCCTATTCTTCTCCCTCCAGTGTAAAAAAAAAAAAAAAAAATCTTATGTAGCCAAAAGTGGGGAGTTGGGGGGGGAGAAAAACACAAAGGTCCTTTGATGGAATCTAAAAGTGAGGGCTCAGAGCCCCTAGTGAGGCATTTCAAACTTCTGTAGTTTATAACTTTTTCAAACAAAATTAGAGGGGAAGTATATATTTCTTTGATTCTGTGAAATAAGATCAATACAACTAATAATAAAATCAAACTATTTATCTCATTAACCAAATGACACATGCAAGTAGAGCAGACCATACAGTCACTGAAAGTTGAACAGAATAGGGTGCTGCTGGCCTAGAAGAAATTTGTCACCAAGATTACTCAGCTAGAAGGTGAAAATTATCTTGGAGAGTCTACTAGCTTAACATTAATTACTCTCCATGCATGGTTTATCATCTAAAGCAGCTTCAGAATTTGATCAACTGCTGGATTAAACAGATTAAAAAGATCACCTACTGCTTTGATCTTTAGAAAGGCTACTGTCCACAAAGCGCTCCCCCCAGGATCATGAGGTAGGAACTATAGGATTGCTTGTGTCTGGTTGCTTCTACCACAGCCTGCACTCATTACTTCACCCCATTAACATTCCACACTGGGAGTCCTTTACCAGTTTTATGAGGCGAAACCACAAAACATCAGGTTAACAAAATCCTCACAGAGCAATTTCACCTTAAAATACTGCCTGTCAGGGATGTGGTTCCAAGATATTCAATAAATCACTAGTTCTATAAAACAAGTTACAAATCAAATAAATGAATTTTTTCATCAGAACACAATCAAGATTAATCAAATACAAGCAGATTATTGGAAGTTACACACTCATGGGCAAAGCCGTGCAACAGTAAGCTCCCAGTGTCCCAGAGCTTGGTCCAGCTTCATTGCGCTTACAGCTCCACTTAAGTAGCCTTACTATCTGTCGCTCATTCTGTCTCCCAGCACACAGACCACAGACCGATGAGAACATACACTTACTGCTTCAATGCCTGGTTCTCCCACTTATGGCCATGGTATCTAATAAACCGTCTTGAAATATGCAAGTCTAAGCCTGTTTTCTCAGTTTAAAACAATGAAGAATTGTCTTGTTTATAAGATGTGCTCTGAATAGGCCTATAATAGTAAATGCCCAAAAAACTTTATTTTCCTTCTAACTTCCCTTGTTGAAATAAAAAAATCTTCCCTCCCGTAGGTGTGTTCAGCATGTAGCACGTGTGGTGATTTATCCATACTTAGATACGGATGATGGTAATGCGTTATGTACCTAAACTGCATTATTTTGTGCATATAAATGATTCTATATCCCAATTTTCCTGAAAGAAGGCAGAGACTATGGGCGATCAACTAACTTCTCAAAAGAAAGTGGTAGAAAGTCAGTAAGTAGAAGTGAAAACCAGATGAAAGAGAACTAGAGTGATAACTCAGCTGTTCAGAGGACTTGCTGCTCTTGCAGAGGATTTGGTACTGTGTGCAGAAGACCTGCTGCTTTTTTTTTCTATCCTCTGGGAGTACCCATATGCACATATGTACACAGATACACATCATTTTTTGAAAATCAAATTTAAGATTGTGAGTCTTCTCTATAATGATTGTTCGTCATTCTATATCCAAAAAATTCTATGTAAAGAGTGTACCAATCTCTAGCAAAATTTTTAGCCAAAAGGTCATTTTCACAATATTAATTTTACTAACCCACAACCATGGGATTTCCCATTTCCTAATGTCTTTCTCTATTTCTTTCTTCAGAGGCTTAAATTTTTCATTCTAAGAGTCTGTTACTTCATTGATTACATTTATTCCTAAATATTTTATTTTCTTTAAGGCATTATTTTTGTGAATGAGAGTCTAGCCATGACCTTCTTCCTCTGCATATTTGTTGTTGATATATAGAAACACTTGATTTATGCGAGTTGATTCTGTATCCTCCACAGTGAATGTGTTTGTAATTTAAAACGGTTTTCTGATAGAACTTTAAGGAGGTCTAATGTCCAATCTCATGTCATTAGACTCCTTATTGTCCCACCTAATGCTCAGAGGGACAGTGGAGCTCTTGTCTCCTTTCTGACTGCAGAGGACTGTTTCAAGGGCTACTCCATCTAGGACGATGCTGGCTGTGTGTTTCTCACATACAATGTCTATATATTTAGTTATATTCTCTCTAGTCCTATAATGAAGGTATGCTGGATTCTGTCAAAGGCTTTTGCTGCATCTATTGAGATGATCATGTAATTTCTATCTTTATGGCTAGTCATGTGGTTGGCTCCGAGATGTCAAACTGGATAGGTGATACTGAGAATATGAGGTGTCAACAAAGGATGGTAAAGATATCCCTCTCAGACAGGTATACGTGTACAGTTTTCTTTATAATGGCTTCAATATTTATACTCTAGTTCTTTTTTTCTTTTTACATCTAAACAAAAGTGGGTTTAAACCCACTCTGTCTTATAATTTCTACTGCTACAATCAAACACAATGAATAAAAATCAAGCTGGAAAGGGAAGGATTTATAAAACCCAAGACCAACAGCCAGGAATGGCACCATCCACAATGAACAGGGACCACAATACTCATCACAAAGTAAAAAAAAGTCCCTTATAACCAGATCTTACGGAGACAGTTTCTCAACTGAGGCTCCCTCCACTCTGATGATTCTAGTCTGTGTCAAATTAAAATAAAACTAGCCAGTACATATTCTTAATAAATTCAGAAATGTTGAGAAATTTGCCCAGCAGAAATATTGAAATCATTTAGGATTTGAAGACAATATATTCATCATTTCATATAATCCTACATTTCTTTATGACACACATAGACAGGCAAAATATGTAACTGTAGTAACTGTCTCAATACAATACACAAAAGCAAAGTGAATTATCTGACCTAGCCACTTCCTTGTGTATTCTTCCAACCAAACTCAAATGTTATCTTGATATATTTACTGTCTCATCACCTTAGATGGCTACTACTTCAAATAAAATTTATTCCAAGATAAAAAAAGAGAGTAAAAAAAAAAATACAGGTTACAGAGAAAGCCACTGTATCATGGTATGCCTGTGGCAGTAACTAGGCAATTCAAATGCATGAAAACCACTCCAATACAGGTAAGTAACTCTTGTCAGGAAGACTCTCACATTAGTTATTCTCAATGGTGGGACAGTTCCTTACGTCACACTCAAGTTCCTTACTCTGCAATGTGTTCACTCCTCTCTTTGTCCTAAAAGAACTGTCCAAGGAGATACACAGTGAGGTGGCATTATACTTCCGGAATGTATCTAGTTCTCTATTCCTTAAGTACTTCTTAGCAAGTATCCAATGAACACACGTTTATAAAACAGTTGGTTTCACAGCACATGCTGTCTACAAGTTTACTCAGGAACTGACTCGCCCAACATAAGAAAGAGCTTAGTGATATATTTATTCTACTCTCTATTTTACTATTAACTCTTGAAATTGCAATATTATTTATTTCTCATGCTTTTGTATACTTTTTAATCATATTTTGCTCATATTCGCGTGCCTATTACCTTCTATATTCGCGGACTCTGCCTCTGTTTGTCCCACCTTTCCACCATGGTAAGGCACATACTATTTTCTTGCCTGATGAAGTTGTCCACCAAGAAAATATTATTGTAATTATATATGTACCATACATATTTGCATATATATGGTAAAGTGAATTTCATTTAATAAACAGTACTAAACGTGATAGAGTCTTTAACTGATCTACAAACTTAAATATATACCTCTGAAGTAAAAAAAAAAAAAATTAAGAGAATAATATATACAGGCAATAAATTTAGACAGACATACAATGGCCTAAGTTTCAAATCTCAGTAAACAAAACCAAAGTCAAGCTTTGTAATAGATTACTGTAAATTATACTTGTTCAAGGGTCTCCTGGATTTACTTACACATAAAAAGATGTATCTTGGAAAGTATGTATGTCTAGGAATCAAGTGACTGCTACTAACTTGTAACTATTTCAATTGCTTTCAGTATCACTATGTTTATACCAAAAGATTTTAGCAACAAGGAGAATAATTTTTACCTCACTAAAAATCATCATCAATAGTGAATGGGTCTTAGGAGTTCCCACCTCAGATATTATACTGAGATAACACTGCTTTTACAGTATACGGTATAAATTCTCTGTCTCAAGTTAATTCATGCCAGCTTATAGTCTAAACACACTAAAAATAAAGTAAAAGTGTTGTGTGAATTAGGCAATTTATGTGAGGGGAGTTTTAGGCCATGATGCTGCACTGAGGAATAGTTTTAACTGTCAACCCGGCATGACTTAGAACTGCCTGGGAGGAGAACTTTAATAAGGGATTGCATCCATGAGGTCGGCCTTCAGCCATGTCTCTAAGGGACGGTCCAAACTGCCTCAATGGATGTGGAGAGTTACTCTGAATGTGACTGGTACCTATGAGATGCTACCAGACAAAGGACATGGAGAAACACTGGATTTTTTTCACTTAGCTTTTACTTGCACTATCATCTACCCTGCTGCCACTGGTATTAATGATATTAATACGAACTTCTTCAGGCTTCCAATGTCAATTAAAAACCTTGCCGACTCCTGTGGATACTAAGACTAGCTTTGGGGCTTCCAACATAGACTGAAGACCAGGGTTCTCTGGAAATTGTAAAGGCTTTTGGCAGCAGATAGACAGAACTGCTGAGTTACCTACCTTAATGCACTGTTGAACTACAAGGTTTGCCCTCTCCTTTGTAAGAAAGCCACTAAGTACTCCAACCGTATCATGGAAACCAATCTAATAATCTCCCTTTAATGTATAATCAATCTATCACTTCTGTTACTCTGGGAAATTCTGACTGAGACAGCTACTAAATAACTAACAGCAAAAAAATGAAAGAAAGGCAGACATTTTCAAAACCCCTCTTTGCACACATAGACACACACACACACACACACACACACACACACATACACACACACTCACATATCTATATGTCAGCAAAATTGCACACATGCAAAGGCTAGAAAGCCTGAGAATAGTAATTTCTAAAAATTTTTAAAGTGGTCAAACTAACAGAACAGGTAACATCTTAAAATATCATTTAAAAAGGAAGCTTAAAGCTTACTTATATCATAGCCTCTAATGTCAAATAAATATGTATTACTTTATATAGGTAGAGCTATGTGCTAAAAAATTCAGAATACACATATAAAACACTGAGTAGTTATTGCTACACTTTATTAAGAGATTAATGGTGACAGGTAAATTTGAAGTGTACTTTAATGTTAACCAGACTCAGAATCACAATTCTGTCAGTACCTCATCCATTAATATACATTTGATAGATTCAAAGAAGTGTACTTTTACTCACATACTAATTGAATTGAGTTAATTAGCTGCAGCCTAACCAGAAAGTTCAAACAGACCTCACACAGCATTCAAAGCACAGCTTCAAATCTAACCTTCCCTCCCTTTCTTTAAACTGGCCCTGAGGATGAAGTCAATAAATTGCCAATTAATAACATACTTGCTTTGATGATTCTTCAGTAACTTACTATCATCCCACTTCATAAATTTTTTGGTAAAACTTCTGGAATTTCAAGTAAGACACTGCTTCCATGGGAAAACTCTAAGAGTACTCTGCTGCCAATAAGACAGACTGGCTGGCAATCCTCCCACACCACGCTGCACAGGGAGAGCCACTCAACCAGTCAAAGTTTAATCTGTTCCGCCAATGGCACAGAAAACTACTCCACTTCTTCACTAAATAAATCTGAACATTAGTCTCTCCCACGTTACTGAGATAAAGATTGATCTAGGTTATTCAGAAACAAAAGCACATGGCCCTGAATTTCAGCAGTAAACATAGCTATATTTAACCCCAGAGCCAGGCGACTCCCGTGTGGTGATGATCAGCTCCAACTGGCACTCCCTTTAAGCTCTGTCAGGTCCATTCTCTTCAGGCGGAAAGGTCAGACACTGGCACACACAGTGAGGCCATGCAACTTATAGCCCATCTGTCAGCCCATACGGTTTACCTCCTATCCTCATCTACACCTATTTACAGACTTTTAGCCTCCCAGGGAAAAGTCTAACTTAGTATTTCATCTGGTGCATATAGTCCCCTGGCTTCTTAGCCTACAGATCATGGATCTCTTTCCACATCTCTCAATTTGCTACAAGAATTAGTCCTCCTAACCAGATGTCCTTAAATTACCTCAGTGAATCAACTTCACACAGGCAAAATCTGTGCGAAGACGTAAGGATCAAGCTTAATGCTGTTTTCATCTAATTTAACAAAAATGACACTATCCTTACAATAAATAACTAAGAATGAAAGAGAGAGCAATTGCCAGCACACATGAGTGGAAAGCAGCCATTGCTTCTGTCAGAGTAAAACTAACAAGGAAGCAAACAAGACCAAATACTAAGGCCAAAGCAGTGACCAGAGAAAGGAGGGAGGACACTAGCTTATTGGCCAAGTCTAAAGACTGGGGAAAACACTGGGTATCAGACCATTTTCATACTTTTGCTTCAAGTTGCTTCTCATTATTTCTCATGATAAATCAGTTTGTTCATATAACTGTCACCAAAAACAAATTTTTATACAAGACTGTTTACCCAACATACTGCCGCAAGGAGGATGACTAAGGGTCTCACTGTGCCAGGAAGGCCTGAAACTTCTGGAGGCTGCACTCAACCTCCTGGTCATGCCTCCTACACTTGAGGTTCTATGATTACAGGCATGATCCATGATGTCTCACCTGACCAAAACATGCTTACTGAACACCAATCACAGATCTAAATGTAAGCATTAACCTTCCCAGATAAGAAGCAGACCCCAAATTTAAACTGCTCACAAATTAGTTGGAGACAAAGACAAAACTAATCATGTTTGGAAGGTGCTTTAATAAAAATATTCAATAACAGCTTCTGAATGTAGAAAAGAACAAGTAAAGGAGGTTCTTACCTGTTTGGAGAGATAATTCATGAGTGAATTCTGAACGAGAATGTTTGAGATGAATAGAATGGCAGAGACAAAGACAGAGGAAGCAGTGTAAGCCCATGACACACGCTGATGGACAGATGAGAGGAACAGCGTGCCCTGGGACGGCCAAGCTCCACAAGTTGGGAGAGCGGTGCACAGAAGAACACAGAGCTGCCCTACTAACAACTCGGACTTAATCAAAATGCAATAAAAGAAGTCTTAAAGACATTTTGAAGGAAAGAGACAGGATCAGATTTTACCTTCTAGAGTAGGTTTACAGAAAAGTCTGTGACTTTCTTGACCAGAGAGAGAAGCTAGAAAATGAGAGAAAGAAAACCCTGAGAACAAGCACTAAGTACATGGCTACAGTGACTGCACTGAAAATGACCCAGGCACTGTACAAGTCAAAGGAAAGGCACAAAATAAAATAAGGATATTAACTTTTAAATGTTGTGCCAGGAGTATCCAACCCAACTATTCCAGACATAACCAAAAATTCATCTGCAGAACAGAGGAAATAAAACTCGGGGTTGCAAATGTTAGGGGATGGTACAAACTGGGGAAATTTATTTTTACAGAACTAAAATCATTCAAAGGCATAAATTTAGCATTGGTTTCTTTCAGCCTTTAGATTCAATATATTTTCAATAACACTGGTTTTCATGCGAAGCAATCATTTTTCTGTACAGAAAATATGAAATTTTCAGCCTTTGCAATCAAGATCCCCCCCACACATGGAGATGTTCTCTGGTAAGGTGGTTGTTAAAATGATTTTATTTGTGTTGGGGAGGGCACATGCTGACATCCTGAAGTATCAAATGTAATTCTAAATATTTTACTCACATGAATCTTCTTGACAACCCGCTAAAATATCTACTGTTAATTTCCCCCATCATAGCAATAAGAATGAAAAACTAAGGAGGAGTCAGAAACCTTTCTAGGATCACAAAGCCTGTAAGGAACCAGTCTACTGAGGAAACTCCAACTTCCCACCTCTACATTATCCTCACAGACACCTTCATCTGATGAATAAGTAGTGTATAACTACCAGAATTGAGTCTTAAGCTGTAGAGAACTCAACATAGAAATGCATAGTCGTGAACTATGGAGAAGCGTATCACTCCAGTGAGACCATCTACAACATACCTGACTTCTTGGACACTGAGCAGAGTGATTCCTATAAAAGCCCAAGAAAGAGCTCATTCTAACAAAAGATATTTGCATCACTATCTTGTTAACACTAGATTTTAAATTGTGTACATTAACCTTAGTACTCACCAGCCTGAACATACCTGAAGCAGACTTCCATTTACTTCCTTTGAAGATATTACTGCATTTCCATCATCTAAGCAAGGCCTTTTGATTTGTACCAGTTCTCAATGCACATACTCTCATCTCTTACTCCCTGCTGCCAACTACGTTCCTATTCTTAACTGTTTTCTGTAACTTTCACTCATTTATGTTTTTAAGACTCCACATAAAAAAGTAATGTGTGTCTTTCTCAGTCTAGCTAAGTTACACAAACATGTATCAAAACTAAGCAATTAGTTAACAAAATTAACTAATTATCACATGTTAACCACAAACCTGTGCATGCACGTGTGTTGAGTCCATAAGTCGATATCAGATGTCACCCTCCACCTCACCCACCATATTTTTAAGACAAGATCACTGGCTGAACATGAATCTTATTATTTCAGCTACACAGGCAGCCACTGGGATCCTGCCCCTGCCTTCTCAGACTGTGACTACAGGTGGGCATCTCTGCTCCGACTTTCATGTAAGTACTGGGAATCCAAGCTCAGACCCTAAGCTTGCACAGAACAACTTCACCCACTGACTCATTTCCTCAGCCCTATAAACTTACTTCTAAAAGGTAAGATGGGGTAAGATGGGGTGGGCGGAACCAAACCTTACTGTAATAAAGCCAAGTAACCTAAGTATAAATTCACATTAAGCACGGAATCTAATATTCCTAGTAACAAAAGGAATGTCTGCCAAAAACATTGCCATACATAACTTTATCTAAGCCATGAAATAAGTTAGATAACATTATATTTTATATTTTTCCTATTTTATATATATATATATATATATATATATATATACATATAAATATATAAAAATATATATATTAATGTTATTGAATATTTATATAACATTTCAGATGTTATCCCTTTACCCCACTCCCCCCTCAAGCCAGGAACTCCCATTCTATCCCTCCTCCTCCTGCTTCTATGAGGATGTGCCCCCACCAATCCCCCCCACTACAACCTCCCCACCCTCGAATTCCCCCACACTGGGTGTCCAGCCTTCATGGGACCAAGGATCTCCTCTCCCACCTATGCCTGACAAGGCCATCCTCCCCTACACGTACATCTGGAGCCATGGTTCCTCCCTTTGTGCTCCCAGGCTGGTGGTTTAGACCCTGGGAGCTCTGGTTGGTTGGTATCATTGCTCTCCTCATGGGGCCAAAAACCCTTTCAGCTCCTTCCATCTTTTCTCTAACTCCTCCATTGGGAACCCCATGATCAGATCAATGGTTATCTGTGAGCATCCACCTCTGTATATGTCAGACTCTGGCAGACCTCTAAGGAGACAGCTATATCAGGCTCCTGTCAGCATGCACTTCCTGGCATCCTCATCAGCGTCTACCTTTGGTGACTGCACATGGGGTGGATACCCAGTTGGAACAGTCTCCAGACGACCCCTCCTTAAGTTTATTTTTAATTAGTCGTATACAGGTATCCCAGTGTGAATGAGTGCACATACATGGAGAGCCCATGAAGGCCAGAATTGGGGATTAAAACTCTTAGATTGGAGTTCCAACAGCTGTGAGTTACCTGATAGCTGAGGACAAAACTACAATCTCTAACAACACAGTGTGTGCTCTAACCACTAAGCTAACTTTAGCAACCTTTTTTTTTTTTTTTTTTTAAGTAAACCATGGCCATGCTCACATTTTCAAATGGTAGAACAGAGAATTGAATCTATTATCTGTTATACACCAAAGGCTGTGTTGCTGACCACAGCAACTAATCCTTCCTTCTGCAAAGGGAGGGAGGGAGGGAGGGAGGGAGGGAGGGGAAAAAAGACCTTCATAAGTCAGTTTGTTTTATAAACATTACAGAGAAGAAAATGAGAGTTGAAAAACTTGTACACGACCCGAAGTCACAAAAGTTCATGGAAAAAGTCTTGCAAGATTCCAAAGATGAAACCATTTCTCTGTCTCTGTCTCTGTCTCTGTCTCTGTCTCTGTCTCTGTCTGTCTGTCTCTCTCTCTCTCTCAGATTTATTTATTTCATGTATGTAAGCACACTGTCACTGTCTTCAGACACCTTGTCTTAAAGAGCATCAGATCCCATTACAGATGGTTGTGAGCCACCATGTGCTTGCTGCTGAACTCAGGACCTCTGGAAGAGCAGTAAGTGCTCTTAACCACTGAATCATCTTACCAGCCAGAAACCATTTCTCAATGGTCCTAGGACAAAGACACTGAAGAAGTGACTTGCAAAATAATTTTAATAGTACTTTCTTTGTAACTATTTATATGACAACTTGAAAATTTCCAAATTGAAAGGAAAAAAACTCCATATCAAAATATTATATATTAGTTCTAATAAAGAAAAGACAGATTCACTGTAATTTTCTGACACCATAAAATACTTAAAATTTGTGGTATTTTCTGAAAATTAAATTGTTCTGGCCTCCATCAACAGGACATCAGCTACACTATTTTTAATATGATTTTGTGACAGACTGCTAAGATGCCATAGAAAATGTGCCTGAGAAGACTCTCACTACCAGCAGAGAATGCTGGCTATTTTTTTTTTTACAGTGAGTTTAAAATAAAAATGGGACAAGAGGAGCAGAAAGCACACTGCAACATCGCTTAGGTACAACAGATCAACAACTGTATAAAAGTAGCGCCACCAAAATATTAACACTAGCTGGTCTCCAGGCTGAAGACCAAAAGTATGGTTACTTCTTCATGTTTTTCTTTTCAATTGAGTTGTCACATGAACCATTTTCATACACTTAAGAAGGAATGACTGAATCAGAAGTGACTTTATATACCACTCAATATAAAGAGGAATGACGACTACTACCTACC
>JANHMN010000012.1:62082960-62099544 GCA_030674055.1 Rhabdomys pumilio
AGTGATACTCTTCCATTAAATGTGATGAGTGTCATGTGAAGATGTCATGTGATGGAGTGATACTCTTCCATTAAATGTGATGAGTGTCATGTGAAGATGTCACGTGATAGAGTGATACTCTTCCATTAAATGTGATGAGTGTCATATGAAGACTTTCACATGATGGAGTGATACTCTTCCATTAAAAACTACAACCTTACGTATTCTGTACTTATCAGTGAGTACATACCACGCATGTCTTCTGGGTTTGTGTTATCTCACTCAGGTTGATATTTTCTAGTTCCATCCATGTGCCTGCAAAACTCATGAAGTCCTCATTCTTAGCAGCTGAATAAAGTTCCACTGTGTAAATGAACCACATTTTCTATATCCCTTCTTCAATTGAGGGTTATCTGGGTTCTTTCCATGTTCTGACTATTACAAATAAGGCTGCTATGAACAAAGTGGACCACGTGTCCTTGTGGTATGGTTAGGCATCTTTTGGATATATATCCAAGAGTGATACAGCTGGGTCTTATAAATTATTTCCTATTTTCTGAGAAACTACCAGGTTGATTTCCAGAGTGGTTGTACCAGTTTGCAATCCCACCAGCAATAAAAGAGTGTTCCTCTTTCTCCACATCCTAACCAGCATCTACTGTCACTTGAGATTTTGATCTTAGCCATTCCGACTGGTGTGAGGTGGAGTCTCAGGGCTGTTTTGATTAGCATTTCCCTGATGAGTAACGACTCTGAGCATTTCTTTAGGTGCTTCTTGCCCACTTGAGACTTTTCAGTTGTGAAATCTCTGTTTAGCTCTGTACCCCATTTTTTTTTCATTGAGTTATTTGGGTTTTTAGAGCTTAACTTCTTGAGTTCTTTATATATTTTTGGATATTAGCACTGTATCAGATATAAGGTTAGTGAAAAAAATTTTTTTCCCAATCTGTAGTTTCCCGATTTGTCCCATTAACAGTGTCCTTTTCCTTAGAGAAGCTTTTTGGTTTCATGGGATCCTATTTATCAATTGTTGTACTTATATGAGCCATTGGTGTTCTCTGTTCAGGGAATTTCCCCCTGCCAATGAGTTCAAGGCTCTTTCCCACTTTCTCTCCTATTAGATTTAGTGTATATGGTTTTATGTTGAGGTCCTTGATCAATTTGAACATGAGCTTTGTGCCAGGTGAGGATTATGGATCTATTTTCATTCTTCTCGCATACAGACTGCCAGTTAGACCAGTACCATTTCCTGAAGATGTTTTCTTTTCCACTGCATGTTTTTGGCTTCTACATCAAAGATCAAGGTGTATCGGTTTATTTCTGAGTCTTTGATTCTATTCCATTGATCAATCTGCCTATCTATAAACCAATCTTTTTCACTATTGGTTTGTAGTACTGCTTGAGTTCAGGGATGGTGACTTCCCCAGAAGATCTTTTATTGTAGAGAATTGTTTTTGCTATCCTGGATTTTTGGTTTTCCATATGAAGTTGAGAATTGCTCTTTTCATGTCTATGAAGCATAGTGTTGGAATTTTGATGGAGATTGTATTGAATCTGTAGATTGCTTTTGGTAAGATGGCCATTTTTAACTATGCTAATCTTATCAATCCATGAGGAGATCTTCCCATCTTCTGAGGTCTTCTTCAATTTCTTTCTTCAGGTATTTGAACTTCTTTCCATACAATCTTTCACTTCCTTGTAAGATATTTTATACAATTTGTGGCTATTATGAGGGGTTTTGTTTCCCTAATTTCTTCCTCATCCTGTTTATCATTTGTATAAAGCTACTGATCTGTTTGAGCTGCTTTTACATCCAGCCACTTTGCTGAAGCTGTTTATCAGTTGTACAAGTTCTCTGGTGGAATTCTGGGCATTGCTTATATATTTATCATATCATCTGCAAATAGTGATGCCTTGACTTCCTCCTTTCCAATTTGTATCCCCTTGATCTCCTTTTGTTGTCTAATTGCTCTAGCTAGAACTTCAAGTACTACCTAGGATACCACCCATAGACCATAAGATGTTTAATAAGCAGAAAGGCCCAAGTGACAATGATTCAATCCCACTTAGGAAAGGGGAGAAAATAATGATGTTAGGCAGATGGAGGGAGGGATCTGGATGGGAGAGGGGAGGGGAAAGGAGAACAGGATGAGGTATGGGAATGAGGAAACAAGAGAGACGCCCAGAGAGCCAGGAGAATGAGTGGAAATATTCAGGTTAGGGAGTGGGAAGAAAGGGGAACCTCTAGAAAGTACCAGAGACCAGGTAGTTGAGAGACTCTCAGGACTCAATGGGGACGACCTTAGCCAAAATGCCCAACAATGGAGATGGGAACTCAAGTAGTCCACCTCAAATAGATATATAGAGCCTCCAGTAGAGGGACAGGGTTACCAACTAAGAGTCAAATTTCTGACCCAGAATTGTTCCTATCTAAAAAAACTGCAGGGACAAAAATGGAGAAGAGACTGAAGGAAAGGTGGTCCAATGACTAGCCCAATTTGGGATCCATCTCATGGGGAGCACCAAGGCCTAACACTATTCTGATGCTATGATGTCCTTATAGACAGGAGCCTAAGAATGACTGCCCTCTGAGAGGCCTTACCATCAGCTGACTGAGACATAAGTACATAGTTACACCCAAACTTGAACTTAAGTCAGGGACCACTATAGTTGAATTAGGGAAAGGATTGAAGAAGCTCAAACAGAGTGTGACCCCATAAGAAGACCAGCAGTCTTAGCTAACCCAGACCCCAGGGAGTTCACAGAGACTGAGACACAAACCAGGAGCATACACAAGCCAGTCTGAGATCCCCGACACATCCCAGCGAAGGGGGTTGCCTGTTGGAGGGGAGGGGTTGGAGAGTACCTTCTTGGAGGCAGGGAGGAGAAATGAAATGAGAAACTGTGGGAGGGGTATGGTGAGTGGGGCAACAGCTGGAATATAAACCAATAAAATAATTTAAAAAATGTGTGCGTGTGTGCGTGCGTGCGTGCGTGCGTGCGTGCATGTGTGTGTGTGTGTATCCCATCACCTGCAACAACATGGACAAGTGTGAAGAACAAAAAACTAAATAAGCCTGGAGGCTAAAGACAAATACCACATGAACTCCCTCATTTGTGGCATTCATAAATAAATGTTGATCTCATAGAATTACAGGATATAATGATAGTTACCAACAGGGGGAAAAGATGCAAAGAGAAAAAAGGAAGGATTTGATCAATAGAAACCAAGTCACAGACAGAACAAGTCTAGTGTACTATACAGCAGGGTACTATAGCTAACAATAATGTATTGATTATTTGACAATAGGTCCGAAAGGCTTATGGTTATGATTAATAATATGAAATAATAAATGGTTGACATGATGTGTGTGACAGTCACTACCTCTTTTCATTTTGCAACCAGACATGTATTGGAACACCACACTGTTCCTAAAGAAAGTATATAATTGTACCAGTAAAACAAAAATTAAAATGCCCTTCCAACTGCCACCGATGACACCTTATAGCAACAAAGATTTTAACACAACAATTTAAACAAAATCAGTGCTGGCGAAACCATCTACAACATCAGCACCTTAGCTTTCATCTATTCAGTATTGTCATAACAACCTGCTACCATCTCCTGATAGATAATATAACAAGTAAGAGGAATTACTTCCCATGTTTTGACACATGAATGGTGACCTCTGTAAAATGGTATATTTATGCAATAAATGATAAAAAGTAAAAGTGTTCTGCTGTGGCTACTGGAACTATCAAGGGACAAAGAAATGACCAAAGACAGATTAAGTAACTTACACAAAGACTGGGTAAGGGTTAGAATTCAAATATTCTTTCATTATACAATACCCTTTTCTTAACTATAAAAGATCAAGCCAGAATAGTTTCTAGAACTCTGGTTTGGGGTGGTCACTATAAAGATAAAAAAAGAAAATACATAAGAGGTACAAATACCTGTATTTCCAAGTAATACAACTCAAAACAAGACTTAGTGCTGTTTTAGAAAATCATCTATGTTCACTTTTAAAGCAAGAGAAAGTTTAAAATATACCTTGGAAATGCCTGTTCATGCTGTTAATTCTTAAAAACAAACACATTTTAAATTCCATTCACAGCGAACAAATTCATTTCTATGACTGCAGCTATTCTGCTATTCTTGGATGTTTTAGTGATCTCAGTACGTGTGATAAGCTAGTAAAAACATTTTGGCTCCATGATAAATTCTTTGAAATCTAGAATATATCATATCTGAAGGTTGATCTTGTAAATCAAACTTCATAGGCATTAGAAATCATAATCACTTAAGGTGTTAGAGAAAGCTGATCAGTAATTACATTGATCACATCCCCCAAGATTGAACCCAGAAAATGACAACAGCTCGACTTACTGCAGCTGCTGAAGTGCACATGCTTCCCACACGCAGGTGTGTGTAAGCATCTTATTGTCCAAGGATGCACAGACCACATGCAGGCTGCTATTCAACTATTATAAATGAGTAATTCAACTACGTCATGAATGCTGCTTGTACTAACTTGATAAAGATGTATCAACAGTGTGTTAGTTCCTCCCTTTCAGACTCAAATTCTCTTATGTCATGATTTGGTACAATAAGAAAAATAATTTTTAAAAAATCTTGATTCAATCCTGAATTTGTTTTCCTAAGACAGAAATTTTTGTTCTACTAAATAATTAGCTCTAAGCTAAACCATACAAACTAAGTGTAATCTTAACCATCCCAGTGTGTATTTGAATTTTAAAAGTTTGCCTTACAAAATAAAAACAGCAATAACAAGTTGTATCAGTTACTCTTCTTGTTGCTATGACAAAATCAACTGAAGGAACTCCATTCTGGCTCACAATTTGGAAAGACAACTTACCACAGTAGGGAAGGAGGAATCAGAGGCAGGTGAGTGATGACACTCAGTTCATCTCTAACAGACAGACAGACAGACAGACAGACAGACAGACAGACAGACAGACAGAGAAACACACAGACATGGACACACCCAGTCTTTAGAATTTCACATACATAGCAAAATGGTTTGATCAATTCCCTTCCCGTTCTCTCCCATCAGCCACCATTAGTTTCCTCTCTCAACTTCACATGGGCTGTTCATACGCGCATGTCTCCTCTCCCTCACGACTCCAGTCCACGGTACAGTACTGTCCACATGGCTTCTTTCCTCAGTTAAGCTTCTCTAGATACATGCTCACTGTGCACTCTCAGCTATGGGTTTCCTATGTAATGCTAAGTCCAATCAACTTGACAATAATGATCCAAATATTTTATATTTTAAAATTATTCTGAAGTTAAACATTTTCAAGTACAGTATTCCTTTTTACTTCCTATTTCCTGTTCTTGAGACAGGATTATGTTACATAGACCAGGGTGGTCTCAAGTCAAAGTCCTCCATGTCCTGAGTGATAGAACTGCACACATGTGCTACCATGCCTGACGGATACATGATGTCCTAGGAACAATTACCTGAAGAAATGGAAATACTCAGAAGTTAAGCCATCTTGTTTGCCAAAGAATTATTTAAAAAAAAAAAAAAAAACTCCATTTTTATTCTTTTAAAGAAACATGGCCTTCAGTTAATTATGATTCCCACTTAAAACAAAACAATGTAAACTTAAAGTACTTGCAATGTTAAATAGGAACTGCAGACTCATGTGGAATAATAATTGAGGCTTAACTCTCTTTTTGAAAGCCTTTTCTTAAGTCTATTCAACCCTTACTTCCATTCTGATCAGTCCTCTCCCTCTGTTTTCAGAATATAGCACTTGAAAAAAAAAAAAAAAACAAGTGTTACATCCAAGTCTGTTCAGAGGCCTGACTAGAACACATTTTAATACCAAGCTCTTATACTACCTTGCATGCAGGTAGCAGCTAGTAAATTAAAAAAAAAAAAAAAAAAAAAAGGTAACCTGAAAGACCAATCTCAAGGTCTGATTTTCTGCAGAGCCTGTGCTCCCTGGTAAATGTTGAATGTGTATTCTTGAATCAAACTGCTTAGGTAGATACCCAGAATAATACTCAACACAAATGAAGAATAGGAAGTTGATCTCACTGTAGTTTCATTGCCACCTCCAAAACTCAAGTTGAATTTAATTAGATAATATCAACTTCAAGACATGGGGCCTTTGTTGTAGCACTGGGTTAGTTATGTGGGCAAAGAAGTTTAGCCCAACTATCTGATGCATATAAACGAGCTCTCTCAACTCATGAAACAGCAAGAGGACCATTACCCGGTGCAACCTCAGGATTTACTTGGTAGCCTTCAGAACGATACCTAAATAAATGTCTATTGCTTAAAATTAATCAAACAGCAATCTAAGACAGGCACTTCAGGGTTCTCTGCTATTTCTCATCTTAGTGGAAGGCACTCTGGCTACCCAGATTTCTAGGCAAGCACACTATATATTCACCAGCTGTGCCATTCCCTGACACACCAAATCAAATCATCAATTTCTACTAACCCCAATATATTATTATGCCACAAATTCGTGGAATTCTTTAAACTGACAATGTTTTTACTTCATTAAAGCATTTTACTAACTTTGCCCCCTGTCCTCCTTTTTACATTCAGACATACCATCACCCAATTTGGTTTCCAAAAATTAAACTGACAAAACGTTTGACTTTCCACTCAGAATAAAAATTACTTTCAAGTCACTTTCAAATAACTTTCACAGCCTCAAAATCGTTTAGAGCTTATTCTTTGAGACATTAATCTCAAGAACCATTTAGAAGCATTGTTCTCAGCCCATTTCTATGCTTTGCTTACAGGGTAACACAATAGCCCTCCTAAAGAACCCATTTTTGCTCATACAGTTCACAATGATACAGTTCCCAGCATCCACATGGCCAACAATAAGACACCCTTCTCTGGCTTCCAGAGAAACTGCACACATATGCTGCACACATATATGCGGGTGAAACCTTCACACACAGAATGACTGGGTGTCATCTGTTAAATGGTGGCTAGCCCACTACTTCTTGTCTTTCTACAAAGACTGATGGTAAGTCTGGTCTGCCTTCTACAACTGTACATTGTTTCAGAAAGCCTCGTGTTCAGATGCAGCAAAAATCCCTCTTTACGGTCTTCACTTTTCTCTTCCTCTCAACTCTTACTCACTTATTTCAAAAAACTGTCCTACTTCCAAAGGTCACTAATAATCATGAACTATGTTTCAGCCACAAGAAAGGTATAGCCAAAGGAACAGCCATCACAAACCCTTGTTGCCTTGGAGATGCTTCTACCTTCAAGTTCCTGCACAAAAGTATCTTTTTATATATTCTGCAACTATTTTGACCTACTCTTTAAAAAAAGGAAAAAGCAAAGCTATTACGAACTTTAAAGTTTTTTCACATTGTTCATTAAAGATGTTAGTTCTACAATGACAATACTCTCCGATCTACTAAGAGTTCAATGTACAAATGTGCCATTTATATTATATCCCAACAAACCCATTAAAATTGAAAGCATTTAAGTCAAAAGAGCATCACACACTTACCTATAGAAAAACCAACCTAGCTTTGCAAGACTGTACACATAAGAGTACCCACAGTTGGCTGTGCTGAGCAGTAAGATGACTGGGAACTGCAGCAACAGGACGTTTGCTTTCTGCTACATAACATGTGGCGGGAGGTGACTCCGATAGATGTTTGAGGAAACAGGTCATGCAGTCAGGAAGCAGAAAGAAAAATGCTGGGCTCCATTAGCTTCCTCCTTTCCCTTCTAATTCAGTCTGGGACTCCGGACTATAGAACTGTGCCTTGAAGATGAGTTTGCCCTTCTATCTATCACACAGGAGACATATGTTTGGATGTCATATAAAAGGCTCAACTGTGAGCCATAATTAACTATTACTTCCTAGAGTTGTTTTTGTCAGGTATTCTGTGACAGCAACAAGAAAGGAGTTTTATATTATCTTGTTTTACTCCATCTATTATTTTGGCAGTCCTCTGAATTGAATGTTCAATTCAGCTAGGGCTGGCCAGGCAAGTGTTCTGCCACTAAGCTATACTTCTGGTCCTTATCAGTATATGCTTTATTAACTGCTTTTTAAAATATACTTTCTATATGAATATTTCCAATGACATCAAGTATGTTTACAGGCTCCAAAATTTTATCAAGGCACATCTAAAGGATTCATTCTGAATTATTTCACAACTTACTACTGGACAGCAAGAATAAGTGTGATTGTCATAAATAGTTGCCATAAATATTCTTATACTTTAAATAAAATTTTGGAGGTGGGGGTGTATACAGACATGCATACAGGAGCCAGTGAAGGCCAGAAGGGGGTGCTATATCCCCAGGAGCTGAAGGTACAAGTCTTTGTGAACTATCTGATGTGAATAATCAAAACCAAATTCAGGGCCTCTGCTAAAGCAGCAAAGGTTCTTATCAGCTAGGTAATCTCTACAGACCTGACTACAATTCTTTACATGCACCTCAGATCACTCTCTTAGGCTATATTTTAGAACTAGAATTATAGAGACTATAATATAGCATTAATCTTGTAACTTTCTCAGCTAAATTTTATCATTTATCAAAAATGTGAGCTGGGCATGGTGGTGCATGCCTATACTCCCAGCACTTCAGAGGAGACTGTGTGTCAATCTGAAGTCAATGTGGCCTACATAATGAGTTCTGGGGCCATCATCAGGACTATATATAGAAACCATGTCTCAAAAACAGAAGGCAGAGAGGGACAACTTTCAAGCAAAATGTTTTGTTATCCTAAGATACATTTTGCTATCTATAGCTTATATTTGTACATGTAACAAGTAACTTATTTTTCTATTTGTGTTTTCTGGGATTGCTGTATATGAAATACTTACATTTGTGTTACTTCACAATTTATCCATAATAAATTACTATATTCATTCATTCAACTATTCCCATGAGGTTTCAGATTTCTCCTTCACAAATGAAAAATAAAATATAATCTACTTAGAATTCCTAACTTTTTATATTCAAAAAAACTTCTAGTAGTTTAAGAATTTCCTTCTGAATTTTTATAATAACTATAAAAGAGAAATAATTACAAAAATAAAACTGTGATGATCAACAGACACACGTCTGTGAAAAAAATCATGCTTTCAGGTGTACGTAGAATTAGCTACTTCTGTATGAGTCAAACAGAATGATTGTGCACACACTAAGTGTGTAAGTACTTGCTGCCTGAACTATCTTCTCAAGAGAACATTCTAATTATTTAAAATAAATTATTTACTTAAATTATTATTATTTGCATGCTCTAATACTTAATTTAAAACACTACAACCACCACACACACACACACACACACACACACACACACACACAAAAACCCAACTCAGCCTGAAATCTGACTAGCCAAATAACAATATTAAGAGGTCTTAGTGTGCCAAGATTTCAAGAGTCAAACTCAAGTTAAAGTCTGTATGAAATTTAACCACAATGGTCAGCTCTCAGACATGAGAAACACCCTACTTCAGTGCTGCTCTCTGCCCTTAATATCACTTCCCCTTAACTTCCTTCATGTACTGAACCTTCCCTTCACCAAGCTACCTCTAACTGTGCCAGTATTTCCGCTATCCAGGATAAAATTAGCCAGCTATCTGGAATCCAGTAAGGGGATAAGGGGAACATAACATATTCCAGCATGGTGCTCTGCACTACCTAGAACATGCTCCAGGTTATCCACATCTGGTTCTTTGGGTCTCTGTACGTTTCATCGCCTTTGAGTCAAGTTCACGCACACTACACTGTAAGTAAATGATCACAATATAAAGTAATTCTCCATTATAGGTATGCAAATGTTAACAAACTGCTTCAGGTAGAAGTATAATTAGCTTCCCTCACTACTGAAAAAAATAAAAACAATTTATACATTTCCCAATTTATTTTGTTATTATTGGTCTGTAAATGTTTGTGGACTTTCCCTATTGACCTTCTTGTACTAGCTTCCTGGTTCCCTCAATAATACTGAGCTATGTAGAAACTTAAGCACTCTTCTATCCATTTCTATGCAAGAATCATTAGTTTAGCATTATTCTAAATTATTCCCTGTGAGCCAGACCACATGTTTCTCATACTGGACAATTTAGGAAGAAAATGACAAAGACCTATGAACAGTAAGGCTACATCAAAATGGCAAGAGTGTATTTTCCTTCTTCTATACTAATAATGGCCTCCTAATTTAGAACTCCCAGTCGTGTCATAGTTAGATGGAAAACAGCTGCCTTTGAGATGGACACTAGGACACCTAGGAAAAGGGGGAAAGGCAAAGATTAGCAGGAATTTCAACACTAAATATTCTGACAGAAAGTTACTAAACAAGCAATGTCAAGATTTGGACAGATTTGTAAGGTAAATGTTACTGGGTCTTAAGTGCACAAACAAGCATATAAAAACTACAACATAATTTGAAGAATGACATCATTTTCTCAAATATAAACTTGGGTAATAACAGTGGCTTTTGATCCACTTAAAGAGACTTTAAATAAATGATTAAATCTACACATTTTATAGTTGCTTTACAGCCTAGTCCACATGTAGCCTGTTTCCGAACTATTTCTTTTACATTAATTTGCCACTTACTCATGAAAGTGCTACTATTTTCTCTTAATATCACTTTACTTTTATTAAGCATATAGTAAAAAAAATACCTAACTTCTGACCCTGTGCCATAAGGAGGGAAAGAAGTGATCGCCCACAAGGCTCACCGATTTCTCCCGCCGGCTTCATTCCAGAATCCAGGAATATTCAAAGGAGCAAAGTAATTTCCTGTTACTCTTAAAATTACTCTTGACTCCCAAACCATGACTTCAGAAGACACTTCAGTGTGGAAGGAACATTCTGAAATTAGGTAAAGGCTTTACTGCCAGGTTTCGGCACCAAACACTCCCAGGTTTATAAAGTAACTAGAGGAAAACCATGGAAAGGGATCTAGTAGAGAGGAAAAAGCAGCATCAGAAAAACTTGAAGTATTTAATTCATACAATGTCTTAATTAAAAATAACTGAAGCTTGTATTATATTTTAGTTAACAACATACTTGAATTTATTATAGTAAGCCTAATCTTCACAAAACAATCTAAGATAAATGGATTAAATTCTTAAGATGAGAAACCAATACTCAGAAGGTTATCCTGTTCCAAGTCCTACAACCTACAAAGCCAGAGCTGCGCCCGGAGTGTGGGATGCAAACCCTTTGTCATCTCGCTCACTCACTCCTCCGTGACACTATGTTTATCGCCTCAACATTTACACAAGCAATGGGGATTATTAAATATTTTACAAAATAGTTTTTAACAAAGTACTTATTGTATAAATTAATAAATAATGCGTATTATACAAAGAAAATAAGCACAAGAGCGCAGGCACTATGCACACACCTATAACCCCTGCATGCATAGCAGAGGCAAAAGACTGGGGAGTGTTGCAAGTCTGAGGACAGCCTGGGCTTACTCTAGTACCAAGTCTTCCAGAGTACATAGAAGACACATCTCAGAAAGACAAAAAATAACACCTTTAAAAGGGAAGCAAAATAAAAATCTAAGAAAAGAAATGAATACTGAAAAGTGGTCTTTTAGAAACTAAAATACAAAGTAACTTCATGACTTCAAAAAGCATTTTAAGTATAAGTATACACACACATACACAGACGAGTGTGTGTGTGTGCTTTACATAACTATTTAAGCATCAGTATCTGTTAATTTTCGATTTATAGAGACTTACACTTTACAATATTTAAAAATATCTTAGTTTTTATAACATTGCTATGGCTTAAAAGTTTTACCATAAAAAGCTATAAGCAAAGAATATGTGAAAAATATTTTTTCACAAATATAATTGTATGTGTGTATGCTCCTCCAAATGGAAAGTAGATTGTTTCATTAATTAATGGGATAAAAAATTGTATTACAAATGCAACATTTTCAAAATGCTCTATCCTGTAACTACCATAATCTTTTAGCAATCGTTTACCTCATGCTTACACGTCCAGTGCTCACATATTCCCACAAGTGCTTTGCATGGTAAAGAGATCAGGAAACGTACTTTATGCATAACATCTTTAACATCCACTCCCCCTTCTGTGCTTGTGATTAAATGTAACATTCTGAAATCTAAAGTTCTGAGAAAAAACATAAATCCTTGTCTCACAGCTGCTGTTTGACTCTAGAAACACATGCATTTTCTTTTCAAACATTTACCCTCCAAACTCCCAAAGGCTTTGGACTGGAGAACACCTGCATCTCTTCATTTAGTTCCAATAACACAGCCTGAACTCCAAAATTACAAAAATAGACTCTCTGTTCAGCTGTAGTTACATTTTACCTCTAATTCCCATGGAAAAAAACGCTAGGAGCATGAAATCATTTGGGCAAGCTCTGTCATCAAGAGGACAGACTTCTGCATGGGAAGTCCAGTGGGACCATGAGAGAAACTGGCAATAATTACAGATAAAGCACACAGTGAAGTCTTCAGGGAAGCCATAGGAAATGCAGTAAGATAGATGGGCATAATTTGTACATATTTATACCCAAACCACAAATGCGAATTGTCTTTAATTGGCCCAATATATAAGCATTTCTAGTCAAATGCCCTGTCAAAATTACTAAAACCATTACTTAAGGCATTCCACTTAATTCTACATTATAAAGAGAATTGTGTGAAACAAGACATTTCCTTAATGAAAGCACCATCTCTACTTTAGATGCCCTTAGAAATTCCTATCTGCCCAAAGAACTTTGAATGGTGTGCATTTTTGGTATGTTTTAATCAACAGGTCTACTAACAAAAATCAACTGAATTTCCAGAGACTACAATTCTAATTGTGACTTTCCATTAATAATAACAAGACTCCCCATCTTGATTTTTGATAATTAGCAGATAAAATTAGTTCCATTCATGATAACATGATAAAATTTAAGCCCTAATACTGGTTTATGAAGTTAATTATTCTGAAGAAGAAAAAGAATGTCTTAAATTGGTAATTTTATGTTTAATTGGCAAATATTATGTTACAAAGAACACTTATTTTTACATCACTGTAGAAGGCATTGAAAATATCTAATTCTATCTTTCCAACTCTAGGATGAAAATACTGCTTTGAGTATTATACATTAAAAAAACCTGGTGCTATGTGTGGGGGCACTCAGCAAAGATGAGGGGAAAGGATCTCAAGTTCCAGGTCAAGTCAAATGATGTACTAAGACCTGCTGCTGTGATAAATACCATGACCACCAAACCTTACAGAGTTTGGTTGGGCTTATGGATCCAGAGAGATGCCAGTTGCCATGGTAAGAAGACAGCAGCAGATGTGGTAGCTGACAACAGTAGCTGAGGGCTCACATCTCAAACCACAGACAGACAGCAGAGAAAGTGAACTGGAAATGGCTCATGACTTTGAAACCTCAAAGCTTCCTCTGGGTGACATACTTTTACCACAAGGTCATACCTCGTAAGGCTCCCCATACATAGCCACCAACTGGTAAGCATGTATTCAAATACCAGACACATGGAAGAATAGTTCACTCAAACCAACATACACAGTAACAAAGGAAAGAAGGAAAGAAGGGAGGGAAGGATGGAGGGAAGAAGGAAAAATAAAGGATGTAATTCAACTTGCACAAATAATTAAAGTTATCCAAAGATCTTAAAGGCCGTCTTACTAATGGTCAACAAGGTGATTGGGAAAAGTTCTATAGGAGTCAGTATAAAGCCTTCCTCCTCACGGATATTCATAATATTTCATAGATATATAAATTACGGGAGTCTTTGTGAAAGGGTTATCTGTGTGAGAAAAGATGCACTGCGGGCACAAAACATGACATATAAAGAAAAATTCATCTAAAACATTTTAAAATATTATCTATAAATAAATTACGGTGATAAAATGTTCTACATAAAAAAAGCCATGGAAACATGTTTGTCTACTTCTAATGACTTGGCACATTAAGATCCCACAAGAACCCTCAGGTCCTTTCATGTAAACTAAAGTGAGAATGCAATCGGGTGGGTCACACAAAGGAAGTTGTTAAAACTTCAAAGGCAAAGCACTACTGTGAGATACTAAATAAGATTTTCAATTATGCTATAAAGACAAAAACAGACTCTTGTTTTTTAAGTGAAGATAGACTTTTCCCCCATATTCTGATTCTGGTTTCCCCTCCCCCAACTCCTCCCAGATCCTAACCACTTTCTCATCATCAAATCCACACACTTTCTCTCAGTAGAATACAAAAAGGCAATTAAAATAACTATAAATCATAAGAAAATTAAAACAAAAAACAAACAAAAGAGCCAAAGAAAATGTACAGGAAACACATACAGACACTGAAAAAGAACACATTTACCCACAGAAAAAATCCATAAAAACAAAATTGGAAATTATGATACATAAGTAAATGATCTGTAAGGTTAAAGGTGGAAAACAAAAATGCTCAAAGCACTGCAGGACCACGAACCTCCAAAACTAGCACTGAACTCATTTTATGTTGCTATCTATTGCTGAGCATGGGGCCTGCCCTACTGCTCTGCTAAAGGAGCACAGCCATAAAATGACTCCTACCAACACTCTGCTCTACTCATAGCTCAGCGTCTTGCTCAGCCATCATCAGAGAAGCTTCTTCCTGCAGCAGATAAGAAAAAATACAGAGACCCACAACTTGTCAGGGTGCAGAGTAAGCGACCTCGGAAAATGAGATGTCTCCAAGAAATCCCTCCCCTCAGGGCTCAGGGAAGTCAGTGGAAGAGGAGGCAGAAGAGTGTTAGAGCAAGTGAGGAAGGGAGACACCAAGGAGCCAAGGATTATTTCTTCAGGACAACAGGATTGACACACCTATAAAGTCAGAGACTGAGGCAGCATGAACAGGACCTGCAGAGGTCTAAGCCAGACGGTCCCAGCCACAAGAGGTTGATATTTCAGTCTGGGAAGGCTGTTTCTAAGCTGTTTACCCTTCATTACAGACATCTTGACTTGATCTGGCTGTAACCTCAGTGATACTGCAGCACAGATACACACATTCAACTCAAATCCAGTTTCTTGTTCAAAAGATTAATCAACCTCACACTGGCTCTATAAAAACACTTATGACTTCCCTCCTATCTATGCTAAGCTGTGAATGTGGGTGGTATTTCCAAGGTAGGAAGAAAACCTGAATTTTAAAATGTCCTGAATAAAGAAATAATAATGATTTAAAAATACATCAGATTTAAGGACTAAATCATGCTCAAAAGAATATTTCTTTTAAAATGACATACATGATTACATTAATGTTTATATACAAATACATAAAAAAAAAAACACCAAGTGAAAATATAACCTAGATGATGTGAATTTCCTTGACAAGAGGAGAAACTATAAAGTGCCCAGTAAGTGCTGTTAAGCATCACAGACAATTCATCTTATGCCAACTGATTTTTAGAGTATTTTGAAAGTTTGTGGAAGAAAATTTTATGGCCTTAAGAATAGTTTTAAATTATGAGGAGTAATACAAATATTACTTTTAAAAGATTGTTATATTATTTAAATATGCGTGGTTCATTAAACTATTCGAATTCTGTTCATAACAAAAAAAAAAAAAAAAATTAGAGGACTCCATTTAACACTGAAGTCTATGGTAGATTCAAACAGTGCTGTGCTTCACTAGATAGTAGCACAGACCATAGAGAGTCTGGTGAGCTCAATACCCTATTAAGTCCATGATTCAAATACAAATTCTAGCCAAAACTACAGCAAGGATAATTATTCAAATTGGTTATTATATAATACAGATTTTAAAACAAGACTAAACAAACGTTAACAAAAAGATAATCTATTGAATGAGCAAGCCTGCTCTCTGTACAGGGGTAGAGAACCACAAAGGTCACATTAACCACTTTCCATTTTAGTAAATAAAGAGTGTGGACCTTTGTTCCATCCATGGCTACTTCTGTGGTGTGACAGCAGGACAGTTAAGAGACTCCGAAGGAGTTAGAAGGAGCTGAAGGAGCTGAAAGGGTTTGCGGCCTCATGAGGAGAGCAACAATACCAACCAACCAGAGCTCCCCAGGGTCTAAACCACCAGCCTGGGAGCACATGAGGAAGGACCCATAGCTCCAGCTGTATATGTAGTGGAGGATGGCCTTGTCTGCATAGGTGGGGAGGAGATCCTTGGTCCCATGAAGGCTGGACACCATGTGTGGGGGAATTCGAGGGTGGGGAGGTGGGAGTTGGGGGGCACATCCTCATAAAAGCAGGAGGAGAGGAGATGGGATAGGAGGTTCCTGGGGGTGCGGATGAGGTAAGGGGATAAATTTGAAATGTAAATAAAAGAACCAAAAAAAAAATCCACCATAAGCATAAAAGACAAAGGAGAAAGAAAAGAGAAACTCCGCCTTAAAATACTTGGAAAAATCCTTTATCCATAGGTATTATCTTAGTTTAGGTTTTGCTTAATATACTACTGTTATGAGACTAAAACTTTCTTCTTTAAAGAAGATAAAGAAGCACACTGCTTTACTTTCCTGGAATTATTAAGTATCAGAGTGCTTCACTTCACTGCAACTCCACGTCTGTGTGTGTGTGTGTGTGTGTGTGTGTGTGTGTGTGTGTGTGTGTG
>JANHMN010000012.1:62113075-62146944 GCA_030674055.1 Rhabdomys pumilio
ACACACACACACACACACACACACACACACACACACAGAGCACAGTAACAATCTGACTCACACAACAGTGGTTGGGGGAGTAGCGGAAGGGGAGGTGAGGGAGGAGATTAACAGCAAGGTTGAGAGTCTCCAAAACAAGAAGCCAGTGTAGGGTTTGCCCATTAGTATATATGAGAACTCTTGCAAGACATCAAATAAAATTCTTTATACAATTTTTTAAAATATAATATAAACAGTGGCTTAGATTAATGGTTCTATAATCATTAAAAAACTAAGAGACGATTAACAAATTTCCTAAAGCCACATAATATTAACAAAACCAGAATCAGACTTCATGCAATACTGTGCTTTTAAATATTATACATATTCAATATCTACAATAATTATAATATTAAATTATTTAAAAATAAAAGAACAAAATGGATAAAAACAACATATGTTCACGTAGGGTTGTGAATCAACACAGAACCACACATGAGTTCTGGACAATACAAACATAGGCTATTGCTTTCCTTCCTATGTACCATACAGACATGAATGAATGAATGAATGAATGAATGAGTTCATAGCATGTATATTTTTAAAACCTAATTACATGTATGCATGAGTGTACACAAGAGCATATATGTATTGTTTGGTAATTTTCTTCTGAGATACAAAGACTATGAAGCAAATTTCTTCACCCTGCTCTGTGTAGCGAGTCAGCACTTATGTAGCTAATACTGGTAATTAATACTTTGCTGATTTGGGAGTCTCATAAAGTAATTTATCAATATTAAATTTTATAGACATCTGAGTGTGATGTCATGCCTTTAATCCCAGCATGAAGGGGCCAGAGGCTGACAGATCTCTGAATTCAAGGCAGCCTAGTCTACAGAACAATTTCCAGGACAGTCAAGGTTACACAGAGAAAACCTGTTTTGAAAAAATAAAAACAAATTATAGATAAAGTGATGAACGATGTTAAAACTAATACTATTATGGAACAATCTTATAAATTGTGACTATATTAGTGAATAGGAAAACAAAACCAAGGAGACGTTTTTAGATATAGATGTATTCTGGAAGTTTTGCTTTATGCAAGCAATGTTTTTTTAAAATATTATATACAGATATTCTTAAATGTATAGTGTAACTAGCTCACACTACTTTTAAAAATATCTTATGAAAGATTCACAACTAAACAATGTCTGACAAAACAAATTCCAACATCTACTAAATAATAAACTCAAAACTACATATTTTTCATAAAATTGTCCCATTCTGGCTGCATGGTTTTTTAAATAGGAGTAACTCTTAATATAACTTATTACAATCTTTAAAACATCAAAGAATTATTTTATAGCCTGCATTAATTTGTGAGAAAATAGTTTCTATGAATGCCAGTTATATTGTCTGGAAAAACAAATGTATACCTATTTAGTGATCTGATTTTCCCTTTCATCTTGTCTCCAGTTTCTGTGTAGATTTATAATGTTCATTGTTTTAAATTTTAACAAATCACCTAATGGCAGAAAGGAAAATATGTTAACCTTGGAATTATTTGCAGTTGGAGAAATCCCTTTTGTCTGGCCCATACAGGGCCTGCAATCTGTTTTAAACACAGATTGTCTGCCTTTCGTCTGACAGCCACCAAGCTGCACAAATTACTTTCTGCCTGTTCACCTGTTTGCAGCTGTGTCTGTAAGCTAAAGATTCTGCAGTTTGACTTGGGCAACCACTTCAGGATTGATGACATGTGCTGCTGATAAAGTGAGCAATTTGAAGAAATTACTGGCTATAGCTATTGAAAGACATCTGTGCAGGAGCTGAGAACTAGAAGCCTTCAATCATGTGCTTGCAACCTGCAGTGGCGGCAACAGTGTTTGAAGTGATACCCTACGAAAGGCAGTTGGCCCTGACACTAAATAACCACACACTATATGGAACATAATCTCTCAAATGAGTAGTAAAAGCTTCTGTCTTTTCATTGTAAAAAATGGGCTTTGGTTCCTTCTTAAAAATATTCCTTAGGAGGTAATGCCTGACAATAATTATGCATTTGTTTTTCCATCGTAAAGCCAGTTGACATATCTCTTACTTCCTATGTAAAGAAATCCTCATCATTCATTGTGTCCTACATGAGAGTCACACATTACCCATAAAAAGATTCTTTGTTCATTATCTAAATACTCGCAACAATATTAAAGTTCTTTGTTCATTATCCAAATATTCAAAACAATATTAAGCTGGAATTACTGTTCTATTTTCTCGCGGAAAAACTGAAACAAACTAAAGTTTGAAGACCCTCTCCGCATGTCACATGTCCACACTGGGTTACAGGATAAGGTAGACACTTTGTTGGAGACACTGTATCACTCAGATCAGACACCAGGAGATAGAGTTTTTATTCAACCTTTCTATCTCATTACACAAATTTATTTCACATCAAACTGTCAACATGAATTGAAAAAACTGATTTAGTCAAAATCAAACTTTTAAGGCTCATATATAATGCTAAAAGTTCAAGCTCTTTACTCATCTGCTGAAAGTCAGTGAAAATATTTCAGGTAAAATCATTTTTTAAATTATATCAAATATATAGAATTTTATATCTATAAATATACCATACCTAATGATAAAAAAGACACAATGCTAACTAAAATACTATTCAAATGACTGCATGAAATATTTACAAATTAGACTCTGTCAATAAAAATAGTAATTAGAAACACACAAACCACTAGTGAAAAATAAATGAATTCTGATTTTAAAAGTTATAGAACATAAATCCATGAAAATTATATAAAATTCAGAGTAATCAACTAATATATAGATAGCTTCATGTTAAATCCAAGTGTTCCAAACTAAAAACAGGGCTTAAAATTATAGGTTAACATAGTTTATGTTATTGAGGTTAATTCTAAAATTTCTTACTTCTACTTAAAAATGTTGAAAAATTCTTAATTTGTACACAGTTCAAATATACTAAAAGCTAATATTTTAAAGAGTTTAACATATGTAGGGGAGGATAGTCGTATCTGGCAGAGGTTGGAGAGGAGGTCTTTGGTCCTGTGAAGGCTGGATCACCCCTGTGTGGGAGAATTCGAGGGTGGGGAGGTGAGGGTAGGTGGGGGCACATCCTCATAGAAGCAGGAAGAGGGAGGATGGGATAGGGGGTTTCTGGATGGGTGGGGAAAAGGGATAACATCTGAAATGTAAATAAAATATCCAATAAAAAAATAACCATCAAAAAACCCTAATAACTCAGGGTAATTACATTCTAAAATATGTAATTAACTGAAAAGCAAGAATAGCTTTTAGGAATATAATTGCAGAAAGCATAAAGAATGTCAAATAAGCGTGTAATTCTTCAGTTATGTAAGACATAAAAGGCACTGAATTTTCAAATAGTAATTTGAGAATCAATTTCCATGAAATTTTTGGTTCTTATTTAGTGTAGACACACTAAATCAACATGTTTCTTCATTAGTTAGAGAAAATATGTTAACAGGACTGTTTAATACTTCTCACAAGGGCTTGATTAATAGTTGGTATTACTATTAGTTTATGTAGGTTGTAAATTTATCATAAACTTAGAAAACACTATTCCTAGTATTTATAATGACTGAAATCTCTACCATAACTAAGTTAAATACATTTAGTAAAACTATCAATAACTATCAGTTCAATTTTTAAATTAGACATTCTTTTAAAAAAAAATTAGTAAAGTCAAAGACTCCATGCTAAGGAGCTATGATAAATTTGACTTTCACAATCCAGTCTACATAAATTGAATTCAACACAGAGCCAATTTGTTCTAGCCACAAAAGAGGACACACATCATTAATGGTTATAGTAAATCAAGACTGTATTTATTTACCTAATGGTGTAGCAATACCATTCTCATTATGTTACTATCCTCTATTCTCTCCTGTCTTGCACTCAAAATTTTAAAAGCAGCTTTTATTTTGAAAGACCTAAGTTGTAAGAACCTTCATACCACTTCATAACTTTGACACAAAGTACATAGAAGCAGATTAGACTTCATTTGGTATAAAATCAGTAGGCACTTTTGCATCTGTGCATGTAACATAAATACACCAGCTGGCATCTCAAGCACACACACATATGGACTTCAAAACAGAAACGTCCTTATTTGCTGCACTGCCAGGGTAATTTCGTATCCTCTGCACACTGCAGCTATTTGTCAGGGCCCTGCAGGTGTGCAATGCACATAAACACACAGCTGTGGTCCAGCAAGCCAAGTGTTCCATCAAACACATAAAGGGAGATCTCAGCAGTTGAATTAGTCATCCTTAGAACAGGTCCAGAGAGAACAATATGGGTTAGTATTTTTGGAAAAATCGTGAATAGAAAATTTATGATTATGCTCATTTTACAAAATAACTGAGGGATTGTATCATTTTTAAAGTAACATGTGCTTACAAAGTTTTTATAAGAATGGTTGAAGAAAAGTTAAGTTTGTTTTTACTTTTAAATGTAAGAAAATTTATATATAAATTTATTTAAGCGCAAAATGTGAAAAGCTTTAAATGTTAGATTTGTTATTAGAATTTATATCATATATTTATAAAATTACAAATCACAATTACTACATCTTAATGTAGTTAAAATTCTGCTTTTCTATTTATATTTAAGATGAAATTTTTAGTAAAAGACAATAAAGCCTAAAAATTCTACATCAGACAACTATTAACTGCCTTAAAATAACTGCTTTACTGAACTGCAAATACTGTTATAACACTGAATTCTCAAATGTGATATACAAGTATATTGGCCTAAATTGGTTAGGGAAATATATGGAAACTCACCATCATGTGAAAGCCCCCACCCTAATTAACCTTGACCTTATTACTACTCTCTTTAAATTTCCTGTTAAGAACTTCAGACCACCAATAATTAGGAGTAACTACAAAATGCTCACAGTCCACCTGGCAGTTGATAAAACATGGAAGATGAGTGAGAAAATGAGCTTGAATGCATTATGCCTAATATACTAATCTCCACTGAGCTTGGGGTCAAGGAGTCAGTGATCAAGGAATAGCAGGCTGTCACATAAGGAAATTTGTGCTTTCCTCTTTCTGGAATGTACAAAAGTTCTTCAAGATTACACTTCAGGAAGCCTATTCAGCACTACTTGACTTGATCGGTCTACCCACCTATTGCATAAAGCAGGAAAGGAGTAAGTAAATGAGGAGAAGGAATCAAGGCTTATGATTACTTAATTTCCTGTAAAGCAATTTACTATAGATCTTATTTTATTGGTTTTGACTAGATAGAAACAGAAAATACTTGAATTTAACTTGGATTCCTGTATTACTGATGTGTCCCTATGATGTGATTCACAAGTCTATAAAACTTCTATCTAGTCTTAAATGCTTCAGATTAGACCTAGTTGAAGACTTCATCTCAGAATATCTAACTGCAATTCTGTCATAAGACATGGATGCCCTTTGCAAGGAAATAATCTCATTTCAGAAAAAAATGTCAAATGTTAAGGATAAAAAGAATAGCATGTTTCTTAATTTCTACAATAAAATACATTTTTAGAACAAGTTAGGTTTAAGATTTATTTTTATTATTTATATTTAAGTATATATATGCATGTTATATCTATATGATGTATGCCTCCTAGGCCTAATTGCCAAAGAAGGGCAAAAGAAGCTGTCAAATCTCCTGCAGGTGGTTGCGAGCTCCCCAGTATGGGTGAACTCAAATCCCCCAAAACAGGAGCAGCAGCTCTTAACTAATGAATCATCTCTCCCTTTAAAAACAAATCTGAACTAAAGTTATCTGTGCCAGTTATTTATTCCTATATAACTATTATTTTAATGTTGCATTTTATGTACTATGTACTAACTACTTGGCTCTCTCTCTGAAGCTGCAGTCAGTCAAATAGGTGGACCAGTCTGAGATCATGGGAAATCCCAACTGAACAAGTACTTCTGACACCTCTGCTAGAATAGGTAGAATATCTAGATACTCTCAAAATAGAGCATCCAAGTCTAGGCAGAAACTTCTAATAATCCAGCCTTGGAAAGAAAACAGTATCAGCTTCCCCACAATTTACTAGTGAAAAGCCTATCACAGAAACAAGACCAAATTATTAGGAAATTTGACCTAAGGTCTTTTGGGTGCTGGTGGGTTACTACCTATTTCACCACAACAGTAACCTTTGTAAGTAACTACAGTGTGCTCAACCCTAAGTGGGACATCTAAATCATCTCCCTCCATGGCTCAGGAAACACAGAAAAGGGAATGGAAGGAATGCAAAAGCTAGAGATTGGGAAATTGCTGTGAGCATGTTTTCTGAACACACCACGGCCATTACACTCATGAACTCAAAGGCCCTTCTCTAGTTTGTCATGAATATGTAAGTTAATCCAGGGCATATCCCTTAACTGAGGAACAAAGGGTATAGTTAAGAGATGCAAGGAGGAGCCACTGATAAACTGCCTATGTTCCAGGAAACAGCCCCTGACTCTTGTTCAGGTGTAATTAAATTTGGTGTGTCAAAAAGAAAGACTGTCAAAGAGAGATCTTGTGGGAAAGAAAGGTTGCAATAGGAGGTAAAAAAAAAAAAAAAAATAAGAGAAGATAATGAGTGGTATAAACACCCAACCTCAATATATTCTTTATGAAACTACAAAAAGTATTTATTTTCTGCACATTTAAATACACATCCAATACAACCCACATGTGTTTATGCTTATATCCATAAAAATGAAGAAGAGGAAAGGACATTAAGTTTAAAAACAAAATCTCGGCCATCCACTTATGATGTCACACATCTAAGAACATATATGAATTTATTTTAACTTCAGTATTCCTAAAGGTAAAAAGCAAAGTAAATGCGTGCACAGAAGCAGAGAATAACTAAAATTAAAAAGATCATTTCCATATAAAATTATTTGGAGAAATCTACCACATCCCAAAGTCCTCTGACTAAGCTATTCTTTGAAAATCTCATATATATTATACATAAATCATATATAAATAATTTAATTAACAAAGTGATTTTAGAAGATTTATTAAAGGACAAAAAAGACTGTTCATCAGGTAAAGGCACCTGCCATCAACTTGATCACCTGAGCCTGACCCCCAGGAGCCATATGGTGGAGGAAGAAGACTAATTTCTACAGTAGTTCTCTGCCATCCACATGCATGCCATGGCACACATGTGACCATACACAGGAATCACACCAACAAACAAACAGGATTTTAAAAAGTGCCTGGAGAGCTGACTGCAGAGACTGAAGGATGCTTCCAGAACAGTCAGCATGGGGGAACTGCAGCAGCGTGAAAGCACAGAGTCAAGACAGAGGCAAGCACTGAGGCTGCGGAGTCACAAGGCATTTACAGCAATGGGACTCACTGTAAGCAACTCATACCTAAAGTTTATCAATTTAAGTTAATAACATACCATCCATATAACTGAGAATTCAGAATTCATGACAAAAATGCATAAAATTGTTCCAAGAACTTTAGCCTAATCCCGAGTGTGTGAGCCCTTCCACTAGTAGTCAGGAGAGATGTGATACACACCGTTTGTACTGTTCATTACCTATCACAGGCAATGGTGTTAAACAGCCCTCTCAACATTTATGCTGATAACTGCAGACAATGCTGCCCCTGGCCTTTAACAAAGAAGCTTCTCTTCATAGTGAGCAAGTGGGAAGTGCAGGTACTATTGGATACTTAATGTACTGAGAAAAAGGTTGAGTGCTCAGCCCTAAGCAGGACATTTCTAAGACCTTCTCTCCAAAGCTAATGGAGAGACAAATAATGCAAAGAATGTTAAGACCCTGAGAACTGGGAGAAGGGTAGCCTGAAAACCACCACAATCAAAACCTTAGCACAGCTCTGGTTTCCTGCACTGGCACTGCATAAGACCAGCTCTATCAACATCAGTCAAAGATGACGGACCTGCTCATAGGGCCCACTCCTTGATCAATTACTGAAGGATGCTGGGAAAGGGTGAATCAATATCTACAGAAGCATTATGTACCCAGTGGTGAGCCCACCAACTGCATTAGGTAGCTAAAGACCCATGGTCAAGGAAGCCACCCAAGTTAATAAATTCAGTTGGTCAGAAATGAAACAAAAAGTCAGGAACAGAAGAAAGAGACTGCACTGAGAATGGGAAGGGTTGGCAAGGGCAGGACTTTATCAATTGTTATGGCGCAGCAAAGTGCGCACGGTGTTATGCTTAGTACACCATGCTACTTTTTCTCAATACCAGTCACTGACTGAACGCTCAGGACTAACTGTCAGACTCTTTCCCCTGGAAAGTTAGGAAACTTTTAGATAGCTGGCCAATAACTAAAAGTGTTGAAAAGAAACATCTGAATATATGAATTGTTTCAGTTTTCATATCAAATAAATATCTTCATATAAAAAATTTTCATCTAACATAGACTGTATTACAGGCTAACATCAACTTTTTTATGTCACAAAAGGAGTGACAAATACATAAAAGAAAGACTTCCTACAAAAGTGAGCTATTTTTATGTGTCAAAGGTCCAAGTGAACTCATGCTTCACAACTGACCTAAGCAGTGTCCTTGGTGAGACTATGTAAAGCATAATGTGAGCACTTAACACATGCCTTCTACATCGAAAACTGGGGAACACTACAACCAGGGTCTGTTCTTTCAAGGCAGGGTTTGTTTGCACTTATTAATTATACACATGGTTATTTTATCAAAGCTATCTTACATTAAAATAAAGATTAATGATTAAATAAAGCATTTCAATGAAACACAATAAATACTACAAAACTGAAGTATAAAATGTGCAAAATTATAATGAAAGGGGTCCTTGTAGATCCCCAAAAGAAATGATATGAAAGGGAATTTTTAATGTCAACCAGAAAAAGATGTAAAGACATACTGATCTAAAGTACCACAAGCAAAAGAAAAAGAAAGCCCAGCACCAAGGAAAGAAGTATGAAGACTAATTAACAGGACAGCTGGGAAGAAACAATGTCAATACTGGAAGGGATGAGGACAACTGAGAGCCAGGAAAGCAAGAGGCACTAAGACTTCTGTAAGGAGACCAGCTATTTCCTCAAACTGGGGAGATAGTTCAGTGGCTAAAGCTCTTGGCAGAGATTGTCCAGCACCCACATACCTGCTCGGCAAGCGGAAGAGCCACCTGATATCTATCCAGATATGGAAGGCAGAGAGAGCACATCCTCTAAGCAAACTGGCTAGTAAAATTACCCATATCTGCGAGCTCTCAGTTCAACTAAGACCTTTCCTCAATGAAATAACTAGAGATCAATCAAGGAAGTCACCAGACAAAGAATTCTCTAAGTAACCACATAATGTACTTGTGACAGAGAAAAACAGTCCAAAGATTCCTCCAGCTTGCATTCTTGCTGAGGACAACATGAAATTTGCGGGAAAATAGATGGAACTAAAAATATCATCCTGACTGAGATAATTCAAACCCTGAAAAAGACACATTGTATATGCTCACTTGTAAGTGGATATTAGCCCTAAAGTACAGGATAACTATGTTACAATCCACAATGCCCAAGAAACTAAGTAACAAGAAGGATCCAACGGAGGACACTTGAATCTCATTCAGAAGGGGAAATAAAATAAACATCACAAGTGGATGAAGGGAGGGAAATGGATGAAAGATGGGGTAGGGAGGGAAACAGGAGGGATTAAGTATGAGAAAGACTGAAGAAAAGAAGGAGGGAAGAGATGGGAGAGGGAGAGGAAAAGAACTGAGAGAGAGAAGGGGTAATGGCACAACAGCTTTGAAATGAACCAGAAACTGAGGACAAGGGAAACTCCCAGGAATGTACATGGATGATATGAGCTAAGAATCCTAGCAACAGGGGATATGGAACCTGAAATAGCAACCTCCTGTAAGTCTTTCAATGGAGAGATGAGGAGGATATCAACCCAACCAACAAACCCTTCGACCCAAAACTTGTCCTGTCTACAAAATATGCAGAGATAAAGATGGAACAGAAATCCAGAGAATGTCCACACAATGGATGACCCAACCCATCGATGACAGAGAATCAGGCCATGACAATATTAATAATATTCTGCTATACTTGCAGACATGAACCTAGAATGACTGTCCTCTGAGAGGCTTTCCCCAGTAGCTGATGGAAGCAGATGCAGAAACACATAGGCACACATTAGGCAGAAAATTTTGGGAAGGAGGGGGAGGAAGGATTGAAGGAACTGGAGAGGATAAGGGCACCACAAGACAACCTACATAATCAAATAACCTGGGCCCATGAGGGCTCACAGACACTGACCACCAACTAAAGAGCAGACATGGGACAGATCATAGGATCTACACCTATGTAACTGATGTGCAGCTTGGCCTTCACGTGACGAAGGGTATACATATTTGTAAAAGAAACATTACTAAAGCTTAAATCATACATTGAACCTGATACATTAATAGGAAATTTTAATAGCCGACTCTCAGTAACAGATAAACAGGTCATCTAGAAAACAGAGAAATAGTGAAGATAACAGATTAAGAACCAAATAAATCTATTAGAGATCTACGAAACATTTCACACAAACGTAAGACCATATACTTTCTTCTCAGCACATCATAAAACTGTCTAAAAATGACCACATACTTGGTCACATAGCAAGACTCAACAACTATAAGAAAATGGAAATAACCCCTGTATCATATAATACCATCATGGATTAAAGCTGGACATCAACAATAACAGCAACAACGGAAAGTCTACTAATTTATGGAAACTGAGTAAGTCTCTACTGAATGACCACTGGGTCAGAAAAGAAATAAAGAAATTAAAGACTTCTAGAATTTGATGAGACATACCCAAACTTATAGGACACAATGAAAGCAGTGCTAAGAGTAAGGACCATAGAACTAAGTGCCTCCATAAAGAAATTGGAGAGATCTCACAGTAGTAATCCTAGAACAAAAAGAAGCAAATATACGCAAAAGGAGTAGCTAGCAAAAAAATAATTAAACTGAGGGCTGAAGTCAACAGAATACAAGTAAAGAGAGCAATAAAAGAATCAGTAAGACAAGAGAGATTATTCTTGGAAAAGAAATCAACAAAATAGACAAACTCTTATCAAACTAATGAAAAGACAAAGAATATCAGAATTAACAAAATCAGAAATAAGAAAAGGGGGATAAAAATAGACACAGAGGAAATCTAAAGACTTATTAGGTCTTACTTCAAAAACCTATACTCAATAAGATGGGAAAATCTAAAAGAAATAAAAATTTTTCTTGCTATATTCCACTTACCAAAGTCAAATTAAGATCTGATAAAGAATTTAAATAAATGTATAACCACCAAGGAAATAGAAGCAGTCAAATAAAAGTTTCCTGACCAAAAACTCCAGGGCCAGATGTTTTTAGCACTGAATTCAACCAGACTTTCAAAGGAAAGCTAATACCAATTGTTCAAAATATTCGACAAAATAGGAAAAAAAAAAAAAAAAGAAATATTGTAAATTCATTTTAGGAAGCCATAGTCACCCTGATACTGAAACCACACAAAAACACAACAAAGAAAATTACAACCAACTTCCATCATGAACACTGAGGCGAAAACACTCCACAAAATACTTGCGAACTGAATCTAAGAACACATCAAAAAGATCACCCACCATGATCAAATGAGGTTCATCCCAGAGATGCAAGGACGGTTCAACTTATGAAAATCTGTCAATGTAATCTACCATATAAGCAAACTGAAAGAAAAACCCACATGATCATTTTGTTATAGATGGTGATGAAGCCTTTGACAAAATCAAACACCCCTTCATGCTAAAAGTGTTGGAGATATTAGGGATACAGGGGATATACCTAAACATTACAAGGCAACTTACAGCAAGCCAATAGCCAACATCAAATTAAATGCAAAGAAACGTAAAGCAAAATGTCTAGATAGAGCAATAAGACAACTAAAGATCAAGGGAATAAAAATTGGAAAAGAAGTCAAAAGTACCAATATTAGCAGTTGATAGTATACACAAGCAACCCCTAAAATTCTACCAGGGAATTCCTAAAGTGGATAAACACATTTAAGGAAGTGTCTAGATAGAAAGGTAACTCAAAAAAAAAAAAAAAAAAAAAAAAAAAAAAAGTGGCCTTTCTATAAAAAAATGGTAAGTGGGCTGAGACAGAATTCAGGGAAATAACATCCTTAACAATAGCCACAGATAATAGAAAATATCTTGGGATAGCTCTAGCCAAGCAAGTGAAAGAGCTGTGTGATAAGAACTTCAAGTCTTACAAGAAAGATATTGAAGAAGATAACAGAAGACGGAAAGATCACCCATGCTCACACACAGTACGATTAACATAGTAAAAATGACCATCTTACCAATAGTAATCTACAGATTCAACACAATTCCCATCAAAATTCCAACATAATTCTTTACAGACCTGCAAGAACAATACTCAACTTTATATAGAAAAGTAAATAAAAAACTCAGGATATCTAAACTACTCCTCTACAATAAATGAACTTTTGGAGGTATTACCATCCCTGACTTCAAGCTGTACTTGAATGGCTTAGATCCAAAACTCAAGTGACTTGCGTGCTGGTGAGGATGTGGAGCAAGGGGAACACTCCTTCACTCCTGGGGGGAGTGAAAACTTGCACAGCCACTTTGGAAATCAATAATGGAGTTCAACTGTGTAAAAGCCTCCAGTACTATACAATCTGTCTCAGATTTCTTGACAAAGCATACTCCCTTCGGGGAAACTCACAGTCTAGCCTGGGTGCTGCTGACAGAAGTGACTGCACAGTCCCACCAATGCAGATCTCCCTCACGTTTGCTTTAGAGTTCCTTACCTGGGGCTAGCACACACTGCTTTGCCAAAATGGTTTCAAAACACAATCACTCTATTTCTAAAACTGTGCTCAGCTTTTTCTTCCGAGAAAAAGCTTCCCAGTTACATTTTCAATATAATTCCATCTCAATATATGTTTTCTAGGAATCTAGAATCCAGTTTCAAAAAACTAGTTCCTACATCTACAAATAAAATGTTGATTCTTCACAGACCATGCCATTCACTTATATAGAGCATCTTGATGAAGGAGCTAAACCTCACTCATGTCCACGATCTATTGTTTGATCCCCTCCCACCACACACACGGGGGGAGCAAGAGAGAGAAAGAAACAGAGGGGGAGAGAGAGATGCAAAATATCAACTCTTCTAGGAAGTGTTCTTTTCTTTGGCTTCCTTTTGAACATTCAGCAGGAGTGAACACAATATCTAGTGCCTAGTATGCCAGTTTCCACATTAATGATGGCGCTCAGACAACCTGTGTTTCATATTTATAAGTCCAATGCCTTACAATACAGCAGATCAAAATAAAATTTTCTGCTGGGCATAGTTTTCACTTTCACAATACAACCACTTGAGAGTCTCAAAAAGGAGTTCTACCCATAACTGTAAGGCTTGGACTATACAGTGCGAGAAGTGATCTCAGAAGGAAAGGGAGGGAGGGAGGGAGGGAGGGAGGGAAGAAGAGAGGGAGGGAGGGAGAGAGGGAGGAAGGGAGAGAGGGAGGGAGGGACGAAAGAAACAACTAAGAGTGAATTTCTTATTGTAAACATGGTTTTTACATGAATATATTTTACCTGTGAGATTGAATAAATGTGGTTAACATATTTAAGCCCCAACTATTCACATGTTCTAAAAATAGTTTTATTCTTCTTAGGGAATAACATTCAATTTGTTTAAAAGAGGTAGTTACTTGTGTTAACTTTGAAAGCTGCTAGGCAATTTGGAAGCTTATTCATTTGGAACCCTTTAGGAAACTTCCTCACAAATAACATATTAGTTACCACAGAAAAAGGAAGCACTGGTTTTTAAAACTCATTAAATTTCTTTTCAACTTCATATAACTGTCAGTTCTCAATTACACACCCCTGGGACAAAAATCAGGCCAAAAATTCTTAGTATATAAGCATAAAATAAAAATAATCCATGAAAAACATACACCCAGAGACATAAACATAAAGTGTGTAACAGAGAGGCAATTGATAACTGATAAAACTTCAGCTGTATGAATGGTTTAACACTAACAGTTAAGCCATACTTTAAAAAATGGTGACCTAAACCGGAGCCAGTGGTGTACCTACTACACACAGTAACCACAGACTAGGTGAGCAATTTTAAGTCCAACTATTTTAAAGGAAGGTTAGGTGTCCCATAGGAAATAAAAGTGGAAATGAGTCCAAGAGAGAAAGGCTTGGGTCCACACCTTTAAAATTGCCTACAGCAAGGCATCAAAAAATAAAATAAGTCCCCTGGGTCTGGGTCAACAGCACGGAGTTACAACTTAAGCACTGGGTCATCAGTGGCAATGGAGGGCTGGCTGAAGGCTGAGGTAATATATTGACTTACTGCAGTAAGGAACCTTGTAACAGTACCGCCCACAGTACAAAGAGCTCTTATGTGGACATCATGGACAAAGAAACTCTATAATCACTCAGTAGGACCTGAGAAATGAACTATGAAATAAAACAAAAACTTTAATCTAAAAATATTAAAAAGATCATTAACTCACCGAAAAAGAAGACCTAAATTCTGTTCAGAAATTTATTGATCATATTTTTAACAAAAAAAAAAACTAACTTTTACTACTCATTATTAAAATCTGATCCTAACTTTAAAAAAAAAAAAAAATAGGCCTTTGCTGTAAGGAATTAGAAATTGAAATACAAAATCAATATAGAAAGGGAGAATTTTTACAAGTAAGGAAACCATTGCTAAATACATATGTATATCTGTATATCTATATCTACATATCTATATCAATATATTTATCTATAGATAGAGATATATAGATACATATAATCTTTTTAGCCTTGTTGCACTAGTAAGCTGAAGATATACCCATTTGGTCCTAGTTAAAAACTAGTTCCAATTAGAACAATAAATGCACAAACTATATTATGGACATTTTTGCTATTCAAAGCTCTTGGGAAAACTTTAAAATTAACCAAGGAGATGATGATAAGGAGGAAAAGTTGAATCAGACATGTTGCTGGTGGCTTACACAGAGCCCAAGGCATGGCATGATGTAGGAAGTATAACTAGAAGTATAACTAGTTACAAAAACTCCAGACATTAGGGCAAAGGATGCTATTTAAGGTTGGCTAATTGATTAAATAGGAAATGTTTCCAGTACCAACCATCCTGGTTTCTGAAACCTCTTTTGTTATACTTTGAGTAAGGCTAATATTAACAATTACTTTAAAAACAATGCCCAGATATCATAAAAACTATCATTTCCTAGTATTTTTATTTACTAGAATTTTCAAGAAAATACAATTTTAAAATATTGGCATGCAGGGAGATGAAAATGTTTTGTCTAATAGTAGAATGATAATACATAATTATATTAAATATTTCAATCTCATACACTATTATATTTGGCATAAGGATATCCAAATCAGACTCAAGACCAGAGCTTCAAAACTATCTTAAAGAAAAAGAAGTTGAAGAAGGAAGAATAAGGGTTATAAAGGCAGGAGTGAATTTTAGATTTGTGGAGTAAAATTACTCAGACATGTAAAGAAAGGGTCTCAAGGAACGAAGTTTCTAGGGTGAGTCTGACAGAAGATACTGAAATGACAATGGTGTGCCCATGAGACGTTCCAAGCTCATCATGCACACAGAGGGAAACACCCTGAAGAACATAACCAAATTCTGTTGGAGAATTATCACTAAGGCTGCAGCGGGGGCTGAAAGTCTACTCAGATACATTGCTACAATCCTACGTAAAAGAATATGTGCTGACACAAGTCCACAGCCAGAAAGATTAGGAAAGAGGAAACAATGCAATACATAGCTATGAAAGGCTGAATAAATCCTCAGATGTCTGGAGAAGAAAGTGGGTGAACAGTGATGTCATCAGCCACAATTAGAAATCAAGGTGTTTCATTTTAAACAGTAAATTTTATGTACCTTGTCACATCTAAGTGATGTTACCAGTGTCTACAAACTGTTCTGGGACATACAAATAAACGAGTTGTCAATATTGATGGTACTTGAAGCTACATAGAAAAATGCTAAAAGTGTTCCCTTCTCAGTCAACGATACAAGACATGGGAAAGGAGCTCAAGAAAAAAGTTGTTTATGTTTTACAGATGAAATTAAAGAAAAATAAAATACTCATTATTTGCACTAAGTGATAAGACAACACAGGCATCATTCTGTATCTGTCTCCATAAGAGAAAAATACAACGGGAGCTGCACAGACTTACAGAACCTGAGAGAAATGTCTTTGTGCCTGTCAATAGTGAGAAAGACAAAGAACTATTTGACCACCAAAACTGAAAAAATTTAAAATATAACATTATGAAAAGCATAACATACAATGATTATATATATAGTAAATAAAAACCACATAAAATTTATATATAAAGGCAGGAGACTGAAGGAAAAAAAATGAAAAAAACAGTCATCTTGTTCTTTTTCTTTACATGCTTTCCTTTAATGTTGTTCTGAGCTTTTATAATTTGAATAAAAGAAACAAGCATTCTATACAAAGCCTCAAGAGACCCAGCATAAGATTAAAATAATTAGCTGTGTCTGCTCTATGATTAACAGCTAAAGCATGTGAGCCATCCAATTCTAACCTTCCAGACCCACCGACCCAGTCCTAACCATGCACTCCTAGATGTGAGCTGCTTGTTGCTCAACATCTCAGGCCTTCCCACGTGAGACTTCCCGTGTCTCACTAAACTTGGAAAATATGAGGTAAATGACATATTAACTTGAACAATCATAAAAATACTTAGAAAGTAAAAGGCTCATTTAATGAAATAAAAAATGTACAAATGTTTCCACATGTTTCTATAAAGTATTCTTTTCCCAGTAAGCAAACACGTTCAAGATTTTATTTTTGGCTTTGTTTCAGAAAAAAACCCATCTGCATAGTGCAGCACTTAGAAGCACATCTCAGTCATGCAATAGTTATGTCACAGCTCATATATCAAATAAAAATCATGTTCAAGCCCACACAACCTCACAGAGCCAACGGTGCCCTTTCTATTCCAAGTATTCCTATGAGAACTCTCACTGTACAACACTGCTCATTTCTCATGAGATTTGTTAAATTCTGAAACTAAAATGTCAAATGCTTTATAACACAGTTGTGAATGACCAAAAAATAAAGACAAAAACAAAAACTTCGCTTTACTAGTTATAAACTATGACTATTCACTTTTAACAGAAGCAGGTGTAAAAATAGAACAAAATCATCACATGTATCGAGAGACTCTTTGTAAAAGAAAACATTTTCTAATTGTGTCCAAAATATAAAAAAAATGATAATGTTTCGTTCAGTACTTTGTTAGGTTTCTAAGTGCATCTCTATTCAACTCCACATGTAAACATTATAAAATAGAAAGGTGTTAAGCTCTGGAGTAGTCTTACAGACTTCACTTATCTGTGCAGATAACGTATGATTGCTTCATCAAGGTAGCATGTGCACTATACTTAGTGAGGTAAGCAGGTGTCAGTGGTGCACAATGCTAAGACAGTAAGAACAATCTACATGTGTGGTGTGATACCCAGCTTCAGAACGAAGTCAACAAAACAACCTTCCTGTGATCTGGTGTCTTACCTGTTATCTTACCTAAAGTTTTATTGCTGTGAAGAAACATCATGACCATGGCAACTCTTATAAAGGACATTCATTTAATTTAATTGGGGCTGGCTTACATTTTCAGAGGTTTAGTCCATTATCATCATGGCAGGAACATGGCATCGTGCAGGCAGACATGATCCTGGAGAAGGAGTGGAGCACTCTATACCTTAATCCAAAGGCAGCAGAGGGCAACTGTGCCACACTGAGCATAGCTTGAGCATAAATAATCTCAAAGCCTGCTTCACTGATAACACCTTCTCCATTAAGGCCACACACCTCCTCCAACAAGGCCACACCTCCTAACAGGGCCACTCCCTATGGCCATGCATTCACACACATGGGCCTATGGGGGCCATTCCTATTCAAAGCACCACATCTATAATGGGAGTCTGGTTCCTTCCTCTAAAACTGATGTGAGACTATATGATGCAACAGGTATCAAGTACTCAGAGAGTGTGTATGCACATAGCAAGCACTTAATAACTGATGGTATTATTAACACTTTTCTGTGACAGAATGCATAATTTTCACATTATAAAACAGTGTTGCATAAGGTTTTAAATTATATGTGATATATTTTAATACATTATAAAAAACTTCTTAATTGTAAACTTCCCTTATATAACTGAAAACTACCTAGAATTGATACCTGACACATTAAGACCATTGTCTGTAGTAGACCTTAAAAGCTATTTGACTCAAATTGGATTCAGATAAATGTCAAAGACCCCATGACCCATTCAAATGAAAATTGCAAACATATAAGGAACTAGATGGCAACCTAGGATAAATATGGGAGTAGGTACTGCAGGAAATTTATGCAAGCTGCTGTAGGGAAAGTGTGCTAAAAACAAATAATAGAAAAAAGTTTAATAAGTAACTGCCATGAGCTTTCACTCTATTTTTTTAAAAATACTGTTGGTTGTTCATTACACCAAGTAAATTCCTTATAGTTTTAACTTATTTTCCTTTATATAATTAAACGAGCTCTTGCCTTTCATTAAATTATAAAACAAGGCAACAGAATTTTTTACTATTAATGTAATTTCTCATTATAGTGATAAACCACATGAAAAATATTTCTGTCTACACTTTCCATTGAGGAATCAATAAATTTTGAGATTTTAAACAGCACACCTAAGAATCCATAAGAAATGAAATACAATAGAGGTATAGCTGAGGAGAAGGCTGCATAGGGCTGACTATATCTGAGGAACTGACTGTAAGAAAATAAAAACTCAGAAACCTATCTGCTGCTACACAATGTGGGTAAGGCAAAGCACAACCACAATGAAAGAGGACCTCCCCACTTCTGCATGGCATGCTCAGATAACCCCCTGACCCCCTAAGCCCCACCCGCTGCCATGTTGCATAGGCAGAGAAGAAGACATCCAGAGGCCTGGGAGCTATTAAGGTGAGTGCGTAAATGGTATAGAAATGGGAAAGAGAATCAACAGTGTGTACACAATGAAGAGAAGTAGAACTGCTAACTAGAGAGAGGGTAGTGACGAACAGTAGCTGATGTGAGTACCCTGCACTGCCATCTGAGGCTGCAATCTCAGTCCTTGGCCCTGCTACATCAGGGGCCTGTGTACATGTCCCTGGCTCACGTTACCTCCAAAAGCCAAGCAAACATAGCAGTACTGTGTAGAGTTTGCCTCACCCCTCACCTGGGCAGAGAGGGAGAGCAAGCCTCATCCCTCACCAGCCACAGCACTCTGGAGAACAGGCCCAGCTCGCCTAGGCAGTTTGGAATGGCAGGCTATGAGAATGTTCAAGAGAGCCAGCTTGGAGAGTATAAGAGCAGAGGAGATGACCCTGCCCCTAATCAGCTGCTATGTTAAAGTTAGCTGGCCCCACCCCGCACTAGAAAAGTACTAGAGAGCTAGCCCTAGTGGTACTGGTGAAGGAGAGCATATATGAGTTTCCTCATAGTGAAAACTGGAATAAAGATTCGTGGTAACAGAAGCACCCCATTTGTCTGGGACACAGCCAGTTTCTATGGCAATATAGTCCTGCAAACAAAACAGTTATAGAACATAAGAATAACCTGGCTTCAGGTATTTGAGTTTCCATGTCTCTACAATATGTTCTTGATGACCTGAGCACAGGAGAAGTGGCAGGCAGGTCCATCCCAACAACTGCCCCATCTATGAACTGCTGAAGCATAAGAAGGAGCTGGTTCTGCAAAACCAAAGCTGCAAAATCTCTACAACACAGGGCAACAACAGGATAACTGAGAGGAATACCAGTGTGAATCCAGTATTGACAGTGTAGCAGAAGCCAGAGACCCCGAACCAGATCAATGACTCAATGCAAGGAACATTTGCAAGTGAAGCTGTATGACACACCACAGCTTACATGTCAAAAGGGATTCTGGGGAATGGGGGATGGATTTGGTAGTGTTTGTTTGTTTGCTTGTTTTCTTTGGTTTGCAATGGTAGAGGACAGATATGGAGGGATGAGGAGATGAGTTGGACTGCATGATGTGAAATTCACAAAGAATCAAAAAAATTTTTAAGGCATACAATATAATAAGCAAATAACAAGCACATGAGAAACCCATTTGCCAATATCATGGAAGATGCTAACACTGACTCCCTGGACCCTGAAAGTTTTACAGTGCTCCTATGAAAAGAATCACCACATCATGAACTTCAAGTTTCCCTATTGTTTATCAAGTACACAGAGATCATCCTAACGCTGCAAACAAATTGGTTACTTGTCTCTTCAATGCTTGGCAGGTTCTTTGGTTTAAAAGCTGTCAACATGCTGAGACCTGTGATGGTTAGAGCTGTACTAAGCAGCATGTGGTCAACCAAGCCAAGAACCCTGGATGAGAGAGTCTGGCTGACAGCACACATCAGAGCCCTCTTCATAGTAAAAACTGGAATAAAGATTCGTGGTAACAGAAGCACCCCATTTGCCTGGGACACAGCCAGTTTCTATGGCAACATGGTCCTGCAAACAAAATAGTTATAGAACATAAGAATAACACGGTTTCAGGTATTTGAGTTTCCATGTCTCTGCAATATGTTCTGCCATGGAAAAAGAATGGTAACACCCAGCAGCTGAACATCTTTGTCAAATGGAGTACTGAAGATGACTACAACCCAGTACCTGCTACCCAAAGGTGGTGATTTTCACCCTTATGTTACTCAGAACAGTAAACTGTCAATGACTTTCAAAGAGAGAAGTTATCAAGCAGACAAAGTACTCATAAGCCAACTACAGCAATGTTTCATTAGTAAAAGTGATTTGTTATCTCTCATTCACAGTCACATCTGTTGACTGCAAATCACTCTTCTGAAATTCCCAGTAAGAATAAATCCTCACTTGAGAATTCTGAACATGTCAGGGACATAAATACCACACAGAGTGGAAAGAAGTAGGTGAGTGTACAATGGATGGCAATACATCTTTGCATTCTGCAAATGCATTCTTCCACGACTGTGCACCAGGAAATGTGCCATAAATTAGCCAGTCTGTGGCATTCCGCTATAGCTGCCCTAATCACACTTGGCTACAACCTAGGAGAGAGACTTTAACCCTATTCAACCACCACTACAGCAGGTTCCATTAGAAGCCTGTCATACATGGAGGTTTTCCAAAATAGCACAGTCAGTTCACTGACAGTGACACAAAACTGAAACCTAATGGTGTCCATCATAGATGTTCCCACATAGCTCCAACATACAATGGATAAAACTCAGGCCAATCTCATCCTGGCCAACACTGGTTTTGATAGGTCATGTCATAAGTTGTTGCCAAAGACCTAGCTGTTTCTCCTGATTCGTGGAATATAAGAAAGCAGCAGGTTTGAAAATAAAAGATTAATTGCCACAAACTAGAAAGTAAAAAAAAAACAAACAGATGATAGACAGATAGATAGATAGACTCTCGCATGATAGATGCCCAGGTAAAGGATAGGGCCAATACTGCACAGCCATCAGATATTAACATGTCCCCAGGTGGCAGCCCCGACCAGGAATGTCTACCTGGCCTTTGGTGGTAACAGACCCCTGCTGCCCAAGGGCAGCACAGGGCAGGACCTCAACACAGTCCCAGGTGGGATCACTGGCCACTCACGTCAGGCTGTTCCTCACTACCCTCAAGTCTCCAGGTCTGCCTCTCCTCACTGTTAACACACTCCTCTGTTTCTCTTTCTCTTCCATTTCTCCATCACTTACTTGCTCCTCTTAGAGGCACCCAGGGTCTCTGAGTGCCTGGAGTCATCTCAGGAGTGATCTCAGGAGTTCTATTCCCAGCTTGTGCATTATGGCACCAGGAAAGGGTCATTTCAAATATGGTCTACCCCAATTCATGCCTTCAAGGTGTCCCACTGGTAGGTGTCTAAGGCTACTTCCCTGTCTAGACCCCACAGTGGCAGTTTGGTGGTCATCTCCAGCTCACTTCTCGCCCAGCCCATCTAAGTGAAGCCATGCAAGGGTACTCTGTCTCAGGCTCACTTCCACCAAGGGCTCTCAGTCCCAAGTGGGGTTCTTCTAATGTCCAGCTTGCTCTGGGCCTGTGATGCACCAGACTGTTGGTCTGATCAGGCTTTCTTTTTTCAGATGTTCATAGATTAGAACATTGAGCATAGACACGCCCTCTATTCTCTCTGCCACCTACTGATGCACATGTGACACAGCAGCCATGCCTACTATGTTTCTAGGGGCAGGTTATGTGATTCTTTATGTCCCAAAAGTACTCCTTTTATGTCCCTACAAAAGTAGTATCAAGATCAAGAAAAAAAAAAGAAAAGAATGACATCTTAACTGAACTGGAGACAGCATGGATAGAGACTTTGGAGAGGCAGAGCAGCTGAGGGTGCAGATCAGAAGAGGAATACTTGTCTACATACGGAAAGCCCCAGGCTCAGTCTCCAGCACCAACACTATGAATCATTTCAAAAAAGGCAATGTAGCTAATGAGGCTGAGCCAGCCCAGACTTGACTTCAGTTTTTGTTTTTAAGGGAAAAAAAGAAAAAAAAGCACTAGGTAAATTCTGAGAATGCCAATGACATCAGCTTTGTCACACCATTTCTCTGAGATTCTTCCTCTCTTTCTTACCTACTGTGTCTCTTTTCCTCTAACTTCCCATCTTCCTGGTTATAATGTACCAAAACTGAAGGATGCAGCAGACTCACACGTCCCAGAGTCAGCCCTCACTTCCCATGCACATAACTTACAAAGTGTGTCATCCCTGGCATGCTCAAGCAATACCCTCTTCCATCTCCTTGCTCCCATCTAGGGTTTAACCAAGAAATATAGAATTACAAAGAAAAGGGAAATGAAGTAAGTTATGGATCAATGACTCAAAAATTGGACTACTCGTTCAGGGGAAACTGAACTATCTAAAAGAAACCTGAAGTCTACTGAGAGAACATAAGAGTGAATGGACGTGGGGAGACTGAGTGGCGACATCCATCAGCAGGGATGCAGGACATTCAGCAACATCTCACTTCATTTGTATTCTTCCACAGGGCTGACGTGCTGCTTAAAGAACCTTCAGGAAGCAGACATGAAATGCACAAGCACAATAAACCCAGAAGAAAAGAGATTCCTTCAGTCTCACAAGGACCTCTGCAAGAAGATCAAAGCTGGCAGCCCACTAACCAGTGAAAAGCCAAGTGATTCCCTCTGGGCACAGGTGAACAGGTGATCCTCTCTCGCCACTTCTATTCAAAACTGTGGAAGGTCCTAGCTAAGCAAGCAGCAGACATAAAATGCACTTAGACATTAACTTTAGAATAACTTGTTATCTTCCTGAACAACACTTCCCAACACTTCTGGTGGAATGATAAAAACTTACTGATAGAAAAAGAACATAGTAAACACTGAGAATTTGAGAAAATAGTGACTACATATTTTTTTTTTTTAGTTTTATGTACATTAGTGTTGTGCATGCATGTATTATCTGCAAAAGGATATTGGATTGGATCCCCTAAAACTGAAGTATCAGACACCTGTAAGCTGTCATGTGGGTGCTAGGAATTGAACCCAGGCCCTCTGGAAAGAACAGTCAGTGCTCTTAACTGCTGAGCCTTCTCACCTATGCTGCTTATATAATCTCAATTATATAACAAATTATTGAATGTGTGATATATTACAGACCAAAGCACTGGCACTGGATTCTACTTTTCAGTACTTTAGTTCTCAGACAATGGAGCGCTAACTTGCCACTGATGGTCAGTTGCTGGCAGTATGTCAGTGACAAGGATAATAAAGTATAATTGACAAAGAAGATTCAAATTTCACGCAATCTGAACACATGCAAAAACATCTGAAATTATGATCTTTAGGCCCAGAGTCCCTGTGTATGTGATGATGAAAAACAAGAAATTAAATCCTCTCTGTGGCAGTGGCAGCCAGCTTCTGCATTCTGGAACAAAGTCATGAATCTAAAAGCTGGTAATGACATACATAGACGCTACAACAGGTTCTACAGAGTAAAACTGCTTCCACTTTGATGCCTGCAAAGAAAGCAGGTCACACCTTGTGCTCCACTCCATAATCCACCATGTCAGTACTTAATAAGAAAGCTCACTAGAAAGGCTCAGCATGCACCGACCTAGGACATTTGGACTCTGGGGAGACGGCAAACCAAGTCCTTTCCCATTCTCAGTTCCACTGCAGGTTCACTCTGACCATGTGGAAGACTAGTTTATAACATGCAAGCACTGGGCAAGAATCCAGTATGAGGTTTAAAAAAAAAAAAAACAAGGCAAACACCTTCAAGATTGCATTCAGATGTGAGCAGAATGGCTGCCAGAAGTCTTCTCATCTTATCTTCTGACGGATGCTAAATAACAAGACACCTTAGGCCCATCCCACCAAGCATGTCTTCAATATGGGAAGATTGTTACATTGAGGAACTCCTATCCTCATAAAAAAGAGATTAATGGGGGGCAGGAGAAAAGGGAAGATAAAGGGACAGGAAAGGAAGAGAGAAGAAAGAGGAGGAAAGGAGAAAGGGAGAAAGGAAAAAACGAGGAAGGAGGAAGGGAAGAAAGAGGGGAAGAGGAAAAGGAGGGGTGGGGAGAATATAAAGAGGAAGAGGGCAAGAAGGAAGAGGGAAAGGAAGAGAAGAGGAGGGGAAGAAAGGAATTATCAAATGAGTACAGAGACAGAACTAGAGAGGGAGCTGCAAACCAAGGAAAAGAAAGCTTGACAGGCACCAAGGCACAAGATAAAGATTCTCCTTGCTGAAGTCAATAGTCTACCAATACCTTGACCTCATACATTTGACCTCCAAGATGATGAGATGATAAACTACTGCTGTTTGAAGCTGTCTAGTTTGCAAGGTGTTCTCAGAAGCTCTATGATAGTCTTAAGGTGCAAAATAGTATGAACAGTCTCTTTCCTCAGTGTGTGTATCTTTAGTCCCATTTGATCCTGTAATAGCTGAAATAATACATACTATAATTATATCTCTTTATGGTTAACTAACTGTCCATAGAACTAAGAATATGACATAGTACATATTTTTCAAGTTTATTAGGTGACAAGTACAGTTGAAGGTAATAAGCAAATACTCAATAAATACAGGTTCAGCATCAGCATCACAGGCAAAAAAAAAAAAAAAAAGGTGTTTTCTTAATAAATTTAACACATTCCCATGTAGCTGCATCATTACCAACATCCACATATACTCTTGATGTTTATAAATGACTTTCTATAAGACTAAAAAGTCATACTAAAACCAAAAACTTCATACTTTCCAAAAGCGAAGTGAAATAATTAGAGAACTGAGTTTTTCTCAACTCTTAACAGAAAACTAAGATTTTATATGGGGTGTACTTTCTACTGTTTGAAATTTTTCTAGCATTCATCCAGTCCTTTTTCATGATGAAGAGCATGCATGCATGAGCACGCATGCACATGCACACACACATGCGCGCGCACACACACACACACACACACACACACACACAGAGCCATTCTTGGACTAAGAGGTATCTGAAAAAAACACTTTAGAAACACATCAAATGTCTAAAAGAAAATACAATGGAAGAGTTACAACATAACTTATTAACACCCAAAACTAGTTCTTGAGCTCTATAAGCTATTTGTTAAGAATCATTTCTTAGTGATGACTAAAGGTTGATAAATGAATTCTCAATGCCCAAACAAATAGAAGCATTTATATTACGAATGTGTATATACATATATATAATGTATGTATGTATGTATGTATGTATGTATGTATGTATGTATGTATGTTCTCCAGAGTCTCGGGTATTTAAACACTTGGTTCCCAGTTGGTGGCACAGATTGGAAGAGGCTGGGGCAAGCTTGCTAGAGGAAGTATGTTACTGAAGGTGGGCTTTGAGAATAGAAGTCCTACTACTTCAAGTTCATTCTCTCCACTTCATGTTTGGAGTTCATGGTATGAGCGCTTTTATCTGGCCTCCACACCTGCCACTTCATAAGCATCTTCACAACAATGGACTCTCATGTGCCTTCTGTAAGCTGCCTTAGCTATGGTGTTTTGTCAAAGCAACAGCAAAGTAGCTAGTAAAAGACACACAGACACGTTAACATTCAGAAAACTTGACACTGAGGAGAGCGCTCTATGATCAAGAGCTTGTGCTCTCAAAGCAAGAGGACTTAAGTTTGAATCCCCAGTAGAAGCAACATACACAAAAAGCTGGTCATGGTTGTTTGTGCTTCTAACTCTACAACTGGAGTGTGGAGAGAATTAGATTCTGAGACTCACTGGACAGCCAGCTTAGTCAAAACTGCAAGCTTAAGGTTCACTGAGACACTTTGTTTCAAGTCAATAAGGTGATGAATGGTAGAGAAAGACACTTCGAGGTCCTTTATGGGATATGAATGCATGTGTATCCTTGTGCTCACATGCATACAATCCATATATGTAGACTATATAATCACCACATGTGCAAACACACGAAATAAATAAATACTGCAAAATTTGCAAAAGGTAATCTCTTTGTGCTTAGCTTTAAATATGGAGAAGTTTTAGTGAAGTGTGATAACTAGTGCCTGTAACGTGATAACTAGTGCCTATACCATAAAGCACTCCAGAGGTGAGAAATGGCATTACAGTTATGGACCCACCTGAGGGATATTATAAAAGACCCAGTAAAAAGGCAACAAAGATAAAGAAGGAAGAAGAAAGAAGTCCTCATCTTTTCACTAGCACATAAATACAACTTATTCATTGTTATTATTATTACATAAGCAAATATCCATAGCCAATATCACTATACAACAAGATATTATTTAAGTAAGTCATAAATATGTACCTTAAAACATTTAAGCTGTGTTTTCAGATTTCAGATTTGGGGGCAGAGAAAGAAGTTTGAAAAGAGAGAAACAGGAAAAAAAAAAGAAAGAAAGAAACCTCACTGTCCTTCCCTCATTTTCTAAGTGGTTAAAGAGTATTCAATAACTCCAAAATCCTTTTTATATGCACACCTGGGAAGAATACCAAATCTGTAAATTTGCTCAGAGTTACACTGATGTGGTTTTGAACCAGATGTTTAAATGTTACAGTATGTATATTTTCTTCCTCTCTTCTAAGACATAAGTAAAGTAAGAGGAATATTTGACTTCACTCCACAAGAGACCTATTTAATAGTTTGGCGGTTGTGTAAGTAAAGGTAGCTTGGCTAAGTCAACGTTGACGACATACAGAATGACATGATCCTAATGAGTTGGAAAATATTGGCTCTCGAGAGAATAGACCAGATGCTACTGAGCTGAGAAAGCTACTGTATTATTGAATTTCATTTTTATGAGGTAAAATTTATTATTCAACCATTACAGTATCCCATATGAAAACTTGCATAAAACACTTTTATAGTTACATTCTGGAAAGTAGATTGTGCTTTAACATTAAGACATCCCTTAAAGGGGTTTTGTGTATCCATTTGATAATTATTATACAACTTTTTAAATCTGTCAATTATTTCCCTGCAAATATCAGACCAGTGCAATTAAAAGGTCAACAAAATAATTAACAATCTGAATAGAGAGAAATTAGATGTTCTTGTTTTCCAAAGCAAACCAAATTTAAGTATACCTTTGTATTTTACCTTCTGAAACAATGACAAGAGTTAATAGCTTTGTTTTGGTGAATGTCAAAAACGTTAACAGGGGCTGGAGAAATGGCTCAGAGGTTAAGAGCACTGACTGACTGCTCTTCCAGAGGCCTTGAGTTGAATTTCCACAACAACATGGTGGCTCACAACCATCTGTAATGAGATTCAAGGCCCTGTTCTGGTGTGTCTGAAGACAGTCACAGTGTTCTCATATAAATGAAATAAAGAAATCTTTAAAAAATACACTGACAACAAACCTACATAAAATAATGATCCCAATTAATAATACAAATTAAGTACAAATTTCATAATTCTAATACATTGCTTATAATTTACATTTCAAATGAGCCTCAAGAATTGATTAGACTTTCATTAAATAATTTCTAGTGTGTTACTAGATATTAATCTTTACCAATTACTTCAGGTCTCATAACAACAGAAAAGTAATTTAATAATAGAAAGATCTAAACATCTTGCTTTAAAAACTGACTTAGTTAATAATTATGATGTAATAATTTGGGGGGAAAAGAGCACTAAATCACTTTGAGTATGAATTTTCCCATCTGTAAGTATATACCTTGCCAACAATATTACTAGTAAGAAGCCAACTGAATTAATATAGAAGAAATGTCATCCTAAAATATGTGAGCCAACTCGAACTAGTCATGGATATGAATATATAAATGAAAAGTATATATATGTATATGAATATATACATGAAAGTATCTGGTATGCACTCCTCATATGATGCGGCTCACTAAAGGAAAATGCTTACAGATAGACATAAAGTATGTGAACAGAGGAGAGAACAGGCTCTCTTATGCTATCATCCCATTGCACTGTCATACCCATGGACATGTGGTTTGCAGCACCCTACTTTGGATCTGACAGAACCAAGATAACATGAAATGGAAGGTTCTTTGGAAAGTCAGTGGATGGGGTTTTGCTAGGGCAAACATATGAAACAACATGTAGCTGACACAGACACAAGTGAAAAACTAAGGCAAACTGGAGAAGGAACATTTAGCTGAAGCAGACACAGGAGAAAGGATGCTCTGAAGCATGTTAGCAAAGGTTTCTCTGCTAACAACAGGCATGTATTGGTCCGTCTTATACTGCATAGTTGAGTTGAATTTGTCAGGACTCCACAGAGAGAACGCACCAAAAACTTCTGGTGGTGTGTTGCAGTTTCTTGTTGCTTCTGCATGCTCGGACTGATTGACAGTGATGTCAGTTGAGACACTCATACTGAGGCAAGATCCATGGAGGACATGTGATGTCTAGAGAGTATAAATAGGACTCAAGGGACCAACAGCGATGGAGGCTGAGCTTGGCCAGCTTACAGAGCTAGCTGTGCAATGCTTGTGGGTCTCAACTCTTTGCTGACCTTTGCTTCCCTGAGAGAGGCACAGCCCAGAACTTCTCCTGGTGTTCCTCCTGGTCCCTCCTTCTGACTCAAGCCAAAGCTGAGGCCTGGCTGTCTCTGCTAGGTAGTGCCTCTGCTACTGATTCATGTTTGCTATCCCGATTTGGAATGCTGGTATATCCCTGATGTGTTTGTGAGTGGATCGAGCTGCAGCTGCTAACCTATGAACTGAACTGCTGATTTCCAGACAACACAGACAGGAGTTACTCCAAAGAACCTTTCTAATAAACAGGTTCACTTCTCCCATATCCTTTCTTTCCCACTAACTTTGGTAGTGTTTTTATGTCTAAGAACTGTTGTGGTAAATCTCCAACCCAAATCAAAGAAAACACAACTCAATAATTATGAATATAAACTGCACGCCTAGATTGGGCAGATTCACCACTACACTGCTCTACTCCCCAGCTCTGAGATCCCTTATAACTTGCAGTTTTTCCAGGCCATGTGCTTCTCCTCCATTGTCCTTCCACCTCTTCCTCCTCCATCATCTTCCCCTTCTATCCCCTTCCCCTTCCATCGCCTTCCTCTCTCTCTCCCTCTCCCCCAAACCTTTTTTCTTTACCTCCCCTTCTACTGCCCAATCAATAAAGGCTCTAGCCTTTATTTTACAAATTGAGGTGGGCAGAAGGTTCACCAGAAGTCATCTGTGTACTGATTCACTCCTTATCTGCAGTCACTCCCAGGAAAGCGGAATTAGCACCAAAATACAAGGCCAGGGCTTTCCACACTTCCCTCTTTCTGTCCAATTAAAAAACTTTTTTCTCTCAGATATAAATTGAACACAAACTATATTACCATGTTGTAATTGTTAAAGTACAAGATAGATCTAACACCCAGTTCATCATTTTTGTTAACTAAATAGAACCTCTGTCATCTCTCCTAACTAAAAGACTTAGGTCTGATCCTGGCTTATGTCCTGTCTTTAGAAAGAATGCCATCTGAAAACCATCCTCTCAAAGTAAAGAGCCTGGGTTGGCTGTGAGACTGTAAGTCTTCAACCCCATCAGAAATCCAGAATGACTGAATTAACTTTAGATAATGGAAGCACAAAGCATGGCTTCTAAAACTTAGCCAATTTATACAGACCACTGATTACCTGGACAATCCCTTACTTCAAAACATTGGAACATCAGATCTTCAGCCTTCTAGCCCAGGATCATCTGACAGACCTGGTAATGCAGAATTTTTAAGGGCTGATCACTCTGTCTTGGCAGATATAATCAGTCGACTATTCCGCAAGTGTATCTTTTTCTGGACAGTTATTTTGTCTGTAGATGAAAAGAGGCAATTCTGGCCTAGTAGCTGTCTCATCACAACTCCAAAGATGCCCAATTTCTTCTTAGAATCCAAGACAGGGAAGCGGTCAGGAGCAGACAGGTCTCTAATCAAATGAACATTTATGCAGGAATGTTTGTAACATCAATTCTGTGGACTTCTGACGTTTTTGAAAACTATCTATGTAAAGCAATCTGGACTATTAACTCCTCTCAGTTATTTCTAACTAAAAATCTAGAAAAGAGGTCAAGATGATATGTAGCAGCATATTTTCCCTGAAAATTGGGAGGAGCTAAGGTGGAGGAGTAAGGAGAGGGAGAGGAAGAGGAGGAGCAGGAGGAGTAGAGATTTAGGCGCCATGGATGACCACGCATGTACCGAGAGCAGTCCTAGGTAACAACTTATATCTACGTTAGTTAATTGGGAAACACCTCCAATTGTGTGGGCATCTTGTAAATTGAGCAATATCAAACATATAAAACCTTTGATTAATCTTTAAGCATTAGAGTCTCATTTCTCCCGGTACTGCATGGATAGTCAGATGGCCTGGGCTCAGCCCAACCTTGTGGAGACAGCGTGGAAAATTGGCAGATCAATCTCCCACTTGACATCTTGTGGGTGGCAGGGCCGGTGTCTCTGGCTGCCTAAGCAACCTAAGCAAGTGGCCTGAGCTAGGGCAGCAGTGAGAACACGCCACCACCGCTCATGGCCTCAGGCCTAGGCTAGTCAGGAACATGGCAGCTCTGCAACACAGGCAGATCAAGTGTGCTGTTCTAAAATATTAACACAACAAAGAACAGTTTTGGTTTTTTGTCTAAGAATGAAAACAGGGTTTAAAAGATTGATTAAGTCATCTCTCCTAAGCGTTAATACTTAAAAAGGAAAAATATTCGCATGACCTGACTATGCTAGCGAGTTTTCATGTAGAAAGGAAATTAACACACTTAAGAACCATCAATTTACAAATAGGTGTTCCATCCCAGGTTTCGCAGCCTAAAATCAAGCACATAAAAAGAAACATAATAAAGACTTTTTTTCTCTAAATTCAAACAAAACATAACCAAGCTCTTGAATTGTATTTTTCTCACTGTCTTCTATGGTAATCATTTTCTTGCAGTACTCTTTCAATTTAATGTTGCCTTATCACCCATCTACTCAACTAAACCACTGTACAAGTAGACTCCAAGTACAACAGAAACTTCTAGATTTCCCCTTTAACCACTTCCATAGAGAATATCCCTACATAGATGTTTCCTGGCAAGATACTACATCTAAAGCAAGAAAAATGTCATCTCCACTGAAGATGAGAGAAAAAAAACCTCTCAGTTCAATGAAACAAAATAACAAAGAATTAAAGATACATTTCACTAGTAGAGAGCCTACTTCCCCTGTGAAGCCTTGCAATCTTGAGGATCAGTGTTTTGTTTGTTTGTTTGGTTGGTTGGTTGGTTGGTTGGTTATTGGGTTTTGGTTTTTTGTCTAAGAATAAAAACAGAGTTTAAAAGATTGATTATTACACTCCAATTAAGTAATCTCTCCTCAGTGTTAATACTTAAAAAGGAAAATATTCCTATGACCTGACTATGCTAGCTAATTTTCATGTCAACTTACCCCAAGCAGAGTCATATGGGTAAAGGGAACCTCAAATGAGTGAGCAAGCCTGTGAAGGATCTTCTTGACTGATGAATGATATGGAAGGACCCAGTTCACTGAGGGCAGTGGGTCTGGCTACTATAAGAAAGCACGCTGAGCAAGCCATGAAGAGCAAGCCAGTAAACAGCACCCTTCAAGGCCTCAGCATCAGATATTGCCTCCAGGTTTCTGCCTTGAGTTCCTTAAATGATGGGCTACAAAGTTGTGTAATGAAATAAATCGTTTTGTCCCTAAGTTGCTTGTGCCATGGTGTTAATCACAGCAAAAAGAACCTTAACTGAGATTCTGACCAAGGTAAAATATTCACAAACAAGAATTAACATAAACCCGTATCTTAATAAACTTGTGCTTCTAGTTGTCCACATTCAAAATGGATTCATCAACACAGCTTCAAGAATCCCACATTCACATTCACTCTCATGAGGTCTCATAAATAAATCCATTCAAAAGTAGAAGCTCATGATACAGTTCGACACACCAAAATAATCCCTTGCTTCTGTGATATGTACAGTATTAACATAATTTGGATTATCAGTGGAAACATGTTTTCTTCCTAGAGGTGTCTGAATTTTTAATGTTTAAAATATAGTATTCCACATGTATGGTACCATTACTATCAACAGTTAAGATGAACAGACTAAGACACATGCTGCTGCACATTCTAAGACCAAATGAAAAGCAGAAATCCAGTATTATATTACATAGGCAAGACTTAACACCTTCAGTTACTAAGATAAAAAATATGGGTTAAATAGGCATACATTTTAATTGCCAAAAATCAGTAAAGCCGTGAAGTAATACATATGTTATTATTGAATATCTATTTCCTTTTATAATATGATTTGTATCATCTTATGACTTAGAACTGGTCTCTCATCATTAATTGTCTGAAATTCTCATAATCATAAAATCATGTATTTTTAGATATCAATCTGAAAAAAGACCAGCTTTTTGTTGAAAATGCTTGATTATAAGAATAGTTTGTGCATATATATTTTAATAGTGACTATGAACACTGTCCATTTTCCAAAGGGGCATAAAAATCAACACTGCATTTTCTATGTGAGAAATTACAGAATTCCAAAAGCAGTGCATTAGTTACTATAAAAAATGCTTTCGCTTTCTTTCCTTTGAAGATACTAAATTTTCTCCTCTTTCTTGTCCAGACATGATGGACATCCTCTTAGTTTCTAACAATGAAATACTAAAGAAACAACTGAATAAAATTATACCTATATTCCTATCGAAAAACAGAGCATTAACTTTATTTAGCAATAATGTGTACTTTTTACATATAAAAAGAGCAAACCTAACATTTTGTTTATTAAATTAAATATGTTCTATTGAATTCTATCCTATCTTTTTCAAACTCTTAGTTGTAATCAGTAAAGTTGACTTTAAAACCTACTTAGAAAATTACAACTTACAGTTCATCAATTAGTAAAACTGTAACTTGACAGTAAATGAACTTTCCAAAAACTGTGAAAACCCAGTTTCCTTCAGCAGGACAGGACTCTCAGGTGGCCATGCACGTACTCAATATGCACAAACTCCACATGTACCCCACATGCACATCTTACCCCACACATACATCTTATCCCACATGCACACGTCTCATTTCCCAGTAGAACTGAACAATGAACACATAGAAAATAAAGAAAAAAAGGGAAGGAAAAATGAGTCTAAAAGAACCTAATTCAAACTGTTTGTCCTAACAGTTAAGGTGAGCAGTCCAGGACCAGGAATGTATCTGTCTTATTTACAAAGGTTGGAAGAATAAAGGTCTAACTGTT
>JANHMN010000012.1:62158943-62208782 GCA_030674055.1 Rhabdomys pumilio
ATATATATATATATATATATATATATATATATATATATATTACCTACCCTTGTCTTTTCTCCTTCAATTCTCTGGAAAAGGAAATGGGATTCCTACTCATCTTACACTGGCCAAAGGGCACTAGTTTCCATTGCCTTTAGGACGGAGCAAGAGGATCTCACATATAAATGATGTGGCCCTCGTCATATCAGAAAGCAGCCAGTGTTGTGGACTGTTGTCGATACATAGGTGAGGGCAAGTGTAATATAAAACTAGGTTCCTCAGAAAATTGGACACAGTATTACCTGAGGACCCAGATATACCACTCCTGGGTATATACCCAGAAGATGCTTCAACATATAACAAGGACACATGCTCCACTATGCTCATAGCAGCCATATTTATAATAGCCAGAAGCTCAAAAGAACCCAGATGTCCCTCAACAGAGGAATGGATGCAGAAAATGTGGTACATTTACACAATGGAATACTGCTCGGCTATTAAAAAACAATACTTCATGAAATTTGCAGGCAAATAGATGGATCTACAAAATATCCTGAGTGAAGTAACTCAGTCACAAAAGAACACACATGGTATGTACTCACTGTTAAGTGGATATTAGGAAAAGAGCAGAAAATACCCAAAACACAACTCATGGACCACATGGAGCTCAAGAGGAAGGAAGACCAATGAATGGATGTTTCAGTCCTACTTAGAAGGGAGAACAATATAATCAAGGGAAGTAGACAGTGGGAAGAACTTGGGAGGAAGAAAAGAGGGAAAGGAGGAAAAGAGGGGCAGAATCAGGTATGGGAGGAGATGGAGATGTATAGGGGATCAGGAAATTTAACAGAGGTGTGGGATGGAGGATGAGGAACTGGGGGTAGTGACCAGAAAGTTCCAGATGCCAGCAAAGCAAGAGCCTCCCAGGACCCCAAGGGGATGACATTAGCTGAAATATCTCACAAAGGGGAGGGAAACCCTAATGAGACCATATCCAGAGGTTAGGCATGACCCCCCATTGAGGGATGGGGCCACCCACCCATCTCCAAAATTTTAACCCAGAAATGCTCCTGTCTAAAGGAAATACAGTGACAAAGAGTGGAGCAGAGATTGAAGGAAAGGCCATCCAGAGATCACCCCACCTGGGGATCCATCCCAAATTCAGACACCAAACCCAGGCACTATTGCTGATGCCAAGAAATGCTTGCTGACAGGAGCCTGATATAGCTGTCTCCTAAGAGGCTCTGCGAGATCCTGACCAATACAGATGCAGATGCTAGCAGTCAACCTTTGGACTGAGCATAAGGACTCTGATGGAGCAGTTAGGGGAAGGACTGAAGGAGCTGCAAGGGCCTTATCTGGCATAAATGGGAGGGGAGGCCCTTGGTCCTGTGAAGGCTTGATGTCCCACTGTAGAGGAATGCTAGGGCAGTGAAGCAGTAGAGGATTGGTGGGTGGGAGAGCACCCTCATAGAAGCAGGGTAAGTGGGGATGAGATGAGGGGGTTGCAGATGGGAAATTGGGAAAGGGGATAACATTTGAAATTTAAAAAAATAAAATGTCCAATTAAAAAGACTAAAGTCTGTGATTGGACAATGAAAAAGGAAGGCAGGGCTGAGAGTTTCGGAGAAAGAGGACAGGGGACACAAAGAACAGGAGGACAGAATAGACGGAGGAATAAGTAGATGAGCCCTATCCACATGGCTTTAAATAGGCACAGGTAGCTATAAATATCATAGAAGGGATAGAATAATATAGGACAATTTGTTCATTCTAGGTGGTCAGCTGGTATCAATACAAACTGGCTCTGAGTTCATTGTATGGGCATTTTATGAGTTAAGGATTTACTGACATAAATGTGACTGATGAATTAGAAGCCTCTAGAGTTTGTATTTTACTAGATTACAGGGATTTGTGACAGCTAGTCACAGGGGGCAGATGGGCAGGCCAACTGCAGGGAACAGGGAGCTTTCAGCTCCCAATGGAGAAGAGGAAACAGCATTACTAGAGTGTAGTAGTGTGGGTTGTTTTTTAATTGTCACATGCAACAGGTGGCGCCCAACGTGGAACAAGAATCCACTAGAAATTTAAGATTCTTAGCCTGAGACATAGAGATTTGGTTCTTAGTGAGAGGAGCCGAAAGGAGTCACATATTCTAAACAAAGAAGTAGGGGGAAAAAAATACAGACTGATCAGAGCCAGAGAGTAAAAGCTGCCTGCTTCCTTAGGCAGATATTATAGAAGTGTGATTTAATTTTAAGGTTTGGTTTATTTGCTTTTAAGGATATATTAAAATACAGATTTTGCCTGAGTCACGTGGAGAATTACAATCATTTCAATTAGAAATAGCTGAGAGTAGTCAAAGTTTAACAGTTCAGATTACCTTAAATAGATAGTCTTCAAAAATGTCAGAAATCCACAGATTGTGACATTTAATGTTATTTAATCATTTGACAGTGAGATATATCTACGGCACCTGCTTCTTGGTTCAAAGAAGATATTGAGCATCTTCACCTCTAGGAAAGGTTGCTAATCATGGCAAGGCAGGCACTGGGCAGAAATTGCCCGTTTCATCTGCAGACAATACTGTCCAGACAAGGACACATTTTGCAGAATAGGACAACATTACAGAACAAAACAACATTGCAGAATGTTGGCTGGCTTTGCAGAGACAGAGTCATCAGTTCTTCAAATAATTCTGTTTTACAAGTCTGTTAGATAGATGATCCTTGGGTAGAAGGCTGAAGATACATGATCCTAGTTGTTGAAGAATAGAGGACAGTCCAGGTAGTCAACTGTCTCTACAATTTTCAGGTAATATTTAGTTGTTCTAGGATTTCTGATGGAATAGTTATAGTCTCATAATCAAGCTCAAGTTGTTAACATAGAGTTTACAGAGTAGATGATATAGTTTTCAAGTGACATCACAGGATAAAATTTTAAACATAATCCAGGGATAGAACAATAATTCTTTCAGTTAGGAAATATGAAAGAGTATTTTGTCTAATTGACAAATTGATGGACTGGGTGTTAAGTGTATCTTATACTTTATAAATTGTAAAATAGTAAGAGCAGTATTCAGTTTATATCTGAGAGAAAAGAGCCTTTTAATAAGACAAAAAGGGGAAAATGTTGTGGATTGCCCTTTTTTGTGCTGTTTGTATTTTGATGCTAATTCCCCTTTCCCAGTAGGGGCAGCCTGAGAGGAGTGAATCACATACTCAGGTGACTTCCTGTGAACCTTCTCCCCATTTTAACTTGTAAAATAAAGGCTAGAGTCAGTGATTGGGCAGTGGAAGGGAAAGTTTTAGAGAGACAGCTGAAAAGTTTGAGAGAAAGAAAAAGAGAGAGACAGAGGGAGGAGGAGGAGAAAGGATGAGGAGAGAAGGGAGAGAGGGGAAGACTAAAGAGGAGGAGATAGAAAGAAATGGATCAGCTATGTGGCTGTTTGATTTATTCTCTGAGTACTACTGAAACTATCTGATGTAATGTCTACAGTGTCTACTACACACTTTCACTAAGCAAGGAAGGATCTCTATTCTCTATACTGCATAAGACAAATCTTCCAGAAGAGAAGGGACAATCTATTCCAAACCAGCCACCCTGCTCAAGAAAGACTTCTGGAAGGAAAACACAGAAATAACCAAAAACATTCATCTCTCTCTTCCTCTCCAAATGTATAATTGGTCAAGTGCTGCAAGACATTGTGAACTTCCAAACTGTGACCTGGAACAATCTTGTTGAGATGTGGCTGAGCCCTAGCACAAACCTTCAAGTCAAACAGCTTCCTGTCAATGGGGTTAAGTAAGTCAATGACAGGTAAGGGGGCAGAGAGAGTGACCAGTGAGAAAGAGTGAGCATGAAGAGCTGGAAGGGAGAGACACAGAGCTAAAAGACATTATGGAGGAGAAGCCGCTCTTTCCTTCTGGGAAGTCAGTGGAGTAGGAAGGTCAGCTGAGCGCTTTCTCTGCCTCTCAGAGATAGCAGGCTTATATCACAGCAACTGGCTCCTGAGTCTTCAGTTGGTAAAATCAAATGGCTGGGATTTTTATTTTTAGAACAGTCAAGCTATATTAATTTTTAAGAAATTGTCATGCTAAAGATTAAGTGAGGTTAAAAATTAGGTTGTAGTCTTGGGAGTTACATTAAGGTAGCACTGAAGCAATATGACACCATGAAACAGGAGGGAACTTATTGCAAGCATGTAGATAACTGTGGATTCATTTACACAGCATAGGAAGAACATGTAGACTCAAGAATCTTTTAATCAGATTTCCCCCTTCCCTTCTCCCTCTCACTCTGGCCCCACTCGCTCCAGTCCCGCTTGCTCCAACCCAAAGGTTTTTATTTATTTATTTTATGTAAGTACACAGTAGCTGCCTTCAGACACCCCATAAAAGGACATCAGATCTCATTATGGATGGTTATAAATCACCATGTAGTTGCTGAGATTTGAACTCATGACCTCTGGAAGAGCAGTCAGTGCTCTTAACTGCTGACCCATCTCACCAGCCCTTAATCAGATTTTTAAAAAGACAAAATACTTGAATGGACATTTCTCCCCAGAACATGAAAATGACCAATTAAGCCCATGAAAGATTCTAAACATCATAAGTCATAATTGTAACTCAAATTAAAAACACAATAGATCGATTCATAATCACAGAGTAGCTACTATCAAAACCAAATTATTAAAAAAAAAAAACAAAAAAGAGTTTTCACAAATTAGTTTTCAAAAAACAACTACCCACAGGTAGCAGCGCTTGCTCCCACAGTGACCCCAAACAATGCACCTAAGGACAACCTGTGAAATCCTTTGAGCCTTCCGCACACAGTCTTCCAGTCTTCAAGGTTCTACAGGGAGGAACTGCTGTAGCACGGATTTCACCACATCTCACCCTAGATGCTTCTGATACAATATCTCACATCAACACTGAGAGAGGCGAGGCGCCTAGCCTGACCCTCATGCACTGTTCAGTTCATCTAAAGCCTGGGAAGTTGAAGTGACCACAGAGACCTGACCAAACCACCAACTCAACAAAGGTGGGACACATAGCACACCAAGAGTAGTAATCACTTACAATGATTTAACTCCAGAAGCTTAGAGTCTATCACAAAACCATACATTATGTGAATAATCAAGAAGTTCCCTCCCAAATGTACCATTCCCATAGTAATGTTCCCTGAGAAATGCAACAAAAATAATACACAAGTCAATAATTTCAAATTGGCAATTTTAAATATGCTCAAGAAACTCAGAAGATGTCTTAAAAAATGCCAGAATGAAGACTGTGAAAATAGAGTTGAATGAAATAAAAATAATTAAAGTTATAAAAATAGAATTTAATAAAGAAACATGATTGGTGATGCATGCCTTTAATCCAACCACTGGGAAGGCAAAGGAAGATGGATCTCTGTGAGTTCAAGGCCAGCCTAATATACAGAGCAAGTTCCAGAACAGACAAGGCTACACTGAGAAACTCCGTCTCAAACAAAAGAAGAAAGAAGAAACAAAGAAACAACAAAAAAAAAAAAAGGAAGGGGGGAGGGAAGGGGGAGGAAAGGAGAGAGGGAGAGTAAGAGAAAAAAAGCAGGAACAGAAGGAGGAAAAGGAAGGAGAAATATTAGTATTAGTATTAATATTAGTATTAATATTAGTATTATTCCTGAAGAAAATTCAAGCTGAAAGCGAACTTGAATTAAAAAATTTAGTATATCAAATAAAAAACTTCATTGGAGGGCTAGAGAGATGGCTTGGTGGTTAAGAGCTCTGACTGCTCTTCCAGGGGTCCTGAGTTCAATTCCCAGCATCCACATGGTGGTTCATAACCTTCTGTAATAGGACCTGATGTCCTTTTCTGGTGTGTCTGAAGACACCTACAATATACACATATAAATAAGTAAGTAAATAAATAAATAAATAAATAAATAAACAAAACAGTCAATGGAAAACTTCACCAATAGAATGCATCAAGAAGAAAACAGAAGAATCGTGCTTGAAGACAGGATAAGGAAAATGGCTCACTCTATAAAGGAAAATGATAAATTCAAAAAAAAAAAAAATGAAGAAAGTGTGGGAAATCTTGTGAACTATAAAAGACCACAGAAAATAAACCCAGGTCAAAAACACAGAAAATATTTTCAACAAAGTCATGGGGGAAAAGGTACAAGACGGATACAGAACAGTAAGTTAACAGATCCAGAAAACCAATTCTCCAAGTCATTCCATGGTCAAAACACTAAACCTATAGATCATAGAAAGGACACTAAAATCTGCATGAAAGAAACATGAAGTCCATAGGGCAGACCCATCAAAATAGCAGCTGATTCTGCAGTGGAGACTTGTTATGTGCTCTAAGAGATTACAGACACTAGTCCAGTCGTCAATATCTGGCAGGCTATCAGTCATGACCAAAGAAGAAAACTGCAGAGTAAAGGCAACTTTATAACAACAAAGGCAACACTACCCAGGACACTGGGAAGGACTGCTTCAGACTGGAGAAAGAATAATTACATCCAAAAGGTGATCAGAAAAAGCAAACAAACAAAAACAACCAATTTTAGGTCAGTGATTAAACAAAAGAAAACAAAGGACACAAATACCACAAAATTAACAAAATGACAGGAATTGATACATATTTTTCAAAAATTACTTTCAACACCAATTAAAGACAGAGTAGTAGACTGGATTTGAAAAATAGCAAATTACTTCCTTGCCTCCAAGAAACACAGCTCATGAAGAAACACAGCTTACTGCTAAAGGTAAAAGACAAAATATTAATAACAGCTCTCTATGCCTCATGCTTGCATTCAAAATGTGAGCTCTCAACTTCCTGTTCCTGCACTCGTGCTTACTGCCATGCTCCTCACAGTGATAGACTGTTTGTTACACCTCTAGATTCATAAGTCCAGACAATACTCCCAAGCATGCATGTCCCTGGGCAAGCTGCTTTGTCACAGCAACAGAAAAGCACCTAATATAACTAATATCAGAGTGGGCTATTGCTACGAAGAACCTGATCGTGTTAGTTTTTAGAAGAATATAGAAGAGCTTGGAAAACAGTATGCTGAGAGCAATAAAGACTTTTGGGTTTGCATGCAGAGGTGAAGAATATTAGCAATTAGGCCAGAGGCCATTTTTGTGAAATTCAGCAAAGAGTCTGGCAGCCTTCCGCCCTTGCCCTAAGAATCTGCCTGATGCTAAATGCCTAGATAACATAATGTTAAATCTGTGAAATGATTGTTATTAATAATGCTTACACAAGCTTACAGTTTAAAAATGGGCATAGAAAAATACAAGTGTTCATTTTAAAGAAAAAAGAGCACTAGGGATCTTAATGTTACATCTAAAAGTTCTAGAAGAGGGGCTGTAATTATTATGGAGATTAGCACCATTAAAGGTCTGATCTGCACTGAAATAAAGGGAAGGGTGCCCTCAGTTAGTCTTGCAACTTGTGCTTCTAAAAAGAAATGAAGTTTGTTTATTTGTTTGTTTATTTGTTTGAAATGCTGTTAATGTGATTCAAGGGAATCATGAGCTAGCCAAAGGTGGCAGCTGAACTCATTCCTCCACGCGGTACTACAATTAGGCATGAAGGATGAAGGGGTCATAGATACTTCATCCACAGTTGCAGAATGCTGCCATGGCCAACACAAGGGATTTTTTTAAACTGACCTAAATGTATTCTGCATTATGATATGGCCATGAGACCTATGGGGGATGGGGGGCAGAGAGAGGAATGTGGTAGTTTAAATATGAAATGTCCCCCATAGGCTTTGGTATTTGAATCCCTGGTCCCCAGTTAATGGCACTGTTTGGCATGGCGTAGGTGGTACAGCTTTGTTGAAATAAGTACATCAGTGGGGTGGGCTTTAAGATGAACAGCACCATGCCACTCTTTGCCTTACGTCTGTGTTTGAAGATATGAATTCTCAGCTTCTTGATCCTACCAGCATGCCTGCCACTTACTACTATGCCTTCAAGTCATGATAGACTCACCCCTCTAGAACCATAAGCCCAAACAAACTCGTCCATAGAATAATAATAGTAAAACAGTTTTTAAATGTTCAAACAGTGGCTCAGATGACTATGAATCAAAAGTGTCACAGAGACTCAGAAATCAGAAAGCGCCTACAATCACACTCAATGCTGATAAATTAGTTCCTTTTCTCATGGCTCTGTCCAAATACCTAATGAAAATAAATAAAAAGAAGAGTCTGTCTTAAAGTTCAGTGGGATATAGCTAACTGGGGTCGGGGGCGGGGAGGAGGGAGGCATGGCAGCAACGCTACATGCTTAGTTAGCAAACGGAAAGTAGTGAATGTTGGTGCTTGCCCACTTTCTGCTTTTTATTCAGTCCAGGACCTCAGCCCATTGAATAATAACAACCACATTTAGGATGGGTCTTCCAACAATAACTAACATAACCTAAGTAATTCTTCACAGACACTCTGACTGTGTGATTTGCTTCTGTGTAATTGTAAATAACCCCAGCAAGTTGACAATCAAACTTAACTATTGTAGCTGATATCCACAGTTCTACTAAAGCAGGATCAGAGTATCTACATACTATTTAACTGATCCTAACAGACATTAGGTTTATTATCTGTCTACTATAGCTAATATATAGCCTCTGAAGTCAAATTTAGTTAATTTTTTAAATTTTACTATAAGGCAAAAATCAAATTGGATTATCAAAGCAGAAAAGATAAAAATATGAAATCGGGTTAATACTTCACTAGAATTCTTGTTTGGCCATTATGAGAATCAGTTAACACTTTTAATCACCTTAAATTTTACTTTTACACAAATAAATACCATCTTACTTCCTAAGTTATTTAAAAATGTTAAATTCGCCAGGCGGTGGTGGCGCACGCCTTTAGTCCCAGCACTTGGGAGGCAGAGGCAGGCGGATTTCTGAGTTCGAGGCCAGCCTGGTCTACAGAGTGAGTTCTAGGACAGCCAGGACTACACAGTGAAACCCTGTCTCCAAAAAAAAAAAAAAAAAAAAAAGTTAAATTCCCATTTTAAAGTATAGTGTTCACTTTCAGGTCTTATGCATCCTTTAATAATCTCTTTAAACACTACTTCCAAGTTTTCCATGGCTCTCTAACCCACATAACTTTTTTCCTTATTTCATTAATTTATTTATAATGTCATCTAATACAAGAGTTAGAGGGTTTACTCCAATTTTCAAAGACCACACCTCTTACACAATCCTGTTTGTTAAAAGTAATGCATTAAGCACCCTCTATTTCTTAAGTAGTTGGTGAATTACTATAAAGAAAGGTGCAGTAAATACATATCCAATACAGTCAATGTCTTAGTTAGGATTACTATTGGTGTGGTGAAACACCATGACCAAAGCAGCATGGGGAAGGAAAGGTTTATCCAGCTTAAACTTCTACATCACTGTTCATCATCAAAGGAAGTTAGGATACAAACTCAAGCAGGCAGGAACCTGGAGGCAGGAGCTGATGCAGAGGCCATGGAGGGTGCTGTTTATTGGCTTGTTACATCATATGGCCTGTGCAGCCTGCTTTTTTATAAAATCCAGGAGCACCAGCCCAGAGATGGCATCACCCACAATGAACTAGGCTCTCCCTTACCAATCATTAATTAAGAAAATACCCTATACCAGTGGTTCAAAACCTTCCTAACACTGCAGCCCTTTAATATAGTTCCTCATGTTGTGGTGACTCCCAACTACAAAATTATTTTCATTGCTATTTCAAAACTGTAATTTTGCTAGTTATAAAATATAAATATCTGTGTTTTCTGATGGTCTTATGATCTCTGTAAAAGTGCTGTTCAACCCACAGGTTGAGAATCACAGTCTTAAAAGCTTGCCTACAGGTCAAGCTTAACAGAAGCTTTTTCTTATTGAGACTTTAGCTTGTGTCAAATAACATAAAACCATCCAGCACAGTCATCACTTCCGGGAACCAACACTTGTCTTTCACAGAAAAAGTCAAATCTTCCCTGGGTCAACCTCATAGTGGCTTCAATGGACCAAGGAGGACATGAACCTCCAGATACTCACAAGCACCAACACCAAAGACATGGCTGCACCTCAAGGACTAGTTCTGTGCACTCAGCCTTCAAACTATGATACATATATCTCCATAAGTAAAACTCACACTTTACCTGGGAGACAGAGGCAGGAGGATCATTCTGAGTTCCAGAATTGCCTGAGCTACAATACAGCTTGAAGTTCTATCTCAAAACTAAAAACAAACAACATTTGTAAAAAAAAAAAAAAGTAGTGGAGAGAAGTGAATTGAAACTGTCTAACAAGTTTTAAAACATCCTAAAACTAAGGCTAATAAATGTATAATTAACTAGTTAACTGCTTTTCTTTGTTGATATATTTTAAATGTAGAAATCATATCCATGCACAAATCAAAGGTTAAAGTAACCTTCCAAAGTTCAGCCCACTGTATTCTGTAAGGGTAGAAACTCTCCCGTAGGCATTTAAAGGTCAGTCATAACAGAACCTCTTCTCTTAAACTGTCCACAATAACTCAAAAAACTTTCTCCTTTCTTAAACATACAGAACATAGTGGTTAATTTTCACCATTTAGATTGAAATGTGTTTGCTTTCTTCGCATCGTCTCCACTACACTGTTTTTACATGGACACATGACACTTCACGCTCTCTGTGTTGTACTGCAGCTTCTACCCAAACCCACACATGGGACAGTTCCCCATCATACCATGATGAGTTGGAAACTATTTCATAGATGGCACATAACACCCCCAACACAACTTAAGCTCCTTACGAAAAAGGAAAATTGTGGCTGCAGTAATGCTACAAAATCTGTGAGGATTAGATCTACTAACAGCAGAGAGACAGGTGGTCTTTGTCTCTTCCTCAAAGAGGAATGTTGCTTCTATGTCAACCAGTCTGGTATAGTAAAAGATAAGTTCTAATAACTCACTCCAGACAGATCTGCAAAAATATAAGAAACAGCTTGATGCCTCCAGCCAGTGGGTCACTGATAGCCGAATACAGATGGAATTAGATATTACCCTTCTTAACCTCCTCTTCTCCTCTTTTTCTTAATTGAACTAGTTACACCCTGCTTTATAAACTTGTTTAGAATTTTTCAACAAGAGATCCAAAAACTTTGCTATTATACTATGACCAGCCAGATGCCAGAGGCCTCTACAGAGCCAGAGGCCTAAAACACCTGATTATATCCTGAAGGTAAAGATCAATCTTGTCCCCAAAACTTCAATGTCTTCATTAAATAGGAAGTATTTTAATAATAATGTCACCCTCTTTCCCAATCCTTGATTATTTATCAATAGGAAACACAAGAGAAAGGAATGCAAACCCCCTGAGGTACATTGCTAGGGCCCATCCTCCAGACTTCTCTAATGCCTTGACTGCCATTCTCAGCCCCTCTATGTGGGAGGGTGGCCAGGCTCTGCCCTACAGAACACAAAAAGCCCGAGATCAGGCCACAAGAATTCCTCCAATCTCCAGCCACCCTAGATAGTTCTACCTTCACAAAACCCTATATAGAGCCTGCCTCCTGCCCACTTGGCTGCTTCTCACCCAAGCAGAGGCAACCCTCTTGTCTCCCTCCCATTAAAGGAGGTTTATTGTGCAGTGTGACTCCGTGATATTTCTTGGCAAAGAAATAGAAGAGTTAATACAAGTGAATAAAATTTCAGACCAAGAACAGATAAATTATCAATGCTCATGTAAGAAAATATCATATAAAAATATTAATAAGCAATTTCAAAACTACATTCTAGTGTCTGGATACACTTCACAAACACTGAGTGACAGAAATCAATCAAAACAGAATATTATGTTACCTGTGCTTTATGCAAGAATAGCTAACACTAAGCCACCATTAAAAAACTCAGGATAACTATTAACCATGGAGGTGGGAACGTACACAGGCTTCTGAGATACTAACAATGCTCTGCTTCAGTTTTGAGCTACTTACCAAAAGTTCAGTTCAGTAATGAAATACCCCAGTGAATGTACATATTACACATATCTTTCTAGATATAATACTCAATCTGAAAATTTTAAAAGTATACTTGTAAATGTGTTGTCCTGTTTGAATAATCATCTGGAAACCCAATATGCTCTTATTCAAATCACCGCAAATGGCATCTTCCTCATGACTAAAATTCGATACCACCAAAACAAGTGATGAACTAAGAATTAATCCTCAAAGTAGTAAGTAAGGGACAAAATCATAAAAAAGCTGTGATGGCTGTTTAGTGCCCTTTACTACAGACACTGGGTCATATAACTGAGACCTAGCTGTCTTTCCATAAAAAATTTGTCTATGTAAGGGGAAATACAATGGGAAAAAAGACACAAAGATGCCAATCTCCACATCAGCCTCTGGTTTGGCAGAGAAAACATAGAACAAGAGGATGATATAGGGTCATTGGGTTGCTATATTCTACAGCTGGCAAAATGTAAGGGAAACACAAAACAAGTTAAGAGCCTCTGCTGGGGTTCGAACCCTTGGGATTCGCAATAAGAATCACACAGTGAAAAGAAAGCATGGTAACAGAGATAGAAGACAGCCCTCATTTCTAAAGTTAGTAATAAGGATAGGAAAATCCATAATTTAGCTAATAAATGGGGGCCTCAATAATGTCCTACTACTAGAAACTAGAGTAATCAAAGAATACTCTATAACTGGACTGCCTGAATTGGCTTACGAGACTACGCAACACAGGGTAAATGAAACAGGTATGAGTGCCTTAGAAACAAAGGAATGAATATTACTCAGAGTAGTAACGGATAAGTAATACTATGCATTACTCCACTTAACAAAGGCTACACAGCCTGAGGCAGTATGAAGTTAGCAGTCTCTGCCTGGGTGGTTCGTATGAGCCGGTAGGAACACTTGGTTACTGCAGGCTGACATCTTCATTAATATCAAGGCCTAGAAGACCTCAGAAAAAGGACAAGCGTTACTGAGAAAACAGGATGTGGGAGAGAAATGTTTGCTACCCAGTTCATGAGGCCAAACAGAAGTAAATTCACTGGAAAGTTAAGAAAGAGGTTGATTCACTAGGGATGTCAGGACCACTATGGAGCTTTAGAGACTGTTGTGCCTCATGGTAGGATCTTTGAGGCAGGAGAGCTGATGGCAGATCTAGGTATATGAGACCCAGACCATGCTGTGGTTAGATGTTAAAAGGTCCTCTGTGTGTTCATGCGTTTGAGCACCTGCCTTCCTCCTGGTGGTACTGTTGGGAAAGGCTGTGAACCTGTAGGAGGAGGAGCTACGCTGGAAAAAGCAGGCCACCGGGGGCATGGGTTGGGGGGTGCTGAAGCTTTATAGTCCAGCCTCTGCTTCCTGACTCACGGACATGTGGATGTCAGTCTTCTGCTCCTGGGACCATGCTTTCCCAACATAACGGGTTACTCAGCCTCAAAGTATAAACCCTTCCCCACCTAAAGTTACTTTTTATTAGCTATTGGCTCAGCAACAAGAAAGTAACTAATGAACGCTAAAATATAAATTGTGTTCCTAAAACAATAAAGGAATCAAGATGTACTAAGAAAAGAACAAGGCAAATAAAAGTGGCACACGAAGGCAAAGACAGCAAGATTTGGAAAGTAAAATACAGGGCTGTTAAGAGTCTGGAACACATAGGTGCAGCTCATGTCTATCCAGCAAATGTCAACAAAGAAGGGCTTCTTACAGACAAGTAAATATTCCATTGTGACTTCTAAAGGAACGAAAATAATTGAGATAACAGGTTTCTGAAGCACTCAGTAATTGATTCCAACACATGAACTAAAAGAAATATCCTGTTTTTTGTTGTTTTCTTGAGGCAAGGTCTCACTATTCACTATGTAGCCCTGGCTGACCTGATTTCACTATGTAGACCAGGCTGGTCCCAAATTCAAAGATATCCACCTGCTTCCTGAGTGCCACCATGCCTGGCCCCAACTTAACAGATTCTTAACAGATCAGAATAGAACATGTGTTAGCTCAAATGGAATATGCTACATATAAGGTTAAATCCATCTCTACATAGCATGATAAATGAATATGAGGAAAATGACAAACCTGCCAAGAAACATTAAAAGAAAGTATAAAACAGCTTTATTTCACAGGATTGATTTCAAGAGGTAGTTATAGTATGTCTTTTTATAAATTCTCTGGTCAATAGACAAATTTCTTTGATTAAAATGAATAATTTCCTTACTAATTTTATTTTCAAATTATTTCAAATTATTAAAGGAATACAGATTTTTTAAGATACCCATATCTGTTTTTCTGGAAGTTACTATGAATGAAAGGCTGTTGAAATAAAAAACTGAAGACAAGTATATATATAAATATAATATTGCTAATTAGGACACATCAAAATACATGTTTTAAATATAAAAATATTTCACTAGAAGATAATTTTACATAAATATATTTCTTCTATTTAAACAATTAATTATACAACATATTTAAAAACATTTACTTTTAACTAAAAATAAAGAGAAATATTACCTTTCCTTCAAAGATCTCTTAGAACGTAAGGAAATATGACCTTCAAATAGAGTAGGCAATCCTGAGTAAGTGATGAAGGTTAAAATCGTCCAACACACAGTACTAAACATGTCTTCTCTATTTGATACAATCTATTTCACTGTACACTTTATGCAGCATGTGAAATGAAACTGCACTTCTTCCACTGCTCTGCCGAGCTCCCAGAGGCAAGGTCCCCGGATCTTGTAGTCCCTGATCCTCTCTAAGGCAGCAGCACATGCCTCTAATATGAAGTAAGTTATTACTCATTAACCATCCTTCCTACTCCAGAAGATACTAAGAACTAACACATCACTGAGAAGGACAGCAGTAAGTTGGTAAGGTAGCTGAGCAGACAAAAATGCTTTACCAGCAAGTGCACAGGCCTGAATTCAATCCCCAGCCCCACATAATGGGAGAAGCCACACCACAGGTGTGCCCTAACTTCTCTCCACAAATGTGCAATGGTACATGAATGCACATACACACCACATATACACACAAAAAATAAACAGCTGTGATATTTTAATTTTTTAAGTTTCAAAAAATGGAGGTGTTCATTTCTTAGGTCTCAATAAGAATAAAATTTCAATTGTTTTTCTAACAACTTATATAAAACTAACACATGGGCAAAAGCTAGACAACTTTAAATTTTTCCATCCAGAAATTATAAAATAAAAATGAACATAAAAGAACAATTACTTACCAGAGAGCAGGGAGTTTGAGAAGCTTCCCATAAAGAGCAGTGCTGAAAGAGGGAATGACCGGTGCAGGTAAGCAGTAAGATCCACTATGATCCAAGCATGTCAGGCCTGCCTGAAAACCGAACACCTGGAAAACAGAACACAGCCAGGGCTCGGCATGGGGGCAAGGGTTCAACACCAGTGCAGCTGCACAATCATGGCGTGCCCGCCACGCCTACTCACTTCCCAGCGAAGCTCCTGGAAAACATGTTTTTCTGTTTGAGATGGCTTGACAACAGTTACATTTCAATACTTTAAACTTAAAACTAACCAGAAGAGATCTAAAGTTATTGTCCAAATGTTATATAAGTATATAACTAAGGATTTTCAGGCCACCAATGTATCAACTGAGATCAGAGCTCTATCTGGGTACTTTAATCTTTCTCATGAAGTCCTTCACAGGAAATCCAGTGCGCTTTTATTCTAAAAGCTACTGAGATGACTTATGAGATTCAAGGTGCTTGCCACCAATCCTCAGGAGCTGAGGCCTGTATTTGGACCCCCACCTAGTGGAGTATTTCTCCTAAGTTGTCCTCTCAGCACCACATATGTAAAAGCTTGGTAACAAGCACCTTTACACAGTGAGCCATTTCACTGACCCTGTAACTATTTTTAAATATATCTTTTTTCAATTGGGGATGGAAGGACCAGGGAGGTAGACTGCCTCCCAAGTGTAAAGATCTGAGTTTGATTCCTTGTAGTGACAACGTTGGAGTTTTAGTTTCTTTAAAAAAACACAGAAATGTTGTAAGAATATGTTTCCGTTTTAATCCCAGGTGTAGACATGACATGGGGCTTCTTCAGATTTTCCAAAACAGTTATGATTTGCCTCATGCTCCAGCAGAGGCATAATTCTGCCAAGTGCAGATACTTTCTGGGATTGCGTGACATTTGGAATTCTAAGGACTTTTCAGAGAGTATGTAAATAAATGCTAGGGTTCCAACAGGCAGGATGGGTTTTGGTTGGGTTGTCCGTTGGCTATTGTTGGAGGCTGTTGATCACAGTTTATTATACAGTCATGTGCAAAGAAGAAACAATCAAGAAATCACATGGAGACATCTGATGTCAACCTCAGCTTCACAGCCACATGGACAAGTGCTTGTATGCACATGCATATATGCATGCATGCCTGCACATGGACTCATGGGAACAAATCAAGCATTTCCCTTTATATCAAGAAATTAATGTGACTCCAACAAGAAGAAAATGACTAAAAACTTGGGTTGAAGCCTCCTTATACAGCACTATGCCTACAGTGATGTTTCTTTTCAAGTAAATCCTGAGCTTTTTAAAACTCTCATATTGAACATTTTTCACACTGCTTACAAAACTCACTGTGGATGATACTTTTAGATCTTCAAAAATGTGAAATCACAACTGCCAAACTACTAATTTCTAGCAAGCAGTAAGAAAATTTGAAAACATTTTAATTATACTGGAGTAGTGACTAAATACTACTTAAATCTTAACTTGTGAAATATTGATTACATAAAACTACAACCTTAAGCACAAAGAAACGTGATTGATATTACTAATGTGAACAGACACTAACAAACAAGAAAATGACCTTTCCATACCTTAAGGTAGCAGTGGACATAGCAATAATGAAGAAGATTATCAGAAGGCTGAGAAAGGCTGCTGACTACATGGACCAACTGTTCAGCATACATTGGGACAGAATGTTCCAAATTAATTTTATCCACCAAGATCTGAATGGATGGCAAAGGCCGAAGTGACTGGAAATTTGCAGCACTTGTGAAGTTACTTGGGTTCTGGAAAGTAACAGTATTCGTTTTACATTCTAGCAGACCAATGGCTGACCCACACCCATCTCCAACTGTAGACCCTCGCACTCCACAGTGAAAACCCAGTTAGAAAAACCTGTTAGAGCACTCATGGAATAACCAAATACAATGTGTGCTAGGTAAGCCAAATATGCCTCAGCTTTTAAAGAACGCATTTCTTTAAAACATGTTCTTGCTCCTTTAGCTAACAATTTTTATTTCTCAGTCGGCAGGAAGGAGCATTACCACTCCATCATTTGTTAGTCATTCAAAACCGTCAAGAATTACACCAAATATTATAAAGAATATAATAAAGAATACAGAAAATAAAAATATGATCCAAAACATATTTATTAAGAATACTTATTTTGAAGGCACAGAAGTCCTACATGTTGAGAGGGTTTTGGTGGGGGGCAGTGTTACATGAACATTTCTGAATTCCCAAAATGGTATGGGTAAGCTGCAAGATATCTAGAAAATGTATCCTACTTGGTAAGTACCCCTACCTTTCCTAGAACTAACTCTCAAAATGTCCTAGTCCTGGCTTTTAATGAAGAAAACCAAGATCCTCTTTGTCTTGAGACAACCTATCTTACAAGTGGTTTCTCTAATTCCAAAGCCAGTAATAATACAGAGACTGTCTTAACACTAACTGACTAAAACAGAAATAGTAAAACAGCAAGCAAGGCAATAAGAAAAATTCTGTGAACGCCCACGTAATCACTGTTTCTAAGGACTGATCAGGATGACCAAAGCATCTGGGCCTACTTCCCTGTCCTAGCCCAAGGTCATTTTCATGCCTGAAGCGTACTTCCTTGTTCTAGTCTAAAATTTAGATTCCTGCCTGAAGTCTACTTCCTTGTCCTTGGTCAATGTCATATTCCTGCCAAACAGCCCATTTCCTTGTCCTTGGCCCATGTCAGATTATTGCCATGCAGTGCCCAAAGCACTACGCCTCTCCCCCTTTTTTATTTCATAAACAAGATTGATACCGTTCCTACATCTGATAGAGGGCTAATATCCAAGATACACAAAAAACTCAAGAAATTAGACTTGAGTCAAATAACCCTATTAAAAAATGAAGTACAGAGCTCAACAAAGAATTTTCATCTGAGGAATATCGAATGGCCAAGAAGTACCTAAAGAAATGTTCAACATTTTTAGTCATCAGGGAAATGGAAATCAAAACAACCCTGAGATTACACCTCACACCAGTCAAAATGGCTAAGATCAAAAACTCGGATGACAGCAGATGCTGGCGAGGATAGGGAGAAAGAAGAACACTCCTCCATTGTTGGTGGGATTACAAGCTAGTACAACCACTCTGGAAATCAGTCTGGTGGTTCCTCAGAAAATTGGACATAGTATTACCTGAGGATTCAGGACATATACCCAAAAGATGCTCCAACATACAACAAGGACACATGCTCCACTATGTTCATAGCAGCCTTATTTATAATAGCCAGAAGCTGGATAGGACCCAGATGTCCTTCAACAGAGGAATAGATACAGAAAATGTGGTACATTTACACAACGGAGTATTACTCAGCTATTAAAAACAATGAATTCATGAAATTCTTAGGCAAATGGATGGAACTAGAAAATATCATCCTGAGTGAAGTAACACAATCACAAAAGAACACACATGGTATGCACTCATTGATAAGTGGGTATTAGCCCAAAAGCTCACAATACCCAAGATATAACTCACAGACCACATAAAAGCCCAAGAAGAAGAAAGACCAAAGTGTGGGTGTTTCGGTCTTTCTTAGAAAGAGTAACAAAATACTCATGGGAGAAAATATGGAGACAATGTGTGGAGCAGAGCCTGGAGGAGGGACCATCCAGAGAGTGCTCCACCTGGATATCCATCTCATGTGCAGTCACCAAAGGTAGACGCTGTTGTGGATGTCAGGAAGTGCATGCTGACAGGAGTCTGCTGAGAGGCTCTGCCAGAGCCTGACACATACAGAAATAGATGCTCACAGCTAACCACTAAACTGATTACAGGGTCCCCAATGGAGATGAAGGAGACTGAAGGAGATGAAGGGGCTTGCAGGCCCCATGGGGAGAGCAACAATACCAACCAACCAGAGCTTCCAGAATCTAAACAGCTAGCCTGGGTATACACACGGAGGGACCCATGGCTCCAGCTGTATCTGTAGGGGAGGATGGTCTTGTTGGCCATCATTGGGAGAGGAGAGCCTTGGTCCTTTGAAGGCTGAATACCCCAGTGAGGGAGAATTCGAGGGTGGGGAGGTGGGAGTGGGTAGATGGATGGGGGCACATCCTCATAGAAACAGGAGGAGGGAGGAAGGTTTCTGGGATGGGTGGAATGAGAAAAGGGGATAACATCTAAAATGTAGGTAAATAAAGTATCCAATAATAAATTAATGAAAGAAAGAAAGAAAGAAAGAAAGAAAGAAAGAAAGAAAGAAAGAAAGGAAGACAGACAGACAGACAAAAACAGATAATGGAACTGGCTATCACAGTTGAGCATTTGAGACTTTTTGGCAGCAATTTAATATTGCTCATATTACTGGGATTCCTTATAATTTTCAAGGACAAGGGACTGTGGAAGGGGCCCATGGAACTTTAAAACAGTATCTTCATAAAATAAAAAAAGGGGAGGTATATCCCCTTAAACCACAAATTTATTTAAATCATGTTCTTTTTATTTTAATTAAAAAAAAAAAAATCTGGATGCCAAGGAACGCTCTGAAGAGTGTCTACCGCACTCTACAACTAGGCATACTTAGGTGAAATGGAAGGATCCACTTACTGGCATAAGGTATGATCCCAATCAGGTATTTAGTATGAGGAAGAGGGCATGCTTGTGTTTTTTCTGCAGGATGCTGAAGGAGCATGGTGGTTGCCAGAGCAAAGTGTGAAACATGCTGATGCCCAGACAAAGAATGATGCTGACCTGTGAGCTTGCTGAGTACCCTAACAATTCTCATACTTGTTGACTGGGAAGCTGTATTGGACATATATTCCCAACCCACCTTTGCTTACCTATACCACTGATGGGACAAGCTGACTTGCCTCAAGTTTTTAGACCTTGTGGAACAGAGAATCAAAAAGAGAAGTTATAATGACTTTTGTGCTTTTCTTAAATGTGGCCAGCTATTTGGACTCAATCATGTACTGGTCTAGAAATCAATCCAATACTGGAAATAACAGTCTTCATTTGGAAGCCTGGTCCTGGACATTTTCAGAGACATATTTGGAAGTTAGCTATAGTTCTCTATGATGTTATGATAGCAAGAGATAAAGTTGGGGAAGGATCTGAATTTCGAACAAGTGTTAGTACATTTGTTAAAGGCTCTTTTAATTGTCAGGTTAGAATTACTTTTAAATTAATGTAAGTTGCACTGATTGTATACTTTCTAATTATGTTAGTGTGTTGAAATCCAGCATGTCAGTTACAAAGGTCTATCAATCAACTTTTGTTTTATTGCCATGAGTATCACAGAAACTTGGTCTTCTGCAAAAAGCTTCTAGAAGAAGTGGGTCAAGCTTTAAGCAGAAGCAAGAGGGTAGTGGTCTTGATTATTGCTGGTATAACAGCTTTAATTACATTAATTGCTAGCACCACTGCTTCAGCAACTGCTTTAACACAAGAAGTTAAGACAGCTACCTTTGTTAATCATTTAGCAAAAAACGTTACTAATGTGTTGAATAGGCAAGAGAATTTATATAGGCATTTGGAACAATGGACTGATGCTCTTTATCCTATTGAAGTTATTGGAACGAGGTTCAGAGTTTAAGAATAAGGAGCCATCTCGAGTGTCATGACAAATACCATTGGATTCATGTTAGCTCTAAAAATTTACAATGGTAGTCACTATAATTAGGAAAAAGTTTAAAGACACTTGCAGTGTATTTGGCATAATTCTAACACCTCTCTGGAGGTTTTAACTTTGCATAGTGAGCTTATGAATTTAAAGAATGCTGCTCTCTACTGAGTGTTGATGTGGTAGATACTGCTGATTACCCACGGCCTGAGGTTAGTATTTCTATTTTGGTCAAGCTTCAAGAATGGCATATATAGCTTGATCATGCTAGCCCTTTTTGTCCTGGAAATACTTTTATACCTGCCTATTGTGATAAAGCTTGTCTTTAACAACATCAACATGTTGGCAGCCAAAATACATGGCTTGAATCTACTTTATTTTTAAATTATACTTTTGTGATATACCCAGTTCTAGGTCTCCCAAATTTCTGCCTATTCTACTTCTCTTTCTTGTTGCTTGCATGGTTTCTTAGAGTAAATTAGCTGTGCATTCAATCTTTATTCATTTGTATGGTACATATTCTTCTTTCATGCATATGAGTCTTTTGCCTCCATGTATATCTGTGTATGGATGTACGTCTGGTACCTGTAGAGGTCAGAAGGTCCTGGGTCCCCTGCAGTTAGTTACAAATGCACTAAGCTGCCATGTAGGAACTAAACATGTCTCCTCTACACGAGCATCAACTGCTCCTCACCACTGAGCATATCTCCAGACTTTCTTTGGTTCTTTAAAAGGACTTTTGTTTGAATAAAATTTAACTAAGTGTATTTTTTGTTATATACTTTTAGTTGTTACATAGTTTTGAGTGTTCTTTCCTGTTTGTAAGTCAATTTTTTCTGCTGTGCCTCTCACATTTGCTTGTTTTTGAGATATTCAAATCATGGGTTTGTTCCTCAACCATATCAATTTTCAAAGAAAAAATTGCTAACAAGGAAATCTTAGTGAGAGAGTGGTTCAAATCACCATGAAATTTGATTCATATTGTCAGCTCACTCCTAAGCTACCCTTAGGAGCTTATGTAAATGTAATTTAATGTGCAATGTAAACCCTCAGTATCAGAGAAAGGCAAAGGAGAAAGTTCACTGTCAACATGGGGTTGGGGTCAACAATGAGAACTAAGCCTGTGAGGAATACTTGCTGGCTTTCTTTGAGCCCTTATAAGAGTAACATGTATTCAGTAAGTACAAAGAGAAGTATACACATACTAAAGCAGCCCAATTCTGGTTCTGAATAGGAACAAGTTGATTTATTTAGATTATTGGCTTCTTTCATTCCAGTAAGACATTAGAACTTTCTAAATACCACTACTGAAATATAGCTGGGGGACCTATCAGAAAACTCAGCTGCAGTGTAGAATACATGCATGCTTTACCACACATGTGAGTCAGCTGGTCCTAAACACAGGAGGTCAATCCCTGGGACCTATGAGATGAAAAGAGAGAAACGAGTCCCACAGGTTGTCCTCTGACCTCCAAAAGGGTGCTATGGCATATAAAGCACACATGTGCATGCATACAAACACACACACACACACACACACACACACAGAGAAGGGGAGAGGGAGGGAGGGAGGGAGGGAGAAAGAGAAAGAAAGAGAGAGGGGGGGGAGACAGAGACAGAAAAAGGGGATGGGAAATAAATGTAATATTCGGAAAAAATAAAGTTAGTTTAGCAGAGTTCTTGATTTCTTAATCACTAAATTTACAATTGCTCAAAAAGTAAGAATTTAACGATAGGAAGCAACTACCTGAGGTGATACAGCAATATATGGTCTCACTTGCAGAAGCCAGATGCCTCAACATGTCTTTATACATAACCAGATTTAATAACCAAAATAACACGCACCACTGAAAACATGTACTGAACAAGAAACACACCTTTCCCCCCACGATGACAGGAAGCAAACGGTCCAGTAGATTGAATTCTGCCATGAAAACTGTGAAAGTGCATTTAAGCAGAGTGACACTTGTATGCCGAGTAGGAATATATTCCTCCAAAGATGCCACTTCCTCAGGATTCAGTATTGTTTCCTTTTCATCCTTACTTTCTAAAGGAAAAAGGATGAAAAATTCAGTAAAGAAGACTTTAAATAAGTTAATCTTCTTAGCCAACTAAAATCTGGATTGATCAGTTCCCCAAATTTTAAGGGCAATTCTTCAACAATGAAATAGTCATGAGATACTCTAGACTGTAATACAAGTTACTGGATAAAATAAATGTATAAATTTTTGCTACATAGAGATTAAATATTTTTAATATATCTTTTCAAGAATTCCTAGTATCTTTCTTTAAAAAAGTATCAATTTTCTGCACACTAATATATCACTAAGCTGAAGTGCATAAAAATAAGACACAAACTGGAGAAAACAATTTACCACAAATACAGATAAAGATCTGCACTGATGGAGGCAGAGATCCCAACAAACGTTCCCAACAGACTTCCTTTTTGATTGGTTTATTTTACATATGAGTGTTTTCCCTGCATGGGTGTCTGTGTAGCACATATGGGCCTGATGCCTACAGAAGCCAGAAGAGGTTGTCAGATCCCACAGCTACAAGTGGTCATGAGCTGCAAATGAGTTCTGAGCACCTCCAGCTCATAAAATGTTATTTATTTGAAAATTTAAAACCACCTAAAATAATTAAGTGAAATGAGGTTGGAGTAACTTATTCAAAATACAGATTCTTCAAACAGCCAACTATTATATAAAAAATAGACAATGTTGTTAGCATCACGTGACAGCCAATGACATGGCACTATAATAGACCTGCACAAGCACTGGCATGGTTAAATTTAAAAGACGGAAATTACAAAGTTTTGACAGGCATTTGGGAGAAGAGTCAGCAAACACTTTCTGCAGAGTGATATTGTAAATAAGTTTTAGGCTTTGTGGGTCAGTCTGTCACAATTCCTCACATGTACCATTGAAGCACAAAGGCAGCTAAAGACAAGGAAGAGCCAAAGTGCTTCAACAAATCTGCATTTATGGGACTTGGTGTAGCTAACTAAGTCACTATCTAGCATGTATGAGGGCTTGGGTTCAAAACACACATACATATTAAAGATATTCACATGTAAATTTCATATAACTTTAATATGTACAAAATAAAAATCTTCAATTATTTAAGATATAAAACCTTTTCTGCCTAAGGACCATCATCATCTGGTAGCAGACCATGACCTGATCAAAAGCAACCAGAAGCTTCAGTCAGTTTATAGGAGTAAAAAAATCAGCCATTCATAAACGCAGTTTGGAAGTATCTCCTAAGAGTGAAAATGTATAATCATTTAAGCTAGCACTTGATATGAAAAAAGCAAAAGAACTAAAAACTAGCCAAATATTTACTAGAAGCAAAATAGATTATATCCATTTTATTTACTCATTCTATCTATCTTATTATAAATTTTTATTTTATATAATATTTATACTACATCTATTTTAATTTATATTACATATTTTATAACATTTATAATTCCTATTTTATATAATTTATATGTTATTTATATTTATAATATCTATAGTTATATTTTATATAATAAATTTTATTTATTATATCCATTATATTTATTATTATATCTATTTTATTACTTATTACATCCATTTTATTTATTTATCCAAATTATATCTACCTAGAAGAAGCCTATACAGTACTAAGAACATATATCTCACAAAAGAACATATACCACAAATATAAAAAGAGAGAAAATGTTGTAAAATTCCATTTATAAAAATTCAAGCCAAGCTTGGTAGCACATGCATTTAATACCAGCACTCGGGGAGGCATGGGCAAATAAACCTTTGTAAGTTCAAGGGCAGTCAAGTCTACATAGTGTTGAGGTTTGGTACTTTGCTATGTATTATAACGCTAAGTGCAGGACCCCAAGACCAGATTGCCCCAGGTATTAGAGTCTGCACAACCCAAGTAAAGCTATGTGACTTTGCAACCAAGTTATTTCTGATTGGTAAATAAAGATGCCGAGAGCTAATGGCTAGGGCTAGGCAGAAGAAATAGAGGTGGGGTTTAAGGTTTATGAGCTTAGGATCAGAGGAGAACCACCAGGAAAGAAGAAGGTATAGAAGGAAGAAGACACAGTGGGTTAGGAGTCAAGAAAGCATGAAAGCATGGCCCAAATCTTCATGAGGGCTGGCCGATTGAAGTTAAGAGCATCCCAGATGAAATATAGTAAGGAATAACTTGGGGTTTTCAATAGGAAATGGATTTTAATAGCATGGAAGGTAGCTATCTGCCCAAGTCTAATGTCGATTAAGGCTAACTGTAAATATAAAGGTTGCATTATCTTTTATCTGGGACCTAAATGATCAAAGGTGGGGTAGAAACTATGGATCGAGATTAAAAATTTCTACAACAATAACAAGTCCCAATCTAGGTAAGACTACACGATGATACTTTATCATAGAAAGGAAGGGAGGGGGGATAGGGAGGGAAGGATGAATGGATGGATGGATGGACGGACGGACGGACGGACGGACGGATAGGTGGGACAGATGGACAGAGAGACAGATGAAACATGCAAAAATTCCAAGTACTCTCAGATGTTAAAAAGTTTAAAAAAAAAATAGATATTCTTGAAAACTGGGGATGTGGCTCAGCAATTAAGATCATTTCCTGCTCTTCCAGAGTACCAAAACTTGGTTCTCAGCACCCACCAGAAGGCTCACAACCTCCTGTAAATACAGTTCCGGTGGATCTGACCTCTTCTGATGTCTGGGCACCATAAACATGTGACACACATCATACATACACATCAGTAAAAAGACAAACGACAGTGAAAGTGAGGGAGGGCAGAAGCTCCACTGTGAGTCACAGGGGGTTCTTAGCAGCACCCTGTCTTCTCTCATTAGGGTGACTCCTTTTCCTACAGTTATTTCATTCAAGTAAAAGTAATTTATTTTCTAAAAACATAATAACTATCTTCATAATTTTGTTAAAATTAGTTATTCCTAAGTTTCCTTGACTGCTACATCTGCATGTTTGAGTTGTATTTCACAAACATGTGCTAGAAATACCATCCAAAAGTGTGGCAGTGAGACCCTGACCAATGTGGTATATCAAGATCTCACACCAAAACTTCCAGGTCTCACTCTGAACAACACTTCCACAAGTTCAGTCTCTGTCAGGTACACACACGTAAGCACACGCTAACAGGCAAATATAACAGAAAAAGTAAACAGCATAGGAAAACTGAGTTACACAATCAGTGAAACAGCAGGGCAATTAAGAATTAAGCCAAAGACAAACCTGGTTTTAGCCTGCTATATGGTTCATATTCATGTTCCAGAGCACAAACAATCATCTTCAAAATCCGATGTACTGCGCTGCTGTCCAGGCGGCAATCTAGAGGCCCTATAACAAGGCTCTTGGTAGACTTTTCTTGGACTATCCCCAAATCCTCATTTTTCCCTGAAGGAAAGTCTTGTTGATTTGCTGGACCTAGAAGTAGTCAATTTCACACTAACATTTTAAACTCTAAGCAGACATACAGAGTGAATGCATAAATGTAGTATTTAATTCTGACTAATGAAAACTATACTTACAAAGCAACGCAAAAAAGAGAACCTAGAGAGTTAATGATCACGTTCCTCTCCCTTTATAAAAAAGACCCGACTTTCAAGATCAACTCTCAAGTTTTCCAAACATTCAAACAGGCTGCCATTTTCTGACCTGAACCTCTCAGCGCCTTATTTATACTTCTGTTCTTAATGTAATTAAAATTATCATGTATTCAGATGACTATTTAAACCTGTGTTCAGCACTGAAAACACTTATTTCTATTTTTATGCTCAAAACAAACTCTTTTTTAATAAAAATAAAAAATAAAACTTCAAACAGCTAAATAAGAAATGCATTTAAAATGCCAGAGTCTATTAGAAAATTCAATTACAACACTAAAACTCTATTACAACACTAAAATTAAACCATTCCCCACAAAATACCTGAAGGTAAGTTTAACGACACAGCTTGCCAAGGGCCAACACACTCTGAAGATACCTTTATTTTCTGCTGCTTAAGGAAAGGTAAATACAAATCCAAGAGAAAGCAATACCTTTGCTGCTGCTGTGCTCCACTGTATACAGGTAATCCATGTAAAAAGCACCAAACCTTTGCATGCCAGCTATTTCAGTGTGTGTCTCCTGCCAACAGGTAAATATAAACAGAACATTGGACAGAACAAAGGGTTAAAACAGAATACATCTATTCAATACCCTCTGAGGACTGCATCAACTCAAAGGATTGCTAATGCAAAGGAAGAGAGGTAACCCCAAGAATTCACTCCCAATTAAAGAAAAGCAATGCTCCTTTAATGCTGACCTCACCAGCAGCCAGCCATACTTCTATTAGACATTTTTAACACTGTATCACATAATGTCTAGTTAATGAAAAGCTTTAATAGAGTCGGAGGTACACACTCTTGTCACTTTGTGCGCCCCTTTATCACCATGACAAAACTGTCCAGTAATGTACCCTCTCCAACAGTTAGTCCATAATTACTTTAGTGATACTGACATGAAACATTTCAAACACTGAAGGTAGGCTGACATGTATGTTCATCACACCAGAAATATTACATTCTTTAATTTAACTATGAAAGCCAATATTAATGAAAAATTAAAATATAAATTATAAGTTTGTATCATATGAATACAAGAAAACTTTTAAATTTATGTGAAAATGCACTAATATTCTATAAGCATATTAATACCTGTTACATGAAAAAATTGAAAAAATACTAAGAAGTTTGAAATGAAAAGTCATGTTCCTTTTCACCAATCTTACATTCTAGAGACAGCAAAAATTAATAAGAGGAAATCTATGTGTTTCCTCCAAACTAATTAACTGTTGTAAGGTGTAAATACGGGTGTACTATAACCAGAGCTATACTACAAAAAACTAAGCGTTTCTGAACATCCCTTATTCCTACCTAAGTGTAAATCTGGACTAAACCATTCCACGTGTTTCAATAAAAAAAAAAATCAGGGCTTAAAAGAAACTGAGAGAAAACATCACAAGTATTCACACAATGTGTTCACCTAAACACACAAGAATTTAGTCCAAGTATCTATTCCCTGACCTTATGGTGAGCTGCATCCAAGATAAACTCCGCACGGGTGCCATTGTTCTCTGGACTCCGGTAATCAAACAATGAATTTGTAAGGTATGTCAAACCTTTTGTACTCAAATTTTCACCACAAATGAAGAAGCAGGCTTCCTGAAAAGTTAACGCATAAATCAGAACAGGAGGAAGAGTCATTAGACTATTAAAGTTTTTTTTCTCCATTCATTTAGCACTCAACAGAAATAAGTAAAGCTTGAGGTCCCATAATCAGGAAAGGAATGATAGCTCCCTGCGTATTGCTTATCTTCACAAACAACATGAAATAAACAAAAAGGAACTCCAACAACTGCCATCAACAACAGAGAAGCATTTGTGAATGGACTGTATTTGCAATGATTTCCAAGAGTTAAGTGCTATCAACTTTTTCATGTCTTCTGAGATACATAACTTCTTGCAAGGGAAATGCAGAGGGAAAAGAACAAGGCCTCTTGCAAGCCACTGACAAAGGTAGCCACGCAGATCTCACAAGGTTACTACTATACTTCATTATCACTGCAACCTATCTCTTAAAATGAGGGGGAAATCTTGACTTACTGTTTCATTTCTATTCATATGCTCCTCAAAATCTTTAACACCCATAATTCCTTTAAGACACACGGCTCTGCAGCCTACAAATCCAATCTGACAATCAAAGAAACGTTCTCCCATCATAAGAGCCTGTAAGAAGAAAGAAACGTTAGAACTAAGAACTTGTAGTTAATAAAGGTATTACAGGCTTTCCTTGTAGACTTTCTACAAAAACCCTGTCAGGATTGTTGCCTTTCAAATGCATTCAGAGTTGCTATACTTTGTCTCCTCAAATAGCCTCAATGGCTGGCACTCTGTGAACATCAAGCTTCCCACACCCACACAGATGAAAAAAATTCACATTGCATATTAAAGGAATAATTATTCAATAACACTAAGAAACATTAATAACACTAAGAAAGAGTGATTTGTAAGACTATAAATGTAAATATTTTAAATAAATGACTCTGATAAAGGCCCGTGTTAACAGGTTTAATGGTGAAAGGTTACCTCAATTGTAGTTCCTTCTTGTTCCCAACACAAAACTTCCTTGGATTTTACTTTCTGTGGGCTATAATAGCTATTTTCAGCTTGCATTTCAGTGAGCTAAGAAATAGAAAAATATTGAGTAAATTAAAATTAGCTGTAATGAACAATGCACTGTCATTTTTCACTATGAATCATGAAAATAAGGCCAACTTTAGGATTCAGGAAATGTAATTATTAAGCAGAAAAAAACAGGTGCAAAAAAAAAAAAAAAAAGAACAGCTGTTACAGATTATCTATGGACTGCAGAATGGTCAAAACACGTGACCAATCTAAACAAACATAAATACCACATTTTAACTCCTTCATTGCACTTAAAAAGTAAAAGCTACATATATTCACAGTCCCCCTCATAAAATGGTTCAAAAACCTACCAAAAATATATTCTATATACTATGACTTGAATTCATTTTATTCTCTCAGATTTTCAAGTGTTTAACTTCTATCATTTCTAAGATTGTTCATTATTTTTAAAGAAAAAGCAAGCTAAGGAGAAACTCAAGTACATTCCACAGGCCTCTCTGGCTCCACGGGGAGGTAGGATGGCAGGTGTTCACGCCCATTGCCCCACATGATCCCTCCACAGATCTACTCAGGTACCAACTTGTGTCAGCTGCTGGAAACAGGCACCAACGTGGGCAGTGACACACACAGTGTTGTTCCGTGCAGCTTATACTGTGTGACTTTATGTATCAAATTTTATATACTTTATTTAAAATTACTTCCCATTTTTGGATGTCATTGCTTGGTTGACTAGTTTTGTCAGATACCTACGGTAGCCCTAGGTAGCCCTGTCTCACTGTATACGACCAACTAGCCTGGAATTTGCAGCAAGCCCCTGCCTCTGAAGCCCAAGTGCTGGAAGTAAGAGAGTGCACCTAACTTTAAACTGCTTTTCTCTAAATGCAACAGACTATCTAGTTTTCATCACATTAGAAAGATAAAGTTACAGGACTGAATTATAGTCTAGAACTTATCTGTACTGCATCAGGTTTGGGTTATTGGTTTAATTTAACATAGCATGAGAGCATAAACTGGTAACCAACAGAGAAAACAGGGGAACAGGGACATTCTGCACTAATGCAGCAGCTTCTCTGAACTCTGACACTCCCTCGCAGGATGAAAGGGTTATTTCTTTAACTAACATGAACTTCTTGGGTTTGGCAATGATTTGGTTATTGTTATTCCTGCAAGATGAAGATATAATATTCTCCAAATTGAAATCCAAAGACAAAGGTCACATTTAAAAAAATTAATTTAAGCAAAATAAAAGTTATTCAACTGAAAATTATAATTTAAGCCTGTTTACTTTATACTGAGAATCAACCAATCATTCTCATTTACTCTAAGAATTCTATACTTTTTTTCTCTTACAGCATGAGTCCTTACTTTTTATATTTCTAGTAATAGCATTCTCAAAGTTGTTATTTTTAAAGATAATTGAGAAAGCTAAACAAACTATTAAAGTGAAATGGAATGTTTAAAACTCAATCGGCCTTCAGCTGTCTCCAGTTACTCTACAGAAAAAGGAAGTAATTGATTAAAAGGACTTAAGCATAACAAGAGCAACTTAAATATTACTACACAAATGCTACATTTAATTTGCCATGATTTTTGTTGGACTAATATCAACTGTTCAAAATGCTAATAGAGAAACATGACCTTATTTTCTGACCAAAACATAAACCACAAACTAAGTTCACACAGTCTTCAGATCCAAGCAGAACCCTGAATCCCAATGTTTCCTCCTACACTTCAGCACATTTTCCTTAGAGAGATCTTTGAGAACCACAAATGCTTTACATCTTTAAAAATAGTCACTGACTGATAACAAATATAGTACAATGTTCCAAAGACATTTTGCATGTAAATGCCTATACTGAGTCTATGACCTATAATTAATATTTATCAATAAGTTAATAAAAATGTAACACAATAATCTCAATTATAAAAGTAGATAAGCAAAAATCATTTAAAAAGCTCTGAATCACTGACTTTCCTCACAACATAAAGTTTTAAAAAAATACATCCTGAAGTACAGTTTAAGAACTCATAGTCCACCGGGCAGTGGTGGCGCACGCCTTTAATCCCAGCACTTGGGATGCAGAGGCAGGCGGATTTCTGAGTTCAAGGCCAGCCTGGTCTACAGAGTGAGTTCCAGGACACCAGGACTACACAGAGAAACCCTGTCTTGAAAAAACAAAAACAAAAAAGAACTCATAGTCCCCTTGCGTCCATCTCCAGGATCTTAGGCCTGGTGCAGACCCGTGCCCATTCGCCCTTTTCTGGACACCTGACTCCTCCTGAAACATCCTAGAGGGTCCACTGAACCCAGAGTGGTAGGTAAGAAGAACCACACAGTACCCTAAACCCATAGCTGTGTGCAAGGAGCACTCAGATTCCAGCAGAAACCCAAACCCCGCCCCTGAGGAGTGGTGCTCCCTTTCCGCAGCTCTCACAGATCTGAGGCCTGGTGCAGACTCGCACCAGCTCTACTCCTGTGTGGACACCTGACTCCTCCCGAGTCAACCTAGAGGGTCCACTGAACCCACAGTGGCAGAGGAACAACTGAACTCAGAGCGACAGACAACATATCCCGAGACATCCTAGAGGAACAACTGCACTCAGAGCAGTGGGCACCTGATCCTGAAACATCCTAGAGGAGACACTGCACCCAGAACAGCAGACACCTAGCTGGTCTGCTACCTTGGAGGCAACATATCCTGAGGCATCCTAGAGGTACCACTGTACTCAGAGCAGCTGGAGAAGATAACAAAGACATCTGTACCCCAAGGAGATCAGACACAAGCAAGATGACTAGAAAGGCAGGCTTCAGTAAGAGACAGCAAGTACAGGTAGCACTAGAGTTAACCAGATGGCGAAAGGCAAGCACAAGAACATAAGCAACAGAATCCAAAGTTACATGGCATCATCAGAACGAGTTCCCCCATCTTAGCAAGCCATGAATACCTGAACACACCGGAAAAGCAGGATTCAGAATTAAAATCACTTCTCATGACGATGATAGAGGACTTTGAGAAGAACATAAATAATACTCTCAAAGAATTTAAAGAGAACACTGGTAGACAGATAGAAGCCCTAAAAGAGGAAACACAAAAATCCTTTAATGAATTGCAAGAAAACACAACCAAACAGGTGAAGGAATTAAACAAAACCATCCAAGAACTAGAATGGAATTAGAAACAATGAAGAAATCACAAAGGGAGACTACGCTGGAGATAGAAAACCTAAAAAAAAGATCAGGAATCATAGACACAAGTATCACCAACAGAATACAAGAGATAGAAGAGAAAATCTCATGTGCAGAAGGTACCAGGGAAAACATTGACAAAACTGTCAAAGAAAATGCAAAATACAAAAAGGTACTGACCCACAACATACAGGAAATCCAAGACACAATGAGAAGGCCAAACCTAAGGATAATAGGTATAGATGAGGAGGAAGACTCCCAACTTAAAGTACCAGTAAATATCTTCAACAAAATTATAGAGGAAAACTTCCCTAACCTAAAGAAAGAGATGTCCATAAATATACAAGAAGCCTACAGAACTCCAAATAGACTAGACCAGAAAAAAAATACCTCCTGCCACATAATAACCAAAACATCAAATGTACAAAATTAAGAAAAAATACTAAAAGCAGTAAGGGAAAAAGGTAAAGTAACATATAAAGGCAGACCTATAAGAATTACACCAGATTTCTCACTAGAGACTATAAAGCCAGAAGATGCTGGACAGATATCATACAGGCCCTAAGAGAACACAAATGCCAGCCCAGACTACTATACCCAGAAAAACTCTCAATCAATATTGATGGGGAAACCAAAATATTCCATGATAAAACCAAATTTACACAATATCTTACTACAAATCCAGCACTTCAAAGGATAATTGGTGGAAAACTCCAACACAAGGAGGGAAACTACAACCTAGAAAAAGCAAGAAAGTAATCTTCCAACAACCCTAAAAGAAGGTAGCTATACAAACATAACTCCACTGCCAATAACAAAAATAACAGGAAACAACATTCATTTTTCTTTAATATCTCTTAATATCAATAGACTCAATTCTCCAATAAAAAGACATAGACTATCAGACTGGATACATAAACAGGACCCAACATTTTGCTGCATACAGGAAACACACCTTTGTGAAAAGACAGACACTACCTCAGAGTAAAAGGTTGGAATACAATCTTCCAAGCAAATGGTCCCAAGAAACAAGCTGGAGTAGCGATTCTAATATCAAATAAAATCGTTTTTCAACAAAAAGTAATCAAAAAAGATAAAGAAGGACACTTCATATTCATCAAAGGAAAAATGTACCTAGAGGAACTCGCAATTCTGAACATCTATGCCCCAAATGTAAGGGCACCCACAAACATAAAAGAAACCTTACTAAAGCTTAAAGCATACATTGCACCTCACACAATAATAGTGGGAGATTTCAACACCCTACTCTGAGCTGTGGACGGATCATGGAAACAGAAACTAAACCAAGACACAATGAAACTAACAGAAGTTATGAACCAATTGGACTTAACTGATATCTACAGAACATTTCATCCTAAAACAAAAGAATATACCTTTTTCTCAGCACCTCATGGTATCTTCTCCAAAATAGACCATATAATTGGTCACAAAACAGGCCTCAACAGATACAAAAAGACTGAAATAATCCCTTGTACCCTATCAGATCACCATAGACTAAGACTTGTCTTTAATATGGACAAAAACAACGGAAAGCCTACATACACATGGAAACTGAACACTGCTCTACTCAAGGATGACTTGGTCAAGGAAGAAATAAAGAAAGAAATTAAAGACTTTTTAGAATTTAATGAAAATGAGGATACATCATATCAAAACTTATGGGACTCCATGAAAGCAGTACTAAGAGGAAAACTCATAGCACTAAGTGCCCACAAAAAGAAACTGGAAAGAGCATACACTAACAACTTGACAGCACACCTGAAAAACCTGAAAGCATTAGAACAAAAAGAAGCTAATATACCCAAGAGGAGTAGACTACAGGAAATAATCAAACTCAGGGCTGAAATCAACCAAGTAGAAACAGAAAAAAACTATACAAAGATCAGGAATTCAAGATCCATACCTAAACATAGTAAAAGCAATATAAAGCAAGCCAGTAGCCAACATCAAACTAAATGGAGAGAAACTTGAAGCAAACCCACTAAGATCAGGGACTAGACAAGGCTGCCCACTCTCATCCTACCTATTGAATATAGTATTGGATGTCCTAGCCAGAGCAATTAGACAACAAAAGGAAGTCAAAGGGATACAAACAGGAAAGGAAAAAGTCAAAATTTCATTATTTGCAGATGATAAGATAGTATACTTAAGTGACCCCAAAATTTCCACCAGAGAACTACTAAACTTGATAAACAATTTCAGCAAAGTGGCTGGATATAAAATCAACTCAAACAAATCAGTAGCCTTCCTCTACTCAAAGGATAAATAGGTTGAGAAAGAAATTAGAGAAGTGACACCCTTCACAATAGTCACAAATAATATAATATATAATATAAAATATCTTGGAGTGAATCTAACCAAGCAAGTGAAAGATCTGTATGACAAGAACTTCAAGTCTTTGAAGAAAGAAACTGAAAAACATCTAAGAAGATGGAAAGATCTCCCATGCTCAATGATTGACAGGATTAATATGATAAAAATGGCCATCTTGCCAAAAGCAATCCACAGATTCAATGCAATCCCCATCAAAATTCCAAATCAATTCTTCATAGAGATAGAGCAATTTGCAAATTCATTTGGAAGAACAATAAACCCAGGATAGGGAGAACTATTCTCAACAATAAAAGAACTTCTGGGGGAATCACCATCCCTGACCTCAAACTGTACTACAGAGCAATAGTGATTTTAAAAAAAAAATGCATGGTATTAGTACAGAGACAGGCAGGAAGATCAATGGAATAGAATTGAAGATCCGGAAATGAGCCAACACACCTATGATCATTTGATCTTTGATAAAGGAGCTAAAACCATCCAGTGGAAAAAGGACAGCATTTTCAGCAAATGGTGCTGGCTCAACTGGAGGTTAGCATGTAGAAGAATGCAAATCAATCCATTCTTATCTCCTCATACAAAGCTCAAGTCCATGTAGATAAAGGACCTTAACATAAAACCAGATACATTGAAACTAATATAAGAGAAGGTAAGGAAGACCCTGGAATACCTAGGCACAGGGGAAAAGTTCCTGAACAGAACATCAATGGCTTATGCTCTAAGATCAAGAATTGGCAAATGGAACCTCATAAAATTGCAAAGCTTCTGTAAGGTCAATAGGACAAAACAGCAACCAACAGATTGGGGAAAGATCTTTACCAATCCTACATCTGATAGAGGGCTAATATCCAATATATACAAAGAACTCAAGAAATTAGACTCCAGACAACCAAATAACCCTATTAAAAATGGGGTACAGAGCTAAACAAAGAATTCTCAACTGAGGAAACTCGAATGGCTGAGAAGCACCTAAAGAAATGTTCAACATCCTTAGGCACCAGGGAAATACAAATCAAAACAACTCTGAAATTACACCTCACACTAGTTAGAATGACTAAGATCAAAAACTCAGGTGATAGTAGATGCTGGTGAGGATGTAGAGAAAGAGGAACACTCCTCCATTGTTGGTGGGATTGCAAGCTGGTGCAACCATTCTGGAAATCAGTCTGGCCGTTTCTCAGAAAATTGGACATAGCATTACTTGAGGACCCAGGTATACCACTCCTGGGCATATACCCAGAAGATGCTCCGACATATGCTCTACTATGTTCATTGCAGCCTTATTTGTAATAGCCAGAAGCTGGAAAGAACCCAGATGTCCTTCAACAGAGGAACAAATACAGAAAATGTGGTACATTTACACAATAGAGTATTACTCGGCTATTAAAAACTATGACTTCATGAAATTCTTAGCCACATGGTTGGAATTAGAAAATATCATCCTGAGTGATGTAACCCAATCACAAAAGAACACACATGGTATACACTCTTTGATAATTGGATATTAGCCCATAAGCTCGAAATACCCAAGATACAACTCACAGACCATATGAAGCTCATGAAGAAGGAAGTCCAAAGTGTGGGTGCTTTGGTCCTTCTTAGAAGGAGTAACAAAATATTCACAGGAGCAAATATGGAGACAAAGTGCAGGACAGAAACTGAAGGAGGGGCCGTCTGGAGACTGTTCCACCTGGGTATCTATCCCATGTGCAGTCACCAAAGGCAGATGCTGATGGTGATGCCAGGAAGTGCATGCTGACAGGAGCCTGATATAGCTGTCTCCTGAGAGGCTCTGCCAGAGCCTGACATATACAAAGGCAGATGCTCACAGCTAACTACTGAACTGATCATGGGGTTCCCAATGGAGGAATTAGAGAGAAGACTGAAGGAGCTGAAAGGGTTTGTGGCCCCATGGGGAGAGTAATAACACCAACCAAGCAGAGCTCCCAGGGTCTAAACCACCAGCCTGGGAGCACATAGGGAGGGACCCATGGCTCCAGCTGTATATGTAGGGGAGGAGGGTCTTGTCGAGCATAGGTGGGAGAGAAGATCCTTGGTCCCGTGAAGGCTGGATATCACAGTGTGGGGGAATTTGAGGGTGGGAAGGTGGGAGTGTGTGAATTGGTGGAAGCACATCCTCATAGAAGCAGGAAGAGGGGTGATGAGATAATTCTGGGTTAAGGGAAATGGGGAGAGGGGATAACATCTGAAATATAAATAAAATATCCAATAAAAATTAAATAAAAAAATATATAGCCCCCCACACTCACGCACATGCTCACACTACACATTCATAGGTAGAAGCCAAAGGAAGTTGAATGAAAACCATAACAGTAATAATAAAAGAGTGAGAAGGGTGTGGCAGAGGGTTGAACAAAATGGCAACAGGGACAATTAGCTTCTGATACTTATTATATGCATGTGTGAAAAATATCACATTCAATCTCATTAATATTAATAATCAGTGTGTCAATAAATCCTGTTAAACAGAAATCAGAATGAGACAGCTGTGAGATTTTTTTTTTTTTTAATTATGTATCTGTCTGTCTAGGTGGAAGTTACATCACATGAATGCAATGCCCCACAGAGGCCAGAAGAGAGCAGGATTCCCTGCAGCTTGACATGATTGATGCTGGGGACCAAAACTCAGCCCTCTAAAATATGAGCACTTCATCACCAAGACATCTCTCTAGTGCCAGCTATGAGATTTTGATTTAATATGCACCTCTACATTAGAACTCCATCTGTACATGAAGGGGAGGATGGCCTTGTCCAGCATAGGTGGAAGAGGAGATCCTTAGTCCCATGATGTCTGAACACTGAGTGGGGGGGAATTCGAGGGTGGGGAGGGGGGAGTAGGACGTACGTGGGGGCACATCCTCATAGAAGCATGAGGAGGGGGGATGGGATAGGAGGTTTCTGAGTGGTGGGGGGAATGGGGTAAGGGGATTAAAATCTGAAATGTAAATATAATATCCAATAAAAAAATAAAGAAATAAAGAAAAGATAATAGGAAAAAAAAGAAATATTAAAAAAGTCTATACACCAATCAAATGATCCAGGGCAGGGGAATAGATATGACAGAGATAAGAAAGAAAGGTAGAGACAACTTTAATAAGATAAGAAGAAATCAAAATTCAAGAATTCAATTAGAAGGATCTTGCAATTTTAGGAAGAACTATGAGACTCTACCTTTTATCTGCTAAACCACCTGTCCCTCCCTGGTTAAAGTTACAACACTGCTTAAATATAAACATTCATTAAAGTTAACAGATATTAGCAACAACAGAAAAGAAAGAGAAACCTACTTTGAAAGTCACAGTGGCCTTTGTGCAGTAAAATCCTACAGAAACAATGGGATCCCTCAGCGTCTGAGCTTTCTGTTGATGCATGGTTGATGCAGGGTCACTCCCAAGGTAGTCTTCCTCACCATCATCGTAACTCACAATTGCAGGAACAAATGACCAGGCCCAGGACACCCATCCCTGAGGCTCCTCATAGTCCTGTGAATATAACTCTTGGCCTTTGTACGGAGCAGGATACTGCATGTCTATTCTAGTTTCATCCTCAGTACCTGCCAATAAAAATAGTCATTTTAATTAAATAAAGACCATTTAAATAGAAAAAAAATAGTTTCTTTTGTAATCCAGTATGTTTGCTCTAACCACTTAAAACATCCAGAAGAATTTATCTTCCCAATCAAGTATATAATAAAGGTTTGACACAATGTCTGTTAGACAATGACGGTTAGACTACATTAGAGTGGGAGGCAAGAATAATGAACTCTGCAAGCAACCCATCTTACTGCCTGGAAGAAACTGTAAGGCACATCCAGGAAAGGGGAAACTCAGTCCCTTTAGGAGTCTTCCTTAGATGAGAAACAGTGTAGCAAATGGAGAGAACTTAAACTGTTTGACAGCCACTCGCTCCCATCTCACAGACTTAACGCAAGACTAAAATGAAACCTTCCCAAGTAATGTCACTATCTGCTGAAACACAAAAACATCTAGAACTCAGCAAGATAATATCAATATCTTATCAATAGCAATAGCAATAGCAAGATAATATAAGATTGAATACAGTGTCCAGTATTCAATCAAAACCTACTAGGCAGTCAGATACAGTGGTGTTACAGTTATGATATGGCTACACCAGAGGCTCAGCCAGGACTGCTGGAGCCCCAAAGTTTGAATCCAGACCAAGCAGCTAGTAAGATTCTCCTCTCAAAAGAAATAAAAATAAATAAAATTTATTAAGGCAAATAAAAAACATAATGAGGGAAAAGTGAAACAACAGAAACAGGTCTAGAAATAATAAAGATCACAGTGTTAAAACAGGACACTAAACCTCGCATCCTTAGGCTTACAGAGCATATTCTTTTACCCCTGAACCAATTCCTTAGCCCTGAGAACACCAGTTATTAAAGAAAAACTTGTAGATTATATTTTATCAAAACTTAAAACTTATGTTCATGAACTACCTATTAAAATTGAGAAGGTTGGGCCGGGCAGTGGTGGTGCACACCTTTAATCCCACCACTTGGGAGGCTGAGGCAGGCGGATTTCTGAGCTCGAGGCCAGGCTGGTCTATACAGTGAGTTTCAGAACATCCAGGGCTACACAGAGAAACCCTGTCTCGAAAAACAAAACAAAACAAAACAAACAAAAAAAAAAATTGAGAAGGTTGGGCTCACAAGATGACCCAGTAGGTAAAGCATTTCCCCACAAGACTGGGCATCTCAGTTCTATCCCTGGAAAGCACATAAAAGTGAAAGAAGAGTCTGAACTCCACAAAATTCTCCTCTACCCTCCATACATGCACACATGCACACATATGCATGCACACACACCATGTACACACATACACATATCATGAACACACACACCATTTACACACAACATGTACACATACACATATGCACACACATACACAATAACATTTTAATAATGTTTAATGAATAAGCAAGTCACAGGCTAACAAAAAACTATATAATTTAAAGCCAAAATAAAAATGCAAATTTGTACTAAAATATAAAAAGCTCTAAAATGGGCAATATTTAACATATCTTTTACAAGGATGGATAACTTACTGAAGATCAGTACCTATGAAAACACTCGAAATATCTAGTCTTCAAAATGATGCAAATGAAAACCATGAGACAACACAATCATCAGAATGGTGACAAATGAAAACATGCTGGTTTCAGCAAATGCTGTCAGAATGAACAGTGACTGGAATTGTCATTTATTGTTGATAGACCTCAGTCTGCTATACTTTTAAAGTTTTAAGTCGTGAAAATCAATAGTTCTAAATAAAAGTTTCTGTTATACTTACCTGTAAGGTTTCCTAATGTATCTTTACTGAGACTGGGAGGCTCTTCTGTTTCACCATCTTTAAAATTACCTATTTCTCCATAATACAGCGCAATCCCAAGCTGCATTATACGGATGAACATAGGTAGCTGCTGATCTGTGATAGAAAGCTTCAGACTCTCAACCAAGGTATGAATCTGTAACGTGAAAAAGAAAGCCACACCAGGAAGATGCCTGAAGATATCTTTACAGTAAGTAGATCAATACCAAGTCCCACAAGGAGACGTTATGTAAAAATGAACAATGTCTCAAGCATCTCCAATAAAACAAAAATAATATTTACAATGAAATTTTACGAATTTAAAATATTTACTGTGATGAATACGTTTTAAAAGCAAGTCAGATTAAGACAAATACTGTGGTAACAGAACTAATAATCAAGATACATTCATATGAGATTTCTAGATTATTCTAGAAAAGAAATTACATAACTAGGTAACTGAAAATATGACTATTTCCTCCCTTCATTCTTTTTTTAAAAAATGGTCAAATCTAATAATAAATTTCATGATGTCATTTTAGTAAGATTTTAATCATTCAATTTTATTAATCATAGGCATCCTAAAACCATATGGTAAAACTGGCTAAAAGAGTCACATTATAAATATCTAAGTATAGAAATAATTACAGTGTTATTATCAACTACATAAAATCAAGTAACTTTATGTTCAAGGAATTTTTCAGATAATTTTTATAGAAACTAAAACATGACACAAGAATTTTAAAAAATAAGGTTATTACCAAATAGGACATAACAATCAAAGTTCTCCTTAATAAGAAAGAGACAACTATGGAATGCCAACATTGCTAAACTGTAACAGTTTCCTGCTGTCACATAAATATGGAGAAAAAATAATTAAGCCACATCTCTTAAAAAGCTTATTGTGAATAATTAAAATCAAGTCTAAAATCAAATCTATTGAGTTTATTGTAAATAACTGGCATTGGAGTATCTATAAAACATGAAAAAAATCATAATAATCATTGGAAATCAAAGCAACAAAATAACAGTACTCTCCAGGGAGAATGATCTATGTTGGCGGGACAGAAAACTTTCAAATACAATCACGGGTTCCTTAAAAGCTACCTAAGAATCCAACAGTGACTAAGCTGTGAATTGCTAAGAAAATGAGGGGAAGACGAATATATAAAACTGCTGCTACATTTGTATGAGAGAAGAACTAGGTGGGCTGGCTGGCTGGAGAGCCTGCTGGTTGGTTGAACTGGGTCTTGCTATATGCAACCTAACCTGGCCTTAAATGTATAATCCTCCCACATTAGTATCCAGAAAGCCAGGATAACAGGTACGAATGCACCACAACACTGGCCTAACCTTTTCTTGAGTTACGTCTGTCACATGATTTTAGACTATCCTTGGTTCCCTGCTTCTTATAGGCCCCATGGCTAACGAGCACATCATGGCAGCCACCCACAGCCTTCCACCTGCTACAATCTGGAAGCAAGTGCACTGTGACAGCAGCATCAGTAAAAACCACTATCCGCAAAACAAACATTGAGAGAGGAAAATCTATCACTAACACACATCAAGAGTCACTTAAAAATCAATTTGTAAAGATTTCCACATCAGCAAAATAGACAAAGAACTTGAATGGATATATCAACAATCAAATGCCCTGGGATTTCTTTCATAATTCTAGTAAATAAATGCCAATTAAACTATCATTCCTTGCCTAACAAATTGGAAATATTTTTAAAGATTTACAGCTAACAAGACTGTAATAGGGTATTTCCCTTAATTAATATATATAATAGTAATATATATCCTGGTATATACCCTGGTTAAACCTCTCTCTTCAATATAGAGTCATAAGCCTTAAAAGATTTAAATACATTAATGAGACATTTAAAACTATAAAATTATAGAAATCTTTTCTAAGAATTTAATCATACATGACTAAAAATTTATATAGAACCTTCATTCTTTAAAAAAAAAAAAAAAAAAAGATACAGACAAGATTGGGCACACTCAGGTGGAAGACTCAATGAGGGTGACCTTAGCTGTGACTCACTACACTGGGGATACAGAAGCTGAAGAGGCCACCTCCTGTAGACAGGCAGAAACCCCAGTAAAGCAATCGAGACAAAAACCCACCCACAAAACTTTAAAACTTTCAACACCAAATTTATCCTGTTTAAAACTAATGCAGACACAGGGGTCTGGACATACAGAGACTGAGGAAATGGCCAACCAATAACTAGTCCAACTTGAGACCCATCCCATAGGCAAGCACCAATCCTTAACACTATTAATGATATTCTGTTATGCTTGCAGAAAGGAGCAGGTTGTCCTTTGAGAGGCTCCACCCAGCAGCTGAGTCAGACAGATACAGACATGGGGATTCTTACAGAATAGGAGAAAGGATTGTGGGTCTCGAAGGGGATAGGAACTCCACAGGAAGACCAAAAAGTCAACTACCTGGACCCTTGAGGATCTCAAAGTCTGAACCACCAACCAAAGAACACACACGGGCTGGACCTATGCCTCCACACTCCTATGTAGCAGGTGTGCACAGCTTGCCCTTCATGTGGGTCCTGAACAACTAGAGCAGGGGCTGTCCTCAAAGCTGTTGCCTGTACACGGGCTACCTTGTCTGGCCTCAGTAGGAGAGGAAACACCTAGCCTCCCAGAGTGCCAGGATAGGTGGGACACTCACGGGGACTTCTACCCACTCAGAGGAGAAGGAGAAGGGGATGTGGGAAGGATTGTGGGAGAGGATGAGTGGTAGGGAGACAGTGAGTGGGATGTAAGGTGAGTAAGTAAAAAAAAAAAAAAAAATTAAAAAAAAAAATTTAAAAAAATACAGAGTAAACTCCAAAAATAAAGAAAAAAAAATAATGTTCTTATCTATTTGTTATGACACAATCTAAAAAACATGTTTCAGATAAAATATAGAAAATTGTAACAGCCTACACAAATTAAAAATAGACTGAAAAGCTACTTAAGCCTATGAAAGAGGTCTACAAATTACAAAATAAATAATAATTAAGAGAAAATAAATTAAGTGATTGGAAAAATGAGACACAACTAATAAGCTTTCCAGAACCAGAACAATGGGCCTAACTCAAAATGGCAACTTTTCTACCATAATAATTCTAATTAACACTCACAAACTGATTTCAATTGAGTGTAAGTTGACAGAATCTAACATGTGGCAATTGACGGAGACCAAAAAACACTATCAGCAAACTTGACACTAAGGCACTTTTCAAAATAAAATATTAGCTAATCAATTTTTAAAACACACAAGTTAATTACATGCCAATAATAACCTTCCTTTCCTTCTAGTTAATTTATTTTTTTGTTTTTCTCTACTTAAGCCAAATCCTACAACAGACAATTAAATCTGCACTAATGAGCAAGATGACCTTATACAGTAAAGGGTCTGCATACTCATTACTTGAGTTCAGAATGTACTTTGGAGCCAGGCACGGTGATACAAGCCTATAATACAAAATATTATGGAGGAAAAAATAGAAGAATCACAAGTTCAAGGTTATCCTAGAATATATATCAAGATTCTATTCCATAAAGTGTGTGTGTGTGTGTGTGTGTGTGTGTGTGTGTGTGTGTGTAGATGTGTTTTAACAGCCACTCCAAAGCTTTGAAACATAGGTTTATTTCCTGAGAGAAAGAGATACCAAAAGTATTAACACTTTGCTATACACACACATATATATAATACACACATACAGAAGTGTATTATTATATATAAATTCAATACGCAATATATATTCAAATACAGAAAGAAAAACTAACAAATTTAGTTAAACCAATATAGATTGAACACTGTGGGAAATAAAAGTACAATACAGATGACTGATTCCTAACAAGAAAAATGAAATTATATATATATGCAACATTACTGTACTTTACTGTCAAGGCCCTATTGCAGAAGACAACTACACAACTCACTGAACATGGAGAAGTCAAGCTGGTGCCTACACAGAGTCTTTACCCCTAAGTTCTAGCATTTTTCGAAGAGCAGGGTATTCTGGATGCTACCAAAGGAGAAATATAAACACCAACCCAGATAAAATCCCTTTAACCTACCAATGGCTATCTGCCTGGAGGATATGCTAAGTGCAATGGTAGCACAAAGCTCATGGGAGTAACCAACCAATATCTGATTTTACCTAAGGCCCGCTCCCCAAGAAGGAGCTCATACACAACATTGCCGAGGTGATCAAGAACACAAAACTAGATAGCCCAGGGACCTAAGGGAAAACAAATACTACTACTCTACTAAAGAACACGGCAACAAGGTGACTCAATGTCACTCTGCTCTACTTACAGATCAGTGGCTTGCTCAGCCATCAACAGAGAAGCTTCCCCCTGAAGCAGTTGGAACAAATACCAAGCACCACAGCCAGACATTGTGCAGAATGGGAGCCCTGAAAACACTCAACCCTAAACATGATGCTTCCATCAAATTCCTCTCCTCAGGGCTCCCTGAAGAAGAGATGATGGAAAGAGTATAAGAGCTGGAGAGAATAAACACCTCCAATGAAACAAGGCCCTCTGAATCAGCAGGACTGATGCACAGCACACAAACTCACAGAGATTGGGACAGCACTCACGAGGAATGTGCGGGTCCATTAGGTGTATATCATGGCTTCAATTAGTGTTTTTATAGGATCTGCATCTGCATCTGTATCTGTTTCTTGTGCCTTTTCTTGAGCTGTTTTTCTTCTGTTTTGTCCTAATCCAAGATGTTAGTTTTTGTTTTATCTTATTTCATTTTATCTTATTATTATCTCTTAGAAACTTGTTTTCTATTAATAGACAGAAAAGGCACGGAAGAGGATAGATCTAGATGGGAGGAGAATTAAGGGAAAACTAGGAGTAGAGACAGGGGAAACCATAATCAGAATATATTAAATGAGAAAAAAACTACTTTCAATAAAAGGGAAAATAATACCAATTCCCATATAATGATGAGAAAAAGACTTATCTTTGTGTTCTCAGAAATATATTTCATAATATTCTACCAGCAAAGTATAGCATCTGGATGAAGCTGAAACAGCCTTGAATCAGGAATCAGGTATCCAGCATTCTTGTTCAGTGCCACCACTAATTTATTATGCAATGTCAACCTAATTACTTGTCTGGGCCCTGGTTTCCACATTCAGAAAATTATAATGTACCTTAAGGTCTTTTCAAGCTGAAAATTTGAAGGTTCCTAGAAATCAGTTTTCAAAGATTCAAAAAGATAGGTTTTTATATTTTTTACAAGTGTGCTTTACTAAAATGCAGTGTAAAACAAGAAAAATCTAATTTTTACATAGGCATATTCATAAAAAGTAATAATGTTCAGAAAACTAGTGGGTAACAAAACAAGATTTATGCTTACATACAAACAATCTATATAGTATTACTTACATTGAAAAGACATAGCACTTTAGAGAACAACAAATATTTACATGAATCAAAAGACATATCCTGGAAAATTCCAGTATGCTAAAATTTTATTTAGATATTGAAACTATGGGTCAAAAGCTAATACTTGCCCTGGTATGGTAACTCATGGTGGGTCAGCACACAGAAAGCTAGGATAGGAAAATTGTCGCTAACTTGGGGCCCATCTCAGATACACAGTGAATTGCTTGAGCTACAGAGTTAGAACCAGTTTCAATAGCAGCAGTAAAAATTTTGAGCCAACAGACTAAAGTATTGGGTTACATTATCATAACACACCTTATAAAACAGCTTAAGAAAATGACTAGTCGCCATATCATGTCAAGCAAATTATAAGGACTAAAATACAAACTGCTTCTACACTGAAGTTCCTGAGTAGTACTGGATTTTGGGTGGGGCCTTATGCTACTTTTTTATCTGATGTCCTCAGTACTTAAATAAAGACTAAAAACAGATAGCAAGACTAAAAATGAAATTTATAGTTGCAGAAAAGGTTGCCTCCAAAATATCTCTACCAGAAAACATTATAAAAAGAAAGTTAAAAATCTAAAAATGAATACCTTTTTTGTAAAAACAAATAGCACATACATTTATGAAGTTCACTTTTCCCTCTGAGTATTTTCATTATAATTACCATGCACAAAAACCAATAAACAAAGGTATGTCAGCAAACTACTAGAAACAGAGATACTCACTTTAATAACAGATGGCATCTTGGAATTTAGGTTATCATATGTAAAATGCAGGCGAGTTCTGAAAGAACATTTGTACAATAAAGGATCCTGGTAAAATTCAATTTTACCACTAGCATTTCGTTTATCAAGGCAAACTGTACAGTCAGAAAAATTGATAACCTTCCTCAGTACCAGATCAGTTGCTTAAAAAGAAAACAAAAAGAGAAAACCACTGTGAGCCAAGGGGAAATTAGAATGCATTTCTGAATGTATCAAACATATAAAATGTTACTATTTATTAAAGCCTCTCCTACAAATGAAAGCAGAGCAGTGTCTGCCTATATAGAAAGCACAAGCATAATCACAGTAAATGGCAGTTATAAAATTGTGTTAGCACTACATAACTCTCTCAAAACAAGCACAAGAATGAGGTGAGTCATAGCTAAGAACTTCAAGATAATCAATTTCCAAATGTTCTTACAAAGGTATGTGAAGCAGTACACTCAGTTTCTTTCATTAAGAAGCATTGAAATCTCAAAGCAAATATATTTTTAGTGCTAAAACTCATTTCATTGTAAAACATTGTGCATAATATATAGCTTGATCATGCTAGCCCTTTCTATCATGGGAATACTTTTACTCCTGCCCATCCATCCTGTTAAAGCTTTTCTTTAACAACACCAACATGTTGGCAGCCAAGTACATAGCTTGAAACTGAAAATGGACCCCCCCCCCAATCCAGAGTTATTAAATTAACAGACTGGCAAACCAAGGACGGGTAAGATTCTGCACAGAGCCTTACCAACCTAAGACAGAAATGCATCGCTTTGGATAATGCATATTCCATGAGTAAGGAAGGCATTCTTGTCAGAAGCACCTAAGACAGGGTCAGTCTTGTTCATGAAATAAAAAGGGGGAGAGGAGGACAGCCTTTGGGTCTGCTTGGCAAGAATCTGACATGGGCCAAGAACAAGGAAATGGGTTGCTTGGCAGAAATATGGCACTGGCCAAGGACAAGGAAGTAGGCTTCAGACATGAAAATGACCTTAGGCTAGGACAGGGAAGTAGGCTCAGATACTTTGGTCATCCTGATAAGTCCTTAGAAACAGTGATCACAGGAGTGTTAACATAATTGGGTTTAATGCCTTGCTTTTTCTTTGACAATTTGTGTTTATTGTGTTGCTTGTTCCTTGACTATTTGCTTCTATTCTATTGTATTGCTAGACCATCAACCTAGAACTAACCTTAATACATGCATGTAATAAAAATGGTATAAATGCATAAAGGAGGAGGGGGGATGGGATGGGGGTTCTACAAAGGGGAAATGTGGAAAGGGGATGACATCTGCATTGTAAATAAATAAAATATCCAATAAAAAAATTAAAAAAGAAAAAAAAAAAAACATTGTGCATAACAGTTGAAACAACCAGATAGGTAAAAGGGAAGAAAAAAATTAAATTGTTTCATGGTTTCTTAAATGCTATTAACCTCCTGTAGTTATATATGAATTTTTTTATACATGCACTTTTCCCACATCATATGCATAATGATTATATTACAGCTACCAAAAAGGTCCCAAAAAAGATTAAGAAATAAATGGTATTTTATCATTTATGAAAAAGTATATACTAACAGTATTTCATTGGCATTTACTCACCAGAAATATCCATGAATGCACGATCCCATAATTCACCCACAGTATAGCATTCAGCAGAAGTGATATTGACAGAAAGAACAATATCATCTTCAACATATTTTAGTATGAGATTATTTATAACAATGTTTACATTATTTACAACTCGTCTAATCAGACTCTGCACATATCCTACAAAATAAAGAGAGCTCAATTAGCTACAAGTCTACCAATAAGTACTCTTGAAATGCTACTAAACAATGTATATGAAAAATGAGTATTATTTTAGAATATTCTTTAAAGAAGAAAGTAAAGTTTAAATAAATTAGACTAGCAGATAGCAAAACATACACTTTCATTAAAAGATGTTATAAGGAAACATGAACCAATATACAAAACAAGAGATTTTTTTTTTTTTTTTTTGGTTTTTTCGAGACAGGGTTTCTCTGTGTAACCCTGGCTCTCCTGGAACTCACTCTGTAGACCAGGTTGGCCTCAAACTCAGAAATCCACCTGTCTCTGCCTCCCAGGTGCTGGGATTAAAGGCGTGCACCACCACTGCCCGGCAATCACTGTTTTCTATAGCATACTTTGTCTGGATTCTGCCTGTTTCATGTACAGTTGGTATGGTGTTACATACCTATATTCCCAGTTACTCTAGAGCTGGGCCAGGAAGAAGAAAAGTTCCAGACTAGCCAGGGCTTCATAACAAGAAATGATCTCAAGAACTGAGTAATTAACTGAAGTGTACCAATGTCACTACATGCATCCAAACAAGAAAAGCATCTTCCTGAATTAACTCCCATCTCTGTAGTCCTCCTTTGTGATAAAAATATCTAAGTCACATCTCAGAACAGAAAGCTAGGAGAAATGCAGCCAACTGATGGATCTGACTGCCATAGCTAACACAGAACCATGACACATAGTGGAGGAGAAACACGAGTGCAGTAGGAAAACAGAGACTGAAAGAAAACAATAAGGAACACAGGGCTGCTAGAACAGGGTGGCAGGCTGATCTCCGTAAGTTCAAAACTAATCTGTTCTATATAACAAGTTCAAGGCCAATCAGTGCTGTATGGTGAAAGAAAAAAGAGAACAACTACAGGACTCCCAGAGAGATGCTGCAGTGAGTAAAGTGTCTGCCTTCAATATAGGAGCCTGAGTCCCATGGCAAACTGTGGAACACATCTGCAACCCAGAGATGGGGAAACAAAACGAGGTGGGTTCCTACACCTCCACAGGCAGCCAGTTTGGCTGAATTGCTGCATACCAGTCTCAGTGACAGACCCTGTCTCAAAAGATAAAGAGAGTAACAATGCTACCAATGTTAACCTCTGGCCACTATGCATAAACATGTATATACTGTGTCCATGCATGCACATACCTGTACTGCACAGAACAGAGAGAAAGAAAATAAAGAACCCAGATAGGGATACCAAGATGACTCAAAAAGTAAAAGAACTTGCTTCAGAAGCCTAACGACCTCAACTTGACCCTGTGACCAACATGTTGGGGGAAAAAAAGGCAATTCCTCCAAGTTGTCCTCCATACATGACCTATGACACAAGTATAACATATATACGTACACAAAACAAGCAAACAAATACAGAAATAAATGTAATAAAAAATGTTAATTTTAAGTTTTTTTATACAAAGTGACAAAACAAAAATAAGATGAAGAAATAATAACCTCGATTATTTAGAAAATATAGAAAATAGCAGTTGTTCACCTAAAATTTCAGAGAAATATTTGTAATAATAAACAGCAATGCACCAAAACTTTGTTGGAACAAAAAATCATCACACAATAATTTTGTCACCTATGCTGAAAACCTTAAAATTACTCATACACTTTAATTCTATAAATTAGTAAAGATTTCTTTAAAGAAATAAAGACATGTATGCAAGGATTTACCTACCTATATGTCAAATATAATGAATGAAATAAAAACATACTAAAGAAAAACAAATTAAACTACAGAAAAACTACTCAAATGGCTACACTAATTTTTAAAAATGTAAAATATACTAATGTCCTAGAATCATGCTATTAGTAGACCAAGAAAAATTTCCAAATAACAAAAGAAAATGTATGTGCGTGTGTGTGTGTGTGTGTGTGTGTGTGTGTGTGTGTGTGTGTGTGTG
>JANHMN010000012.1:62208792-62220095 GCA_030674055.1 Rhabdomys pumilio
GTGTGTGTGTGTGTGTGTGTGTGTGTGTGTGTGTGTGTGTGTGTGTGCGTACATACACAGTAAAACGCAGTTCCAATTGTAGGTAAGAAAATGTTAAGTACTCTACCCATCTTCCCTATGGAGTATAGCCATAAAACAGAAAAAGTACATAGAGGGAACGGATACTTTAGCACTCTGAAATTGGTAAGCAAGGGTTGGATAAGAATAAAAGCAGAGTTTAGAAAAGATAAAAACAAAAAAAAAGTAAATGTAAACTGAAACATATCAATAATTACATTTTCCCATCATTTGCATGGTGGTCAGAGAGCACAGTATGCACGACAGTACAGGCTGCACAAAATTTGTCAAGACTCAAGTTTACTGGCACACAGCCACATTCATTACTTTATTAATCATTTATGGCTTGTTTCACAATATTATCAGAAGACTGGCTACCATGCTTTAAGTGACCCTTCACAGAATATGGCTGCTTACTATTACGTTACTGAAGATCAAAGATGATTAAATTATAGTTTCTGGCCCAATGAGTGCATAGTTTTGAGCTTAACCAAATCTTAAATACGCACATTAAAGTGTGTGAATGTGTCTGTGTGTCTGTGTGTGTGTGTGTCTGTGTGTGAGTGTGTCTGTGTGTGTGTCTGTGTGTATCTGTGCGTGTGTGTATCTGTGTGTGTCTGTGTGTATCTGTGTGTGTGTGTGTGTGTATCTGTGCGTGTGTGTGTCTGTGTTTATCTGTGTCTGTGTGTGTCTGTGTGTATCTGTGTGTGTGTGTGTGTGTGTGTGTATCTGTGCGTGTGTGTGTCTGTGTTTATCTGTGTCTGTGTGTGTGTGTGTGTGTCTGTGTGTGTGTGTATCTGTGTGTGTGTGTCTGTGTGTGTGTGTCTGTGTGTGTGTTATGTGTTGCAATACATCTGTACTACATTTACTTTAAAAAAATACAAATTTATCTCTGAGATTTCTAGGATACAATTTAAAAGAGAAAATATTTCATAAAGAAATATATGAGTCAATTAATAGACTCTGACTGTAAACAAAGCAATACCCTTCCAATCAGTTAGAATCAATCTCTTCTGACCTTCATCCAGTCAGATATATGACATCAATCACAGCACAAGCACATGCATACACACAAGTTTCCTAAGAAACGTTTACTACATCTTGAGGTTTTTCTATCCTGAGGTATTTATTTAAAAAAAAAAGAAAGGAAAAAATGCTGTTACCCACTGAATTGCCTTAACAATGCACTAACTGGTCAAGACACACAACCAGAAAGACTGTCCTAGACACAGCTCCTGCTTTTTTCCTGTTAGAAAACTATTTATCCAACAAAACAGTAAAACAAATGCCTGTCTACTGGCAACACCAATACTTTTCTTAAGACTCATTTCTGGAGAAGCTGATAAGATAATTCCATTGTTCAGAGCAGTAGCTATTCTTCCAGTAGAGCCCAGTTCACACCTTGTACTCCAGTCCTTGGGCCCTCTTCTGGCCTCTGCAGGCAGCGGGAACACAAGCAGTCCACAAACACATGTAGGGAAAACACCCATACACATAAAAATTTTAAATGTTAACATTTTAAATCATTTTCGGATGCATACAAATGTTCCAACTTCAAAACTATAACCAAAGAGACATAACTCTGCCCTAGGAAAGCTAGAAATAGGAGTTTGCCTCTATCATGAAAGAAATCAAAACAGAATAATAGGTCATCCTTTAAACAAATGATCACTGTTCATCCAATCTGATTCTCAATTTTTCCTTTTTCCCTCTTTAAAAATTAACTGATCTGTTTCCCAGTATCTGGGCAACAGATCCAGTCGCTTAACAACTTCCTAACTTTGCAGGCAGGGTAAAAAGCACGTTACCCTCAAGCCCCCCAGACAGAACACAGCTCTCTTTTATGGCACTAAAAATAGGACAAGTGTCACAACTCTAGCGCTGTAAATCCTAATGCTGGTTCTGAAGAATTGTTAAATGTCTAGAATCCCAGTTCACAGTAAGTCAACCTTAGGAAGGTTCTATCTGAAGTTAGTAAGTAACATTTAGAGGTCTTTTTAAGAAAAACAAAACACTGAACAAACCTCAGTTACCCTAAAACTGACAGAAGGGAAGGAAGATCAAAAAATAAAAAGGACACGAGAGACTGGAGCAAAAGACAAGTTTTATATACCATGAGCGATGCTGGGGGTTTTAAGGAGACACATGGTCAAATTTGAGGAAATTAGGAAGCTACATACTTAATGAATTAGAATAAACTACAGTTTAATTTACAGTTTAATTTTTTCCAAAGGAGTAATTAGTATGAAGTTAGAGAAACTTCGGGAAATATATTAAGAAAATTTAGAAACATTTAGAAATATCTTGTGGCACTTTCTTCAGCTCAAAGGAACTAAAAGCCAGATAGATCGCCACCTTTGCTAGACAGTTATATAAGCCATCAGCACTAAGATGCCCAGAGCACCTGCTAAGGATGCTAATGTGGAGGGCAACAGTAACTCTGAACACATGAGTATTCGGAGAGTGGCAGGCTGCCAACAGTGTGCCAACGTCTAACCTCTGACATTACCTGGATCAAACTAGCAGAGAACCTACAAACCTAGGCACAACAACACAGACACCAATCTCCACTACAACGCACAAAAACAGTAGTCAATAAAAATTTTAAAAACTAAAAGAAAAGTGACTAACAGTTAACTGGCAAGGTAGCAATGCATTTACCACAATGGTAGCATGAAATAGCCTTTTTCTTCATGAGATATTTGCCAAGGAAGTGTTTGTTTGCAGTTCACTACCATCTCGGGTAAGTTAAGATATGAGGAGGTAAAAATGGTGGTAGTTGAGGCTTCTTTCAGCTACAGCTACAATAGCCTCTAACTTCCCTGGTGACTTTCAGAGCATCCAGTTAACTCAGTGACCCAGTGTCTTCTCTCAGCACAAAGCAGAGCAGGGAAACTGAGTCTTTGCTGAGAGAGGCTAAGCATAACTTGCTGCAAAGAATGGACCAAGATCTGACTGGAAGCCATCTGTGAGGGCTCTGGACCTGACATATTCTGAAGCACATGAGCATATGGCCTAAACATTTTATGACAGCATATAAGACACTATCGTACAGCTTCTTTCTTTAGCTGGTACCAAAACAAATTACCTGACAATAGCAAAAGAATTCTTATTTATAGTTTTACGAAACTACATGACTATTAATAGAAAATTTTCAATAATTCCACAAGCATTACCGCATGGTCAGTAATAACAGCAATATCAACATTCGAAGTTACCTGGTGGTAAATCAGGGTCTGTAGGAGCAGCCTGCTGAATTCTTCGGGGTTTTATGGATGACTTTGTGTTCTCAGCAGTGCTCCGGTTGGTAGAATTAGAACCACAGCTTTCATGGTCATCCTATTTTTATTTTAAAGGAAAAAGAAACACTGATCACATTCAAGGACTAGGACATTTGGTCAGCATATGAATTTATGATTACTAAAAGTGAGAATAATAATTTAGCTCAGTCTATGTAACCAATTTGCAAATTTTGCATTTGCAAACAGCACTTGACGATAACTAATCTGAAGTCCGAGGAGATGCTCAGCAGTTAACAGTACTTCATACACAACATGAGGACTGTGATCCCAGCCCACACCTAACAGGCCAAATATGGTGCTACACACACCTGTAACCCCAGCGCAGAGCAAAGAAGAGACAGAAGGATCCTTCAGTGACGCTTCCTCACAGCCAACCTAGCCAAAAACCACAAGCTCCAGGTTCAGCAAGAAACCATCAAAGGAATAAAGTGGAGTGAGGCAGAGAATGTGCAATTACCCTCCAACGTATACACCAAACTCACACACTATCTTAAAGCTTCTTTCTTTAGCTGATACCAAAACAAATTATCTGACAATAGCCAAAAAATTCTTATTTATGCCTTTACAAAACTACATGACTATTAATAGAAAATTTTTAATAATTTCCATAACCAAACACAAAATAAATGGAATTAAGTCTAGCTCTTTGGCTTATATGTTAAAATGCTAATTATTTAGAATCAAGTAGTCATCTTATTTATCTTTAATTATTATTAATGTCATACTTCTTACAATTTTTGCATCCGACTTAACAATACTTACTAAATTGTTATTAGTATTAGATATAAAGTTTACACTGGTTTGATATGGATATTGTTAAAATTTAAGTTGCATACTTTTATTTATTTCCCTATTTATAAAATGCAAATGAGCATTAATTTTATGTCCCACATCAACAGGGCAAAGTGGCTGTCGAGACTAGCATGAGTCAGCAAGCCTCAGGTTTAGCAAAAGACCATATCTCAGTAAATAAACACTAGAGCAGCAAAGGAACACACTTGCCATTAACATCTGGACTCCACACACACACACAACCCAGGACCCACCCACAAATAAGCCACACACACAATACAAATATGCATAATACACATACATTCAATAAAACTAGAGAAAATCCTTACTCAATAACACAAGAGAAATATTCCCCAATAAAAGGTGAGACTTTTACAATACTGGATAACCTCAGATACTAGTGACACACTAGGAAAAACATTGTCTGAAACTTCACATACACAAAAGCCAAAATATTGGACATCATAAAAAAAGGCAATCTGCAAAAACTTTTTTTCATTTTAAGATAATACATAATAATTCTACAGTGTTTCATTCTTCAAAACAACTTCATAATTCAATTTTTACAATGGCATCTTCTGTTAGCTGGGATTATACTTCAGATCTCAAATACTTGAAGACAACTACTATGACTATAGCTAACTATAATTACCCTTAGTTCAAAAAATGAACTTAAAATGTCCAGTTAGATACTTCTGCACAGTATTAATATTAAAAGCACATTATTAATTTTTGAAACATATGTTTGCCTCAAAAGCCCAGAAGTAAAACACGTTCATTAAGGAGATGTGAAAAAAATCTTGCATGAACTGCCAAAACTAGCATAATTATGAAAATATTTAACACTGCAACCATCTGAAATCACAACCTGCATCAGATTACAGTTATGTCATAATAAACATTCCAGCCAAAAGTCACTCAGTGCTATATCAGTCCAATAAATCTGGTGTACAAGAGACGGCAAACATTTTAAAGCGAAAGAAAGAAGTTACTTCATAATGTTATTAGAAGCAAAAGGGAATATGGCAGACTAAATATGAGTTTCCACTGAGTTTAAAACGCGAGCACACACAAACACACACACACACACAGAGAGAGAGAGAGAGAGAGAGAGAGAGAGAGAGAGAGAGAGAGAGACCATTAATAAAGCTTCTCTAGAGAACTACACTGTTATTACTGGAAAGACATAAGCAAACTTAATACACTTACAATAAACTTGAAATTTTAGCATGTACACAAATGGGCATTAATCATGGTACTCAAAGAAATACATGCTATGAAACAAGCATTACCAAATGTGTCAATACTTCTTTCTTTACTGTAGTTAAACTGTGATTATATACATATTATAATTAGGTAGAATCATTTTGGTAATCTGAATTTGTTTTGGCTTCAATTGTATTTTTAAACATCTCAATTACAAGTAGGCTTCTAGTCAAACCCTTCCCAATCTAATTAAATAAAAATAAAGCAAAATATAAAACTATGAAATAAATGTACAATATACTAAAACTAGAATTGATTCCATCATTATTTTTAAATTCATCTTGTGGTTTTCCACCAGTGGGAATCTCTTTGGAATATTACAAATTTTTATTCATTGAAAACCTCCAACTTCAAATAAAGGAAACCATGTTCTCAAAAATACTTGTCAGAAATATTTGAGATAACATTTAACCCCCCAAAACATTACATTTCTATCTCTCTTATTTTGGGTTTCATTTTTTCCAAAATGTCTGGAAAGCATATTTTACTCCAAAAGAATGTTCTCTCTTGAGGATCACTTATTTCTGAAAATACTGCCCTTTGCTCCTCATTAAACAAGCAAGAATGTATTTCTTCCCAACAGAGAGAAAGAACCAAGTATTGAATGCAAATAGACCACTACTCTTATCTGACAGATGACAGCTCTAGGCAGCAGACTGTACCCTTGGCCTTTACAGGTCTAGTCATTTAAAGCTTGAAACCATCAATTAGATAATTCACAACGTTGACATAAGATTGAAGGCAAAACCTAAAATAGTTAACTGGATCACTGCAAAAAAACAGCAAGAAATTAAAAGACAAGAAAAAGTTGAAAAGAAAACCTGAATAGTGGAATGAGGAAGTAATACGCACTGATCAGAAAAGGAGGGGGCTCACTCAGCTGCTCTAATCCTAAGACACTGAAAAGATCTTGGAAATGAACTAATACAATACTCAAACCTTCACCTCCACCGTCTCTGGTAACAAGTATTGTGGTAATTCTCAGATCATAAGGAATCTCAGTGGGCACTACTACCCTGCATAAAGCCAGAGAACAGAAGCGAACTCCAGTATATGCTTAGGAGGACAAAATAGAATCAGGAAAAAGAATTTACTAAGCCTCATGACAAATATGGGAACCTTAGAGTTGAGAGAGTTCTGACGTTAAGAGCACTTGCAGCTCTTTCAGAGAACAAGAGCTCAGTTCCCAGCACCCGCATCAGGCAACTCACAGCAGCCTGTAACTCCAGTCCTGAGTGATTGGACACCCCCTTCCGCCCTCCAGAGCCACACATACATATGCACAGACACACACACACCACACACAAATAAAAATAATTTTTAAAGTGGAAATCTTTGGCTTACCCCTACATACTGAGAGCTGTATCGAACTTAATTCATGGTTAGAAGAAAATTCATGCAGTGATATTTAAGCATAAAGCAATTAGATTTACATGAGGTCATGAAGATGAGACCCTTGTGTTACAGTTAATCCCCAGTTCTGCCTGCCAGCCCCATGCTCCCAGACCCACCTTGCTCTGGGATGGTACCACCTACAGTGGGGTGGGCCTGCCCACATCAATCATTAATCAGGGAAGTGCCCCCCACCAGAGAAACTCCCACAGGCCCATTTATTCACAGGCATTCCTCGATTGAATGCCTTTCCCAGATGATGCTGAGTTGATAAAAGCAGCACAACTGCTTGCTGTACAAAATGACCTGAGTTCAGATCCCCAGCACCCACATAGAAAGCTGGGCAGCGGTACCCATTTACAGACCCAGTGCTGGGGGTAAAGACAGGCAGATCTCTGGCTGGACAGAATAGCCAAAATTGACAAGCTCCAGGTTCAGCAGAAGCCTGTCTCTCATAAAATAAAGAGGAGAGCATGCCAGGAAGAGACACAACTTCGCTTCTGACCTCAGAAACACAAGCACAAGTGAGCGCACCTATATACATATACACATGCATACACGAACACACACAAGGGATTATTAAACACTAACAACTATTTCTAAACAAAATGTTTAAACTCTGAAATGAGTTCAATTCCCTTTCCCATTACTCTTATGCCACTCCTTACCCCAAAGGAACCATCTGTTTTTAATGCCCAAATTCAACCAATGACTCTCCTACATTCTCGGGATCCAAAAGACATTACAATATGATCTGACTTCAGTATCTGTTATAACTTTGAAAATGATGCTGATGAGGCCCACTAATTTCAGGCTTGAAAAACAGACGTGAAGTGGATGCTGATTGTCAGGTGATGCAGACTTGTGATGTTTTGATGAAGCAAGACCAGTGAGAAGGCATGTGATGTTTAGAGAGAGTGTAAGTAGGACTCAACAATGGTGGGCACTTGGATAGCTGGCCTACAAGCGCTTCACTGGTCTCCTGTCTTAGCTGATCTTCACTTTGTTGAAGGAGCACAGCAGAACACTTCTCCTGGCTTCCTGGCTGGTTCTGGTTGCTCCCACTGGCTCTCATCACTTTGGCGGTGGAGGCCTAGCTGCTTTGAATGGATTGTGCCGCCACTGCTGAATCATGTTTGGTGATGCTCTTTGAACTATACTGTTAGTATCCTGACAACAGAGATTGCAATGGCCCCAAGGAACCACTTCTAAACAGGTCCACATCCCCTTATCCTACATACCATCTTTTTTCCCCTACCTTTGGACTAGAAAGGGGGCTCAAACCTTTATTAAATTAGGCTTTAAAAAAATCTAAGCCTACACAGATGCTTGATCATGAATTGGATATGGAAAAATTTCTTCTTAAACTCCATACTATCTTAGGGTGGGATGAGTTTTCCTAAAAAATATAATTTTAAGTAAAATACAGAGACTGCTCCACCTGAGTATCCATCCCTTGTGCAGTCACCAAAGGTAGATGCTGATGTGGATGTCAGGAAGTGCATGCTGACAGGAGCCGGATATAGCTGTCTCCTTAGAGGTCTGCCAGATTCTGACATATACAGAGGCGGATGCTCATAGCTAACCACTGAGCTGATCATAGGATTCCCAAAGGAGGAGTAAGAGAGAAGACTGAAGGAGCTGAAAGGGTTTGCGGCTCCATGGGGAGAGCAATAATACCAACCAACCAGAGCTCCCAGGGTCTAAACCACCAGCCTGGGAGCACATAGGGAGGGACCCATGGCCCCAGCTGTATACGTAGGGAAGGATGACAGTGTCAGGCATAGGTGGGTTAGGAAGTCCTTGGTCCAGTGAAGGCTGGATGCCCCAGTTTGGGGGAAATAGTGGGTGGAGAGGTGGAAGTGGGAGGGTGGGTGGGAGTATATTCTCATGGAAGCAAGAGGAGGAGTGATGGGATAGGAGGGTCCTGGGTGGGGGGAAATGGGGAAAGGGAATTACATCTGAAATGTAAATAAAATATCCAATAAAAAAAATTTTTAAAAAAAGGGCATTTCGAGAAGGTATATCTTACCACTAAATATAACTATATAGAAAAGAAGATCAGATAAAGATCCAGGATTTGTCTACATAAGTCCCAGTATTTTAAACTTTGGGTTTCCAATACAAAGAAAAGGATTTGTTCTTCTGGTAAGATGGCTAAGTAACCAAATAGAACACTAACGGAAAAGAAATGCTAGCAACAAAGTACAAAGGAATTTTGAGCAAGGCTCAAGTGGTAGGTGAGAACGAAGATGAGACACAGCTCATTTGGGATCCAGAGATTACAAGAAATGAATGGAGGATTCTAATGGCCATACAAAACAGTGACATGGATGGAGGGACCCTACTTTTCCTAAGGATATTTGGCTAGAGACTAAGGAACCGGAAATGTCAATTCCATGATTGATAGGCCTTCACTGTAAGGACCTTTCAATGTTTTTTTTCTTTAGTCTAAGCCAGTGGTTCTCTGCCTGCCTCTTGACTCCCCTTGGTGATAACATGACCCTTTCTCAAGGATCACTAAGACCACTGGAAAACAGATATTCACATTACAATCCATTCCTAACAGTAGCAATTACAGTCACAGAGTAGTAATAAAAATAATTTTATAGTTGGGGGTCATCACAGCATGAGGAACTTTATTAAAGAGTTGAAGCATTAGGAAAGTTGAAAGCCACTGGTCTAAACTGTTAGGAGGAGCCATTTAATTGATATCTGTACCCAGCCCGGTACAAGGAAGGACCTACCAATGAAGCACTCCTTTCTCTGACTATCAATTGTTCTGAACACTCCGCAGTCATTCTGAGGAAAACCCACTCCAGCCTCCAGGACCGCTGAAATCAGGTGTCTGCAGCCATGACCACTGTGAAGGCCTTGCTCTAGTCAACACAGGCTTAAGAAGACACCAAGCATGACACCTCAGTGAACTCTGGTTGACCCTGCTCAACCTTCAGTTTTTCTCCCTCAGGTCAAAAGCAGAAGCCTCTCATCAGAGACTAAGAAAAAAAGCTTGTGATGTAGGTGCCATGTGAGATTCATGATCAAAGCTTGCCAATGGTGAATATGCACAGCTTGTGATAAACTGGAAACTGTACACATGAGAAGGCCATGCATAACTGTTAGAAATTGAAAGGGTAATATAAACCCCATCTGTCTCCATTTTGAGGACAAATTTCAAAAAAGGCCGTTAAGACATCAGCTTCAGAAAGAGACCATGAGTTCCAGAAACTAAGTCATAAGGTCTGTTTTAGGAACACACCATAAAATCCAGAACAAGATCATAGACCCCTCTCCCAAACAGCCTGGGGATAACCACAAAAATGGGGAAATATCTTATCTCAGAATGAGCCATCTGCACTGGGCAGCCCTATTTCATCACAAGGTTGAATGCTCATGACATAGGAATGGAGACCACTGATCATCTGTGACCCCCAGCACCCACTAATAAAATTTTAGATTATCGAATCCTTCTAGAGAGTTCCCCCAGTTCCCTATAAGAAGATCTGCTTGCCGTTTTCTGGGGTCACCATTTCAAAGAATGGTTGGCCCTTGCATGCTCGTTGTTTCTGCAGAACAAACACTCTTTGTTTTTGCATACTGAGTCCAGGGTCTTCTTCAGGAAAAGTCCAGAGATGCTATAAGTTAAGAGCTACTGTCTTGAAAACCAAAGCACAGGAGTCGAAACACTAGCTACTGTTCTTGGCACCCAAGCTAAGTGCTGTAACACTAGCTGCTAGGTGCTGGAATCTAAAACCCAGCACAACACACCTGTGACATGAAATATAAATGGTATTAGTGTGTAGCTCAAACCTCAGAATCATAAGCCTCTATACTTTTCAAAACTAAGAATTATGAGACCCTGGGTATGTAAGACCAGCCTATAAGTCTCTGGCATTCAAGAAGACAATATAAAGAAAGTTGTTCCTTGCCTATTTGTGATTTCCACCTGAAAATGACAAAGGACTATAAGCCAGTCATTTGTACAAGCAGAATACAGTTAACAAGCTCACTACATGAATGAAACCAATAAAAAAAAAATCCCCAGTTCTTGGAAGGAATTAACAAAACTGAACAAAAAGAATGTCAGAGAAAAGAAAGTCACATAATTTGTATGAGCAAGTCTTGCATCACCCAATATCAATACTGCAGGGGCTCTGTACTGCCAAGATACTTGTTACATTAACCTTCAGGGAAGCCAAGACGCGCACGTACGTTCACGTACAGAGATCCAAAACCTTAAAACCCAGTTCAGGCTCTAGTTATATGGATATCACAGTATCTAGTTATATAGAAATCACAGTATCTATTAATCTACATTTATCTTTCTAAATCATGTCTTACCATAATATTAATATAACATATACAGTAACTCAACAAACTCAACTCAACAAAAATGGATACATATTATCTAATATTTAATATTCATCAATATAAAAATTCCTATGGTATTTTATACAATGTATTTTATACAATTCTCTAACATTTACTCTAGAC
>JANHMN010000012.1:62220495-62264395 GCA_030674055.1 Rhabdomys pumilio
ATTTTATACAATGTATTTTATACAATTCTCTAACATTTACTCTAGACTATACATATATACACAGATATTCTAAGCAATGGCTAAGAAAAGGTCTAAATAACCTTTAACACTTATAAGAGAAAATATACACTAAAGAATAAAAATTAAATACATAATTTATTTTTTCAGAGTCCATATTCTCCAGTAGTTTAAAATTTAATTCACTTTAATGTAAGAAAAGAATAATATTAATTTATTGAGTTTTCTTAAAGGTGTATCTACTCCTACTGGGTTTTCCTTGGTATGTATGAAGATCCTCTATTAATAGGAAGCAGCACATAAAGAAAACCCTAAGAATGTTTTTTCCTCTTGCCAAATTGGTATTTGTATTGCCAGTGCTACAGTAATTTTATTTACATGAATAATGGCATTTCTTATCTTCTCTTAACAAATGTGATTTACAGATAAATAACAGATTTATTACAAAGGAACGGGGTCCAGCTAGATGATCAGTGAGTAAAAGCACTTCCTGGCAAGCCTTAGGACCTGAGTTCGATTCCCAGATCTATCGTGGTGAAAGACAGAAAACAAACCCCTCTAACTGTCCCAACATCTACTCAAGAGCATGAATGCACTCAAACAAACACACACACACACACACACTCTCATAAACAGCCATGTGTCAGACACAGTAACTGGTAAGGAGATGGCTCATTGTGTGAAGTGTCTGCATACAAGCGTAAGGACCTTAGTTAGAATCCCCAGAACACACATAAATCTAGACATTTAACACACATCTATAATCCTAGTGGGATGAAGAGACAGGAAAATTTCCAAATCTTAAAGGCAGACAGCCTAGCACGTGCAATAGCAAAAAAAGACAAAAGAAAGATTTTGCCTCAAATGAGGTAGAAGGTGAGGACTGATACTCTAAGTCATTTGAATTCCACATGTGCATCACAGCACGTACACAAACAAACATACATATCATGCCCCAAAACTAAACAAGCAGATACATAAATAAATAAGAAAGCAGACACTAAAGTAGAAATCAGAATTTGTGACTGTTAATCTTGTCAATTTGATGTGACCTAAAATCACCATGGAAACAAATCTCTGCCTTGTCTTTGAGAATTTTTCTATGGATTGGTTAGTTGAAGTGGGAATACATAAGGTTCTGCCATTCCAAGGGATATGGTGAAGGAGTAAGAAGGAGAAAGCAGCTGAGCACAAGCACTCAGTGCTCTCTGCTCTGACTGTAGACTCAGTGTGCCCAGCTCTGACTGTAGACTCAGTGTGCCCGGCTCTGACTGTAGACTCAGTGCTCTCTGCTCTGACTGTAGACTCAGTGTGCCCGGCTCTGACTGCAGACTCAGTGTGCCCGGCTCTGACTGCAGACTCTGTGCCCGGCTCTGACTGCAGACTCAGTGTGCCCAGCTCTGACTGTAGACTCAGTGTGCCCAGCTCTGACTGCAGACTCAGTGTGCCCAGCCTCTTGGTTCTGCCTCCTCATCTTACTCACCAAGACAGAATGAAACAAATACCTAATAGAGCTATATTTTTCTTTTAGAAACATATTTACAATGGAATTTAATTGTACAAATTTTAGAATAAGATTAAAAATAACTAATAATAACAGAATTGTACTAGACATGATGGCACACGCCTGTAATTCCAACACTAGGTAGACCATAGCAAGAAGTATAGGAGTTAAAGATCATTCTCAGCCACATAGTCAAGAATTTAGCCTATGCTAAATGAGATCCTGCATTAAAAACAAATTAGAATTATGCCATATCAAAATTGCAAGTATCATTATTCTTGCTCTTTGGAGTTATTTTTAAGCAAAATAGGTTATCAAAATATAAACACTGCAGAACCATCAAAGTTCACTGAATTATTACTAAGTGACTAGCGAGTAGCATATACTACATGGATATGCTGGAAAAGAATTCCATATCCTACTGACTTCATGATCCTAACAAGAATAATATGTAATTTAAAACATGAATTGGTCATTTTGAATTTTTCCATTTACTTCCACACCATAATTGGCCATTAATAGAATTCAAAGAAAGGTAAACCAGAAATAAAGGAGAATGACTATATAACTCAATCCAAAAGAAAACAAGGGGGGAAAAGGTCAAATGGAATATAAAAGACATTAGTTTAAACCTAACCATTTTTAAAAGCACACAAAATATAAACAATCTGAAACACTTCATTAACAGCCAGACATGGTCAGGTTAGTAAAGCACAGCTCCAGGGGCTGGAAGCACAGCTCCAGGGGCTGGGGCCATGGCTCAGGGTTTACACTGAGTTGCCCTTTCTGAGGATCCCAACCACCTGTAATTCCAGTTCTAGGGCATCTGACTTGATGCCCTCTCTGGCCTCTTTAAACACACAGAATTCATACACACACACAAAAAAAAATAATTTATAAATTAAAAAAAAAAAAACCTCTACTAAAACAAAACTCAGTTAAGATATGAAGACTCAGTATAATTTCTAAAAACTAAAAAAAAAGTCATGCCAAAATGAGTAAGCACAGAATGTGAAGTAGTAAAGGCACTTGCCACCAAGCCCAACTCAACACCCAGAAACTACATTACAGAAGAAGAGACCCAACCCCACATGTTGTGCTCGCACCTCCATATGTGGGCCACTGACATGCACATGAACACACACATACAAAGGCTATAAGCTCATTTTTAAATGAGTACATTTAAGAAAGGAAATTAACAGGTATTAGTCAGCAGATCTAAATCAAGGAATTATTGCATATTGAATTTGTGGAACAAACAGAAACAAACAGAAGCTGCAATCTATGGCCTTGTTATCTTTAATGGCAAGTAACTATTAAAATGGCATAAAATCAGCAGCAAAGAGAAAATCTGCAACCACCGACAAGCCATTAAGTCTCAAACTACAGTACATTTTTTGCTGACAGCACTCAGGCGTATAAATTATAGCATTCACAGCATAGGACACCACAATTAAAGTCACACTGGTTCCTCAAAGTTCCCTCATTCATAACACTCTTAGAGAACCCTCATGAGATTACAGCCTTCCTTGATTCTAGCCAAGTATTTTGTCTTCTTCAAAAAGCTGTAAGAGGAACACTAAACACATACCTTTTCCAGATCAAAAAGGATAGGATAAACAATTACAGCACAACTCCAGAGACTTCTAACTACAGCCAACAGCAGTAAAAACTTCCTCAGCAAGTAAAGGGCAAGTAATTTTGCAGAACCAATGTAAGCCAAGTCTGATATTCACACAACATAACTTTTAGGCTTATATGTAACATAAAAGAGTCAAGACAGATATACAGTTATATATAGTTTAACTATATACATATAAACAAGACAGACTATAGTTAAAACTTTGTTGTTGTTGCTCATATATACTTTTGAAATCAGACATTTATAATAAAGTATCATGTTCCAAATAGATAAATTAGAGTCTCCCTTCCACTATTTCTAGACTCTAGACACAGGAAACATTCAGAAAACCATGATTTCTTCCATTCCCAAATTCTTACATTTTTCAAACTATGTTGTATAATCTACTTATATTTCACCCACCCAAAGGTTCTCTGCTTTGGTTTTTTAACTTTTATCTTTATCTTAATCAGCTGTGAGAAGACATCAAGACCAAGACAACTCTTGAAAAAGAGCATTTTAATTGTGAGCTTGGTTACAGTCTCATACAGTTAACCCATTCTCATCATGATGGGAGCTTGGCTGCAGTCATGGAGCTAGAACAATTGCTGAGAGCTACATACCGATCCATAGGAAGAAAGAACAACACTGGGCCTAGTGCGGGCTTTTGAAACCACAAAGCCCACCCCCAGTGACACATTTCCTCCAACAAGGCCACATCTCCTAATCCTTCTCAAATAGTACCACTCCCTAATGACTAAGCATCCAAATGATAGGGGCCTATGGGGTATTCTTATTCAAACCATTAAAACTAAACAAGCAATACTTAATGCTAAAATTAATCATTAAACAAATATTAGTTTTTCCTTAAAAACTTCAATGTACAATGCTGTGGTGGTTTTAATATACTTGGCCCTGGGAGTGCCAAGGTATGGCCTTGTTGGAGGAAGTGCAGTGACTGTGGGGCTGGGCTTTGAGGGCCTCTGCTTGTCCACCCAATGAGGGGAAATTTTTCTGTTTGCCTTCTTCTGAACAAGATGTAGAACTCTCAGCTCCTCCAGTGTCATGCCTGCCTGGATGTTGCCATGATGATTATAATAAACTGAACCTCAGAAATTGTAAGCAAGCCACAACTAAATGTTGTCCTTTATAAGAGTTGCCTTGGTCATGGTGTCTCTTCACAGCAGTAAAACCCTGACTAAGAAATACCTACTACAGTGGTTTATATCCCTCATAGGTCAGATGTTTCAGCACTTGGTCCCCAGTTCACAGCACTATTGGAGAGGTTGAGGAGATGTAGCCTGGAGTGTCATTCATGGCAGACTTTGAAAGTTTAGAGATTCTACACTACTCTGAGTCGCCCATCCCCCCTCTATGTCTGCATTTGAACATGTGAGCTCTCCACTTGCCATACCTCTATAACTGCTCCTGGCTGCCATGCATCCACTTTGCCATTATGGCCTCTTATCCATCTGGAACTACAAGTTAAAATAAGCTTTCGCTTCTTTAAGATGCTCTTGGTTGTGGTATTTTACCACAGCAAAAGAAAGCAACTCAGACACCTATCTTCTGTATTATTCTTCAGTGAGAGTAATTGCTAATTATGTGAGCATGTGAACTTGCTAAGTCTTTTTTAACTCATTTTTTTAAAAAATCCGAGCTAACAATGCCATAATTCACATCAGTTCCTGAAGCATCCCCTTGAATTCCTGTGCTTCCTCTATAATCTGTCTCCACTTCTCCAGAGTCACTGGCTTAGTTCCATCAGCTCCCTATCATTTTTCTCTAGAATATACCAAAAGGAATGTAACATTCTCTGCAATCATTTCTTGCAACCCTTTCTACTGTGAATAACCAGTTTACTTCCTACTTTAAAGATGTAATCGAGCTGCTTACCAACTTAAACTCAGGGGCAATGAATAGAGGAATGATGTATAGCGTCAATGTGATGGTTTGCATATGCTTGGCCCAGGGAGTGGCACTATTAGGAGGTGTGGCCTTGTTGGAGTGGGTGTGTCACTGCTAAGACCCTTACTCTAGCTGTCTGGAAATGAGTCTTCCACTAGCAGCCTTCAGATAAAGATGTAGAACTCTTAGCTCATGCCTGCCTAGATGCTGCCATGCTCCTACCTTATTGATACTGGACTGAACCTCTGAACCTGTAAGCCAGCCACAATTAAATGCCGACCTTTATAAGGCTTGCCTCGGTCATGGTGTCTGTTCACAGCAGTAAAATCCTAAGACAGACACTGACTGTACATTTAAAAGTGGAATAAAGGCCAGCTTTTAATCCCTGCACTCAGGAGGCAAACAGGCAAATTTGTGGAGCTCAAGACTAGCCTGGTCTACACAGGCCATCCAGAGTTATAATGTGAAACCCTGTCTTAAAAAAAGAAAGAAGAAAGGGAGAGAGAGAGGAAAGGGAAGAGGGATGGTGACAATAAGTAGTACTTTATATTTTACTAAAATATAAAATAATCAAAAGACATTTTATAAAGATATAGAAATGGCCAAAAATAACATGAAAACATGTTAAACATCATTAGTTACTATGAAAATACTAATCAAAAACACATATAGTATCACTCATACTCAGCTGTTATGAAATAAAAGGAAAATAATTGGTTTCATGAATATAAGTAAACAGTAATGAACTCTTGAATATTACAAGTAAAAACATAAAATGGTAGGGTTATTACAGGAAAGAGTTTGGCAAGCCATCCAAATGTTAAGCAAAGAAATACCACATGGACCCAGAAACACTTGCCATGGGGTTATACCCAAGAGAAATGTAGACTGATGTTCTTCAGAAGCTTGTACATAACATTTGTAATCCCATCAATCTTCTTAACAGCCAAGAAGAGAGGAAAAAAAAAAAAAACTTGTGTATATATATCCATGAAAAAAATGGATAAATGCATTGTGTTGTATGTATGTTATACAATGTTATCCAGCCATGAACACCAAGTGCTCATATACTCTGTATTAACTAATTTCCTATTTTGGTGACAAAGAAAGCAAATTATAAAAGAGTGTATTTAATTGGGCTTACAGTTTCAAAAGGTTAGAGTCCATGACCATCATAGTAGGGAATGTGAGAGCAGACAGGCAGGCAGGGACTGAAGCAGCAGATGAGAGCTCACATCTAGATTTCCCCACACGCTTCCCCCACCCCCCAAACATGAGGCAAAGAGCACATGGGAATGGCAAGACGTTTTTGAAGCCTCAAAGCCCTTGACTCCTCCCACAAGACCATTTCTCTGAATCCTTCCCAAACAGTTCCACCAACTGGGAACCAAGTACTCAAACATGGCCCTATGGAAGTCATTCTCATTGAAACTACCACATACTCTACAACTTAAATGAACCTCTCAAAAACTTCTTACTAGGCAAAAGATGCTAGATATAAATATAACATACCATATTACTTTTATGTAACATACCAGAATATACAAACCCACAGAAATAGAAAGCAGATTAGAACATGCATCAGTAGGTACAGAATATTTTACTGAGGTTATAAAAGGTTTTGAAACTAGACTGTGCTGGAGGTTGCAAACGATTATGAATACAATAATCCTTATACTAAGTATAATAATACCACTATCTATTGGATTGCACATTTTTTAATGGTTAGTTGTATATTCATTTCACACTTTTATGCTTCTTGGAAGACTTTTGTGAAACTACATAGAACCAGAAATTAGCACTCTAAACATGACAGCAAAGCATCAATTAAGCCAATAAAGGTAAAAGACCAATATTGAACGAAGGCACTGAGAGAGATCTGCAGCAAAGGGAAGAGGCTAAGGTCAACAGCATGGCCATAGATTAGTGAAAGAGAACAGAGTAAAGACTGTAGTGTGAAAGACAAAACCTGTGTTGCTGCAGCATCTCATAATGATGCTGCTGGCCAACAGAATAACCCAAGGACAACAATCAAAGACTGTGCAAAAAAAGTTCTCAACCAGGATAAGAGAAACACCACAAATTAACAATTAGTAGCAACAACAACAATAAAAGCAGAAAAGGACCTAGGTAGGGGGTGGTCAGTTGCTTGTCCCCCACAAGAACAAGGGCCTGAGTTCAGATCCCAGCATTCCTGTAAAAAGATTGGGGACTGTGGTACCATATGCCTATAATTCCACTACTAAAGAGCAGAGGAAAAAAAAAAATCTGTGGGACTTGCTGGCCAGTCTAGTAAAATCAGGGAATTGCAAATGGGTCTGTTTTTGTTGATACTTCCATCCACCTCCTTAAACCACCTATTCATTCCAATCACAACACATGAAACAAGAACTCAAACCCAAGGCCTGACATTTTCGGGCAATAGGTATGCAGCCAGTGTTTAGAAATTAGTCACTGGCTCCACTTAAATATAATCCTCTACCCACATAATAATATAATGGATTTTTATAAATTTTATTAACAAGTTTGCAGCTTTTGGAGCTCTTATACAAGCCAAAGTGCCATACTACTCAGACTATCACAAGAGGCAAGGGCTCCCTTCCCTAAAGGCAATAAAGAGGCTACCCATAAAATATACAAAACTCTTGCTTTTAAGACTTGAAATAAGGAAGCTACAGACAGAAACTGGACTGTGTTACTCTCATTACCAAGGTGATCATTAGCCTACAACCATCTGAAATGAGAAAGTGAATAAAGTATGGAAATTCCACAACCCAAATCAAAACTTTTGAATCAATAAGGGATTCTCATAGCATCTAAAAATGCAAAAAAAAAAAAAAACAAACAAACAAAAAACAAAAAAAAAGATAATGAGAAAAGGTCATGTAACTCCAAATACTAAGACAGGTTTATAACTGCATACATTCACAACAACAACAATAAAAAAAAGTATATTATTAGTTCTTTAGTTTACTATTTTGGAGCTTTGATATAGGTTCAAAGGATTTCTTGAACCTTATTATTAACAAAGTTAATTCTATAGACAGCCTTAAAATGACTGCATTTTTTTAAGTTTAAAGTTTTTTAATGTGAGGAAGTCTAGTGGCACAAGCTGTTAATCCCAGCACTAGGAAGGCTGAGACAGGTGGATCTCTGAGCGTTCAAGACCATTCTACACAGCAAGTTCTAAGACAAACAGGGCTACATAGTGGTAACCTCTCTCAAACAAACACAAAAAGACTTCAAATACTTTGTAGGTGGTACAAAAATCAGAGTTAAGTTTTAGACAAAAAGCATATAAGCCATTATATACTGTTTTAGTTCTTGAGTTTTGTACTCACAGGACTTTATTCAATTACACCGCAGTATTCCTAATATGTCAGAAGTCAAATTCTTATGTAATGCCCAAAAAAAGAAAAAAAATTAGGTCAAAGTAAGAAGTCTAAAGGATTTAAAGGTAGAGGCAATGACTGACACAGAAGTGACTCTCTGAGTAAATAGGAAAGAGTGAAATGCATTACTAATGAAGTTTCTAAATATCAAAAACTGTTTTGAGGGAACACCAAGGTAGTCTCCATTCTACCTAATACAAGGTGATTCCTTTCACATCCTACAAGTTTTGTAACTATGTCAGGCGCTGGCAGTGCACCCTGGCAGTGGTGCTGCACGCCTTGGGCCATCGCACTCAGGAGGAAGAGGCAGGCAGATTGTCTACAACAGCCAGGGCTTACACAGAGAAACCCTGTCCTAAAAAACAAACAAACTAAGTCTTATAACTACAATGCTGCAAATACATGTTAGGGCAGCTGATCACAACCCTGTTTGCTATGAATCACTAGAAATCTCTTTCCCTCAGTGGCCTTTTCGGAAAAACAAAAAGCACTAAGTAAGGCTTTCAGGTCACTGCCTAGTAAGCAATCCACAGGTGTTAGAAAATCAGCCAAACCTCCTTAGCAAAGCTGGTAACAAGGTGTTTGCACATCAGCCTCAATTAAGGTCAGAGAGCAGCTCACAGTCATACTTTAGTACTAACGTTTCCATATGCATACCGTCCAGTACCTGCTTTCTAACTTTAATTTCCCAAGTTTTCTCTTGTATGAAGCTCAGTTCGAGTGGAGCCCTACAGTTGTACACACTTAGGATTTTTTTTTTTAACTTTATCACAGACTAGTAATCAAAACTGAAAACAGTTTTAAATATCATGAAAATGTCATTTCAATTATGATGGTTTCTGTCAAACTTTAATTCCAATCACTAGCATATCCTGAGTATTACTCTCCAGAGGTGCATAATGCTAAATAATTTGTCAATATGTCAAATGCTATTTTCAAAAATTCTTTCTCCCCTAACATTTTAAAAATCTGTAAGGAACACTTGTTTTAAAAGTGGTTTGTGACAATGAACCCTTTGTTGTACATACCACAAAACTCAAACCTCAAATACTGTGTAAGGAAGGAATCCGACCACTCTGCAGGGTCATCTGCATAGCCCAGTTTCAAATACTAGCTGTAGACTTCGCTAAATCATCTACCAGATTTGATGCCACAGCACCTGCAATTAGTTGTAATCTGTCTCTTTTAAAATGTGTGTCTTATAGGACATCTGGCCTTGAAATTTCTACTTTCCCACTGAAAAACTACTTCGTGTCAAGGTAATTTCCACATGGGTAGTCTAACCAAGTCCAGAGTTTTTTAAAAAAAAAAAATTAAATTCAAGTAACAGATGATTGATTAGTCAAGGACTATTAATTACTAAATACAGCTATAAAAGGAAACTAGGTATACAACTAGCTACAGATTTATAAATAAATCTCAAATACAAGACATTCACAAAATAAAATTTTGTGATAATGTAACATTGGCCCATTATTCCAAGAATCACATTATTAAAGTGAGAGTAGATAATACAGATTTGAAATCAAAGATTACATAAACAGATAGGTAGGTAGGTAGGTAGATAGATAGGTAAGTAGATAAATAGGTAGATAGGTAGGTAGAGATAGGAGTCCAATGAATTAACAAAGTATCTGTTTCAAATAGAAAATAATTTTAATAGTTCATAAGTAACCCTAAATTTCACAGAAATTAAAGTTCTATTTAAGATATACTAAAATTGTCTTATAGTTCTTATAAAACGGCATTTCAATCATACCTGTCAATTCCCTTAAGACTGGAAAGCCGTCAGGCAATGGTAGAGCAAGTATACCCAAATATAGTCCCAGCACAAAGGAGACTGAGGTAAGAGGTTACGTCAAGACCAATCACACCTACAAAGCAAGCTCCTGTCTCAGAGAATCATATGAATACAGACCAAGTGTGCTGAGGAAGCAGCAACGAAACTGAACGGCATGCTCACTGCGTTAGTGCAGGCTAAGTGGAGAAACTTTTTTTTTCACAGAACTCTAGTATTCTAACCTATTCCCTCCCTAAATTCATAGATCTTGGGCTGGTATTGCTTAAAGCAAATACTGTAACTTTGCAAAAATCTCTTAACAGACAAAATAAATAGACAGACTGACAGACAGACTGACTGACTGACTTTGAGCCAGCAAGACAGCTCAAGGGGTAAAAGTATCTGCCACCAGATCTAATCACCTAGTTCAGTCCCTGGGATTCACAAGGTAGAGAGAGAGAACCAATTCCCACAAGTTGTCCTTTGACCTCCATATGTACATATGACACACACACACATTACCACAAACTAACAAGTAAATTTAATTTAAAAACCTTAACTCACACAAGAAAAGTGATTCTGAAAACAAACCTTCAAAAACAACAATGAAATTTGGTATAAAGATGGATGTATCTTCACCTTCCCAAAAAAAGATCAATTGTCTGATCTAGATACGTCATGTAAGTAAAAAGCCATATACAACCTCTGCAAAACATTCAAAACACTTTTTTCGTTTTTGCCAAGTTTGACTAGAATTAGATCAACTAGTAACAATCTCATTGAAAGCTGTAGTTGATCAGGCCCCTCATTTATTCTGAATATAGGTAATGAGAAATTTACATGATCCCTAGTACAAAGGGCTATGACTACCTAATCAAAATTTATATAAAAACACCCTTTAGATGCTTTATCCAAATTTAAAAACATCTTTTTGTAAATCATGTTACTTTCATAGACATGTACAAAGTATATTAAGTTCATATAAGAGTTGACACACCACAAAAGCTAAGATATGTCAAATTAGATTACAAAGAAAAGTAACAGTATTAACAACTAAGCTCAGCAGTTTCTTACCTGTATTTCATCTTTAAGTTTCAAGATGCATTCCATTGTATTGATGGTAATTACCACAGGTTCGGAGCCCAATTTTGTCCATGGTACATGAATTCTCAGTTCATGGATATGGCCACTTAAAAAAGTGAATGGTAATTTCAGTTCCTTAAAACACAAAATATTAAAAAGAAGTTAGTCAAAATATTTGTGTTTTTATTCTCATATATAAGCTCATTTCTTAAAGAAAAATGAATTAAAAAAAAAAAAACAAGGGTATTACTTCTACTCAAAATGACAACAACTTGTTCAACTTGTTCACTGTAATAATAAACTTTTTTTTAAATGTGCTGTACAAGTCACATTTAAAAAGTCATCTAAATTCTCCAGGCTTCAGTCCCTACTTTGCCTATTACAAACAGCCTACCATCTGGGGTACATGCCACAGGTTTATAAATACTGGTGTAGAAGCAATCACAGAAGGAGTTAGCAGCAAGACTTGAGCTATCCATCATGACATTCTTCTTACATCTCTAACAATATACCTCAAAAAGTCCTCCTAAAACAAGTAGGAAAACAGGCCTACCTAGAGATAAGAACTCCAGATAGACTGGCTGACAAAACAGAAACTTCACGACCTAATTCACTGCACCTAATTAAATATAACCTCGATATGATGTGGTCATCATTTGAAATGCATCCAACTGCTGTCCACTATTAGGCAAAAGTTTAAAAAGGAAACATAAACTTAACCAAAATCACTTCATATTAATCTCACTTCCAGACAAGATTTTTTTTGACAAATCAAAAACCACATTTGCTATATCTGTATAATACTGCAGCTATTTGCAAATTTAAATTTTAAACTTAAGAAACATATAATTTTTTGTCTGCGTACTTGTTTCAGTAACATAATAAAAATACAGCTAAACATAGGCAGTACATGCAAGTGGTTGAAACCAGTAACCATGGAAGTATCAGATGGTCTCAAACCCTGTGTCTGTCAAGTCTCGCTGAATAATAATAAAATAATAATAAGCCAGCCTCACTGAACAAACTGTCCCACATGTCTTTCATTATCTGCAACTTTTGGATAAGAATAATAGTTTTGCCGGGCAGTGGTGGCGCATGCCTTTAATCCCAGCACTTGGGAGGCCCAGGCAGGCGGATTTCTGAGTTCGAGGCCAGCCTGGTCTACAGAGTGAGTTCCAGGTCAGCCAGGGCTACACAGAGAAACCCTGTCTCGAAAGAAAAAAAAAAAAAAAAAAAAAGAATAATAGTTTTGAGTATTAACCGATTGATTTCTTATAAAGTGATTAAACTATGTCTTTCTCACACAGAACCCAGTCTAAGGATGCTAGGGGTACTAATATTATGAGTATTGCTATATATAAGTGTGGATTGAATGTAAGACTACAACCAAAGGTTTTTTTGGGGGTTTTGGGGGCTTTTTTGGGTGTGTGTGTGTGTGTGTGTGCCTAAAGTCAGACTACTAAAGTTCTGTTGTTACTAGCCTTTACAAGTAAGTGCATCTCATTACAGTACATTTAAAGATATAATAACTTCTTCAAATACAGTTCCACTAGCACAAGACTATATGCTAATCAGTATTTACAAGATTACTAAACACTGCATACTAAGCAAAACTCATGTAATCATTTAACCACAAGATTAAAAGGGAAATACTATCATCATCCACCTTTTATGAATGAAGAATCTGTGGCATGAAGAATTGGGTAATTTCACAAAATGAAACCTCGAGGCAAGACAGAATACCAATCAAACCAGACTCCAGAGTGAGTCCTTGCTATTCACACTGATCCTGCTGGCCGTCTACCTCCTTTTCTAGCACTGACTTCAGTCACACCAATATGGAGCTTCTTGGACAATGACTGTTTCCACCTCTCACACCTCTTGACTTATGCAACATTATATTTGCAAAATGTCTAACAAAGCTACAGTCTATGAACACAAATCAGAAGTTTTCAGAGAAAAGACACACCTTGATTAAATTCAAGAACTTAGTGTCATAGGAACCCTAATTCATCAGCTGAGCTACCAAAAACAGAAGCAGCTCTCTCCACTAGCAAATGGAATTCTAAACCATACAAGCCATGTCAGTGGTACGAATCAAACTCTATAATTCAGTAATCATCTGATTATCAGCAAGACTGGTTAGACAAAGTATTGGGACAAACAAGTAAGAACACATGGACTTTGAAAAGGGGAAAATACAAATGTTGATTGTAATTATTGTATTGTAATATTGTATTTATTGGAAAATAAAATGTTGATTGTAATTATTAATCTAGTTACAATAAGAATTATTGTAACTAGACCTTGAAGTAACCAAAAGCAAATTACTGCCTGTTGTCTCTACTTCTGGAAATATAAGTCTACATTTTAAAAGTGCTGCAGTTATAACCCTTTGCTGGAATATTTACACATGTCCTTAGAGCTGAAGATAAACCTAGGGTAGTATGTATGAGACTCTGAGCTTGAGCACCAGAACTACAAGAAAGGGAAGGGAGTGGGAGAGGTACTTCCCTAAAAGAGGAATATCTACGGCTGCACAGAGGCTATTACTAGCCAAGATTTAAGTTGAGGGCCAAATAGCTCTCAGAAATCTAGTTCTAACCAACAATAATCCAAGCTATTCCGGAAGCTGAGGCAGGAGGAACAAGTCTTCCCACCAGCCTAGGCAACACGGGGCTTCACCTACAGGACCAATTACTTTTAGGTAAGCTATAATGAGGGTCGGGGAAGTGTTCCTTAAAAAAAAACAAAAAAACAAAAAACACAAAAACAAAAAAACAAAAAAACAAAACATAAAAATAAATGTTAAATGAACATAAAAGGCAAGAAACATAAAAACAAGTAAGTTTACAACAAACTTAAAACCTCTGGATAGCAAAGACAAAATAAAACAAAACATTAACAGAGAAAATGGGCCACATTAACAATTAACAGATGTGAGAGAAAATATATGTGAAAACCATATAGCTGAAAAGGCGTTAATATCTAATGTATAAAGAGAATTTCTAAAATTTAACAACTATCTAACAATCCTACTTTTTTTTTTTTTTTTTTTTTGGTTTTTCGAGACAGGGTTTCTCTGTGTAGCCCTGGCTGTCCTGGAACTTACTCTGTAGACCAGGCTGGCCTCGAACTCAGAAATCCGACTGCCTCTGCCTCCCAAGTGCTGGGATTAAAGGCGTGCGCCACCACTGCCTGCGCAATCCTACTTTTAAAACTGAATAAACAAGCCACACACCTTTAATATGAGCACTTGAGCAGAAAGCAGGAGTTTGAGGACAGCCAAGTCTACACAGTGAGTTTCGGGACAACCAGGTCTACATAGTAAGATACTGTCCCAAAAAAGAAAAAGAGAATAATAAACAAGTTGGACCAAGACTTCTCCACAGAAGATGTACAAATGCCAACAAACATGATGTGATTGAAGACGCACGAATTAATAAGGAACAAACAACAGATCCATTGTTAGCAGAATATGAAAGTGAGTTCTTCAAAGTAATACCAGATTGTAAAGCAAACTCATACTCAGAAACCAAAGGTAAGCAGATGCTTATTAATGAAGCTGAGGTACTCTTTCCTCTCTTCTTCCAGTGAAAACGGCAGTTACAGAAGGGAATGCTGTGTGGTGTTCCTGCTAAACTGACACACACTCTCCTAGACAGAGGACAAGTTCCTCAGCTTTCACAACTCAGGAATCTGAGAATAGACAAAAGGCTCCTCCCCAGTGGTCTCAACAGTGACTGAGCTTCTGCCAGCTGTGTAGGGAGCTGCATGGATGCATCTTTGGGGAACGCATCACCTATGCTGGGGTGAACATTTCAGAGATGCAGCTAGCTGTCTTTGCTAGTCCATTATTCTCTAAGTCAGTGGCTGTCAACCTTCCTAACATTGTGACCCTTTAATACAGTTCCTTCTATTGTGGTGACCCTAATCACAAAATTATTTTGTTGTTACTTCACAACTGTTGCTTTGCTGCTATTATGAATTGTAATGCAAATATCTGACATGCAGGATATCCGATTTCACCCCATAAGAGTTGTTCTACCCACCCCTTTACCTCCATGCCACCCCTACCACTTAACCTGAGCAAAGGGGTCCTGACCCACAGACGAAGAACCTCTGCTCTAAATAAGCGCTCACCTCACCCATGTTCCTGTAAGCAACTACAAGAAACTGATTAGTTCACCAAGCAAGACTTGGATACAACTGTTTCTTTGGTCTTTCATCAGCACCCTACCTCAATTAAACTGATGTCGTTCATGCTTACCCAGGAAAATAGCAAAGCAGAGGGAAAGGTGTTTTTGAGGAGAACCTGTATTACAGTGACTTGCTTGGCTATTTTTTCAAATAGAAACATTTCCTCATAGATTTATAAGTCTCAAAAAGCTAATGAAGTGTACCTTGATTAGAAAGCTCTTAATGTTAGATGATTAACAATACCCCTCCCCCAGGTTAGTAATAAAGAATTACTGGAGAGAAGACAGACTTCTGGGTAGAACAGCTTACAAATTATGCACTGAGCTCCAGGGATGCAACACACAGGAGCTGTTATCCATTCGAAGGTAAGCCTTTCAGTATGCAGGTGCCTGTGAGACACCCTCGCTCCTTCCTAAGTGATCCTAACGTACTCACTAGCTCCCCAAGCCAGACTTGAGGCACCATTTCTTTGGTCTGCTGTCCATGTCTAGAGTAAATGGGTGTTTGTTCCCATCTTCCCCAAAAAGAGTCACACAACAAAATGAATCTCAGATTGTGGTGATCAACTGTATATTGTAATCCTTAGAGCAACTACTAAGACAATAACTCAAAAGTAATTTGGAATCAAAAGAATAAGACTAGAAAATCTCTACCACTTAATACAAAAGTACAAGGCAAAAGCACACTAGAAGAACAAAAATGATGTAAGACACAGAAAGTAATTTGAAAATAGATGAAAATCCAACCATATAAATATAAGGACTGAATATAAATGAATTAAATACTCCAACCAAATGCAGACTCTCAGACAATTTAAAAATATAATAGGATGTGAATATATACTATCTACAAAGTAAATACTTCAGATATTAAAGTATAAATGAAAAAAAAGCAAAATACATATTGTCCAAGTTTGTGTTTTATTGCTGTGATAAAACATTGAACAAAACAAACTTGGAGAGGAAGTTTATTGGTTTATATGTTATAGGCCATCATGGAAAGACACCAAGGCAGGAAGTCAAAGCAGGAACCTGGAGACAGGAACTAAAGCAGAGACCATGGGGGAAATGCTACTTACTGGCTTTCTACCCTAGTTTGCTCAGCTACTTTTCTTATACAGCCAGACCCGCCTGCCTAGGGATGGGACTGCACACAGTAGGCCAGGCCTTCCTATAAGTTAGCAATTAAGAAAATGCTCCCAAAGGCATGCCAGCCAATCTGATGAAGGCAATTCCTGACTGAGCTTCCCTCATCCCAAGTGTATCAAGTAAACAAAATAATCCATCACCTATATCATGCAAATAGTAACTACAAAAAACTAAAGTAAATATACTACTATCAGGCAAGACAGACATCATAACAGACAGAAAAATAATGTTACTAAAGATCCAAATAGTTAAGGACCAGCCTGAACTACATAAAACCCTACCCAAAAATCCAGTATCAATAGGCCCAAGTAACAGCTCTCACTAATAAAATCTATGCACCTGAGTTCATATCCCTTAGCTAATGTAAAAAAAAAAAGAAAGAAAGAAAAGCATAACCATGCCTGTAACTCTAGCACTAAGGGGCTGAGAAGAGACAAGAGGATTGCTGGGATTTGTGTGCTATCAGTCTAGCTCCAGGTTCTATAAAGAGTCTACCTAAAGAGATGTGGTGGAAACTGATGGAGCACTACACAAGTACACCATTATACAAGGACACAAGTGTCCCTCTGGCCCACACACATATGCAGAGGCTCAAATGCACATATACCTTATATACATGCCATGCTCACAGACACTACATACACACACACTCATTGCCACACCAAATAAACCAAAAAAGGTCAAACAGGCCACCTAATAGTGATTATAAAGATCAATTCATAAAGATCAGATAAAATATGCAAGAACAGACCCACAAAATTCATAAAGCAAAATCTAGTAAAACTGAAAAAAGAAAAAGACACTTCAATATCAGGAGCTGGGGAAAAAATGGCTCAATGGTTAAGAACACTTGAACCTGGAGAGCCAGGTTCAACTCCCAGCATCCACCTGGCAGCTGGAAATGATTAAAGTTAATCATCTTTAACTCCAAGGATCTCACACCTTCTTTGACTTCCAAGGACAAGAGGCACACGTGTAGTACATAGACACACATGCAGACAAAGCACTCATACACCTAAAATAAATTTTAAAAAATAAAAAATAATAGTGGATGGTAGGCAAGATGGCTCCATAGGTAAGGGGAGCTGCCCAGCGAAGCCGGTTGACCCCAGTTCAATCCCCAGGATCCAGGAAAGAAAACCACCAACTCCTACAAACCATCTGACAAAACGGAAAGTCCATTCCCATCACATCTGCTACACATTTTGTTAAGAGTTTCTAGCCAGTGAAATAACAAAACTAAAAGCTATAAGCACTGATGGTATCTAACACATTATATATTCTTTAAAAAAAAAACTACTAGCTTAAGAGATTTTAACGCTAGCATTACTTATAATGTTAGATGGTGTACACAGACAATCAATCTGAAGGAACCTACCAAAAAATGTTTAACAATTAAAACAACAAGGTTTCTTAATCAAGATAGGAACAGCCCTAAGCACAAAGGAAAATGGGGGCAAGGGTATAAGTTAGTAATAGAACACAGGTTTGTGCATGTGAGCTCCTAGGTTCAATACCCAGAGCCAAAAGCAACATAAAATCAATTCCCAACAGCAATTAGGACAGGCAAGTATTCACATTCTCAAAAAAAAAAAAAAAAAAATGAAAATTTACAAAAGATATCCACATGACCAGCTAATACATATTAGAAACATTCAAATAAAACACAGTGGCACATCACTATACATCCATCAGAAAGCCAAAAATTTAAAGCAACAAACATGCCAAGTAGGAGAAAATTTGGGAAATATTTAAAACCATAAGACTGTAAATTAACACACTCCGTTAAATAAACTATTAGCAATACATATTGAAATCAGACATATGTCTACCTCCTAGATATACTTTAGGGGAAACTAATGCTTACGTACATAAGAACCTATACAGGAGAATGTTCATAGACACATAAAAACCAACAATTTACACAAGCAAAAGTTCTACTGATAGAAGAGATAAACTGTGACACCTTATACAATGGAATACAAAAGCAACACAAAGAACAAGCTGCTGACAGCATTATGAGGAGGAAGAAGATGAAGAGGAAGAAAGCAGGAGTAGCTGCTAGACAGAAATCACTTCAATTTAGCTGAGGCTCAAGAATAAGTTAAAAAGAAGAACACCTCCTTCTTGACAGAAATTTAACTGCTATGGCACACAGCTAGCAGCAGGACCCTTGGCCAGCATGCATGCAGTCCTGAATTCAGTCCCTCATCTGAGGAACACAAAAGTGCAGAGATGAGACGTGAGACCCCTTGCCTCATCCTGATGGTGAATTCACCGGTACATCCATACTTAAAACTCAACCATCATACTTAGGATTTGTTCTCATTTTTAAAACTAAATGAAAAATATTAAAGACATCCAGTAATGCCTGTGGAAGAATGGGGAAGGGGCTGATTTTCTTCATGCTTTGTCTGGATTATCTAGTAAGAAGAGTACACTATGAAAAGCATTGATAACCATCACCATCTCCCTTATCTCCTACAAAGCAGCTGCTCTCTGGCTCTTGAGCTCCTGCAGATACTGTGTATCCTCAAGTCTAACAGAAGTCCTTGGCATGTTACTGATAAATGTGGTAAGTGAACGAATGAGTATGCCAACTTTAAAGTCACAGTTATTTGCATCAGATCATTTTAACGCAAAAAAAAAAAAAAAACCTAAAAAGTGATTAATAAAGATGTTTCCAATTTTACCATCATTCTGTGTCTACTCAATCTCTGAGGATCCATGAGCATCATTTTTCCTGGTAAAAGGAACAGAATTTTCCTCTACATGTGTGTGCCCTTGCTGTCTTTCACACTCTTCCACTGACCCAAAAGAACAAGAATATAATGTCTTCCAGCTTCGTATGACATTGTAAGAGTGTGCATATTTGGCAATGCTTGAGAACTGAGTAAACAGGCTGAAAATTTCCACTAACAAAAACAGAAATGTTTTTCTATTAGCCAAAAAAAATGTTTTGGAATCCTAACAGAATAAGCCCTTACGAGACAGAAAGCCTTGTATTTTTTTTTTTTTCTATAAAATGAAGTTTCTACGCGGTAGCCAAAACACTAGCAGGAAATTTACGTCATTCAAAACACAGTAAACAAACTATGTCTATCAAGGCAAAGATGTTCCCATGACAGCTGTACAGCTTACCTGCTCCAGAACATCTAACTTTAACTCGAGTTTGCTGAGAACCACGTCCCCACCCCATAGTGAAAGCTGGAGATCCGAAGGCTTTAAGTTCTTGATATAGCGATTCACATAACTCATTAAAATTGGAGTTACGTACGACTCCAGCATCTTCAAAATTCGGCGTCAAAGTCAGATCCTAAAAAGGGTAAAGACGGAAATGTTAAGTAACTGAATCGGCAGGCAGCGAGTGGAAAAGCACTTCCCGGGAAGCCTGGTAAGGCCGACAGGCGGCCGCAGGCTTCTTCCGGAAAGCCCTCCCTGTCCGGCGGCGACCTCCCGGCTAACTGCGCGCCTCACCTGACCAGGAGTGGGCAGAGAGGCTGGAGGCGGCCGATCCCCAGGCGTGGGAGGAGAGTGCGGCCCCCTTCACTCCTGCCCTTGCGCAGCACAGCCTGAGGCGGTCGACTCCGGGAACGCAGGCGGATCTCCGGCCATAGAAGCCGAGCTGGCGCCAGGCCCGCTGCTGCCGCCGCCGCACCAGCTCCAAGGTAAACACGCCACAGAGTGGCGGCGTGCGCTCCGCCTCCCGGTACCTGGCGTCGGCCGCGAACGCGCCGCAGGGGTTCCGCGCCACTTCCGGGTGTGCCTGCTTCTCAGTCCGTCAGGTTTCCGCGGCGGGAACGACGACCCTGCGCTTCTGCCTGGGACGACTCCGGCTTGGCTAGGCCGGGATCCCCGCTGCCACCGCTCTGGGTTAGGAATGACCTCTACGAGGCGCTCGGTGCGGGAGGCGGACCGGTAAAGTGGAGGCACCGGGGATCCGGAAGTGGCGCTGCGGAGAGAGGCGATGGCCGGGATGTGACCCTGTGTGGCCCGGGAGGCTGTAGTAGCCGAAAGTCGGAGACGCCTGGAACGCAGGGCGCGCGTGGAAGCGGGAGAAGTAGCCCTTGTTCTTCAAGCCCAGATAATTGAGAAGCGGTTGTTTCCCGTGGCTACTGGAGAAACTGGAAAGAGGAACTAGGGTTCGGTAGGGTGGAGGTAAAGGACAGGTGGGAGGAGCTAAATAAGGCGGAAGATTTAAATTTACAGCTGAAGTTTCTTGGCCAGGCCAGGAAGGTGGACGTGGGAACGCAGTTGAGATCAGAGGTGTAAAACTTGAAAGAATGCGGTTAAACCAGACTTTATTATCTCGTTCTCAAAACAGAGGTGAAGTAGTCCCTAGTTAGCGTGCGCAGGTGCATGGAATGGAGAAGACAGACCTACATCTAATATGGAGATCCTCAAAAAGCTGAGGGAATGTGAAAATAAGTGGGAAGGAATAAATTCCGTTTTAAGGCCAGTGTGGATTATGTTACGATGAAATAGATGTGTAAACACTTAGTAGCGGTCACTTGTAGACTAACAGCAAAAACTCAAGCACCTATCTTAGAAGATAATAGACTGAGTGGGTGGAAACAGCACGGGATATGCTGCTGCTTTTTTTTTATTTTTTTAACCAGCTTCTCTTAACTTTGGGTAACTCTTGAAGAAAACACAGTGTCTTGAAAATACTCTTTATAGGTTATTCAGTGCCCACTCATGCCTAAAACTTAAAATTAAAAAAATATATACTATTTCTTGAGAGAATTGGTGATTGTTATAGAAAATGGTATTCGTGAGAATGCCAACGTTCATTTTAATACTGAAAATAATGTATTAGATTTCACATGCAGAAAAAGCAGCAAGCAATTGCTAATTCACAGCAGCTGCTTCCTCAAGAGCCTTAATAAATAACCATGTAATGTGAGTGTTAGAAAGCTTAATTAGCAAACTAAACATTTTTCTTGTTACCTGAAACACTCGAATAGCAACTAGGTTGAAGCCATGGCTGAGAAGTTTTAATATTTTAAAAAAACTTCCTATAAATATATAGATGTGTGACAATGTAATAAAACACTAACAGGATGTTACCCAGATTCTTAAAATAAGTAGCCATAAATGATTTAGGAAAAATAATAATATGTGGAGTGCAGAAAAGGGTGCTAAATCCCTAGCCTAAGGACATTAGCTGGGCGTGGTTTGTTTGTTGTATTAAAAATTAGTCATTTTCAACCTGTGAGTGTTATTATATAATCAGTTAAAATAAGTTTAATTCCTTTGTACTAATATTGTTTGTCAAATGAGTAGGCTTTCCCAAAGATCCTCTATTCTCAAGTCTTTTCTAATGCAATTTAAATAAACACAAAATACTTAAGTCTCTTCTGAAAGACCATGAGGCAAAACAGTAATTCTACAGAAGTAGGTCTCAATCTAGCTCTGAACAGGATACTTAGCAGGAACTTTCTCACCATTAAATAAACTATTAGCTGTAGGATTTTTGTAGTTAGCAAATTGAGAAAGTTCTCTGGTGCGTGTGTGTGTGTGTGTGTGTGTGTGTGTGTGTGTGTGTGTGTGTTTCATGAGTTAGGTGGGTTACTTCCAAAAACGAGGAAATAGAAAAAAAAATCAGGAATGAAATTCAGAGTACTACAATCATATCTGCGATATTTTATCTTAAAATACTTGATGTTAGAATAGTGTTTCTCAGTCTCTACAGTATACTTCAGAAATTATGTCCAGGGCCAGAGAGATAGCTCGACCAGTAAAGGCACTTGCTGCCAATCCTGTCAATCTTAGTTGGATCCTGGAGGTCACATGGATAAAGGAGAGGATTGACTGCTACAGCTCTTCTCTAGCTTCTAACATGCACATATACACATAAATTAATAAAATAGTTTTAATTATGTTCCACTTTCTCCAGAAGGTTTATAAGCACTTGGTTATCTGATTCATTCACAGTAAAATTTAAAGCACAGTCTGCACTGCCCTCAACAATCTTATCTTCAAAGGCCCAGCAGAAAGGCCCACTGAGCTCTCAACACTCAGTTGCTCTTCTAGCCCAAACTTTCAAAGCCCTTCCACAATCCTCTTCAAAACATGGTCAGATCAATCACCTCAGTTCCCCATTTTCTGGTACCAACTTGGCTTAGGGTTACTATTGTGATGAAATACCATGACCAAAGTAACTTGGGGAAGGGAATGGTTAATTTGGCTTACACTTTTATATCACTGTTCATCATAGAAGGAGTCAAAACAGGAATTCAAACAGTGAAGGAACCATTAATCACTGATTAAGAACTGCCCTACAGAGTTGCCTACAGCCCGATCTTACAGAGACACTTTCTTAGTTGATGCTCCCTCCTCTCAAATGACTTAAATTTGTGTCAAGTTAACATAAAACTATCCAGTACAATGATTGATATATGACGGGCAAGCCCATGGTGGGTGGGGCCGTCACTGGGCTGGTTAGTAGTCCTGTGTATTATAAGAAAGTATTCTGAGTAAGCTATAAGGAGCAAGCCAGGAAGCAGTACCCTTCCATGGGATCTGCATCAGTTCCTCGCTCCAGGTTCCTGCCCTGACTTCCTTCAGTGATGAATAGCAATGTGGAAGCATAAGCCGAATAAACCCTTTCTTCCCCTAGTTGCTTTTGGTCATGGTGTTTTATCATAACAATAGTACCCCTAACTAAGATGCACATTAAATTTAAAAATAAAATATTTTCCTATAGAACTTAAAATATCTCCACAAATTTGTTAAGAGCACCCCATTCAGAAGATGGAGCCTGATTCTTATGTCTGGATGTGTTGATGTATTGATGTATTTAATGATTCACTACTAAAAAATGCACTGTGGCAGAAATGTGTGTGACTTCTTCATGTAAGATATCAGAGGTACTGTTCATATGGTAGGAATTGCTCTGAAGGAAGCCAGCTGCCAGTTGTGATACTTGGAATACACAGTGTGATAGGCCTATGATAAGAAAAACCCTCTGCTTGAGATTTTGTTATTCAAATGCTGAACTTCCAGCTGTGCTTAGCCACCTCAGAAAAGACCCTGAGCGAGAACCTCCACTTTATCATAGCCAGGGAGAGTGCCCCTGAATTCAAGAACTACTTTAGAAACTATGAGATAGGAAAAAATTGTTTTTAACCTATATTTTGCCATAGATTTTTGTTTTGTTTTGTTTTTGAGACAAGGTTTCTCTGTATAGCCCTGGCTGTTCTGGAACTCAGCTGTGTCCTTGAACTCAGAGGTCTGTCTGCCTCTGCTTCCTGAGTACTGGCATTAAAGGGATGCACCACCAACAAGCATTTTGGTGTAATTTCTTACATATCAAGTGAGATAAAGCCTTGAGAATCTGAGGGTTCAAGTTTCTGAGTCTAGTGGTGTCTTCCCACACATTCCATGCCAAGTTACAGGATCCCATTCTTTACCAATGAATGCCCGCCCTTTAATCACTGACATACTCTGAGGCTAGGACTTGAGTTTTGCTGTAACTCAGCCACTCTTGTAATGAGGATTTGAGTTTGATTTTCTGCAGCTTGGGCTCTGTGGCTGCTGGAAAGAAAATTCTCTTCCAGTGCACACTTAGAAATCATTAGACTGTTCATATGCATCTGGAGACAGTCTTGTCAGTATGTTAATCCAGAAATGCTAAGAGCACCATCCAGCAGCAGCATTTCCCTTATTTTTCACAAAATTGTTACAGAGGCAATAAATCCATTGATACCCACAATTGGTGAATCAAGATAATCAAATGTATTTATCTCCTTGAGCTTGTATAATAGCTCACACTGTGGGCTATTCTGGTCTGAGCTCCTAGGAGAGAGAAGGCTCAGTAACAGAATGCTAGCAAAAAAAGCCTATTCCAGATACGTACATCATTTTACTTCTCTTGCTCTAGAACCACTCCTGGTATCATTTTGTGGTACTTTAGAGTCTCAAGGGTTTATCGCCCCCTCCCCCAAGGAACCAGTACCATCAGCCCTACCCCTTAAAATATTGTGTAAGAAATTATGCCAAAATTTGTGTATATGACTTACAAACAGCTGTCCAGCTAATCCAACAATGGCTGACTCTGAATGAAAAGTCCAAGAATTCAGTAGTTGGTCAGTTTATGAGGCTGGATGTCTCAACTGGTCTTCAGTCTATGCTAGAATTCCAAAGAAATGGTAATGCAGGAATGGAATTGCTAGCAAGGTGATGTCACGCCCAACTCGGCCAGCAAGCAGACACAACATGGTTGGATTCTTCTCAAAAGCCTTTATTGCTGGAACTAATAAAAATACTACGGGGGACCACGTGCAGCCGAAGGGTGCTGCTTATATACAGGAGCAGGGGTTGCCAATGTAAGGATTGGCTAAGGCCACAATACCTCGTTAGCATATGCCCACTCGGGAGGGGCACACGCCAGAATCATGCAGACGCATGTGCAGAATACCCGTTTACCAGAAAAATCTGAAGAGGCAGGCAGGCAGTCGGTGCCATCTTCTAATGTCGGCTACCGACATCTCCCCCTAATTTATTATTTAAAGAAGTGTCTGAGTCACTAACCATCAAGAGACTGTCTCTAGGGAATACTCAATATATGAAAACCTGACAAGAGGGTCATTGTGCTCCAGCACCAAAGTGAGTTCAATCTCCCACACGGAACCATGGCAAGCTGACTTGTGTACTATAGAGGCCCCGATTAGAGTGAAACAGAGGAAAACAGAGGTCTGATCCCTTGTGCAAATTGGGAGACATTGTAATGAATTTCCACCCTTGTCATCATGCAATGAGTGTACTTAACATACCCGTCTCTGTGTCTTTTGTCAGGGAGAGGAAGTTTGACATAAAACCTCTATGCAATCAGACATATTTTCAAGGAATCTATCCCAGAGTATTCTAGGAACATCCTTTGCACTCCACACGTGCACTCTGTACAGAAAAACATAGGGGCAGGTGGGTACACGTAGACCAGTCCTAGTCTGTGAGTAAGGGTTGATCACAACGGCAAGCAGGGCCCAAGTGATTTCAAGTCAAGTCTCAAATATGAGCAAACCCAGATGTCAGGGAAAACAGCAAGTTGATCTCAAGACCCAAAGTGGCACTCATTATTCTTTTAGAGAGGCCAGCCAGATGCCCGGGGAGCCACCATCCTCGATAGCAGACAATGCCTGATAAACCACTGCCTTGCGTCTAGCATGGTCTTGTTTCAACCGGCAAAGTAGCCACAGACAGAAAACACAACCAAGGAGAACCACAGCTTCCCAAAGGAATACCCTCACCCATTCCTTAAAGAAGGAGAAGTCATGGGAGATCCAGTTGGTGAAATCCTCCAAGGAAATGGGATCTAAGCGGGTGCCATTTAGGGTGGCAATCTGAAAGAGCAATTCTCGAGATAGTCTCTCGCTTCTGCCGTCCAGTTGCCCTTCAGGAAGTCCGATAAGAGTCGACCCTGATTGATAGACTGAGAGAAGTTAGCTTTCATAGGGGTAACACACAAGCCTTTCATGGGAGAAATGCAGGACAATTGGACAATCCTAAATAAGTCTTCTACTTGGTCCTGAATTAAATCTACTCTTTGGTTAACCAACAGGAGTCCTGAGACCAAATGAGCGTTATGCTCCTGTTGAGTGGCTAGAGCTGTAGCTGTTTGCTCCACCACACTATTAATAGTCTCAGCAGTTTGCACTTGCTGGGTCATAGCTATAGCTGCTGTGGTGGCGGCTGCTGCCGAAACCACTATGGCACCAATAATAGCTGCTGTAATTCCAAAATCTCATTTTTCTCTGAGTAGAGCGAGAAGTGGGAAATTATTTGGCTCCGCCTCAACTGGCATGGGAACAAATGTGGGAAGCTTTACCAATAGAGCCGTATCATTGTGCCCGTTCCAGCATTCTGTTAGATAGCATTGTATATCACTATTGTTACAAGCTAGAACATTACTACTTACATTATTGCTTAATAAAAAGAAGAACGGTGCCTGTACACATACAGGTGCTGGGCGAAATGAATGACTTGCAAACATATTATTATAGGTGGTATTAGATAGGCTAGTCGTGGTGTTAGTCTCATTTCAAACAGCAGAAATATTATATATCCAAAGTTGCTCCCCAAACAATCTAGAAAAGGATGACAATGATGTAAAAGCTCCCTGTTCATTAGACAACACCCATTGGTACCAGGGCCAGAAATTTCTTTTACCTGAACAATTGTTTATAAATTGTACATCCTTAAGTGGGGGAGAAAATTGAAAACCGGGGATAATGTCCTTAGAACTATGCTCGTTACTCTGGCAAGGGGTAAAGGGAGGCGGAAACTCCTGATTAGCTGGGCAGGGAAGTAGCAACTTGCGTCTTGTGGAATTAGTCTTGTTAATATTAGGTGAAAAGGGTATGGTACCCTTCCTAGCCATAAGTAGGGTAGTAATATTAAGGTTAGTGGTCTGATAACTATGGGTGCTACCATCACTTGAAGAATGGCCCGCTACAACTTGAGAGAGAGCACTGAACAGTGTCCCCGAGCTTACTTTACTATGCTCTAAGGGATCCAACCAATTTGCCAAAGAAGCATTCTTTAACCAAATGCAAGAAGACTGGAATTGCCTCAGGCTAAAGCAAAGAGTAAATGCCAAGATAAAATTAGATGCTGTATATTTCTTGGGAAGTTCTTGATTAGGAATGATACATGGCACATCGCGGCCACAAGTGGTGGATAAAAATGTTGGAAGGACTGTAGAGTTACTATGTACTGGCATAGGTACAGGCCAGGTTCTGGCTACAGCCCATAATTGAACTGTCTCACCCATCCCCAATATCCCCAGGAGTAGCAGGAGATGAAGCATGTTGTGTATCCTCAGTGTCCTCTGGAGGATCCGCTGGGCAGGGCACTTTTCGTACCAATCTTTCTGGAACCCAGACGGGATCTTCTGCATCCGGTACCGCAGTTCCTAGACTGATGAGTTCTGAATCCGAGAGGTCAATGTCCTCTGGTCCTCGTGCAGACCACCAGAATGTCACGCCCAACTCAGCCAGCAAGCAGACGCAACACGGTTGAATTCTTCTCAAAAGCCTTTATTGTAGGAACTAATAAAAATACTACGGGGGACCCCGTGCAACCGAAGGGCGCTGCTTATATAGAGGAGCAGGGGTTGCCAATGTAAGGATTGGCTAAGGCCACAATACCTCATTAGCATATGCCCACTCGGGAGGGGCACACTCGCCAGAATCATGCAGACACATGTGCAGAATACCTGTTTACCAGAAAAATCTGAAGAGGCAGGCAGGCAGTCGATGCCATCTTCTAATGTCGGCTACCGACAAGGTGAGAGCAAGCAGGCAAAGAGCAAAAGCTTCCTGCTTCCATGTCCTTACATAGGCTGCCAGCAGAAGGTGTAACCCAGATTCAAGATGTGTCTTCCCAACTTAATATCTAGTTTAAAGATGTATCAAGTTGACAAGCAAGAATAGCCATCACAGACAGCAAAAGAAGAAGACATTCAACATAACTCCTGGCTCCATGTCTACCTGCATGCATGTGCACATACCCACACAGTACATAAACATACATGATACACACACACCTACACCTATTTTGAGAGTCCATCTAATCGCAGTCAAAATTGCTAATAACAAGAAAACAAATGACAGTAAATACTGGCAAAAATATAGAGAAATGTTGGGAGCCGACTTTTAGCAGAAAGCGGCTAGAAAGCAGCTAGAAAGCAGCTATCATCTTTGCAGCCATCTGGAGCCATTTACCCTGATAGAGACTTGTTTTTCAACAGCCTACAACAGCTGAAGCACACTCTGATAAATATCTTGTTTATCCTACATAGCTTGTTTTGCTGTTTAGTGACCCCAGCTGCATGGTGCACATGGTAAAATGTCTTCACCTGTGTTCTCCTGCTTGTGCTTATAAATACCAGGATTTCCTTGTAATAGTGTCAAATAGGAGTCAACAGGTGTCAATAGGAGAGTAGGAGGTGAATATAGTCTATAGGAGACAGTAAACGTCTTGACTACAGACCCTCTGGCTTGTCTCTATTCTTTTCATCTCTTCCCCTTCTTCCCCCCACTCTCTCTCTCTCTCTTGCTAGACCCAGACCTGAGGAACAAAGCGGACTGTTACAGAGAAAGAGAAACTCTTATCCACTCTTGGTAGAAATATAATTGATGCAACCACTATAGAAGTCAATATGGAGGTTTCCAAAAAACTAAAATTAGAACTATCATACAACACAGTTATATCACTTGTAGGTATAAAGCTGAAGGAATCTAGGCCAACAAACCCAGGAAATACACATCCCTTCATGTTTATTGCTGTGCTACTCACAAAGGCTAAGAAACAGAACTAGGCCAGGTGTCTATTAACATCAGATTTTTTAAAAAACGAATTTATACACAATAGAATTTTGGTAACTATAAGCAAAAATGTTATAATATTTTCAGGAAGACAGACCTGGAGATCATTATGTTAGGTGAATTAAGACAGACTCAGAAAGACAAATGCCTGTTTTCTCTTATAAGTAGAATCTTGGAGGGAGAAGAATCTCAATGTAAAAAGGGGATCGGGATCAAGACAGGAAAGAAGTCAAGGGAAGAAACTCAAACAAAGGGTAAAGGAATACATGGGACACAAAAGTAAAAAGAAGAATTGTTTGGAGGGTAGGAAAATAACCACGGGGGTGGGGGGAGCATCAGGACCAAAGAGGGCAGTGGGAGAAGATTAAGAACAATATGTATGTGTGAAAATTCGATAATGAGTCTTGTCATATTGTATACTATAATAGTTTCAATTGATGTGTTTGGTACCACTTTAACCAGGGATGTACTTGTGACGAACACTTCCTGGTTTCAGCTTGATTAAGGAACAACTAAGCTAAGACATTAAGGATTGCATCTTCGGGTATGCCTGTGGGCTTTTTACACAGAGGGTTAACTGAGGTGGAAAAGATAAGGCACAAGTGCTCTTGTGTATGCATGTATACACAATAAATAAATAAATACATAAACTTAATTTTTAAAAAAGAAAGCAAAGCAAGTGTTCATGAATGGTAGGGCTTAATACTGTTAATATTGTTAAGGTGGCAGTACAATGCAAAGCAATACAGAAATGTATTCATTGGGCATGGTAGCACAAGCTGTAAGACCAGAACCTGGGATCCTAAGTCAAGAAGATTGAAGCCTTAAGGCCATTCTGTGAAATTCAGCCAGTTCCCAGCCATGCTGGGGTACATAGCAAGTCAGTTTCCTCAAGACTGGAGAGAGCAAAGAAGAGGTCCACCTTAGCGGGAGAGTGCTCCAGGCCCTGACTTCTATCCCCACTCTGTAGCAAATAGACACACAAGTCCTAAAGGTGCTTTTGTTGTTTACCAAAAAGAACAAGCTTATCCTATTTATCCTCTGAGATCTCCGGATACCTGTTCTCATGGCTTTCAGTGTGGGGAGGAGAGAAAGCTCTGAGTAAGTGAAGTCCTGTGTGAATGTGTGCTCTTGACATGAATGACACCTCAGAACCATGGGGACATGGCAAAGCCTTCTGCTACCTCACAGACTCACAGGGAAATGGCAAAGCCTTCCTTTGGTCCATATGTGGCTGTTGATAATGTGTGCAGAAAATGCCTACCGTAGTTTTCTCTCTGTGGGACACTTCAGCTCTGAAAACTGTTTTCCTACAGATATTGTGTCTACTGAGAGTAGCTAAGCCTACATCTTTGCTTAGCTGTATATAATAACTCTGCCTCCTGTTTATCTGTATGTAATAACCCAATTGCCTTGTTCAGCTGTATACAATATCCTGGCCTCTCTGTTCCCCAGTATATAATAAACATGAGGAACTCCAGAGAGCTGCAGTTTCCTCACCAGAGACCAGCCACCTGATTCTATCACCTCTAGCCAGATCAAGTCCCCAGAGCTATGCAGGATTCCACCAAGTAACACCCAAACAGGGATAGGAACATGGACACTGACTTTATTTTTATTGGATATTTTATTTACATTCCTGGTGTTATTTCCTTCCCCCATTTCCCCCCACCCAGAAAAACCCTATCCCATCCCCCTTCCTCCTGCTTCTATGAGGATTTGGCCCCCCCACACCCCCACTCCCACCTCCCCACCCTCGAATTCCCCCACACTGGGGCATCTAGCCTTCATGGGACGGAGGATCTTCTCTCCCACCTATGCCTGATAAGGCCATCCTCCCCTACCCATACAGCTGGAGCCATGGGTCCCTCCCTTTGTGCTCCCAGGCTGGTGGTTGGTATTGTTGCTCTCCCCATGGAAAACCCCTTCAACTCCTTCAGTCTTTTCTCTAACTTCTCCATTGGAAACCCTATGATCAGTTCAATGGTTAGCTGTGAGCTTCCGCCTCTGTATATGTCAGGCTCTGGCAGACTTCTAAGGAGACAGTTATATCAGGCTCCTGTCAGCCTGCACTTCCTGGCATCCACATCAGCATCTACCTTTGGTGACTGCACATGGGATAGATACCCAGGTGGAACAGTCTCCAGACGGTCTCTCCTTCAGTTTCTGTCCCACACTTTGTCTCCATATTTGCTCCCATGAGTATTTTGTTACTTCTTAGAAGGACCAAAGCACCCACACTTTGGTCTTCCTTCTTCATGAGCTTCATGTGGTCTGTGAGTTGTATCTTGGGTATTCTAAGCTTTTGGGCTAATATCCACTTATCAGTGAGTGCATAACATGTGTGTTCTTTTGTGATTGGGTTTCCTCACTCAGGATGATATTTTCTAGTTCCATCCATTTGCCTAAGAATTTCACAAATTCAGATGAGGAAACCTCTGAGAGAAAGGAAGTAATAAGAATAAAGGATGGTGCCGGGCAGTAGTGGTGCACGCCTTTAATCCCAGCACTTGGGAGGCAGAGGCAGGCGGATTTCTGAGTTCGAGGCCAGACTGGTCTACAGAGTGAGTTCCAGGACAGCCAGGGCTACACAGAGAAACCCTGTCTCGAAAACCAAACAAAACAAATAAAACAAAAGAATAAAGGATGGTCATGAAGGAAAGGGGAGCAATTCTGAGCATAGAGTAAGAAACTCCGTAGATGGATGGTTCTGTGGTGCCGCCTTGGAGAGGTTGGGGAAATGAGGGAAGTGCAGCAAAGGCACTGCAGTTGGTTGGTTCTTGGCCTATGTTCCGGAGGCCTGCTCTTGCTTTGTGGGAAAGGGGTGTTGAACTTTGGGGGAGGGGGCTACCGAGGGGTAGATACATCGCCGAGTCCCCAGCCCCAATCCAGTGTGTTCCCATTTTTGCCTTCATTTTAACTATTCTCTGGTTATATTCGGCAAAAACCAAGCAGCTCTGGGCAGTAACTGGTAGGCTTGGGGAGAGGGGATTAGGCAACTTCCACTTGGCATATGCCATCAAAATGATTTATCAAATGCCTTGTCCAGAACAGCTCTGTGACAAACCTTCTGAGGCAGGGAAAAATAACAGACAGAATTGATTCTTCTGAAAACCGAGGGAGTCATTAGTATAAACAGGTATTGAAGGACGCACAAGCTGCTGGAAGAAAAAGCATGGGCCCAGTAGGCTTCTCCCCGCCCAGTCTTACCTGCATGGATCAATTACCAATTAACACTCAAAACTTTAAAGCATTGAAAACAAACAAACAAACAAACAAGCTCTTTGGCTTGAAGCCTCTTCCTTCCACAGGCGCATTTGGCTGCCTTTTCTGTTGATACTAATGACTTCCTAGGTTTTCAGGGCCATTTCAATAACCACACAGAGTCCCAGTGGGAACCAGTTTTTCTCCATGCCTGTCTGTCATTTCTTCACTTCTTCCCTGTCCCAGACACGTCCATCTCTGGAGCTGTGCTGGACAAGGCATTATTATAAACCAGGTTCAATGGCACACACCTTTGCTTAGAAGTCTAAAGCTCTTTCTCTTCCTGTCCCAGGCGCTGCGGAAGCCACGGCTTACCGTGCAAACATGGCCAAGTCCAAGAACCACACCACACACAACCAGTCCCGCAAATGGCACAGAAATGACATCAAGAAACCCCGGTCACAAAGATGCGAATCTCTTAAGGGGGTTGACCCCAAGTTCCTGAGGAACATGCACTTTGCCAAGAAACACAAAGAGAAAGGCCTGAAGAAGATGCAGGCCAACAATGCAAAGGCAGTGAGTGCACGCGCAGAGGCCATCAAGGCCCTTGTAAAGCTCAGGTCACCAAGCCCAAGATGCCAAAGGGCCCCAGCTGCAAACTAGCTCATCGCTCACCCCAAGCTTGGGAAGCAGATTCGAAGCTACATGGCCAAGGGTTGTAGGCTCTGCCAACCAAAGCCCAAAGTTCAAACCAAGGCAGAGGCCAAAGCTCCAGCCAAGGCCCAGGCCAAAGTTCCAGCCCAGGCTCCTAAAGGTGCCCAGGCCCCTGTGAAGGCCCCATAGAAAAGGCCCCTGCCAACATGAAGACAGACGGACTGCTGTGACGCACCTGCCCACACACTATTTGCAGTTGACCAGTGTCCTATGCTGTTTTTTACAAAAAAAAACTCAAGGCAAGATCTGTTAAAAAAAAAATGTCTAAAACAAGAGGATTGCAAGTTCAAGACCAGCTTGGGCTACAACATGAAACTCTACCTCAAAAGATTAAAAAGTTACTATAGACTCTCAATAATCAAAATGATGATATTCCCACAATTATGGACAGACATACAAAGTACAGACTAAAACTGAGAGTTCAGAACATCTATGGTCAATTGATTGTAGACATGCAGACCAGTTGGAAAATAATTGTTACTAATAATTGAAAACAAATGTTACTAAGAAAGCTGGATAGCTACTTGCAAAAGAATAGACTTATTCTCTTAAGATATTATAAACAAAAATTAGTTCAAAATTAACCAAAGACTTCAATTTATGAACTAAACTATAAAGATCTTAGAATCAACAGAAGCAGATCTGCAGAGTAATCTGATAAGAACTTAGTAACTATACCACAGAATCTGCTTATTCATATTGTCCTTTCTTGATTTTTCTACATAGAAGAACACAATTTCCATGTTTTGAAAACCTATAACATAGTGTTTCCCTACCCTCCTGATATTAGAATTTTTTAGGATAGCTTATTAAGTGTTTACTGAATGGTGCTGATTTTGCTAAAACAAAACCTTTTCTAAGTTTATCACCCATGAAAAGTCTGTAATACATTAATATCATAAAAGGTATGCAGCAAAAAACCTAAACTGGGGGACTATAGGCCCTAGAGGGGACCCCGTTGTTTTGTTCTGCTGAACGGTCAGGCTGCCAAACTGCTTTCTGGGTGTTTGCCTTTCTACTCATGGACTGTGCTGCATCTGGCTTTGGTTAGAGATGCTGTTTTCTTCATTGGGTAGTGTTTAAGGCAGAGACTCCTAACCAGCCAGAATGTGGGCTCTGGATGAATTGTCTGTAACAACCACCCTAATGTGTGGCTCAGAGAACAGCTCTGAGAATGCAAACCGCTGGCTAGGGGGGAGAGGGAGGGATGGAGTACAGGGAGAACTGACTGCTGGATGTGACAGAGCTGTTGCACACATCAAAAGAGATGTGGTTCCCTGCACAAGATCCAAGCAAGATCTGGTCAGTTAAAGTTCTAGCATGATTAGAGGTAGGGCCCTTGAGTTCTCATCCTGGGCAGAGTCCTCATCCTGGGCAGCGACTATTGGCAGTTGATGACTGTCTAGGGAGGGAAAGTCACTCTCCTTTGGGGGTGTGGCCACTGCTTCGTTGCCCATACCGCAGTGAAGGATCAACACCCAGGTGCATATGGACACCGTGCATCGGACTTAGGGTTATTTTTAAAAAGAAAAAAAAAAGTTACATTACAGCAATAAAAAAAGGGTGGGTAATTTTCTTCCATATGTATGATTTTCTTCCATAGTTATGTACTTATAGGCATACTACAAATATTAGAATTTTTTAAGGGAAAAACTGTTCACCTGATGTCAGATTAGATTTGTTAAATTGTCCTATAGTAACGAGTAAGTTCTAGAAGTTACAGCAGTTGTCTCCTAAAAATCTGGCCTGATACCCACTGGTTTATATTAATATGTCTAATTTATTCTTCACTCTGAGAGCAATACATCTTAAACAACCCTGAGGCTTCCTTTGCTCTAAACAGTCAAGCTCACACTAACACTATAGTGTGCAGAATAGAATAACATTTTCCAGGTGATGTGTGTGTGTGTGTGTGTGTGTGTGTGTGTGTGTGTGTCTATGTGAAACTTGAGCACAAAATGCCTTAGTTGTATTTGAAATAGCCATATCCAGTAAAGTAAAATAACAAAGTTACTAAGGCTAACTGTGTGTTCACAGTTATCTCATTGGGCTCTTTTAATTCAGAAAAGTTGCTTTTAATGTTAGTCTTTAAAACATTAGGCCAGATGGACTGATTTCAGATGGCTTATTTACCTGCTCATGGGTTTATATACCACCTGTTTTTGCTTTCTCATACAGATGCAAAGTCAACCTCTGGGGCAAAATTCCACCTTCTCTTTCTGCCACACAAGTGGCACATAACATTACATTACCCAATAAATTTCAGCGTTTCCGCAAATGTGTAAGGTACAAAAAATGTATTCATTTGTGTGAGATATAAAAATGTACACTCACACTTCTGAAATCAACAGTCAGCCATTTCACACTTGGGCCAAAGGCAAACAAACATAATTCTCGCTGGCAGCTGGACAACATTCCAAGCTGCCACCACATTAATTAACTCAATCAGACTCCACTTCAGCTCCCGCAGCTGCCAAGACACCTAGCAATAAATTTTTAGGTTGCATGCTGAACAAGGTAGGGGTGCCATATGGTGCGTGGCTGGAGAGAGTGGGACACTCCTGATGGACACTAGTAGCAGGCTTTTCCGCTCGCTTTTCATTATGTCTTATGATTTGGGAAAAGTTAGTGTATGTGCTTGTTAAAATGATTTTGTCTGTCTCATTGTAAAGAGTTAAGACAGTAACAACATACAAAATATCTTTGTCTACATGTTCCTTCCCAAACTTCCCCAAAGAAGCAGATCACTTAGCAAGTGCTGGGAGTCCATTAAGGGGAAATTATTGGCATTAAGTCGGTAAGGAATATAAAGAAACAAAGAACTTAAATAAATTTGTTTCATTGAGGTCTCTGGGGACTTAGACATGAATACAAACTACTTATACTTGAAAATCTCTTTGCCTGGGAACCAAGATTTGAGTCTGAGCTGACTTCTGCGGCTCACTGGCTACATTACTTTGACAAATCATTTGATTTCTCTTATTAGTTCATCAGTGTCATATGAAGGGGTTTAACAAGATGTATTCATATGTTCCCAAATGTGAGTTTCACATCATGCACCCCAATCCCACTCATCTCCCCACCCCTCCATATCTGCCCTTGTAACCTCCCCCACAAAAGGGAACAACAAAGAAGTCTGACCGTAGACGCTGTCGTGTGTCAGTGTGCCTCACCGTCTACCCTCTTGCCCAGTTAGCTTTACTTGCACATGTTCATTGGAGTGAGTCGTTGGTCTGGTTTGAGACCTCTGGCTTCTGCTACACTGTCATACTGGATCAACATCGGGACTCCTCTTGGATATCCTGTTGTTGCCCTGTGTCACAGAGACCAAGTGTTTCAGCAGATCACAGATGAGGTAAGATGTTGAGATGGACCAACTCAAAGCCCTGGATCTGGGCCTGGGTGGTAGGTGAGTTGGTCAGCTTGACAGCTCTGCCATGTTCACACTATTAGGGCCAGCTCACCCACACCTATACCACCAGCTCTACTGTGCTACCCAGGTGAGGTTTAGGGCCCAATTCTGAGTGCTTCCACTGGTGAGGGACAGGGCCAGCTCTGCACAGCGCTCAGAACCAACATGGCCCCAGGTAGCAGCCCAGGTCAGGGACATCTGCATGGCCTTTGGTGCTAACAGAACCCTCTCTGCTGCAAGGCCATGGACTCAGATATGGCCCTTGGTGGCATCACAGCCAGGACCTCACCATTACCTCAGGTGGCATAGCCAGCTACTCACGTCAGGCTCTTCCTCACCACTCTGGAGTCTCCAGTTCCTCCTTTCTTCATGGTGCACATTCTGCTTCTCTTTCTCTCCCATCTTTCTACCACTTATTTAACCCTCTTAGTGATGCCCAGAGCTTCTGGGTATCTTCCAAGTGGCTCCAGGAGGGGGTCATATGGGGTGTGCTCTGCCAGCCCGCCTGGTGCCAAGTGGCTACCTCCCAAATCTTAATGTGATTATCTATTTAAGAAACTTAAAATGTAGATTCTTCTATTCACCCTTAGAGTCTTAAATTGATTTAGCTTTGAAGTGAAGCCAATAGCATGTTTGTAATAAGTAAGAAATTCTTTGGTAGACATGACTGTGCTTGGAGAAGTTTGGGATTGCATAAGAACTAAGATCCTCTTACCTCTGACTATGTCATTCCACTCACTATACCATTACTTTCATAACTTGTGTCATATTTGAACATGGTATAACTGAGAGTTAGTTTTGACTCAAGCCATAGTCTGCATGCCAAAGGGGGGAAAAGACATTGTGTGCTGAGAGAATTTTTACTGTGAGGAAATAAACAGTATCTACCCCCTCATCCTAAGCTCTCAATGACAAACTCAAGTTCTGTGATTCTACTAAAGTTTACCCTAGGGACCAGTGAGTTTGTTAGGCCCACAGAAGCACTGTGAGGAAATTTACAGGAAGGAGAGGCCTGGAGGCAACCACATAGGAAGGCTTGCCCCCAGTACGGATGTTGGCTTCCCTATGCCTGTGCAGATCAAACCCCTTCCCTTAGTCTTCCTCTGCATGTATGTTCTAGCCTGTCCCTGAAACCTCAACTCCTCATGCAATGAGGACAAAACAACATAGAACTGGTTGGAAGAGGTGGCTGGATTCTCTGGGGAGTGCCCACGACTTTTCCCACCCTTCTGTAAGGAAGTGTCAATCATCTCCAAGCCCAGCTATGATGATCTTTGCAGCTGAACTGAAGATAGTGGTGGTTTGCTTTCAAAGACAGTAATATTCAGCAGTGTGACTCTACATGTTCATGTACTTGTCACATGGGAGATACAAAGCGATGATGGCTTTTCCCTAAAGATCTACATGAGCATATATGAAGACTTTAAATTTAGGTTACAAACAAACAAAATCCTACTATCACGCTGTACAGGAATTTTAATCCAGCAACATGGCTGCTCTGGCAAGGGATCTCATTCTAAGACCATCTAGGTCTGTATGATCCAGCTGGAATTCAGACAGGCCTTTAATCCTTCTGTCTGGAATACAGACCTGTTTTTAGTACAGACCTCGAATCTCAAACAATGAAGTTAAAATTAGTTTGTATAAGGAAGCAGCCACGTTTGAAAGTGATGTCTAATTGAGGGGCAGACAAAGTGATGAATCAGAGAAAGATTTGACAGAATGAGTCAGAGATAGGAAATGCCCAACTCTCGTGAGAAAGTACAGGAAGCTGCAGCTACCTGAGAGCAGTGCTGAGAGAGGGCCGTCCAGTCAGTTGAGTGCAGTGGAATTCCTGTGAGTTCCTGCAGCTCAGTGCAGGTCTGCAGAGGATGTTGAAGCCAGAGAATGAGGAGGAGACACAAATTGCCAGAGTTAGTTTGAAGCCAAACAGGGTGCCAAGAGATTTTCGTTTGGCAGACCCTTGCATTGGGAAAGAACACCTTTAGTTGGTCCACATAAAGCACTATGCAATACAGACTCTGTCATCTCACAAACCTAACTTTTTGAAGCCTCAAAAACAGAATTCATGTTTTCACTCCTTAAAGCTGTGAATCGCCTTTCTTCTTCATTCCTGGAAGATGTAAAGAGGGTAACACAACAGTTGCAGTACCGGCCAGCCTGCTCCAAAGAAGGCTGAGCCTCCTCCAGAGAATCAGCTCCTAACTTTACCTGTGGGGCAAGTGGACTGTGCCACCAGACAGAAGAACTGTAAGGTTGAAACAGGTTCAAAAACCCTGGTAAATCTCATAATTGAGAATGGCAGGTGTTGGAACCAGCACCTGGTCAGACTCTACCTGTTCTGGAACACATGACCATGACACAGCACTGAGAGGACCATGACAACTGGTCACATAGCATAAAAACCCATAGTTCTCCATGCTAATGAGGTATCTGGATAGGTCTGAGTGTTCAGCCAATGAGCTTCCCTTCCTGGGGATCTTTTCCTGCAAAAAGTGTTTAATCTCTGGTTCACCCTGAGTAAGACATACAAATTCACATCTGCCGTGAGTTTGGACAAGCAAGGACTATCTCCTTCATCAATGACTGGGGGAGTGAGGGCCTTCTTTATAAAGAGTCCTGCCTAAATCCCTTGGAGAAGGTCTTCTCTCTTTCAGCAACTTTGTACTCTTGGCCCTCACTCAGAAACAAACTCCTCCCAGTACAAAGCCTTGCCATCCCCTTCCTGCCTAGTGCATAGAGAAGCTGAGATTCTCAGACCACTGTTCTCAGCTCCTCTTGGTCCCCAGTGGCATCTGGGTACACAGGAGATTGAGAACCACAGCATCCATCCCAGTCCTGCTGTTTCTCACCTGGGTAAACATGCAGAAGTAGCACTTCTGCATCCCAGCAGCAAGGCAGACACCACAGGCCCACATTTACCTATCACCTCAAAGTTCTAAAAGTACTCCTCAGAGTATAGGCGAGCTTCGTGTGCTCCTCAGATGCTGAGATCAGGCTCTCAGGAGTTGCTCACCAAAGGAATGTTAATTATATCCTTCAATCAATTATGAATTTTAATTCTACAGCTTCTATCCTGAAGTTTTTAGAAACCTAGGTAGAAGTCAGCAGGATGATCATTAAAAAGAGAGAGAAAATAAAAAGAAAAGGATTCCAGTACTTTGAAACCAACAGCAAGTCCCCCAACCTGTGTTTCTAGCATCCCAGGTCTCTGGAGAGTATCACAGCCTCTGCAGGCCTCCTCAGCCCCTGCAGGTGGTGCTGGTACACAGGTTGTCTGCTCACATCTTTAATGATAATTATCTCAGCTAGTAAAGCTGGTCTTAGTATTTAGTTTAAAGCTGTTGTAATGATCTAAATTACTCCCTCTCTTCACCCTAGTTATTGAGTCACAGAGAAAAACAAGTACAGGAAAGGATGCGTCAGCTGGAGGTATCAGGGAGGTTCTCTGACATCTGATGCTAAATCTACCAGGCCCAACAATGACAAGATGCAGCTGTAGAGGAAAGACATTTTGTTCACTTTCTTGTGTGTTTTCAAAGTGTCCTGTAGTAGCTTCTGCCCCCTTTCCCAAACCTGCAGAAGTAGCTGGGCATGGTGGCACACAACCATTAATCCCAGCACTCAGGAGGCAGAGGCAGAAGCAGGCAGATCTCTGTGAGTTTGCGGCTGGTCTACATGATAAGTTCCTGTGTCACCCTCATCCTCCAAAAACAAAACAAAACAAAACAGAAACCCTGCTGGACTAACCCCAGAGCTGTGTCTTTCACTGTCACTGTGGTCAGGTGTCACTGAGCATTGGTAGTTGGGACTTCATTTAAAGATTTCTCGTTCCAACCACCTACCTCATCCTCCTGCCATCATTAGTTCTGTCCTCTATGGCCCTCCAGAGTAACGCACTCAATGCAGATGTGTCATAGTGGACTCTCCCACTCAGCTGAGAGCTACGATAAGCGGAAGGCTTGCTTTTCTCACCCTCTGTCACTAGAGCTTCTCTTGTTCCTTGGGACGTGTAAACACTAAATACACTGAATGAATAGAGCCATCCATAAGAAAACTGCTAACTACATAATTTTACAATAACCTGGGACTAATGATTAATTTTAATTTTATTGTTCCTGCCACAAAGCTCTCAAAGTAGCCCAAGTAGATGTCAGTGGAGATAGTCACAAGTGAAGATGTTGATTGTTCTAAACTGACATGACATAGAAACAACTAGAAACATCCACACCAAACCTTCGAAGTCTTTCCCAGCTGTAATCATGAGCACTTGCTCCCCTCCCCCAACTGAATTCTGTGTGGCATCCTTAACTTTCATCAACATGCTGGTTCTGGTGTTCAGGTCCTTTTGTCTTCTCACTCCATTCTCTTGTGAGTGTACAAAGCTGTTGCTCAGATGCTGTGTATCTTGTGATAACATAATAAGACATAATAGGAGACTCTTGCTTTCTTCTATTTAAAAAGTTACAATGCAAAATGTAAGACTGGTGAGACAGCTTAGAAGATAAAGATGCTTGCTTCCAAGTCTAACAACCTAAGTTCATGTGCAGGCCCCATAATCCACGAAGTGAAAAAGATAAGAGCTAACTTCCACAAGTTAGCTCTGACCTTCATATGAGTGCAGGTCTGCACACACACACACACACACACACACACACACACACACACCTAATTTAAAATAAAAATAAACTTTTTTTTTTCAAGTATCTCCTTTCTTTCAAAACCAGGCAAAGGGCCCATGCCAGAAGTCCTAGCACTCAGGAGGTTGAGGCAGGAATGTCAGAAACTCAAGGCCAGCCTGGGCTACATAAGTGAATTTGAGATTAGAAACTTCAAGGCCAGCCTCTACTACATAAAAGAGTTTGAGGCCAACCAGCTACATGACCCTGTCTCAGAAAGCAAAAACCAAACACAGCAAGAATCTCTGGTTTTGAATTTCCCCAGCTGGAATAGAGAGACCTTGAGAAAACAGGTTGTCTTTTTCTCATGAAAAATGTTGGCTCTTGATGCTCCCGACAATGCCAAGAATGTCTCCAGAAAGTTTTATTTGACCTTTTAACTTGAAAATCTAAATTGGACCTGCATGCTCATCACCAAAAATGTAATCTGACTGGAAGAAAAAGTTCATCAAATCTCAAACTGATAATGCTTGAATCTGTTTCTGTTTCCCCTGAAATGATGCATTCCTAATGTTTTTAAGGACTAACTTAGTTTCTGACTGGTGGAGGTGCCTCTCTGGGTGGGGAGAACTCAGCTTTCATTGTCTTCCATATGCAAATGCTCTTAATCTAACGAGGACTACAGAGTGAGGACGCCTTTGCACATGGAAGGTTTTTGTTTTTTTTCAAGAATTTAAGTGTCACAGAGAAAACTTTCAATAAACTTAATTGAGGACAGTGATCTACGAAATCGAATTATAAAACACAGGTAAAATAAAGAACACAGTGCCAACGGTGACTATTTCCAAGGTAGCATAGCCATCAAGTGGCTTAGCCCAAACTGTACTTCTGACTGGCCATGGACGCCCAGCAATGTCTTCTGGATAACTTGTCTTTTAACTTTCCTAATCCCCATCTTCCCAGGACTCTGAAGTGATTGAGGACCATAATAGACTACTTAAAAATGTCTACACACATTCTAGGCGATTCAGACTTCCTAAATCTAGTCAGTGATGCTGACCTTGTTTATTCCTGGGACTCCTTGTGGTGAGTCCTCCACCCTTAACGTCAACAAACAAATGTCAATTTAGTAAGGTTGTATGATCATAACTTTACAGTGGTAAAGTCCTTAAACAGAGATTCATATGGAAAGGTTTGGGCTCTCAATTTTCCAAAACTGTTACATCTTAGCGATTCTCCTAAAAAAAAAAATATTAAAAGAATTGTCTGGGGGGATGGTTCATTTAGTAAGATTCTTGCCACAGAAGCATGAAGACCTGAGTTTGGATCTCCAGCGTCCGTGTGAAAAGGCAGGCACAGCACTGGTACTATAATCCTCACTCTGGGGAGGTGGAGATATGCAAATCCCTGGAAATCCTGCCAGACAGTCAAACCAATCAGTAAGCTCCGGGTTCAGTGAGAGACCCTGAGTCAAAGCGTGAAGGTGGGAAACAGTGGGAGAGGATGTTCAGTATTGACCTCTGACCTCCACACACACGTGAGCACACACACACACACTCATGCAAGTACACATGCATATACACACAAGCAATGAATAAAATAAATGACAGATAAAAGAATCTTACAATAGCTTTCCGTTAATCTATGCTCAAATTCTTAATACATAAAACTATTATCGTCTTTTCATAGCAACATAATAGATGCTTGAGGACAATTATAGTATCTGTTTAAGACATCTAGTTCTCTCAAAAATATTGAAAGCATTGCACTCTGAGGCCATGAAGACACTTTTCATGTACAAGTTTGTGCTCCCTAATAGACAGTGCGCCAACACTCTGTGTGTCCAAATCTGCCTGCTATGGATCATTCTTTTATTACACTCAGATGCTTTGATGCTGAATGCTCTAAATCTCTGCTCTCCAATGTGGATCCTGCTAACCATGCCTATGTATTTGTTTGTTTGAGACAGAATCTCACATAATAAGAATGGTCTTTGAGCTCATTATAACTTCTCATCCTCCTACCTCTAATACCCAAGTTATGAAATTATAGTCATGAGCCACCGTGACAATTGATACAATGCTGGGGATTGAGCCTAGGGTTTGGGCACACACAGCAGGCACTCTACTAACTGGGCTACATCCCAGACTATGGATACCTATTTAAAATAAAATATTAATTAAGTTTCCTATCATTGACATGTTAATAAAGATACATTTATATAATCACAAAGTTTTATTGGGTACCACTGTCTACATAAATCAAATATAGCATTATACACAATGTAATTATTAATCAATCACAAATACATGGTAGTAATATCTAAAGAAATAGTTGTTTCTCTTTTCTAATATGGTAGTAAGATGACTTCACTATCCTTCTAACAATGTAGCTGGAGAAAAAAACAGTATCCATTCAACAACTTAGCAAAAATGCAATGGACAACTGCTGTTATTCACGTAACTTCCGTAATAGTTCTTTTCACTTACGGATTGGGAAGTTCGTGTGCACCTCCTCAAAGTGTGTGAACCCCAATATTGCATTGACTTACTGGCAACTCAAAAATTCTAGTGAAATTCTCCTCCCAGAACCTTGTGGGAAATTAGTCAAATTCTGAGACTGGGTAAAGGTACAGACTAGCAATGATATTTCCTTAAGTGTGCTTACATTCTGTTTTCTTTTCAAAGTCTCTGCAGAGGTTAAACCTCACCAAATGTAGAACTGAGGAAACAGCCCAGACAAGAGCAACTTTTTCCTATTGTCATCTCTCCAAGCGTGTGGACAGTCAAAGCATTCCAGTATCCCAGCATCGCCTGCCAAAGGCCCTCAAGAGCAGATAAGAAGCGATGTTCCAGGGCTGGGACCAGTTTGCTCTATTCCTCTCCCTGTTGCCAGTGTCCATTGTGCATGCGTGCGTGCATACACACACACACACACACACACACACACACACACACACACACACACA